>OZ010795.1:147890396-148518803 GCA_963932465.1 Maratus speciosus | reverse complement strand
GGAAGTGAGATAGTAACACTCAAGTGCTCCTAAAAAGTTGTGGTTTGAAAGTGGTTTCCCAGCTTTAATACTTAATCCATATGTCAATGACCAAAAATTACACTTTTCTCGCATGACCGGAGCACCCGGTTGGTTACCTGCTGTGATTTTAACATAGGCGCACCATAAACTCTTTTTTAAACGCCTCCATTTCATGGACTGTAACTGACCTCGGTTACAGAAGAAGAGATGGGGAAAGTAGATCTAAGTAGATCTAAATTCCTTTGAGCTTTCTTTGATATTAAGACACTGAAATCGGACTGAAAATAGCAAAAATGTACCCAATGATTGTCATAAAGGCTTAAAAGATTAGTTCAAATTAATTAAAAAGAAATAGGCTTTAATGAATCTCGATAATTTTGCTGATGTGGTTATGCTATCTTCCATTGTTTTCGAGTAAATTTTAGGCTACAAATAAAAATATATATATATGAATAAAGTGAAGTTATACCTTTATTTTGCTTGGAGGAAAAAAAGGTTGGATAATCTTAAAACAAATGTGTAAATATTTTAATTTTGTAAAGAGTAGGGGAAAGTAGGGGAATGGCGCTCACTTAAGGAAAAACATGAATAGCTAGTCAAATTTAGACAAAAAAAAATGAATATTTTATTAACAAAGTATAACTCCAAACCATAAGGAACAGTTTGCAATCAACTAATTTGCATAAAAGTTTTAGGAATTTTTTTTATCGTTTTATTTAAATAATCATCGATTGAGTGGTAATGCCCGACATGGTAGGTTAATTGCGCTCAGAGTTTGAATAAAACATTTAAGTAAGACACAAGTTGTGTGGTTGTGTGTGCTGTTCACACCACTGCAGATTTTTTGCAACCACTTTAAACATATTGTGTTAGACATATAATGGGCTATTTTTTTATATTTAGGTTTTTTGATTTTCACCACTTTTTTGAAATCACAAAATTCTCCTTGTTTAATTAAGGCGAATAATATTAATTAAGGCGAAAACAGGGGAATTTTACCATCTCAAAAAAGTTGTGTCAATCAACAAGTTTTAATTAAAAAAAAGTTGCCCACTGGCAACACTTCTGGAATTCCACGCGAGCGCCATTACCCGTTATCGCCATGTTAGGTTTAAATGCATTATAATTGGCATAACAAAGCACCACAAAAATAAATAAAAGCATGAAAGTACAGCTAAATGTATATATTTTGTAGACATAATGAGTAAATTAATATTTGAAAATAAGAGTGTACACTTACCTTCAAGTTAGATGTTGTAGAATTTTATAATAAAAGAACTTCAAACTAATAACGTGAGGACACAAAAATACTTTCCTCCCGACGGGCACTAAATCCTTACTGGGAACTTAGGATGACGTTCGCTAGGTGCCGGTACCGATCGCACTTTTTCAATTCTATCCTGTTTAGAGATATTTGGTGAGCGGGATTACCCTTCTGAGTGTCAGTACCCTATTTTCCCCTATATACTTTTATGTCAGGATGTGAAGTAAAATTTTGTTAGACATCCAGTTTTACGCTTTTGTTTTAGATTGGAAGATCTAATTGATTTATTGAGAATTTGATGGAAAATAAATAAGCAATTTGTATGCTTTATCTTCGCTGTAGGGCAGAATATTGTGTTTTATGTAGTTGCTGTTTTGATAAGGGGATGGTGAATTTTCAAATAAGCAAAAATGAACTTAAATTTACAAATTTTTGTTTTATGTGTTATTGATATATGCACTGTTAAAGACATTAATATTGACCATAAAATTTTATGTTTCTATACTTCTTAAAGGAAACTATAAAAGACAAAAAAGAAAATAACATATTAGGGGAAAGTAGGGTAATGACGCTCAGAAGGGTAATCCCGCTCACCAAATATATATAAACAGAATGGAATTGAAAACGTGCGATCGGTACAGGCATCTATCGAACTTCATCCTAAGCTCCCAGTAAGGATTTAGTGCCCGTCGGGAGGAAAGTATTTTTGTGTCCTCACGTTATTAGTTTGAACTTCTTTTAATATAAAATTCTACAACATCTAACTTGAAGGTAAGCGTACACTCTTATTTTCAATTATTAATTTACTCATTATTTCTACAAAATATATACATTTAGCTGTACTTTCATGCTTTTATTTATATTTGTAGTGGTTTGTTACGCCAATTATAATGCATTTAAACCCAACATGGAGATAACGGGTAATGGCGCTCGCGTGGAATTCCAGAAGTGTTGCCAGTGGGCAACTTTTTAAAAATTAAAGCTTGTTGATTGACACCACTTTTTTAAGATGGTAAATTTCCTCTGTTTTCGCTTAATTAATATTATTCGCCTTAATTAAAGAAGGAGAATTTTGCGATTTAAAAAAAATGGTGAAAAAAAAAACCTAAATATAAAAAAAGTAGCCCGCTATATGTCTAACACAATATGTGTAAAGTGGTTGCAAAAAGTCTGCAGTGGTGTGAACAGCTCACACAACTACATATGTTACTTTTATCTTACTTAAATGTTGTATTCAAACTCTGAGCGCAATTTCCCTACCATGTCGGGCTCAATCGATGGTCATTTAAATAAATCGATAAAATAAATTCCTAAAACCCCACGTGTGTTCACAAATACCCCGCTGATGGGACACACGTGAACAAATTTTAATTTATAAAACTATTAAAAAATATATACAGGTGATTTTTAAAAATTTACCATGCGTAAAAGAAAGTTTTGTTTAAGATACCGAGTGTTTTTTGTTAATAGAAATTAATCCAGTTAAGAGAAAAAGCTATATTTATGAAAACTGCTCACATGTGCCCCTATATCCCCTACATGTCATGAAGGTTTCTTTGTAAAGGGAAGTTGCGCATTATTTGGCGAAAATCCAGTAACACAGAACAGTAAAATACATATTTAAATTATAAAAAAATTCAAAATTTTAAAGGATAATTTTACTACATTGTCAAAAACAATAATAGTATTCCGACGAAATACTTTCCTCTGTCAGCTTTTTGAATATATTCCATGTATTCGTAACATGTTATCCGAATTTGAAATAAAATTCTCCTTTAAGTAAAAATTCATGGAAAACTTTGAAAAATCCTTCTATACATTAATTGTAGGAAACCCATATATATCTATGCTGATAATTTTAGAGGTGTTTTAAAATAAAGACTAAATAAATATTTTTGTTATTAACAAAACATATGAATGAAATTGTATGTAGCATTGTTTCGATTGCTTTAGGTATGTTTCACACTCATTCTGGTAAAAAAAAAAAAAAAAAAAAAAAAAAAAAAGAAAGAAAGAAAGAAAGAAAAAGAAACGGATTTCACATACAAATATCTTCTAAATTTGAAGTCGCTATAAGTAGAATTTCATTTTCATTAATTTTAATCATAAGGTATTTAGAACAATTTCATGTTCGATTTTTCTTCAATAAATGTCTTATTTAAAATTAGAATCCCGGTACTTTAGCGTCCAGACCGTCGCACTACTATTTCAGATTTCTACTCAGGACTTCGTCAAGGTTTGCTCAACCTTTCGTACTTTCGGGATTTGATAAAATGAGATCAAGCTTCCTTCGGAACTGAACATTGAGAGTCCCGTATTAGGTTGGCTAACTAACCAGGACATATGCTGCATTTCACCCGAGGCCCCATGTTTAAGAAAGCTGCTGGGCACTCTAGATAAAGAACCCTAGTTGATTGTGGCACTACGAAGCTTAGGGGAGACCGGGAGAATAGCGACACCTGAAGGGAATTTAATTTTTTTCATCTTAAAAAAATGTTTATCTTTTAATATTAAAAAAATCTTTAGTATAATTTAACCGTATGAGTATAATTCAACCGTACGGTATTTAGTATAATTTAACCGTACAATGATCTTTAGTATAAATTTAACCGTAATCATATAATTGTAAAGTAAGCCCATATAAAAATATATACATATATATGTTTCAACCTCTGTACAGTAGCGGGATTACCCACGATACCGCGGTAATTTCGCCACTGTACCGGGGTAGTGACGCCACTCTTTAATGACCTACTAAATACACAAAATGGATACTAGAAAACACAATATATGATATATATATATGATAAATATAACTATTGAAAATATTTAGAAAGCAATATAATTTAGCAGAATAATGAATATTTACAATGTTGCTTAAGCTAGATTTATTAATGTGCTAAGCTTACAATTTAACTCAAATTGCAAAAGTCAACTTTTGCCATGGTGGCGGCATTACCCCGAGAGGAAAATATAGCGGAAATATCCCAGCAGAGCCGAAAGAAGAACCGCACTTAGTCAACAAATTGCATGAAAATGTCGGCGAATGCATGTAGATTACGGGTAATATTATCTTAAGTACCTAATGTTACAATAAAAAGTGTTTACCGCTACTCACTTGAAGCTCCAAAATACGAAGCAACTAGATGAAAACTAATTTTTTTACTAGAACAAAAGAACGACGTACAAAAAAATCACTCTCACTCTAGGCTTTGTTTCTATTGTTGACCGCTATAATGCAGGCTCATTCACTATCACAAACTGCCGTTAGTTTTTAAACTAGGCGGGGTGGCGTCATAAACCCGAGTGGCGCCATTCCCCCAGTCTCCCCTAATTAGTTTAGTTTATTTAAAATAAGCAAAAAAAAAAAAAAAAAAAAAAAAAAAAAAATGTTTTCTGTATTACGCAAATTAGTCTCCATTTATTCATCATGCTATGCTTCTACTATAATAAGTTTTTTTTAAATATGTTCCAGTGATCATACAAAGAAGGATTGTGTATCATTGCCCGATGCCTCTGGGAAATGATAGCGGAAAAATCAACATTTAAATTATTACATATCCATAAGTGGAGTCAGAGCTGATTGCAAAGTTAGAATAAAAACATTCCTAAGCCTAAGTGTAAAGAATTTTTGTAAGTTTAATGAACATCTGTCTAACTAAAGTATTAGTTTTGTTTTTAACAATATTTGTGTTAGTTTTGTTTCTCAAAATATTATATGTAATTATGGAGCTTTTAATCAATGCTATTAATCTGAAATCATCGTTTTGTGTAATTGAAAATTACCATTTGCAACTGCCATTACCTAAATTTTACCATTTTCCTAAATGCAGTTACAAATGGGATGGGGATTAATGAAACGTGCCACATTGTTCGAACCTAAAGTGATTACATGCAAAAGTTGTCATGTTATTGCATCTAAAATGTATGTTAAATGATACATTTTGAGTACAAATAACTTATTGTGCTTTATTCTTTTATATCTGATAAAATTATCCCATTTTAGAAAATTGACTTTCAATAAACATCCTACAAGGTAATAAAGATCGCAACAAATTTTCTTTTTGAACGTTTAAAAAAAATAAAGAAAATTTAATTTTTAAATTAAGATTTTGTTAATTGAATTTATAATAGTGCTCCAATAGCTCCAATAGTGCTCTTATCCAATAGCTCTATTTCAAGAATTAATGAATGGATTTTCATCAAACTTCAGATTCAGTTAGACATTGACGCAAGTAGTTGCTCATTAGGTTTTGTGTAAATCTCCCAACAGGTGGCGCTGCTATGTTTAACAATTGCATGTTTAACAATTTCGCAATAGCTCTATCTCAAGAACTCGCGCATGGATATTCATCAAACTTCAGATTCCTGTTAGACGTTGATATGAATTGCAGCTAATCAGGTTTTGATACAAAGCGTACTGCAGGGGGTACACGACACTTCGGTCCCGCCATTTCGGTTCCACCGTTTCGGTCCCCAGACATTTCGGCCTTAGTCATTTCGGTCCCGTGCCATTTCGATCTCTTCTCCAGCAAGCTGAAATTTTGCGCACTTGAAATAGGTGACATAATTTTTTACGGGGCTTTGTAAAGTTTTTTTAATAAAGGTCTTTAAATTTTAGTAACAGCCCACACAAATTTCGTATGGTAATCATTTTAAAAAGCAGGGAAGGGGGAAATTGACATTTTGTATATTTTAGTGTATTATAAGTATAAAGTCCTGATAAATTAAAACATTTATAACTCGATTTATAATCTTTGTATGGTAAACGTAATCTTTATAAAAGGAGGGACATTATCGGATTTTTAACTGAACCCCCTAAATATTAGTGTAACCCGAATATAAGGACTCGAAAACGCAAGCACTTATAACACAGATCAAACTTGTTGCAGCCCACACAGATTTCGTATAATAATCGTAATCGTTTTAAAAAGCAGGGGGGAAGGGGGCTCTATTGACTTTTTCTATATTTTAGTGTGTCATAAGTATAAGGTCCTGATAAATTAAAACATTTATAACCCGATCTATAGTTATTACAAAAAACTCATATTTTGTATGGTAAACGTAATCTTTATAAAAGGAGGGACATTATCAGATTTTTTAACTGAAATCCCAAAATTTTAGTATAACCCGAATATAAGGGCTCGAAAACGCAAACACTTATAACTCGGATCCAAATTATTACAGCCCTTACAAATTTCGTATGGTAATCGTAATCGTTCTAAAAAGCAGGGGGGGGGGGAGGGATTCAGTTGACGTTTTCTACATTTTAGTATACCACAAGTATAAGGTCCTGATAAATTAAAACATTTATAATTCGAGCTATAATTAGTGTAAAACACTCATATTTTATATGATAAACCTAATTTTTATAAAAGGAGGGACTTATCGGGTTTTTTGTAACTGAACCCTCTAAATTTTAATATAACCCGAATATATGGGCTCTAAAATCGTAAACGCCTATAACCAAATTGTAGCACCCCATGCAAATTTCTCATGGTAGAAGTAGTCGTTTTCAGGAATGGGGGAAGGGGGAGTTTTGTGGATTCTTTATAAAAGCTCCTGATATTTTAGGCTATCATAAATATAGAGTCCAGACAATTTTAAAACATTTATAAGTCGAACTTTAATTTTCATACGCAATAGAAATAAATCTTAGACTTTTTCCAAATTTAAGTTTCAAATGTTTGTATTGTATTATGTTTATGGTAGGTGAAAACAGCTTATTAGGCACATCTAAAATACAAACCTTCCAAAAAAATCTAAGATTGATTTCGCTTACGTTTGAACGGAATCCAAGTTTTTAGGTTGTTTAAGCAGCATATTTTTTGAATTTCATTTTTACTTTTTAATGTTCACTTGGTTTAACTAATTTGTTACAAAAATTTAACATTAAATGTAGAACTTACTGAATGAAATATCTTAATATCTGTCCCTTCTCGGGCTTAAATAATGTAGGAAATAAATTTGTTTTTTTAATTTGTTCGGCAAATTATGTTTTTGTTTAATATGTCAAGCTTTATAATAACTACTGCATCCAGACGAACTCCTTTAAAAATTTAGATGTATCATCTTCAGGTTTGATCTACAAGGTATCGCATCACAATGTAGTGTATTCACCAATATTTAACCCAAAATGTTTCATCTGTGCAGTAGTGCAAAGTTTGGACAAAAACTTCCAGTCTGAGAATAAAAAATCTTTAATTAAAACATAAAGAAAAACTTTTTTTTTTTTAAATTTTAGTCACCCCATTTTCCCCTCCGGTACGCTATGAATGCAAAATATCCTTAAATCTTGACTGCTAATATTATAATAACAGTACAGCTGTTACACAGTAAAACATTAAAATAAAAAAAACAATTTTACTTAAATTTTACTACCTTATTTCCTGCCAGGGGGCGATGTAAATGCAAGATTAAATTGTTACCTAAATTTAACTTGGGGTAATTATTTATCATCAACAGCAGTCGTTTTCAGGCCACAAAAAAAAAAAAAAAAAAAAAAAAGATAAAAGACCTTGAGGAATAACTTTAGATAAAAAATGCGGTAATAACGCTACGTTTACTTAACGTAACTTCATTAAGTTTGATTAACGTTAAAAGTCTCTGTCTTTTTAAAATTTACAAATCATATTATTTTTTTTATTTCTTAATACCACAAAATGAAATTGCATATGAACAATATCTATATTACATGCCCGTGTGTAATGCTGACGTCATATTGATGATGAAACCTGTAAATTAAATTTCGGTTATTTGCAAATTTATTAACTTCTAAGCATAAGACGGTTTCAATTTTTACACAGTCTTAAAACAATATAAATAGTTCAGTATTTCTTTCCGGCTGGTATTCCTTAACGAAATTGAAACTTCATCGACAAATAAATAAAAGGACTAGAGAACAGGAATTCTGCCTTTTCAGAATTTAGTGTCGCCCCCGGCATTTCCATTACTTCAATTTCTTCTGATGGACTGATGGCTTCTATTATTATGAAACAGTCATTATAAATGAAGTGCTAGGTGAAGATGAAAAAGCAGCCATAAAAAGTCAACTCTGATTTTCTGGTCAGAATGGGGGAAAGGAAATGGCCATTTTTTTTTTTTTTTTTTTTTTTTTTTTTTTCCCGGCTGCTCTTTTATCTTTACCTAACACTTCATTTATAATGGCTGTTTCATAATAATAGAAGCCACCAGCCCATCAGAAGAAAATAACTCGGTTAAGCGGAACTCTTCTGCAGTACAAAACATATTTCAATTTTAAGACTTAAAGCACACGCTTTATTTTACGTAAAATGACGTCATTCGCATCCGCTTAAGAATTCCACATTTACGGTCTACTCTTGAAGATCTACAATAAAGCATGCATAGCACATCACTATCGCGAAAGAATGCACAAATGCAACAAAAAGATTCCGTCATTCAAGAAAATCGAAAAAAAGGGCTATCTAAAGATTCATAGATACAATTAAATATAGTATATAATAAATCCATTGTTTTAACAGAAATCATTCGTTTATATATTTTTTTCAAAATAGCACGTATTTTAATTACATTTTCTATCGCTGTTACGAGAAAATAGCAACAAAAATATATAATTACTATTTTAAAACAATTTTTCCTTTACTTTCTACAGAAATGAAGTACTTCCGTTGCCAATATTAAGCAAATGGCTCCAAAAACTACAAAAAAGAAAAAAGAAAAAAAAATTAATATTTCAAAAATAAATAGAGATACAGTTTTCAAACAAAATGCATTTAAAAGAACTTTCTTTTTCTATACGACGGTATAAAAATTGAAAATGAGCGATGCTTAGACGTTTAAAAAATTGCTAAAGAGTATTTAATCGTAATGCTTTGTTTTACGGCTAGCTTCTATAAGGTAACGTTATTTTTTGGACACAAAATAAGCTGGGAGAAAAAAATAGCATACCGTACCGGAGGCTAAAACATAAATAAATCACAACGTTAACGCCTTTTTAATCGAATGGGCACATCTGTATATAATAGTTGATTTCAGTGGTGACTTCAATCATGACGTTTTGTTTGGAAACTGACTCCTAACAAGCGGTTGCTATGTAGTATTGTCTATTTTGTTTGTATATTATAGCTATATCTTATATCTGTATCTCACATCTAAGTGTTTTAATACTTGATGTGTTGTGGTAACATTTTCTACGATTTATATTTAAAAAGAAATGACGCATAGCAACCCTTTTGTTTGGAATCAGTTTCCAACCAAAACGTCATGACTGACGTCACACTGAAAGCGTCTATCGATATTCATGCTTAAAAATCAGTATCTGCGAAATATGTTACAATTTTTTGACGTCATAGTCACCACTTTCTGTATTTACTCTTATTAATGCTTCTTGTATTAAGACACACATCACTAACAAATGTCTGAAAATATTAGTTTTATTTTCCCTATGACGCCATATTCATCTTCTTTTTAATTCGCAAAAAAATTATTTCAAATTTCATTTCTCACATGGAAATATTTTAACTGAAAATTTATTACTGTAGATAAATTATTTACTATAGATAAATTATTATTACGCCTTTTGAATTTTTTGCAGCAATAGAAAAATTGATAAATTTTATAACAAAAATGTCCATTGATTCTCAATGAAAAAAAAGCGAAATTTCGAATTAGTAACAAAAATATTTGAATGATATAAATAAAGCTTAGGTTACGTTACTCTCTGCATTATAATTCACCCATATGCAAAGGCATTTTACCATCCGTTTTGACCCTGACGTAGGCAAACATTTTCTTACTTTGAATTTACAATATCATTAATATTACAAAGAATAAAATATTTGTGGTATCAGGGACAAAAAGGTGGGAAGAAAAAGTCAAAAAGTTATGATCTCCATAGGCTTTTCTATGTTAAATTAACATTGAGAAGTGACACTGGAAATAAATAAGTATTGCGCTGCCGCGCAATACTTAAATATATAAATATTTCTGAATTCCGTCAAGTGTAGATTGCCTGAATTCCCCCATTTGACTATACTAAATAATGCCCCAAATAGAAGTATGTTTCTTCTTATTATTCTTCTCGCGCTCTCTTTGCTCTGGTCAGCCGGCGCTTTTCTGTGACCATGCGGCATTTTTCATCTTTAATAGCTTAAAAAAGAAACTTCAGGGACACCGTGCAAGAGGATGATCTATCCTTCAAGTTGAAATCGATGTTTCTTATCTCCTAGCATTGTTCTATCTCCCCCTCCTATTGTGAATAAACCGTTAAATGGTAAAAAAGGATTGGTTTTCCAGAAAATTGTTGAATGATGACAGAACAAGCTTTTGTATGGAACCCACTTGCAAATCCCCTCTTAAACAGTGACAAGTAAAGATAGATAAGAATTTCTCAAGTTTTCCAGTAATAAGGATTAATTGGTTGAAAGGTAATTCCAGGAAAAATATCAACTACATCTTAGCTACCTTATCATACTATTTAGCGAGTTTTTCTTTAAGGCTTCTTAACTGCTCTGCTCAACAAGCGCAAAACGTTTTGACACATTTACAAATTCACTTTTTAACAGAAAGATATAAAACTGTAAAGCCTGGCCATTGAAGCGATTTGGAACTGAACTGTGTTTTCCATTTTTTGATCAATAAATTACCTATTGATATATAAGCGATTTTGATCATGTGACAAACACGTGTTTCGCCCACTCCTGAGTGGTTATTCTACTATCGCGCGGAAATCCGGTTCAAAATGTCCACTTTGACACTATTTTCTGAAAGATCTATTGCGTTTGCAAGAAACTGGAAAAAATAGTTCGATGACATACTTTCTGAACAACACCACCAGCTAGTTTCATGCATTTTCGTAACAAACATTAATTCAAACTTATGTGAGAAATTTGTCTTTTTGGATTTGAGAGCATCCTTAATTGATTAATATCATCTTAGAAGAATTTCAAACATTCATAGTTAAATTGTTAAATAAAAAAATTCTCAATAATTAAATTGTTTTTATTAAACATATTTATTAATAACAATTCAAAATAATTTTAATTATTAATTGTTTATATAACTAATTTATCAATTAGTTGTTTAAAAACTATTACATGAACTATATAATAGTTATTTTAGGGTAAATGCAAATATATTTTATACATTTTTCGTTATTATAATGTTATCAACTTCATTGGGATGTATAATAAACGGGCAAGTGCGAGCATTACTCGCCTCAAAGAGGGTTCCGTAGAATAAATATATAAATTTGTAATGTGTTATAAAAAAAAAAAAAAAAAAAAGTTGCAAAAAGAATACTAAGACTTTGTAAAAAAACTATACAACGTAGGGTTGAGTATAACTGTATATATTAAAAAAGTGTAAATGGGTATACCATGAAAGTTCAAAGAGATATGGAACCTAAATAATATCAAATATAGCTATTCGTATAACTCTTTTTTTAATATTATCCTAATCTGTTTATGATGAACATAATTCGGTACTGACAATAAAAGCAATGCATTTGGCATTTCATGAAACTAAATTCAGCGTAGTAATAACCGTTATTTCTACAGTGTAGCTAAAACAAAACAATTTTTCAAAGTTTAAATTTGGCATTGTGCTAAGCGCGCTTCAAATTGAGGTCTCAAACTTGCAACGCCGCCTTGGTCAGTGCCACGTTTTCCCAGATAGGTGTTTAATTAACTTTTAAAATCACTCGAGGGGTGTTAAGAGATACGATCAATGCAAACTATCGCGAATCCCAGAGTATTTATGCGATACATTCTAATTAAATCTTTCGAAGGCGATGCCCTTAAAAAACGGATATCTAATTTTAATTACAAAACAGACAAACGGCAACAAGAATATTTAATAGAAATTTTCCTTTTATCATGTACGTGAAAATAAGAAAGTTCGCATTTTCTAATAAATTCGTTTATAAATTCTGGTGTCAGTTCATTTTTTCGTTAGTTTATAAATAGAATTACTCTGTACCGGAAATGATTAAGTGGTCGCAGGACTCTTAAAGCTTCAAAATTTAAGAAATTTTAATTTTTTTAGATGTTAACCTGCTATCTTTTCTGAATATTTTGATATAATTGTTTCCTTGAAATTCCCATTAGAACAGAACTTTTGGCTTTTAGAATTATTCCCGCTCAATAGCTGAAGCGGCGTTTCCGAAACTTTAAAGTCATTATTTTCCAAATGGCGCTTTCTGGGCTTAACGCGCAGGATACTTCAAAAACTTCTGAATATTTTTTCATGAAATTTTCAAAACATACATTTCATGTTAGTCTGTATAAACTGAAGCTAAAATGTCCTTTTTATTGTTCAAAAAATATTTTTTTAGGTGATTTTACTGTTGAATTTTTCAAAATTTTGTATTAGCTAAATGCAGCATTGCATTAAAAATATAAAAATGCTTTAAATACAAATTTATTTAAGTTCAGGGAAATTATTACAATCTGAAGTATAAGTAAGCACAAAAATTTTCATTCTAGTTGCAATATTTATTTTGTAATCCTGCGCATAAACTGTTATGTCAATTTTTTGTTCGACAAATGTCAAACAGTTTCGAGCCCCCTATAAATACTAATTCTGCATCTTGCAAATTTTTAAATACATGAAACGAAAGAACATACTTATGTCTTTCATCCCAATTAAAATTGTGTTTTAAAATCATATACATTTTAAGACATTAAATGTTGAAAATGGTCTTTTTTTTTTCCACGTTTTAGAGTCCCGAGACCCATTAAATTAGTATGTTTTTAACAATTTGACGTTTATTGCTTTTATACTGTTACTGGACATTACATTACACATATATATCATTAAAAGTTGTTAACTAGGCATAGAGTACGCCGCCCTTGTCCTTGTGTATCTCCAAACTGACCGTACCTTTAAGGGTTAATATCTCGGCTAATTACCGATGATTTTTTTTCGAAAATCATTAACAACAATGCTTTTATTCTTCTGCAACGATAGGTATATTCAGCGATGCTGAACAATTTTTCTGAATGCCCGCGAATCGAAATTTGTGTATAACAGAAAAATGCTAATTACTCAAAAACTATGTGACCTAGGGTAATCGCTATAATTTTCCGGCAAGGTTTATATTAACGTCTACTACCTCTAGTTTTTTTATAATTCTAGTTTCAGTAGATTCAGAATTAGATGGGGGAAACATATTTTTGCGCTACATTTTCAACAATATCTTTGAAAATATAATACCTAAAATTAAAAGGAATGTATTTTTGAGTTCAGCGTTACAAAAGCTTTCACAGGATATCCCACATGATATACAAAGATTTTTTTTTTTTTTTTTTTTTTTTTTTAAGTAGCATAATTAGCCCCTATACTTTTTTACTAAATATATTTATGAATGTTTATTAATCTGAAAATATGTGGGCCCATGGTCTTTATTACTTCCCCGAATTTGAACTTTCCACGTTCAATAGCTTACGAGTAAAATGGCTGTGACAGACAGACAGGCGGACAGACACAGGAGTAATCTTATAATGGTTCCGTTTTTACTTTTTAAGTACGGAACCCTAAAAATGATAAGGATTCTGTAGATATATATGTTGTTTATTTATGTGTTAGTTAATTTATAATATTTTCTTGCTCTTTAATTATAATTAATTAATATCTTGCTTTTTGCGAATTTTAAACTACAATTGTGCTTATAAAAAATTAAAATCTGCATCTGGACAATAATGTCACCTAACACTATTAAAAATTATTTTTATGTATGTGTACAATGTTGTATTATTATTATTGTTATCATTATTATGTTTAATTAACTAATTATTACATTACTTAGACTTTATGTTTTTGACTGATTTTTCAAATAATTTCTATTTTATATTTTGAAAATAATAAATCCAAAATTTTTAATAAAAACTTTAAGTGATGAATAATTGCTATTAATTAATTCTCAAAACAGTTAGTAATTTTAGTATAAAAATTTAATTAATATTTTATTAAACATATATTTTTCAATTTAATGTATTTTTAATTTATTAAATTAATAACATTATTAATATACATTAAAATTTTTACTTTAAAATAAACTCAATACATAATATATTTTATATTTATTTTATCATTATATTTTATAATAGTTATAAATTGAAGTTTATGCTTTATCTGTTTATTTTTACATTTAAAGTTACTGAAATGTAAAACTATTAATAGAATTAATAATAGAACTAAAATAAAAAAATATATATATTTTTTTTTTTCTGGGAAAGTGGGAGGAAAAAGGTAATATAAAAAATAAATAAATAAACGACAAATACAAAAAAGCTTAGTTTTGTCAGTTAAAATTTGCTAATGAAATTAATTAAAATAATAGTTACATTATTTTCAGCTTGCTGTGATTTCATGATCACGAGTTATAAAAGTTTAAATTTATCGGACTGTTATATTCAGCTTTAGATAAAATTTGATGGAGGGGGAAGATACAAATTTTTTAAAGGGTCCAAATAATGTTAAAATTACAGCGTTTGGTGGGCCCACGAAAATTAGAATCAGAGTTATTAGGTGGTGAGCACCTAAATGGGAAGGGACCGAAATGCCCAAGGAACGAAATGGCCGGGGACCTAAATGTCTCGGGATCGAAATGGCTCGGGGCAAAAATGGCCACGGACGGAAGTGTCTCGGTACCGAAAAGTCTGGGGACCTAAATATCTCGGGACCGAAATGGCGGGACCAAAGTGTTGGGACCGAAACGTCGTGCTTCCTACTGCAGGTGTTTTTGCTACACTGATTTTTTTCCCCTCAATAGCTCTATCTCAAGAACTGATGCACGAATTTTCATAAAACTTCAGATTTAGTTAGACGTTGACATATTTTATTGCTGATTATGTTTTGGTCTAAATCGCCCTACAACTGTCACTGCTATGCCATATTTTCCAGTATTTACACTATTTTAGCGATAGTTATATCCAAGAACTAATGCTCGGAATTTCATAAAATTTCATATTCTTTCAGACCTTGACATAGGTTGGTGCTCATTAGGTTTACCTGCAAATAATATAACAGGTTGTGCTGCTATGCTTCATATTTCGCAATTTTTGCGATAGCTATTAAAAACTAATGCAAGGAATTTAATTAAACTTCATATCCTGTTACATTTTTCACATAAATATATCCTTATTAGGCTTTGGTGTATACTGCCAAACAGATATCGCTTTTATGCTCTTTGAGTTGGGGATTTCAGTTGCAGATATTTAAGATGGTGGTTGCCGAAGTTCAATGATATGTTTGAAAAATGATATTTATATCTCCTTTTTAAAGGCACAAAATTCAACGAACATGAATCTTTAGAACCCTGATGATAGTCATCGATTGATATTTAATTTTGGCACTGTGATAGATAATTTTGTAGTATTAATATGTATGAGATTTTAGGATTCGCATACCCGCTTAGTTATTATATATTTTGTCCAAACCGCCCAATCGTACGTTAATTACTCGATTTTTATTGAATATTAATATGATTAAATTTTGGGGCATCCTGCAGATAAAAATAGTTTCAGTAATTTGATTTTTCGTAAATGAAATATCTATATCCCACAGTATAAGAAAATGCGTGAAGTGTGTAAAATTACTGCTGATGGAAGGGTTCACCACAACATTCTTTTTATATACGTGAAATAATTCTTTGACCTAAGTCAAATGATCAAATTAACTAACTGTCCCATGCATGTTAATATGCCAAAACAAATTAATAAAAAGAATACCGTTGAACTTCAAACCTCTTTCATCGGTTATACTTTGATACGCGATATAACTACATACTTGAGTAATATTATAAAGAAACGTTTATTTCCGTCTTTGTAAAAGAAAATATCTGTCAACTATAGCGAGAATCCGAAAAAAGCAAATCACAGCAGCGACATCTGCTGGGCGGTGCAAGATCAAACATAATAAGGGTATTTTATATCAAGGTCTAGCAGAATCTGAATTTTGGTGAAGTACGTTCATTAGATCTATCGCGGAAATCAAGAAAAACGCAGCATAGCAGCGACACCTTTAGAGCTATTTACAACAAAATCTAATCAGTAACAAACTATGTCAAAGACTTGAAAACAAAGTTTGGTCATATTCCGTGCATTAGTTTATGAAATTGGGTGCCCACAAAATGTGTGACACATATGATATACAAAGAGACTTACGATAGTCATTTTCTGAAAACAGCCAATTAGCGTTCAGGATGTTTTACGTAAATTTGTCGAAAACCGGAAGTCGAGATTTTTCAAGAATGAAATACTTTCTTTTTGCACAGATAGAAAAAAGTAAAAATATGTAACAAGGCTTTAATTAAAAAATATATATATATGTGGGGCATTCTCACAATCTTTTGACTTTTGGGGGAAAAAAATCTGGCGAAATTAAACTTGCTAAAATAACATTTTAATCTGATAGACGAATGCCTTAATCATTCAAAATAAAGAAAAAATGGTCAGCGGCGAAAAGTTTTTTATTTAACTGAGGTTTAGGCTAAACTTGAGAGTTTAATTTTCCTTACCATTTTACCCCTATAAGTTTTTATTTTCTTCTAAATTTTTACTTATAATGAATTTGCATAGCACCCACAGGACATTCAAATAAGAAATAATACAAATGTAGTACTTTTAACACAGAATTTTTGTATAACATTGTCTTAAAGGGGTGTTAAAGAAGGGGCGGTAAGGTAAAAAAGGGGTAAAAAAATGGTAAAAAAAGAGACGGTAATGATGGAACAGTAAGGAAAATTACCACCTATTTTTAGGAAAATCATGTTAAGACTAAGTGATAGCCACAATGTTCATTGATTTTTAGATACAGTTGTTAACATTGGATTAAATTATTATTATTTTTTAAGTTACCTCGAAAAGTGCAGGAATAAACCTTGGGGACGGTAAGACTACCAATAAAGCCACGGTGCTTGAAATTGATATTTAAATGGTGATTTATATTCTGCAGTAAATTTCCTGTCAAAGAATTTTAGATATTCTTTTTCTAGCATACTTTTGCATGATCAAAATCTTGAAAAAAATTCTGTCGCTGCATCTGAAGTGATTTTCTGTATAATTTTGAAGAGGGATGGTAAAAAATCTAAATCCCAGGGACAGAGTTCAAAAAACAATATCAACCCTAAAAATGTGTGCTGGTTAATTTTTAGTTATATATTTATATAAAAGAATAGTTTCAGTTTCAGAAAGAAATTACACCGAATTATTTTTATTGAAACAATTTTATCTAGCCAGCTCCAAACTTCAAAATCAGCATCAGGGACACGGGACGGTAGATGAGTTTTCCAGGTGTTTGGACCCACAGCATCGTCCAAAACTTATTTATCTCGTTAATATTGTTATGCAATCATGCAGTGGGATGTTCCCAAGTATATGAAATAACAAAAACACAAAAAAGTGTATTAAATAAAAAATTATTATTCAGGGACATGAAAGTTAAAATATTGTGAGAATGCTCCATATATGATGAATTTTCGATGAAAGAGAAATAAATAAAAGTGTATTTTCAAAATATTTCCCTTGTCTTCTTTAGGTGTTTTTAGTTTTCGCCTAAAAATACGAAACAGTTAAAAATTGTTTTAGTACTCTTTTTCTAACAAAAAATAAATTCCTTTTGAAAGCAATATGCGCTTTGAAGCCAAATCGCACACGTATAAAGTTTTCTGCACAACTTATTGAAGCTCAAATCCCTTTCTTCGGAAATTGCTTGAACAGCTCCATTTATTTTATTGCTATGAAAGTTTTGCCATATAAACGATCATATGTATTTGTTTCTCAAATGGTATATGAACTCAAATCAAACAATATCAATCTTTTGTTTCTAGTTATTTAAAAAAATATATATATATATTTGCTGCGACGTTTCGATTGCTGAAAAAATAAACGTTTTATCAATGTACAATTCGCATAAAATTCACAATATATTTATAAAAAAATTAATATTTATAAATAAGTTCATTTTATTGTAAAAAAAGACACCTTCTCCTTTAAGACACTGACATATATTTGTAGAAAAAATATCATAGCAGAAAAAATGGTTTTCGTAACTTGGTCAAGTATCGGTTGCAGAGATATTTTTTTTATTTATGTTTTTCGGTTATAAAAGTAATATTGTGCAATGTTAGTTAAGCGGTTAAGTTTCAAAGTAGAATGGCATAATAAAAGATGTAATATTAGTGCGATGTTATATCCTTTGAAATATTTCCCGACATAAGAAGTATATGAAACATAATTTACTAAAGTAAGATGTTCCAAACAATTCGAAGTTTTTCTTTTATAAGACACACGTCTTATAAGTTTATCTTATATGTTTAGTCTTATAAGTATTATTAGTATAAATAATTCTTGATCGAATAAAATTTTAAATCTGTAAATGTATTTCAAGTTTTTTGTACTTGGCGATAAAAATTGGAAATATATCTTTTAAGATAGCATTCTAGATTTTTAAACATATACAAATTCCATAAACTAAAATCTTTAACACCGATTTAATGCACAAATACGTACAAACATGACACAAAAAATCACAAACAATCGTTCTGAGGATTCCCGGATCCTTTTCCTCAATGCGAGAAAAAAAATATATTAAAATGGGTTCGAAGAACCCCTCGATTATAGCCCCGAGTACTGGCTGATGGACTAAAATTGATGGCTGACGGACTAATTTGTTTTCTCTCGCACTCAAGAAGAGGTTCCAGAAATCCTCGAAACAATCGTATGTGATTTTTTGTGCCATGTTTGTACGTATTTGTGAGTTAAATAGTTGTTAAAGATATCAACTTATGTATTAAAATTCGCACAAAGTGTTTGATTTATGCTTACAAATTGTGTGATTCTGCTTTGTGAAAGAAATATGTGGGGATACAATTTACTACAGATAAAAGTGAAATACAGATTTAAAAAGCAGGGGGAAATATGAAAATACATTATTTTGCAGGTAAAATATAATGGATGTTCTAATCAATATGAAAGCATAATATTATTTTTCCTAAGAATGCTTATTAGCTTTAAAGTTTTTTATTAATAAATAAATAAATAAATAAATAAAGAGTTGTAGTGGTGCTTAACATAATATATATTCCTTTCCAGATAAAACTACCTTCCTAAACAAATAACATAAAATATTACTAAAGTATGCTGTTCAAACGCATAAAGACACAACATTAATCTTTAGAAATAGCTTGAAAATAAACTGATCAATTTATTTTATTCTTGCAGAGATGTCCCATAAATACGGTTACTGTGATATACATTATTGAAGTATATCTATCGCCTCATTTTATCGAAGATGAAACAAAATCAGTTAATAATTCTTTTTGGTTTCCAGTGAAGTTGCTTTTTTATACAGTTTTTTTAATATGTCGTCCACTTCCTGGGTTATAAAAGTAAATACGTAATTGATCTTGCGCATTTACCACCGTAAATGCGCCCGTATTGGGTATTGTGCGTCCCGTGACTGAGCCGATGAATACAACTTATTCGCTTATAAATATTTGATTTACTGCTTGGAAACTTCTGAATTCTAGACTCCGTTCAGTCTCTTCATTGTATAAAAAATCCTTTCCAGTTTTTTGTTCATTCCCTTTGACGAGCGACTGACACGCCTTTTGCTTACCTTAATTGAGAGTATTGGATTTCGAGTGTTATAAAAGTAAATACGTAATTTATCTTGCGCATTTACTACCGTAAATGCGTCCATATTGGGTTGCGTCCCGTGACTGAGCCGATGTATACAACTTATTCGCTTATACAAATTTGATTTACTGCTTGGGAACTTCTGAATTCTAGACACCGTTCAGTCTCTTCATTGTATAAAAAATCTTTTCCAGTTTTTTGTTCATTCCCTTTGACGAGCGACTGGCGCGCCTTTTGCTTACCTTAATTGAGAGTATTGGATTTCGAGTGTTATAAAAGTAAATACGTAATTTATCTTGCGCATTTACTACCGTAAATGCGTCCATATTGGGTACTGTGCGTCCCGTGACTGAGCCGATGTATACAACTTATTCGCTTATACAAATTTGATTTACTGCTTGGGAACTTCTGAATTCTAGACACCGTTCAGTCTCTTCATTGTATAAAAAATCTTTTCCAGTTTTTTGTTCATTCCCTTTGACGAGCGACTGGCGCGCCTTTTGCTTACCTTAATTGAGAGTATTGGATTTCGAGTGTTATAAAATTAAATACGTACTTTATCTTGCGCATTTACTACCGTAAATGCGTCCGTATTGGGTACTGTGCGTCCCGTGACTGAGCCGATGTATACAACTTATTCGCTTATACAAATTTGATTTACTGCTTGGGAACTTCTGAATTCTAGACACCATTCAGTCTCTTCATTGTATAATAAATTCTTTCCAGTCTTTTGTTCATTCCATTTGACGAGCGACTGACACGCCTTTTGCTTACCTTAATTGAGAGTATTGGATTTCGAGTGTTATAAAAGTAAATACGTACTTTATCTTGCGCATTTACTACCGTAAATGCGTCCGTATTTGGTACTGTGCGTCCCGTGACTGAGCTGATGTATACAACTTATTCGCTTATACAAATTTGATTTACTGCTTGGGAACTGCTGAATTCTAGATATCATTCAGTCTCTTCATTGTATAAAAAATTCTTTCCAGTTTTTTGTTCATTCCATTTGACGAGCGCCTGCACGCCTTTTGCTTACCTTAATTGAGAGTATTGGATTTCGAGTGTTATAAAAGTAAATACGTACTTTATCTTGCACATTTACTACCGTAAATGCGTCCGTATTGGGTACTGTGCGTCCCGTGACTGAGCCAATGTATACAACTTATTCGCTTATACAAATTTGATTTACTGCTTGGGAACTTCTGAATTCTAGACACCATTCAGTCTCTTGATTGTATAAAAAAATCTTTCCAGTTTTTTGTTCATTCCATTTGACGAGCGACTGACACGCCTTTTGCTTACCTTAATTGAGAGTATTGGATTTCGAGAAAGAAATGATTGTAACCAGTTATAACCAGCTCTTTTAGCTTCTTTATTAAAATTACTAGGGGACTCTGCCCCCTGCAAGCTACGCTCGCCAACCCCCATTCAGACACCGCAGAATCTAAAAGAACGCTAATTTGATCGGTTTTAAAAAGATTAGAGAAGATTGAATTATAATTGAAAAAACCTATAGCGATCTCCCTGTAAACGGGTTTCCATTCAATTCATTTTGATTGCAAAAATTTAAGCTCGAATCATGCTATTAAGACATCCAACGGTTGTTTTCGTGTTTGATTAAAGAAAACCAGTTAAACATTTGAAAGGAAGCTAAAATAAAATGAATTAAGTAAACAGAGTCTTTGCCTCCCGGTATTTTTTAACAGCGTTATAAAACGATTGACATAATACAATTTACTACAATTGCTACAATTTACCGCTTTAACCCCTTCAAGGGCGGTAGTTCATTTTTGGACCACTTAATTTTAATTCTTAAATGCACCAGAATATTGGAATGAAAATTTTCTTTTTATTATTAAGTGAACAAAAGCATTTTCGTATTTCGAAATTTGTTTGTAAATTCTGGTGCCATTTACTGATTTCAACATTTTACGAATAGAAGTACCTTCCCCCTGAAAGGGTTAAACGCATATTAATGTATTTATTATTTTAAAGTTTCCTTTCTCTTTTAATATTCACGTATAAATACAATTTTCAATATTTTCCTGCTTGTAACACGTACTCATTTAATAGTAATTTTAAAGGTTTTTTTTTTTTTTTCTGTTTTTAATAGTCAGTGTAAATAAATTTTTAATCGTTAGGAAATATTATTCTTTGCGCTGTTTTTAGAATTGAAAATAATCTCTATAATAATATCCTAAGTCATGTGACTATTATCAAGAATTCTGGGCGGATTCCTCCGCTTTTTATATTCCAGGTGGTCATTTTGGTACTTTAATGTTAGACAGACACTGGCGATAAGTCGCCAAATATTATTCTATCGCCATGATTTCACTTATATTACAATAGTCCAAGTAATGTAACTGCCATAAACAATTACAACACTTCGCTTTTCCTAAGTAAGGATTCCATTTTGATTAAAGAATCAAAGTTATTTTTTCGAATAAAACTACATAAATGATGCCATGATCACAAAGAATTCTTGATACTTTTATGTTAGCTGGGTGAAAATCTCGCCAATAGCTTTTTTTAACTCACCATTTAGCATTTTTTTATTTTTCGAGTGGTAAATTAAAACGGTACTACTTGGTTATCCCATCGACCAAAAATCTATCGCAAGACTATAAGATTAAATGCCGATAATGGTTGATCGTAAATGTCACATTTACTTGACTGTAAGGACGTTACACGTGTTTACGCCACCAAGGGATTTTTATTTCGACGTTTTATTTTTATTTTTATCAATGCTAGGCACAGATGTCACATATTGGCGCGACTTTTTTCCGACGGCAATTTGGCGAAAACATCGACAGCATAAACAACAATGTCCGGGTTACCATATCAAGCAAAATAACGACACTTTGGCGCCAGTTAAGTACCCGTTGCATATATGACATTGGCGTCAGAAAAAATTCGCGCCAACATGGGGCGTATATGACATCTGTGCCCAAAGCTATACTAATTTATTTCGGCACAGATGTCATATACTCCCCATATTGGTGCGGTTTTTTTTCCGACGCCATTTTAGCGGAAACATCAGCACCATAAACAACAACATCCGGATTACCATATCAAGTAAAATAACTATACTTTGGCGTCAGTTAACCTTTAACCGGAATCGCTAAATTGTTCCACATTAGTGGAATCTTATGTCCAAAAGGACCCTTTAATTAAAATCCAAGTTATTTTCTAATATATATGAAATTACCACGTAGATGGGTTATAAGCGCATTGAAAAAAGTTTCATGTACTATATAAATCAACTTTTATTCATATATATCTTGAAATTATATATATATTTTTTAATTTAGTTCTTTAAGTGTTGACGCGCGCGTTTCAAAATTAAACGTTTTTTTTTTTTTTTTTTTTTTTTTTTTTTTGTGTGTGTGTGTGTGTGTGTGTTGTTGTCCGGTCAAAATGGACCCACGATTCCGGTTAAGGGTTAAGTACCTTTGCGTGTACGACATTGGCGTCAGAAAAAACCGCGCCAATATGCGGCGTATATGACATCTGTGCCTTTATTTGTTCTTTCGTTATTTAAAATAAAAATTACGTCAATTTGTATAATTTGGTGAGTGCTTTGGCGATTTATATAATTTGGCGAAATTGGTCGAATGGATAACTAAGAGTACATTTAAAACATTGCTTTGAATTTGAAATTAAATGTCAGGATTTCTTGCAATATTTAATCGGGTTTGGCGTGGTTTTCTTTTACGACAATTTGGCGAAAACCTCGTTTTCGAATACCAGTTACATATGTATATGTATTTTTAAATTATTTTCTATTATTTTTAAAATGAACTAATAATAAATAAAAATAATTAATAACTATAGAACAAAGCAATTTCTAACTTTTTTTCTTGTTTTAAATAAAAAGAAAATAAAGGTAAATAAATAAGAAACAGTAGCCGGGTTACCATGTCAGGCAAAACAACGTCCTTTGGCTCTAGTTAGGTAATCCGGTGCGTATATGACATATTTTTCTTTTCGTTTCATTTTAAAAAAAGGAAGAAGCTAAAGCCATTGATTTTAAATTTTTCAGTTTGAAGTGAAAGCTTTGTATTAAATAAAATGCTAATGAAAAAAAAAAAACCATTGTTCTTAGTATAGATTCAAGTGAGGCCAAATTGGTCACAAATTAATTAAAAATAATAACCCTTTCTGAAATACGAAAAGAAATATCAGTTATGATTAAAATTTAAGTTGCCATCATTAGAAAAATGTATATAAAATTAGAAAAAAATTAATATTTCGAAAACTAATTCGAATTTAAAAATTCTAATACCAGTTTTGAAATCTGCATATCAATATTGATTTTTGGTGTTAATTGCATCGCAAAGTATTCCATATTTTAGGAGAAATCGCCGTGAAATATAATCAGTCAGTTTAATCAGTCGATTCATACTTGCGTTTCATGCTTCCGTTACATACTTCCGTTTCATAAAATGCGTTTCATTAGGATTTTAGATATATAGGGTAGATAAGGCATCTAAAGTTTTTACGCAAGTTCGTATGCCATAGACATTAAAGAGTCACTAGACTGTGTAATTCCGCGGTTCTGTAGTTTATTTATATGAGCAACAATTTCATTTTCGTTTAAGAATTTTTCTCTTCAAAATAGTTTTAAGAATGCTAAAAGTATTTGCTGCTCGATTGACACCCATATTCTTTTCTTCAACAGCTTTAATAGCAGTTTACAACTTATTTTCAGTGAATTCCCCGCGGGTAGACGAACCTTTTATAAGAAACTTTTCTTTAAAATGCACCTTCTATTTTAATTTTTGTTTAGAATGTTTAGTATGCAAAAGTTTTGATCTTGATATAAAAGTAGAGTAAATAAGTATACTTTCTTTATTAAGGGGTCTCAGGACTCTTAAAATTGGAAAAAAAGAAAAAAAAAGGACCATTTTCAGCATTTAATATCTTAAAATATATTTGATATTAAGATACAATTTTAAATGGGAATGAAAGATACAAGTATGTTCTCTCATTTCAAATATTTGAAAAATTGCAAGATGCAGAATTAGCATTTACAGGCGGCTCAAAACTGTCAGACATTTGACGAGCAGAAAATCAGCATAACAGCTTATGCGCACGATTACAAAATAAATTTTGAAACTAGAATGCAAATTTTGGTGCCTACTTATACCTCAGATTATAATAATTACATTGAACCTAAATAAATTTGTATTTGAAGCATTTTTATATTTTTATACAACAAAGTTGTATTGAGCTAATGCAAAATTTAGAAAATTTCGACACTATAAACCCTTAAAAAAATATTTTCTTTTTTACAATAAAAAGGAAATTTTAGGTTCAGTTTATACAGACTAAAATGAAACATATGTTTTGAAAATTTCATGAAAAAATATTCAGAAGTTTTTTAGATATAGTGCGCGTTATGCCCAAAAACGTCATTTGGAGAAAAATGACTTCAAAGTTTTGGAAACACCGCTTCAGCTATTGGGTGAATATAATTCTAAATGCCATAACTTCTGTTCTAATGGGAATTTCAAGATAACAATTATATCAAAATGTTCAGAAAACATAGAAGTTTAACATCTAAAAAAATTAAAATTTCAAAATTTTAGAGCTTTAAGATTCCTGAGATCCCTTAAATTAAGGTACTAGAATTAGTAATAAATATTTGTTAACGTGTAAATTTTAATAAAATTTAGTTTTTATGTATTTTTAAATAACTTTCTTTGTTTTAAATAATGGATGCTTACATTTTTAACAAAATACTTTGAAATAACAAAGGAAAAAAGAAAATGTTTAAACAATTTAAACGCATGGAACACTTTAAAATATGTTTTTCAAAACTAATTAAAAGATGTAGAGGCTTTTAAATTTTCAATAAATTGATATTTTTTTTAAGTATTTAATAAATACTCGATACGAGAACATTGACCGAAATTGACAGGTGCGCGTTATAAGCTTGTTATAAATTTTAACAACTTAATATTAAGAAACAAATATGATAATAACAACTGACATATTTAATTTAATGAACGTGCTGATTTTATACAAAAAAAAAATTGCTGTCGATTACATGAATAGTAATAATTATAATTTACAATAATCTTTACTTTTTGCTATATATGTCATGAAGTTTTCTTTGCTATGGAAAGTTGGCGAACATCCAGTAACACAGAGCTATAAAATGTTTATTGAAAATAGAAACAAATTTAAAAACAATGACACCTTTCAGTGACCACACATTCAATTTACAAAAATAAGAGAAATAAAAAGTTTAATGAGGGTAGGAGTCATAAATGAACTTGTGACTCACTACTAGAGAGTTAAAAATTACTAGTTATCATCTCGCTGAAAGCGAGTTTAGATATTGGATCTTTTTTAGATTGTATCTCTTCTAAGACACTGTTGAATTTAGTGGGTATTTCGTTAAATGAACTTACATTTAGTTCTTGTTTAATTTTAGTTAGGATCTCAGCTATCGTAGTGATACAACCTGAGAAATCCTGCAACTCATAAAGCTGGGGTCACTCCATGTCAGTTCAGGCAGGCATGTAACCCACCATCACAGATTTTGATGAAACTGCGTGTGTTTGTTCATTTTATTAAGATATGATTCCCAGTATTTTTTTTAACTCCTTGGTCAAATAGTTTCTGAGAAAAAAATTGTCAAAATTTTGAAAAACTGCCGTCAGTTGGCATTCTTGACTGCTTGATTATCAAATGTAGCATGACATAAATATGATCATATTTCAATATCTATTCTACAAATCATCTTCAAATAATTTATGCATAATATATAGGGTACACAGTTTATGAAAAAAAAATATTGTTACGCTTATAACATTTTAAGTGTGTCTAAAAAAATGTTTAATCTTTGAAGTCGTGATTTTTTTATGAAAAATAATGCATTAACTAAAATAGCATTATCAACAAAAGGCGGTATTTTTATTAAATTTATTTTTTGTTGGGGATATACTTAAAGGTATCCTTTTCCTGATTCTGAAATAAAAATAGTGGGATTTTGGGTGTTTTTAGTGGTATTTCCTATTTAAAAATACTTTGAGGCGTATTTCAAATCAAATCAAGCAGAGTCATTCCATGTCAGTTCGCCTAAGACATTTAATTCACTGTCACAAATTTCAATGAAACTGGGTATGTTTATAGCTCATTTTAAGACGTAATCACCTTTAATTTCTTTGATCTTAAGTAAAATATTTTTTTTAGATAAAAAAAAAAAAAATCTAAACTTTTAATTTTGTTTAAAATGTTTTTAATGACAGATCTATATTCAAAGACTGCATAAAAAAGTCATTTCAATATAAAATCACTAAATAAGTTTCAAATAATGTATATGTGACAAATAATGTAGGCAGATTATTATTTATTGTTGTTTGTCATGTTTAAACGCTAAGAGTGTGTTTAATCTTGTGAATTCTTAAAATCAAGAATTTTGTGAAAAATAATGTGTTAATCAAAAATTTATTATTAACCGAAGGCAGGCTATTATTACTTTTTTTTTATTTGTACGTAAAAATATCTTTTCAATAGTTATAAAATAAAAATAGTGAAAATATGAGCAATTTTAACAAAATTTTCATAAACTGTGAATGTTTAATGATAAATATTGAAGCTTTTCATGCTAAGATGTACTATAATGACTACTATATCGTGTATTGCTACTCTTGCTTTAATATAATACATACAATAATAAAATAACAAATATTATTTACAGCAATAAAGATTAAATTAAATAGTACCAGTTCCTTTACCAACACTACATTGCTCAACAGCCGACTTAAAATCAACAACACACTCTTATTGAAAAATACTTTCAACTGTTCAAATAAAAAATAAACTACATTTAAAAATCTTAATATCAACTTATTATCTTAAGACGATAATATTAACTAAACAACATAATGAATTTATAAATCAGCTTTTAATTGAAAATTCATGAAATGGTCCATTTAAATGTTGTTGTTCATCGAGTCCATCAAAACAAATTAAAAAAAATAGTGAACCTAATATGCTGACTGCAATGACACTTCTAACAAAACTAATTAATTCATTACCATCTGATATCAAACCCGAAAGATAAAAAAAAAAAAAAAAAAATCAGCTGTAGTGTGAATGTGACATACTCAGTGGTTGTTAAGATAGGAATGTCTTTGTGACATTTTCACCTGTACTTCAATAAAATATAAACATGTAAGCTTTTTTCATTCATCCAAATTAAGTAAAACAATTATAAAATTTTGTTGTCATTACACCAGATGTTAAATTTTTCGTTACATACTATTAGATAAGTTCTTTACTTTTAGACATTATTGACATAATATCATAAAATTTACTATATGTATTTTCTATAAGTGTATAAACAATATATATGCTTTATTAAACATAAATGAATAAATTTTAAATAATTTGTTTGAGAACAGGCATATATATACACACATATATATGTTGAAAATCCATCTTTCAGCAATATTGTGATGAAATAAATCAAATTACCGTAATTTCCGGTGTATAGCCCGCGGATCAAACAATCGTGTCTCGACTGACAAATTTTTAAAAATAAAATGTAACTTTTTAGATCACAGTAAATATTGGTCTTCAAATACTGAATAAAATTTCTGGGTCCAAACTGAATTGTTTGATCTGCGGGCTATACACCCGAAATTACGGTACATATCATTAGAAACTGAATAAAGTTACAAAAGTGCAACTCATTAAGTTTTAAATATTTTTTTAGATATAGTTATTTGAAAGATATAATATAATGGATTATGCATTTTTTGCATATATTTAAAGCATAATATGTCAAAATTTTATTCAAAAGAGTGAAATTTGGTATTTTTTTCAATATTAACAGCCAAATATGAGTTTAAAGATTAGGAATGTCATTTTGAAAATTTCTATTGGGCGGTGAGGAGCTAGTGATTTTTCTCTTTTTTAGAAAGGGATAATTGCTCTTCGTCCTAGAAGTTTTACGTCCTACAAGAAAAAACAATATTGCTTATTTTTTTCCTTAAGAAACGAACATAAAAGATAATTTGAAAAATAAAATAAATGTATAAATAAAAATATTTCCAGGGATGATACATTGGATAGATTTTACATCTGGAAATATTGATAATTTTAAATATGATTTAAATACTACTAAAACCAACCAAAATCCCACTATTTTTATTTCAGATCCAGTTATAATGTAGTATTATGTACAATTTAAAATTAAAAAATTAGTCATAGAAACTCTGCCTCTGATTGATAAAGATTTTTTAATAATTTCATTATTTTTTGTAAAATATTTTTGATTCAAAGATTATACAATTTTTTAGACACGTTTAAATATTTTTTAACATTACAGCATTTTTTTTTTCATAATCTACATACTTTATTTACCTTGCTTAAATTATTCGAAGAAGATTTCTTTATTAGTTATTGAAATATGATTTTATATATAAAATGAGGCCTTTGAAAATTGAACAATCATAAATGACAATTCGTGGCATTTTTCCAAAACTTTGATAATTTTTTCTCATATTTTCACTATTTTTATTTTATAACCATTTAAAAGATATTTTTACGTACAATTAAAAAAAAGCAATAACGCCTTCGGTTAATAATAAATTTTTGATTAACACATTATTTTTGACAAAATTCTTGATTTAAAAAATTCACAAGATAAAAGACACTCTTAGTGTTTAAACATAACAACAAAAAAAAAAAAACAAGAAATAATAATCCGCCTACATTATTTGTCACATATATATTATTTGAAACCTATTTAGTGATTTTATATTAAAATGACTTTTTTTTTTTTTAATGCAGTCTTTGAATATCGAACTGTCATTAAAAAAATTTAAAGCAATTTTTCAAAATTTTGATATTTTTTATCTTAAAAAATATTTTATTTAGGATCAAGAAAATTAAAGGTGATTACGTCTTAAAATAAGCTATAAACAAACCCAGTTTCATTGAAATTTGTGAAAGTGATTAAATGGATTAGGGGAACTGACATGGAATGACTCTGCTTGATTTGATTTGAAATGCACCTCAAAATATGTTTAAATAGGAAATACTACTAAAAACACACAAAATCCCACTATTTTTATTTCAGAATCAGGTAAAAGACACCTTTAAGTATATCACCCACAAAAAATAAATTTAATAAAAATACCGCCTTTTGTTGATAATGCTTTTTTTGTTAATGCATTATTTTTCATAAAAAATTCACGACTTCAAAGTTTAAATATTTTTTTACACATACTTAAACTGTTATAAGCGTAACAATATATTTTTTTTATAAGCTGCGTACCCTAAATATTACGCATAAATTATTTGAAAATGATTTGTACAGTTGATATTGAAATATGATTATATATATGACATGCTACATTTGAAAACCGAGCCGTCAAGAATACCAACTGACGGCAGTTTTTCAAAATTTTGACAATTTTTTTCTCAGAAACTATTTCACCAAGGAGCAAAAAAAATTACTGGTGATCATATCTTAATAGTAAGAGCAAACACACGCAGTTTCATTAAAATCTGTGATGGTGGGTTACATATTTATATTTTACTGCCTGATTTGATGTGGAATGCCCCGCTGCTGAGTTGGAGGCGGAGCCTTGGGCACAGAAGAGCTTTTATTGGCGGGTGGTAAGGATCCTTAGGATAAAATTAGGATAAAATGTATCCTTTTTTTTTTAAATAAAAAAGTAATAGGGTATATTTCATCCCAGCACGTGTGCTGGCGGGTTAACAGTATTTTTCTATTACCTTGAATATAATTATAATTATTTTAATTACTTGTGCATACCCTTTTTCGCATTAAAATCATAAGAAAATATTTATTCTAAAACACAGCAATTGTCTTAGAATCTCTGCAATCTGACAATAACTACATGTATTTAGTCTAAATCATTACAAGCAGATCGCGTTGTTAACAGAGTTAATATATTCTAATAGATGCAAAGCACTATTTGAAACCCACACAATCTTACAAATTTAATGGAAAGGATTTAGTATGTAAATGAGTAAACACAACTAAGTTACCGGTAAATTGAAATCAAATAAATTTCGATGTGTTATGTATATTTGAATATGTGAATTGTATAAACAATTTAGCAAGAATTGGAATAATATTATAATGGTAATTATTTCTGAGGTATAACACCTCGCCAAAAGAATATGTTGTACAATATTTTTTACTTTCAATGACTATATGTTTTTTATAAATAAATCAAAGCAACTCAATGCTGTCCGTTTTAGTAAGAGTATTTTAAGATCTAACTCTTTGTTCATAAAACTTCGCAATGTAATTTAACCTTCATGGAATTTCTAATGTAATATGCTTAAATATGTAATTTATTAGCCCCCGATATGCTATTTCTTTCGTCCAGCAATTAAAGAATCATCTCCAAATATAACGTTCCGTCGTATAAGCCAGCCGTAAAACAAAGCAGATGTTTCATTGTAGTGCAAAGTACTCTACTGCATTTTTAAAAACTTCTAACCATCTCATATTTTAAATTTTTATACCGACGTATTGGGGAAAAAAAAGTACTGTTTAATGCAATTTGTTTGAAAGCCGCATCTCGATTTATTTTTGAGACATTATTATTTTTTTTTGTGTTTTTTAGCGCCAATTGTTTAATGTTGGCAACTCAAGTACCCCATTTCTGTAGAAAGTAAAGGAAAATAGATGGAAAATCTTTAGTAAAAATAAATAGTAAATCATTTTGTTGCCACTTTCCCATAACAAATGCCAAAAAAATGTATTTAAAATACTTGCAATTTTGAAAAAAATATATAAATGAATGATTGCTGATGAAACTTGGAGCTATTTGGAGCTTTGAGATAAACTGTTTAATTTTAAGTATCTATATTAATATTTCAAACAAATGAAGGCATATGAATCATGAGATAGCCGATTTTTTTTCTCGAATTTCTTGAATGACGATATCTCTTTTTTAGGATTTGCGTATTATTTAGCGATAGTGACGTCCTATGCATAATTTACGGTAGATGTAGACTAGATTATAAATGAGGAATTCTTCCTCCAGATGTGAATGACATCATTTTATATAAAATTAAAGCCTGTGTTTTAAGTCTTAAAACTAAAATATGTTTTGCACTATCTATATTTATACACACACACACATATACATACACACACACACACACACTAAATTCTGAAAAAGCAAAATTCCTGATAAAATTATAAGACGAAACGAATTTTTTTTTCACCTTGATTCAACATAAAATATATAATGCGAACTTTAAAAAGTTCACAGTCTTACTTAAAAGGAGGCTAAAGTAATGAAAAAGATGTTAGAAATTTAAAATATACATTTCATTTAAAATTTCTTAGTACTTTCAAGCTTTCCAAACTCATCATCAGAGAGTATTTTAATAACTAAATGTTGTTTATTTATACGAATACGTCACTTTGTTTTGATAATGAGAGAGCCAATAATTACTACAGTTGAAAGTAGAAGCAGCAGCAGCAGAGGAAATATACATTTTTATTAATTGAAGTTCCATTTATTTTATAACATCACTCTGTTCTCACACGTTACTTTTCATGGGTAGAAAAAAATATTTAACTGCCATACTTTAAATTTTAATACGTCACTTTGCTCAGTGATGAGAGATGTCATAAAATAAATGGAACTTTAATTAATAATAATATACATTTCCTCTGCTGCTGCTACTCCTACTTTTAACTCTAGTAATTATTGGCTCTCTCATTTTCAAAACAAAGTGACGTATTTGTATAAATAAACAACATGTAATTATTAAAATATTCTCTGATGATGAGCTTGGATAGCTTGAAAGCACTAAGAAGTTTTAAATAAAATGTATATTTTAAACTTGTAACATATTTTTCATTACTTTTGTCGCCTTTTAAAAGTAATACTGTGGACTTTTTAAAGTTCACATTATATATTTTATGCAGAATTCCTATTTTCTAGTTTTCCAACACTTTGATCAGAACTCTTCGCAATGTAAATTAGCTTTCATGGAATTTCTAATGTAATGCGTTTAAATATGTAATTTATTTAATATATAATTATAATAAAAATGTTTTTCATTCAAAATATTGAAATAGAGTGTCGTTAGTTTACTTTTCTAAAAGATATATATATATATATTTTTATCAAACTCAAGATATTTATATAAAAATTCCGAGTATTCTTTCGTCTAAATTAATTAAAAAGGCAGATCAAAAAATAAAAATAGTAAAAAAAAAAAAAAAAAAATAGTAAAAAAAAAAAAAAAAAATCAATTACGTTTTATAAGCATTCAAAATTTATCTTGAAAACTATGCCTAATTATTTAACTGCAGTTTACACTTTCCCCCCCAAATTTTCTTTACAATACATTTATTTGGAGTTCGCTCAAAATTTTATTATATAAATTTCACTTCCTTTTTCTACATTTCGTAGAAAAGTTAATTTATTTAAAAAGCAAGGGAATCAGTTTAAAAATATATAATTTTTGTCTGTTCCCTTTTTAAAATAGTGCAATGGAGAAGAAAATAATGAAAAATCATATACAGGGTGATTATAAATGAATATCCTAACTTTACGTATGGCTATTAAAAGAAAACTAATAAAATGCAAATCCCTTTTGTTAGTTGGAAATGAAAAATAACAGTTAAAAGTTTAAATTCCACATACTTATAAGTGTTCAAAGTGAGATTGTCCTGAAACTCGAACGACATCGAGTTCGTACGAAAACTCATCCCACAGTCCCACCCCACCCCCTTTCAGCATATTCTGCGCGACTCTTTGAATGGCTGCAGATATTAAATATTTTTATTATTACTTAAAAATAAATTATAACGTCATAAACAATTTTTAAAGCTATTTATAGGGATTTTAGTTTAATGTTAGAATTTGATTTATCTTACAATGAAAGTCTCCTTACCGGGTATACTCAGAATATTTTGAAAAAAAAAATACTAATTAAACTTCTTATGTACGTAATAAAGAATCGGTCAAATTTAGCAGCGAAATTACTGTAGAAAGTCTTCAAAATAAAAATAAAACACTTTCGTGTATTTGGCACGAAAAGACAAAAGCAATTACGCGATTTGGCGAGCAGTACTTTTCCTCGCCAAAAGCAAACGATTTTGCATATAAAAATTGCTTGTATTTCATATTTGTGTTGCTTTTTATTTAATTTTATTACTTTAAAAACAATTTATTTTATATAAAAAATATATTCAAATATTTAAGCATATTCCAAAATAAAGGCAAGATGAAGAATGCTGCAGTTGTTTCATTTCAATATCAAAGAAGTCGTTGTTTCCATAGCAATCGACAGTCATCAATTGGACTTAATTTTGAGATTGAAAAATTTTTAATTAAGTTAAAATTTTTAATTCATAAAATTTGACAGTTGACTTTCATTATATATATATATATATATATATACATAACAAAACTATAGTTAAATCAAACTAAAACTGACAAAACTAAAGTTATTTAAATTAAATTTATTTAAACCAGTTCAATATGATATTTTTATCTTACAGAGTATTTCACATAAAAATGTATTTTTGAAAATTTTATTCCATTGCCAACCTGTGATAAATCGCCAAATGTCGAAGTTTCGATTATTTTTTTACGGACGCTCTTTCGAGTTTCCGCTGAAATTTTTCATAGGAATGTCTATCCTCATAATTAGAACATTCGGTAATTTTTTTATATTTTTCGGAGTATGCCCGTATGGAGACCATCCTTGTTAGTATATAAACTGCAAAATGCACTTTCGTTTTATTAAGAATATTTTGCGGTATGAAATTTAAAATATATAGAAAATAATGAAAATGTATAATAAAACGTGTAATTTTGAAAAATTATATTTGATTATGTTGTGCAAAATTGTTTACATTTTAAAATGCTGTCGATAAAGTCGAAGGTAGTAATAGATACATGAATTAATTAAAAAATTTACTTTATCCAGGAAGAAATATGTATAAAATTAAAGCAATGTTCTATCATAACCTATAAGTCACTATTTCTTTTCCCTACATTATAATTGTACTTATTGCGCTAATATGAAAGTTCAGCTAAGCTTAAAAAATCTTGTTGTTTCGTTGTAAACTTTGGATATTTATATTAACAAATGTTTATGTTTTTATAAATTACTTTCATCTTTATTGAAATGCATTTTGTTTTGTCAGATTTTATGTCTAATTAAATGAGATTAATGAGTAAGTTCTGAACGTGTAAAAAATATCAAAAAAAGATTTTTAAGCGATTTCTTTTCCCTACATTACAATTGTACTTATTGTGCTAATATTACAGTTCAGCTAAGCTTACAAAATCTTGTTGTTTCGTTGTAAACTGAGGATATTTATATTAACAAATGTTTATGTTTTTATAAATTACTTTCATCTTTATTAAAATGCATTTTGTTTTGTCCTATTTTATGTCTAATTAAATGAGATTAATGCGTAAGTTCCCAACGTATAAAAAATATTAAAAAAGGATTTTTAAGTGATTTCTTTTCCCTACATTACAATTGTACTTATTGTGCTAATATGTCAGTTCAGCTAAGCTTACAAAATCTTGTTGTAAACTGAAGATATTTATATTAACAAATGTTTATGTTTTTATAAATTACTTTCATCTTTATTGAAATGCATTTTGTTTTGTCAGATTTCATGTCTAATTAAATGAGATTAATGTGTAAATTCCCAACGTATAAAAAATATTAAAAAATGATTTTTACGGTTTATATTTTTTCAATCACCAATATGGTTTCTGGAACTCACTATGCATCATTAAATAAAAAAAAATAATAATAAATCTCGTGCATTGGAATGCAAAACATTTTTATCTTTTAATTCTCTATTTGAAAATCACATTAAAATCACAGGGTGGCTCCCGAAGCGTCCCTGTCTTGTAAACAAATTTTTTCTAAGAAAAAGTTTTCGCGGTAGGTTTCTACAACATTTGCAATCGAAATAAACTTCGGGTATAAATATATATTTGTTATATGTATATTCTTATAAAAATACTTATTTAAAAACTTTCGAGTAATGAATTAAGTACTTGACATTTACATATTTTTGTATTCAGAACTACTGGAGGGATTTTAATATATTTTAAAATTTTTCCAACGTAGTTGAAAAGTGTTTATAAATTTTGTTTGTTTATATGTCTGTCCGTTCTTCAACTCAAGTAAATATAGTTTTAGTGCCATGTAGTTTTTTTTTTTTTTTTTTTTTTTTTTTTTAATGTGGTTCAGAATGTAACGTCCGATATTGAAGATGAAATGAGCAGCATTTATAGTTCTTTAATATTGACACATAGAGGAACTCTGGGTACTTTTGTGGTAGTCTATCTCAAATCCCGCACTGCAAATAGAGGCGTCTTAAATTTAGACACATATGTGACTGAAAAAGAATTTTAGACACTTAAGTGTCTTAATCTGAAAATTAAGACATTATAGATGTCTTAATTTAAGATACATAAGTGTCTTAGTATGATCATGGTGTAAATGAACTGAGAATAGTGTCTAAAATATCCGCAAACGTCTTATTTTAAGACACTTCGTTGCTTCAAACGTGTCTTAATTTAAGACGTTTTGATTCTTCCGACGCAATAACCACCAGGGGGCACTGGGGCACTGCCAGTCGCGCATGCGTTTTAGATGTCTTCGTTCAAAGTTGGTATACGTTGTAATTCAAACGAAGTTTGTTTTTATGTACGCGTGTATTTTAATTCGTTTTTCGCGGAATGTGAAGTTCTGTGATTTAAATTCGTATTCACTTGGATTATTTATTTATTGAATACATGCATCTGACGTGTGTGCTTGACATCAAATGTCTCTTAGAAGCTGTCGTCCATATAAGGGCGGGATAGACACAGAACAGAAGTAGACGACGCTTGAAGATTACACCCGGAAATTCTACAAAGCGTGTGCAATGGACTTAGTGTTAATTCGTATTAATTTATATCAATAATATTGTGTTATTCATCTTCGTCCTGTCGAAGCTAGCAAAAAAAAAAAAAAAAAAAAAAAAAAAAAAAAAAAAAAAGAAACTTTTGTCTGGCGGGTCCTATTTTGAGGATGAAACATTTCATTCTTTAAATATGGCTAGTCGGATATATTATTGAATTTCGTACTAAAAGGATGCAAGCCCTTCTCCTTCACTGGGGTAGTTTTTGAAATTTCAAATCGAGGAATTTTTCTGACCTCTTGCAACATCGATTGAAGTAAGTGTCATAATTTATTTATAGTACTGAAATTAGTGTCTTTTATGATTTTATTTATAGTATAAACAAAATATTGCATGAAATTCAATTAGTTTTGAATCTGTTTGCGAAAAACCCATTAATTCTAGAAGTATATATTTTTAAACTTATGACGTTGTCTTTTATTACAAATTATATATTCTGAATTTTCATCTTTTTTTCCCAAATTTAAAGTAATAATATTACTAAAAGAGAGACATTTTAAGTTGAATATTCATTCTCTTACTTTCAATCGCAGTTTCGTTTCAATGGTTAATTCTTATCTCACATAACGACCACAATGAAAGAAAAAAAAAAGCTTTGGAAATATCTTTCTTCCTAACGTAAAACCGCAGATTAAAAAATAAGATAAATAAAGTGCCTGAAAACATATGACGTTGTCATGATTCATCTATTATGTGCTCCTTAATTTTAAAACTGCCAGTAAAAATATACATATGTATTTGATTTGAAATCAAGTATAATATTGATTTTTTGATTATTTTTAGTAGAAAAGTAATTTGAAATTTATAATGGGAAAAAGTAAAAAGCTATAACTAGATTTTGTACTTAATATTGTGATTTTTGTAACTGTATTTATATACGCTTATACGAAAATTACAAGAATGACAATTAGATGTTAAGATATATATTTAAGACAAATGAAGCTTGGAAACTATAAATTATTTTTTCTTCTTGCTATTAATGTAGGATATTTATTTATTTATTTTTATTGATAGTTGAATAGATTTTGTGATTACCCTGTGATCTACATAAAAACTTGCTGAAGTGGCATGTGGCAATATAATTTTTTTTTTTTTTTTAATTTTTAAATGATAAGAATTTAAAATTTTTTTCGGGAAGGGAGGTGGGGGGAGGGGGATTTTGTATTCAATTTTCGTAAAGCTGATATCATAAATCCTTTTCGATATTGCGCTGATTATAATGAAAGTTTTGAACTTTTAGAGTAGGGCAAGATTAAAAACACAAAATATATTTAACAAAATACCGAAGTAATTTTTTTCTTAATGTTATTAAAGTGGAATATTTATTTTTTATTTTTTTTACTCATAGTTAAATAGCTGTTGTGATTATCATCTGATAGATATGTAAAATTGCCTATGTGTCAATATATTTTTTTTTAATCTAATTTTTAAATTATATGAATTTTCCTTTTTTGGGGAGATGGGGGGATTTTATTTGCAATTTTCGTACATCTGACATTTTAAATCTCTTTCGACATTCAACCGAATATAATAAATATTTTAAACTTTTAGAATAGGATAAGATTATAAAAAAATATATATTTATCCATGTATCTTAAAAGCCCTTAATAGCGGAAACTTCGGGATCGCGGAATTTGTCTGATGATCGGAGATGTCTGCTTTTGTGAGGTAAAAATATACAAATATGTATGCGTGTGCTTTGCGGATTAAAAAAGTATTCGCTAAATAGAGGTGTCCGCTATTCGTGAATGTCCATTAACCTCCACAATGGATACTCCCGAGTACCGGACATCTCTATTTAGATAACCATAGTGTAGGGTTGCATTTTTTGCAAAAGAACTTCTTGATTAAAGCATGGGTATTAAAGCAGTGTCCCGTCCCCCTACGATTTAAGTGCCACCAAATTTAATGTGCAATATTTGTAAAGCTTATATTTTAAATCCGTTTCGAAATTGTACTGAATATAATCGATGTTTTGAACTTTTAAAGTAAAATAAGATTTAAAAAAAAATCATATTCAAAATCATATTTATCATCAAAACAAATATTTAGATAAATATTTTTGCTTTAATCTTGTTCTATTCCTGAAGTTCAAAATATTGATTATAATCAGTAAAATGTCGTAAAAGATTTAAATAAACAGCTTAACGAATATTGCATACCAAAATTAGGAGCACCAAAAAATTCAGGCTGCGGGGGGGAGGGGGGAGGGCGTGTGGAGGGGGCAAGACCCCAGCCAAATATTTTTCCAGGGTTCAACGTGGTCAAACATGGCTACGTGTGATGCTTACAAAAAAAATGGATGCTATTAAGACGTTTGAAGTGTCTGAAATTCAGACGCAAAAAGTGTCTGAAAAAATTCAGACATTTTAAAATGTCTGAAAATTGAACACTCCGTTTCAGACACTTAAGTGTTTGATTTTCAGACATTTTAATTTACAGTGCGCCAATAGCATTTATTTCTCAATAATTTCAGATTTTATTTTTCACGTGCGCGTAAATTAAAAGCATGGTTGAGAAAACATAGTTGAAAGATAGTTCAGAAAATTAATTTTGGTTTATAGACGTGTTATTTTTTTATACTTATTTATTTATCTTTTCACTAAAAAGAAATTTACATTTTTAGAATAATTTCAAAGGTAAAAAAATATTCCGATTTGCAAAATATTTCGCACAGATTTTAAATAAAATATCCAAAATATTATTCACTAAGATAAAATATGCCATATTGAATTTCGCACTGACACTTATATAAAGACGTATTACATGCTATTACTATTTAAATTTACTTTATTTAAAACATTAAAAAATCTAAAAGTTAAAGAAAAGTATTTCTCGTTAAAATATATTTTTTCATTTCAAACTTAAAACTGTAAAAATGACTTTATATTCAACTTCAAATTAAATCTGCAATCCGTTTATACCTTTTATCAGCGAATAATTTCAAATCATGAACATACCATACTTTTCAGAATTTTCATTTAAAGTTAATAGTATGATATGTTTGCTCCATGCATTAATTTCATAAAATTACAAAGCCTATTTCTAGGGAGAAACGCCTCACTGATTTTAGTAATCTCATTATTCAGATTACATCGTTTTCAGAATAATTTCATCATAAGTTTATTATAATTCTTGATTTTAATTAAGATATTTTAAATTTGTTTATAGTATATGGAAACAGGGATGCTGATTGAAATATAGACGCTATAACTGGAATGTTATATGCATATTACTTAAATTAAAAACGGATTAATGTAGTTGAATATATATGAAGTTAAAACGTAATTTTTTTTTATTATTATTGATTATAGAATATGCATTGTCGTTGTTCATTGAACGCTATATTGTTTATGCGTGAATATTTTTCCCCTTCAACATGGCAAAAAACATGGTTTTTGCAATTTTCCTTTAAACATATCCAAACATAGCTCAACAATTTCAAGCATAATGCAATACCTACCCCAAGATATTAGTAATGCAACAGTAAAATTTCATTATGGTGACATCATATCTCTTACCGCCTCACAAGGGCCAAAATTTCTAAAAAGTGTTAAAAATATAAATTTTTCGTTTTTCTTAATTTTTATAATATTTATAGATTTTTGTATTTGAATAAGACAGGAAAAGGCATTTTATGTTCTTGTTAATTTAACGCAGATTGTTTATCATGATCACTGTAATTCCATCAAAAACATCTTCTCTGTGATAAAAACGAGAAAGTTAATGAGAAATGGAGAACGTGTATTGCTGCTTGATTAACGAACGACAAGAGTGGGTTATATTGGTCAGTTGGATGATGAATATACTGCATACATTCATAAGAGCACGGGGAAGGAAAAACCGTAAACAAAATTGGATGACTGAAACATTAAAACAATTATATAAAAATACTAAATTGTATTAGAATGATTCTTCTACCGATGAATCAAATGAATTAATCGAAAATAAAGTTTCTTTTTAGTGTTAAAGTGTTGATTATAAACAAACTAAAACTGTTCCCAAATCTATAAACATGTAGATGAATCTTGCAGCGAATTCAATCTTAAGCAATAGATATGGCGTATCTGACATGGCTACTGCCGCACTATCATCAGCAGTTTTTTCAGAACGTAAGTACCATAAACGAAGATAATATATCCAAACTTTTAGATAAACGTATAATCAGAAGAGAAAAACTGAAAATTGGGCATCAAATAAGCAAGCATATAATTTTATTTTTAAAGTGCAAATCGAGGCTAACGAAAAAGACAGGCTACAGTGGTGCATTCCACCTATCTTTTTTTACAGGCCGCTGGAGTGACGTGATGCTCGAATGCACCAATGCAAGAGTACGAAAAGAGCAACACGTCACTCTAGCGGTCTGCAAAAAAAGACAGTTGGGATGCACCGCGGTACCTGTCTTTTCCATTTGCCTCGATTCAGATACTACCTTTGCTCTATACTTCAATGGCCGTAAATATAGAACTCTCTACCAGGTTAAAATGTGGCAAAGTTTTATCATCGCGTAGTCAAGAAAGAGCATATCTCATTGATACGTGAAACAAAGTTCCCATTATTTTTGGTAAATTGATCCTTGGCAAAGCTACTTCTATATGGAATGACACTGTAGAATTTTTGAACAAAAATGAAATTATAAGTACAAAAATAAATGCAATCTAATGTGATGGAACTGTTCTTCACACAGGTATCAAAGGCGGTGTTATATGTTTGCTTTCGAACAAGTTTTAAAAACCCCTCTAGTGGCTTCCTTGCACTTCAGCACTTCTATGAGCTTACTCTGAGACATTTTTTCGAACATTTGATGGACAAATGACAGGTCCTTGGTCAATGGTCATAATGTAACACATTTGATAAATCCCGTGCGACTTATGAATCATTGCCAATTGGAAACTTTAACCCAATTTAATGTCATATCCTAGATGTTGTTAAAGACGATTTGTCAAATGTTTTAACTTTTTATGTTTGAAATATTGCAAGCTGTGTCGATAAGAGAGTGTTCAATTGGCTTTTTTTGACCAAAATCTACGACCAATTACTTGTTATCGACCAATATCTCACGTAAGTTAGATCACTACTGCCAATCAAATTTTGAGACACTACTTTGGAGCGGAGGAATCTCTTCTGAACTTCTCATACATGTTCAACTCATTAAATTGGTTGGTTCACATTTAAAATGAACACATCCTGTTTCTATGGCTCCCAGAATCTGTGTAGTATATTTAAAAACTTCCGTTAAAGGCCGTACCATCTACGAAAGATAATAAATCCTGCATTTTCACGAAATGCCTATTTCGCAAATCATGAAACTAACCTCATTGCAATGCTTGCAAATGAAAGACAGAACGTCAGGACACTGGCCATGAAGAGATTTGCCAAAGTATGCAGTTCTTTTGACTAGAATAGTACCGTACGACAGTTTGTGATTACAAACATCAACTTTGTTGCTGAAACTGATATTAATTTAATGCAAATTAACAGAACTGACTGTTACTGTTTCTTTATCGACAGATGATCTTACAACGCTGGTTAATTTGGAAGATTCGATTAAAGAAGACAGCTATTAAATGTTTCCTTTTTCGCACTATATCAGTAGAAAGGTGCGTGAAATTAGTCATCGAAGCAGCTGCTAAAGTTTATGACACAGAACAGAGGGAGTTATATCAGATCAATTTTGATCTTTCGAAGAATAATGTCTTTATTTGAAAGCAAGTCACATTATAAAATTCATTTACATTAAACATTAAATCAAATACATTACTTCTTCATTTTAAATTTATATAACCTGTTTAGACTAAATATTTTTACGTTTTCGTTCATTTTATACCATTTTTGCGATCTGTGGTGCATGTATTTCTGCCCCTTGGTGGCATGCAGTGAAACAAAAGGAAATAAAGCGATCGTCAAAAAAAAAGGTTAATACTTTTTTTTTCAGCCTGTTACAAATAGATATCATAATTACTATACATTTATAAATTTTTAATAGATATAAAGTATAGGTATTTAATTGAAGACATATTATAAAAATTATAAAAATTGAGAAAAAAGAAAAATTTTAATTTTTAACTTTTTTAGAACTTTTGACCATTTTGCGGCGGTAAAAAAAAAAATCGTATCATAATGAAATTTTACTATTACGTTACTAATTTGACGCAACTATTGCATTCTATTAGATAATGTATAGCTATATTTAAACTAGCAAAAGTCATGCTTTGTTTGGATTCGCGAGGCATTATTTAATAAGATAAATATTTGAAAGTAACAACATATTTTTATATTATTTTTGCATACTTTTTAAGCAAAAACGTTATTTTATGCTTTGTCGCATTTTAAGTTTAGAAATGAAAATTCAGCAATAGTAAATAAGAATTTCTTCGGAATTTTTTATTTATGATATAAGACTGGTATAAGTGAAAATATTTTCGAAGCAAAATTTTACAAAATATTTTTAAATTTCCAACTGAAAGCTCTTTTAAAGATGTTTTTACAGTTTTCAATAGCCTCTGGTGTTTTCTCAAATGGTTTAAAACAGGTATTTTTCCAATTTTTGTAATTTACATCAAATAATCTTTGATAGCAATCTTAAAATAATATATTCGAAGACTGCTTGAAAAATGTTACATCTTCAAAATCTTATTTTCTAGAAAAACATTTGAAATTTGTTCTTGTTGATACTAAGAATTATTAACTGCAAAACTTTTCACTCTAATTTCTCCTTTTTGCCTGCATGTTAGCATATGAGAATTTTTCATACTGTAGAATTTCTCCTAAGGAAATTTTCTATTGAATGCTAGACTTTGAAGTGTTTTCACTCTCGACAACGCTACGTACATAAAGGCAACTGATGTCTCTTTATCTACAATATCTACAACTGCTTTATCTAATGTTTAACCTTGGGATTTATGTATTGTAACTGCAAAAGCTAACTGCAGAGGAAATTGTTTTCTTGAGTATTTATATTTCCATTTTTCCAGAATTAAGTTATTTGTGGAATTGAAACACAGACATTATCATAAGTTGAATGACTGTGGTTTTCAAATTTAAACATGATTATTCGCGGCATCTGGTCTGGTGGTCCGTGATTTTCTTCATAAATAATATCTGCAACATAGCATAAAGCCCTGTTTACTAAACTTTTTTCGGTCCACAAATTAAAACGTAACATTATTTTAGACCCAATTGATAAACTAAGAAATGGTTCAAGTCCGTTTGTTATTTCAGAATCGGCCAACTTTGCTTTAAAACAATTATAATAGAACTAATAAATTTCATAAATTATTTTTAAACGGCAAGCATGTTAAAAATAATACTATTAGCAATTACTTCTTAATGGTAAATATGTTTCATTTGGTTCAATTTACAACGTTCGAATTCGAATAACACTTTATATAACGATTTAACAATTAATTTTATTTGTTTACAATTCTTTTGTTGCCGCTTTACAAAGAAAAACATAATATAATTCTTTTAAAATGCGTAAGTATCTCAGTAATTGATTTCACATAATAAGAATAAATTGTGTATTTCAAATCTTAACACTGAAAAATACTTTAATAATTGAATGTAAATAACTGAATTTTCACAAATTTTAATTCATTAAAAATATACTATAATTTTCATACAAAAAGGGTATTTTAAAAATTTCATAAAAGAAATCGTGAAACTATTATATGATTAAATGGAATGAGCAACAAAACATGCGCCAAATCTTAATAAAGTATTCAATTCAAATGTATATCTTCCTCTCAAATAACGTACATTTTTAATATAAGAAAATTTAATGTTCTTTTACGGTTTGAAGTATAAATTCTGCAGGTACTTTCAATATTTTAAATATTTCGTCTTCGCAAAATGCAGATATATAAGTTCCTTTCGTTATTTAAATAATTAAAAAAAGTGAGAAATTTTGATGCAACGATAATATTTTAGGTACTTAATTATTCATGACTTTATTTATATTTCCTGACTCAATGATTTTCATTTATTGAAAGAAAAGCGCATGTTTCATTATCATTTACAAAAATAAATCCGTACAATAGAAAAATATATTCAACAAAATAACAAAAAAAGTTTTTTGTTAAATAATTCCATAAGAAAATAATATTGTCAGAATCTACAGATCATAATACAGTCCAAAAATATTTCTTTCCATAATTAAATTTAAAAAAACAGTTTTTGACTTATTTCGGCGGAATAATGAAAATATATTTTTAATATTTAATTAATCATGATTCTATCTATAATTACTATCTCCGTGATCTATTTTTTCTTCAGAAAATATGCGTGTTTCATTTTTTTATTTTCAAAAATGCGCCCGTAATGGAAAAACATGTAAAATAAATTAATTGAAATAATATTTTTTTAAAATGTTATTCTGTAAAAAAATAATATTGTGCAAATCTACAGATCATAATTTATTTTTATATTTAATTTCAAGTCAAAATACTGAATAGTTTTTTTTTTTGTAAAGTGTACTACAAAATGTAATTTGTGTAACCTAGTAGAGAATTCGCTTCGGTCATCCTAATAATTAAAAAAAAATTGCAAAAACCATGTTTTTTGCAATTTTTTGGAACTTTATCCCCCCCTCACATGCAGCGGTAAAATATATTAATCAATCAGTGTAATATTTTACGAATTTGTTTAATACAATAGGCAACGTTTTCGCGCTATTACGTTTCGATTATAAATATTTCGGGTTTTTTTCGAACCCCCTCCCCCCGGCTCCCCTAATATGCATGTCATACAAGTAAAATAATTTACATTCGCATTCGTTTTTCAAATTGTTTTGTTATATTGATTATGGACAACATTCATCGGGGTTGTACTCTATATAGAAGGGTTTTCTTATTTTTGTTTCTGAAGGAGTTCTAAGGAAGAAATTAAATTGAATTTTCTGTTTTTTTTGTGACTTCAAAAAAGATTTTTGTCAAATTTTGGTGCAATGCATTTTCATGTATGGCAGGTGGCAACATTATTGGCACTTACATCTCACGGTATAGATATATTAAAATATTTTGAACAAGATATATGTTACCTGCTTGTACACATGTAAAAATTGAAACAAAATGTTCACTTTTTCGAAGAAATGCATAGTGACAAAACTTATTTTTTTAATTTAGAGTTTGACAATATTTATTGAGTATTCAAGTGGTTTTTTTTAAACGTAGCTAATAAAATAAAAAGGATATTACTTTTATTTATATGCAGTTGCTTCTATAATTTGCATCAAAGATTTGTATATGTTTTAACAATTTAATAATTTCATTTTTGAACTTAAAATAATTATAATCACAAGCCCTTTTTGTTTGCATAATAAATTCTCTATTTTTATTAATAATGAGCAAATAGCTTTGAGTATAAATTCAAATTAGATTTATAATCAATCTATATAGTTATATTTCATCTATTTCTGTTAGAAATGTATCACGAAAGTTGTTGTTTCGAAATACTAGTTGACAATATTTGTCGCCTGAAGTAACCCGGCTATTAAACCTATGATTCAATAGAAGAAAATAAATTTCCATTTTCGTATAAGTGAAACAGCTTAAAAAATTAAGAACGCATAAAAAAGGCTTAATTTCACATTGAATATAAATTAGTAATTATGAAATTATTCCATTTCGGCAAAGAAAATCATAGCATTTCAATTAGTTTTATTTATATGCAATTGTTTCCATACCTCTGTATCAAAATTTGTATAAGTTTCAACAATTTAATAATTTCAATAATTATGATCATAAGCCCTTTTTGTTTGCACAATAAATTCTCTATTTTTATTAGTAATGAGCTAATAGCTTTGAGTATAAATTCAAATTTGATTTATAATCAACATATATAGATATATTTCATCTATTCTGTTAGAAATTTATCACGAAAGTTGTTGTTTCGAAATACTGATAGACGATATTTTTCTCCTGTGGTAACCCTGCTATTAAATTCAATAGAAGAAAATAAATTTCTATTTTCATATAAGTGAAACAGCTTAAAAAATTAAGAAAGCATCTAACAAAGTACTTAATTTCACATTGAATAAAAATTAGTAATTATGAAATTATTCCATTTCGGCAAAGAAAACCATAGCATTTCAACCGTGTCTTCTGTGCAAACAGAGTAATATATAAATACTGTAATTTCGAAACAAAAAACACTAACATCAAGGTACATCATTTTACATATCAATATATCAAGTGTGAAACTGTTGACAGTATTTCAGAAGAAATAATATTTTGAAATATTATTAAATAATAAACGAAGTATTATTAACTGGATTGCAGTAGAATTTGTTTTCATTGATTTTCCGCTCATGTTGCTTAGTTATAAAATTTTGCGCAGTTCATTTATCAAGCGTTGTATCAGTGTCTCCTGATTAATAAACATGAGATATAAAAACATAATTAAGACATGGTCAAAAAATTTTTGCCTTTTTAATATTCAAAATAGTAAATGAATGAGATTGCGAGATTTATCAAGCGTTGTATCAGTGTCATCTGTTTAATAAACATCAGATAAAAAACATAAAGTAAGATGTGGTCGAAAAAACTTTTGCATTTTCAATATTCAAAATAGTAATTGAATGAGATTGCAATATTTATTTTTTTAAATCCTAAGTTGCAACAGTTAATATAATATCTCGCACGGGCCATTAATTATAAAAACTTATTGTGAACAGATTAATTTCGTAGATATAATATGCATTATACTGAATTATATCCCTTATATTGATTGTAGTATAATTTGTTGTCATTAATTTCACGCTCATGTTGCTTAGTTATAAAATGTATTCACTTTGCATAGTTTATTTATCAAGCGTTGTACCAGTGTTACCTTTTTAATAAACATCAGATAAATAACAGATAGTTCGACGAGGTCAAAAACGTTTGCATTTTCAATATTCAAAATAGTAAATGTATGAGATAGCAAGATTTAGCCATTTTTTAAATCCGAAGATGCAGCAGTTAATATAATAAGTTGCGCGGGCTATTCGTTAAAAAGACTATTGTAAATGGATTAAGTTCGTCGATTCAATATGCATTATACTGGAGTGTATTACGTATATTGTAGTATAATTTGCTGTCGTTGATTTTCCGCTCATATTTCTTTAATTAGAAAAAGCGTTCACTTCGCGCAGCTTATTTAAAAGCATTGTATCAGTGCAACGTGTTTAATAAACAAAACCTGAGGTAAGATGTGGTCGAAAAAACTTTTGCATTTTCAATAGTCAAAATAGTTAATGGATGAGAATGCGAGATTTAGCCATTTTTTAAATCCTGAGTTACAACAGTTAATATAATATTTTGCACACGCAATTAATTATAGAAAATCATTGTAAATAATAAAATTTCATGAATAAAATATGCATAATACTAGAGGATATTGCGTGTATTGTAGTATAATTTGTTTTCGTTGATTATTTGCTCATGTTGCTTAGTTCTAAAACGTGTTCAATGCTCATAGTTCATTTATCAAGCGTTGTATCAGTGTCACCTATTTAATAAACATCGTTAAAAAAATTAAAGTTAGATGTTGTGGAAATTTTTTTTTTTAATTTTCAATATTCAAAATATTAAATGGATGAATTTGAAACATATAGGCATTTTTTATTCCTATTGTAACAGTTAAAATAATATCTTGCAAGCACCATTCATTATAAAGACTTATTCAAAATAGAGTAATTGCGTAGGTAAAATATGCATGATACTACCAAAATAGTACATTTAGTTAATGTAATGTCATTGGACATAACAATATTGGCAAAAAGTCCGAATTACGACAAAATGTGACTTTTTTATTACGTAATATTATAATTCTCATGCAAGGTTCGTGCTCGAGAGCGCAATTGCAGGATTCTTTTAAAAATCTTACTTAAATAAAACAAGTTGGAAATTGCTCGTCAAACGTGGCAAATGAGGTGCGTTCATACTATAACTAGTTTTATAATTATTTTTTGCACCCCATATTGTACTGAATGTATATTTTTTTGCACTTCATAAAGTGCATAGTCTGTAACATCATAAAAATGCACTTCCAATAATTTTTTTCCCATTCCCCGTTATGTAATGGAACACTTTTGACTGTCCTGTAATTAAACTATACATCCGATTTTCCTAAAATTTGAAATGGCTCGACAAAATTTTGCAACAATTATATCTTTAAAAATTCAGACCATTCGGAAGGCTGTAACATCATTAAAATGCACTTGTAATAATTTTTCCCATTGGCCGTAATGTAAAGAAAAACTTTTGACTGTCCCTGTAATTAAACTATACATCCGATTTTCATAAAATTTGAAATGGCTCGACAAAATTTTGCAACAATCATATATTAAAAATTTCAGACCATTCGGTTGGGTAGTTTTTGCTCTGTTATATGCGGACAGACGGACAGACGGACGGACTGAACGACGACTATAGGTGCTACGTATTTATATAATTACGAACGCACCTAAAAAGGACTTATCTTGTTTTTCTCATTATCACTTTTACATTTTGTTGACCAAAATTGTAATCTGAAATCGCATTTTAATTGGGATTTATTATTATTGACTATATTGGATTGATAATCTTCACTTTATTTGATTGTAGATTTCTGTAATTAAATAAGTCGAATATTGTTATTCAAAAGTAGTGGTGACAAGGAAAACAATAGTTAGTAACCATGCACGAGTATGATCTGGGATGATCACCAATGTATTTTTTTTTCTAAATTTAAAATATAAAGAGTTATTATTAATAAGATAGGCCATAAGCTTTAATTACTTGATAATAATGTATTCTAAATTTAGAAACGGTCTTTTTAAAGTTTCTAATCTAGGATAATACTTCTAAATTCTTATTTTATAACATTAAGTTTTTTCTTAATAATACATCAGGCTGTTATTCAGCCCTCTTATCCACCAAGACATTATATAGTTCACCCGCACGAAAAGGACACATCTTGCAAAAATTCGTCTTTATAAACTAAATTTTCCTTCATTTTTAAACAAATATTTTCCGTACTAGAAAACATGCCTGTACATTTAATTTTTGCCAGAAGTCTGAAAAAGAGGGGGGGGGGGGGGGTTAGTTTATTCCTTGCATGCATGCGTATTGGCAGTATTACTACCAAAATTTGAATTTATTTTTAAAATTAAAAACCGAAAATCCAATAAACTAAAATTTCTATTTTATTTATAGACAAACATAAAAACTAAAATTCTTCCGAATTTAATAAAGTATCAATTTTCTCATTCATTTACACTTATTCGCAATTTATTTTTTGGAGTATTAAAAAAATATCCCCATGTAAAATATATTCTAAGCGAACACATTAAAAAATATATAGTAGTTCAATCAAGTTAAAAAAATCGATTTTATTCAAAAAAAGCAAACATTTTTTCTCAAATTGAATTCAAAATATAATATTCATATTTTACATCTAACAATGAAATTATGTCATGTTAAAAATATGATTAATATGTAACTAGCCGCTCTTGGCGACCAGTTTGGTCTCCTTTAAATCTATGCTAAGAATTGTATCATGTTACTTTTATTCATAATTTAATTTACTTGCTCAATCCTTCGATAAATCGGAAGATTCAGATACAGAAATCATGAACTCGGTATTTTTATGTTAGCCGAGTGCAGGTAATAAATCGCCAAACATTGTGCCCGTCGTATTTTTCCTTATTTCATTTAAAATATAATACTTTCACTCATTTTATTTAAAATACTTAACTTTAATTTAAAACTGAAATCATTAAAATTTATGACTCAATTTTCTCATATTTCTTAATGAAAAGAAAAGAAAAGGCAGTAAATAATGCTATAAACTATGACATTTAATTTCAACATCTTTATTTTAATTTACCTCGCGAAAAATTGTTTATGACAGTCGCATGCGATGGACTTTTTATAATACTGGTGATATGATGGCGATGGAACAATATTTGGCGATTTATTACCAGCGTCCAGCTAACATTGAATTACCAAATTGGCTGTTTGGCATATAAAAAGTGAAGCGGTCAACCCGGAACTATTGATGACAGTCACATGACTTAGGCTTTTATTATATAGATAATTTTTATCCTCTATTATTCTAAGTGTTAAAACATCAACCATTATTTCATAACGAAGAAAAGTCCGTGGAAATAAGTTTAAATTTCAGAGCTTTCTGAACAAGAAGTTCAACAATCCTTACCTATCCCCATTTGACGAAACCCCGTATCTTCAACTAAACGTGCCGTCTACCAAGTGCTCGCTGGCTGAGTGCCTAAGATGTGCGATTCGAAACGCGCTGTCCCAGGACCAACACCAAGTGGATCTACAGAAGAACGAGAGACATAATTTTTCAGCCTCCGGTACGGTATGCTATTTCTTTCTCCTAGCTTATTTTGTGTCCAAAAAATAACGCTACCTTACAGAAGCTAGCCGTAAAAAAAAGCATTACTATTAAATACTCTTTAGCAATTTTTTAACTTCTAAGCATTGCACATTTTCAATTTTTATACCGTCGTATTGGGGAAAAAAAAAGTTATTTTAAATACACTTTGTTTGAAAACTGTATCTCCATTTATTTTTGAAATATTCATTTTTTTTGTAGCTTTCGGGGCCATTTGCTTAATATTGGCAACTGAAGTACTCCATTTCTGTAGAAAGTAAAGAGAAAATAGTTCTAAAATAGTTTTAAAATAGTAATTATATATTTTTGTTGCCATTTTCTCGTAACAACCGAAAGAAAATGTAATTAAAATACGTGCTATTTTGAAAACAATACAAACGAATGATTTCTGTTAAAACAATGAAGCTATTATATACTATATTTAATTGTAAGTATCTATGAATCATCAGATAGCCGGGGTTTTTGTTTTTTTCGATTTTCTTCAATGACGGAATCTTTTTGCTGCATTTCTGCATTATTTCGCGATAGTGATGTCCTATGCATGCTTTACAGTAGAAGTTTAAGAGTAGATCGTAAATGTGGAATTCTTAAGCGGATGCGAATGACGTCATTTTATATAAAATAAAACGTGTGCTTTAAGTCTTAAAATTTAAATATGTTTTGTACTGCAGTAGAGTCCCACTTACCCGAGTTATTTTCTTCTGATGGACTGGTGGCTTTTATTATTATGAAAAAGCCATTCTAAATGAAGTGTTAGGTGAAGATGAAAGAGCAGCCATAAAAAAAACCATGTCCATCCCCCCCCCCCCCCATTCTGACCAAAAATCAGAGTTCTAACTTTTTACGGCTGCTCTTTCATCTTCACCTAACACTCCATTTATAATGGCTGTTTCATAATAATAGAAGCAATCAGTCCATCAGAAGAAAATTAAATAATGGAAATGCCGGAAAAACAATAAATTCTGAAAAAGCAGAATTCCTGTTCTCTAGTTTTAAAAAAATCCTTTTTTCAGATTAAGTTCTGTTCTAGAGCGGAAAAATAACCCGCAATTTTTTTCCTTTCTCGGATATATACCGGCAGCTGTACTACCAGGAATATTTCCGTGAATTCAAGAAAGTAGTTCTGAGAGTGAAGGTGCGACTTGCAAAAGTTTCACAAGTGTAGTTATCCAGAAAATCGCTTCATTACGCTATATGTCCGGTCGTGACCACAGAAGGGGAGGCGAATTGTATGGGACGGTAAAATTACTCAACCCTCCAAACCTCGCCTGCGTCTGCATTCTTAAGTGTTTTACACTTTAATGCACTTTTTTATTGCTGTATGCAGAGCTAAGTGCTGTAATTTCATGTTACGTGGAAACAACAGAATCTTCCTTTGCCTCTCCTGCAAAATTTACTTTTGACGGGTGGGCGATATGAGGTTTTTAATGTAAGTCACTAGGGGGGCCCCGCCCCCCTGCTCGCTACGCTCACCAACCCCCCGCGTAATCGCCTCGCGATTCCATTCGGTATCGCGAAGTAGTCCCTATTTTCCAGCCAACCCCAAAGGTAATTGTTTCGCGTTTCCATTCTGCATCACTTATTTTCTCGATCCCTTATTTTCTATGCATTCAATATTTAGATTCCACTTGGTAAAAATGCGCTCTTCCCCAACTCCTGACAATTTTATTTTCTTATCTCCAAGCACATAATCGCTAGAGCTTATAGAGTTTCATAATTATAAGAATTATTAAATATAAAATTATATATATATATATAGTGTCACGAATATTGTAAATAGTTAGTGTTTGTGCTTAAAAATAATGTAAATAGTTCAATTAAGCTCTATTCATAATCTAATATTAGTTTTTGTTGCTTTGAAATATCTCAATTTGTTGATTTTCTGCAAGCAAGTAAACCCTATTGGATTTCAATGGGAGTCTATGAAAATTTGGCGAAATACTGGAAGTAGCGCCAAGTTGGCGTCACATTTGGTGACTAATATTGGTCACCAAATTTGGCGATATAATGCCAAGTTGTTAACAAACTTGGCAACTTTTGGCGACAGAGACGGATCCCCACCCTGTGGTAACCCCGTTATAGCACCAGAAAGCTCTGACTGATCAGATGCGTTTCGCGGTATCTACGCAGATTTTCATTGGTCCATTTCCAAAGCGTTACTTTATATATATATATAGAAGGATAAACACAGTTTTTGAAAACTTCTTCTGACGAACTTCTACTTTGAATTGATATCTCAAAGATTCATCTTTAAAGATTTTAGATTTCATATGCGGCTTAAGCATTTGTACCAACAACAAAGACAAGCACAAGACTGAAATATTTTTGGTCTGTAGATATGTGAAAAAAAAAAAAAAAAAAAAAAAAAAAAACCTTTGATATATTTAGATAATATCTTAAATGCCAGACTACATTTTATAACCTAAAGATTGTCTGAATGAATCGTGTCGTCCAGGTAACTGAATAAAAAGAGCACTGGAAATTTTAACAAAAAGATGTACGCTGTTTGAGTCGAGGCCTAAAATAAACAATTAATTAGTACTAGCATATGGCCCCATCAAAAATGACGGGCAAGTGTTATTTTAAGTTTACATGATTAAGTCAGACTCAATTAAACAGGTGATGGATATGCATGATTATTCAGATAGTGGCAAGTCCTCAAAAGCATTGACAAAAGTGTGTTTGCAAAAGTCAACCTTCAAATGAAGAAAATATGAACCACCTCATGCGGGATAAAAAAAGAGTTTCTAACAACCCTATGGTAAAATTCTCATTTTTACCGCACATCTTTGATGAAATTCGTGTTTTTTTTTTTGCAGCCTTTTGACGAAATGAGTGTTTTTATCGGGATTTGTTGAAAAATTCACTTTTTTTCTGCGCCTTTTTGACGAATTACACCTCTCGCGTTTCTTTGACAAAATTCAGGGAAGAGTGCCACTTGACAAACAAAAATTGTTCAAAATCTTGCCAAAAATCTTTTCAAGATGGCGGAAAAACATCATTTTTAAATCTTTGCTATTTATAAATCAATGATTTTGCCCAAAAAATAGAAAATGATGTAAAAACATGGATTTATAAGTAACATAGATAGCGAATCAGAAAAAAAGGGGAGTTTCATACAAAAAAAAATATAGATAAAAAAAATTAAAAATACTTACACAAAAAACAAACAATCAGTTAAAATTTACAAATAAACAAAAAATCAATAATTTAATGTTTATGGTGAAATTCTCATTTTTTCTGCACATCTTCGATGAAATTCATGTTTTTTTCGCAGAATTTTGACAAAATGACTGTTTTTTCCACAATACTTTCACGAAAGGAGTGTTTTTATCGAGATTTGTTGCAAAATTAACGTTTTTTCTGCACTTTTTTGGCGAATTACACCTCTCACGTTTCTTTGACAAAATTCAGCGAAGAGTTCCGCATCCTGTGCCGCTTGGCGAAAAAAATTGTGCCAAAAATCTTTTCAAGATGACGGAAAAACACAATTTTTAAATCTTTAAGTTATTTATAAATCAATGATTTGCACAAAAATAGAAAATGATGTGAAAACATGGATTTATAAGTAACATAAAGATTTAAAAACAAAGTTTTTCCGTCATCTTGAAAAATTTGTTACGAATGCAGGTAAAATCTCGCTCACAACTGCCAAAAAATTTATTAAATATAAAATAAAATAAAAGGGTAAATATAAAGAAATACCAATAAATGAGACGGCGATTCATAAAAAAAAGGGGAGTTTCATACAAAAAAAGTTTAAAATATTTACACAAAAAACAAACAATCAGTTAAAATTATAAAAAAAAAAATCAATAATTTAATGTTTAGAAAAGGGGATCCTAGTCAGGGACTGAAACATCGTCAAGGTATGGTGCTTCTCTTCTAACTGAATTAAATTTAAATTTTGATGGATGTTTGGTAATACACCCTCGATGTTTTCAGACTCGAATTTTTTCGGCAGCCGTTGGCTGAATCTTCTGTCTCAAAAATGGTAAAACATGTAAAAATCGATATATTGGCCAATAAAGGGTGCATTACAGCTAATTCAAAAACCCTAATAAAAAACAAAAAGAAATAAACAGCAGAGCAAGCAAGACTTACCTTACAATCAAAATACGTTGACAGAAGCACAGGTGCATCCGAATGTATGCAGCAAATTAGTTACGTAACAGAAAATTTAGCTGACTAACGGTTCACCTGATACTGATGAACCAATAAGCTTCAAGATCTCCCGATTTCAAAATTTACATTTTTTTCAGGATCTTACGTTGAAACTTGCACTTTTGCAACATTTCGATGAAATTCTCGTTTTCTCTGTGATCCTCTAATGAAATTATATTTTTTCTGTGATTATTTGACGAAATTCACGATTTTCGCGATACTATGATGAAATAATGAATTTTTTCCGCAGTCATCTGATGAAATTCATGTTTTTTCCACGATTATTTGGGGAAATATACATATTCCATGATCCTTAGACGAAACATGCATTCTAAAGGACCCTTTGGGAAAAATTGTGTTTTATTCTGCGATTCTTTGACGAAATTCATATTCGTTTGACGAAACCACCATTTTTCTACGATCTTTTGATGATTTTCACAATCCTTCAGGCAAAGTAGACAGATGATAGTTGCAAGCTCCTGGCTATGTATTTTTTTTTTTTTTTTTTTTTTTTTTTTTTTTTTTTTCATGCTGTTTGTTTCTATACATGGACTAAATGCACAGTAGGTCATGGGAAAGGGTTAGAAATAAACTCAATTTGGCACTGTTTGTACTCGCATTTTTATTTTGTCAAATTCTGCTACCAACCCCCTCTCGTCCTAAAAATGTCAACAAATTTTAATACTGATTTCCATCAATCCCAGGAATGATAAATTATGCCGAAAAAGTGGAATTCCATGCTTTCGCTGGAAAGTGGCATGTCTGTAAATGCTTTTAAAAATATATGCATAGTTGAAAAAAAAACAAACAAGCTGTTGCATTTTTCAAATAGCAAAAAATAATTCTCATAAATATATTAAATTCAGCTTAAAGTATGGGTGAAATAAGAACATAGGTGAAATAAGAAACTTAAAAATAAAACAAAAAACATGTGGCATTTCTTTAAAATAATCAGATGTTTATTTTTTTAATTTTAGATGAAACTTTAAAATTTGATTCATATATTTGGCCAAAACTAAAACACCATTATGTGCATCATTCAAAGTAATACACATACATAAAGCTATGTTTTTAAACGGTACAAAAATTTAGTAAAATTAAAAAAAGAAAAAATGTAATTTTCATTTTTAAATATTTATTATAATGAAACGTTCCTGTGAGTGATAAACACTTTATGAACATGAACGTAAAATATGCATAGTTTAGATAAAAAATAAACAAAAAATTGTTCGGTGTTTAATTCTGTTCGGTGTAAATTCAGCTGAGTTTATCAAGCAAACTGAAAAATCCGTTGATTGCCGCGATCGCTAACGTGCAATTCTTTTCCTGGTCAATTGGCGCCTTGTTTCCGAAAGCGATTCGTTTGGAAAGTCCATAATAAAAATTAAAAAAAAATTGTTTTAAAACATTCAAATGTAACTGCTGACAGATCAAAGCGAGTAGTAGCAAAATATCAGCACGTTTTTTATGTGTTTCCTAAAGAAACAGCGTTTCACTGTTGTCACTGCAGAAGAGTGAAATATATGAATCAATATTCATATGAATGATTCATATGGATAATGATGAATAATCATTAAATTGAATGAAGTTAATCATTAAAACTATTAATATTTGTTGAAAATATTGATAATACTTTTAAAAATATTTATTCAATAAATTACGTAATATTTCATATGTATGTCTTAAACTGACTGCTTGTAAATGTAAACAGTCGTAAATAAAATTAATGCTTATAAATGTAAACAATAATGAAAAACGCATTTTAAAATACTTAAAGGCTTTAATATGCTTTAAAAAATATATTTAAAGCAGAATCAGATGTTAGCCGTATTTTTTTTTATGAATCGTCAAAGTGTCATTAATTTGTTTCTTGATTTGGAACTTGGTTTCTGAATGGCAACTGTTCATTTGTTTATATCGCTAATATATGTTGGTAGCTACTTATTTTTAATTTAGAACTTAAAACATTATAATTGTTTAGTTTTTGAAGGTTTTAGAGAAAATGAAGGAGAAAAGATGTAATGCAATGTAGATTAAATAAAGCAATTGTTCGATTTATAATACGGAATCAGAATGCTTAAGCCTAACATGTCCGCGATATGTTTTTTTTTTTCCCTTTCGCAGGATCGGCACGTCCCGGAATCGTCACCAGAAAATCACTGCTGAATTATATAAATAGATTGTATACAATCTACAATTTTTTTATGTATATCAAAACAAATAATGATGTATTTAAATTTAAATTTTCATATTTTGTGTGCAAGAAGGTTAAAAACTTCAAAATAATAACAACCCATTCCTGATACATTTTCAGTCTTTCTCTCTAGGTCTAATAAAAATATTTTTAATGTTAAGCCGAATATTAAAAGTGATTTTTGTAATTCAAATAAATATGTTGTCTTCTAAATAATAGGGAAAATTTACCAGCGGCAATGTTAATTCTGCTCTCAAAGCTGGAAGACGGGGTTGCTGCGTTTGAATCCAAGTCGGGCTCGTCGGAACCTCCGTTCCCAGTTTTAAATGTTTTTCCTCAAACATTGCTATAAATTTAAGTTAGGATAAATTAGAAAGATACCGATGGAGATTCCTTCTTCCCTCGGCCTATATACCTCGCGCATATTATTGTCTGTAACAACCAGGGCTGCGGAGTCGGTGGGTAAAACGGCCGACTCTCACTCCTACTCCTACTCATATTCCGACTCCGGACTGGCAACACTAGTACTCGGGTTGGGGTACTATTGTTGCCTGTTCGTTAAAAAAATGATGGAATATAAGAAAAATAAAGCCAAAATCTCACTATTTCGGTATTGTGTATATTTTTAGGGCTTCAAAAATAAAACAGAAAAAAATATACTTTCCACTTTATTAATTTTACAATTTCGCGCCCGCAAACGCAAAAAAATCCAACTATTGAACTCTAAAGAACACAAAAACGAAATTTTACTATTTTGGATCTACGGACTGAGAAGAAAAAGTGAAATCGTTAAAATTTAGTTGTCATTTTGCTCCTACAGACTTGAAAAACGTATTTGGAAAGGAGGAAAAATAAAGATGAAAATTTTATTATTTTGGAAATAATTCGGATCCTGTGGATTCTAATGAAATAAAAATAACTGCATTTTTAAAAAATTAAGTTTACAATTTTGGTTTTTTTCGGGTTCTGTAGAACCCATGCAGACCTGAATAATCCGAAATTCAAAAGGTGAAAGATATACAAAATTTCACTATCTTATTGTTATTTCGGGTATCGCCGACTGAGAAAAAAAATTTAAATTTCATCTTATTTAGACTCTGCTGGACAGATAATTACACCTGTTTATTTTCTATTTAATTTACATCCAAAATTGTTAATTGGTCCAAATCATCCAAGCAACCTCATAGCAAATTGGTATATAATTTTATATACCTTAGATAAATTCAAATAACATAAGTGATCGTAATTACATAATTCTAGTAGAAGAGCAACGCGAAGCATTAATAAAATTAAATTATAATTCGCGTCAAAATGTAATTATTAAATTTAAATAATTACGAATAAAATTAAGAGTTTGCGTTGTGAATTATTTAGACGAACTCTTCCACTTATGAATTAAACTAAAATTTAAGCTGTAAAAATAAATTGACACACCTTAAACATTATCAATTAAATAATTACAGAAACTTTTTAAAACTTGATTAAATATTTTATTTACATTGAACACAACTATATACAAAAAAAAAAAAAAAAAAAACATAATATTAATTCAAAAAATAGAAAGCAACACTTTTGTTGGCTTCTCATTATTTTATGTATATTTAATCTTTAAAAAAAAGACAATATTTTCATATACTCTAATTATTATATTTGTTTCTTTTTGCTAAAAGAATAATTCTCTTTCATTTTTAAATTACCTTAATTTTATTTAATTATCGGTTTTGTCGGATCTCAGATTACTCTCTACCATAAAATATCAGAAAAGGATATTTATAATTTTTTTATATGATTTTAAGTGGTAAAAGAAAAAGTTTAAAGTAGTACCTTTTTTTTAATATACGGGATGGTGGCCTTTATTCATCAAATTCAGAGTTGTCGCGTTGCTTAGGATCATATTCATATGTCATCAGGAATTCGCTTCGTATCAGAGCGGCGATTTCGGGATGGCAGGATGCATAGCTACGGACCTCTGTAGAACAATCCACATTATTTTAACATCAGGAAGACATCCTCAATTAGGCTTGCTTAGGCTCACTCCGATATGTACATCAGGAAGACATCCTCAATTAGGCTTGCTTAGGCTCACTCCGATATGTACATCAGGGAGACATCCTCAATTAGGCTTGATTAGGCTCGCTCCGATATGTCCATCTCGCCTGGGCATTACTAGGGCTTTTTGGATTCATTGCACGGGCTTTCAGGAGAGCTCCTGCGTCCTCTACATCTTTTTTCAGACTCTCTTTTTCAAACCTTATTCTTCTTGCACACCAACTCCTGCAGTGGGTGGAACTATTTTTGTCTAGTCCACTGTTATTGGATGTGAGAAGATTTTGCATTATTCTTCGATAGGCCTATTAGCTAACAGTCTGCAAATGGCCCCTTACATATACTTTAATATTATTATCTGCCTTAAAGTTTGGGTGGTCTGAAAAGCCATAAATTTATCCCAACACTTTTATTGAGGCCATAAATTTATTCCAACGTTTTTATTATTTTACGATTTCTAATTATACACCACTTTCCATTGGCTTGTCATAAAACGACACCATGGCGTCTGGCTATTGTTGTTGTCTGAGATCCGAACTCTATTCAACATTATACATTCATTTTACAATACAACAATTTTTTTAAAATATATATTTAATATTTAAAATCAACTTAATAATTTTTGTATGAACTTACACTCTTATTTTACTTAAATATATAAACATTATAATTTTACACTCATAATTATATTTTATAAAAAAATATTTATACAAACAGAAATAACCAATTACGCAATTTTACTTTGATTTCACCAACATGGTGCGGGAATATATCATAGTTATATGTTGCCCAGCAGACTCCTGTGCACAAAAATAAATAAATAAATTAAGGGTATTTTAGAATTTTTACTTTTGGTCATACACACTGGAAAAATTTGAGGGGGAAAATACGGAAAAAAGCTTCTATTACAATGAAATGCCTAGTTCTTATTTCTTTTGCCTACAAAAGTAGCAAAGATTTACAATTCTCGCAAAAACCTCCGGTAAGAGACCTGCATGAACCGGAATTTTAAGGCCCCTCCCCTAAAACGTTCCGCCGTGCTTTTATATTTATTCTCACTCCAATCATGCCTATTGTAAATTGCTCCTTTTTTATCGGCGTAGTTTGATTCTTTCAAATTTGTTGTATTGGGCTTTTCAGCCTGCTCAATTTTTTTATCAGTCTGGTCCGACCCATTAACATAAATTGTCTTAATTCTACTTACACGACCGGATTGAAAATTGAATTCATTTTCCGGGCCTTTGGTCCTTCCAGACTTTTGTACCTTGGGTTCTATCTGTAAACGCCACAAATACGAGAGGCGTACTTATATACTAAATGCAAAACTTATACTACAGTTATGAATTAAAACTGTTTTCATCTACGCTGTACATAGGTAGTATAGTAACCTGTATCTTCTTTGTACACCGCAGTAAATCGGTCATCTTTAACTTGAGTAGCCTGATATAGCCCATAAATAACAATAATAATTCATTTTACAGATTTAAAATTACATATAATTAGTTTAATTTCACTTTAAAATGTCTAACAAAGAAAATCTGTAGTCGGAGTCGGCTTGTTTTTTAGTGGCTCCGACACTTTTGTCAAAAATGGCTCCGACTCCGACTCCGCAGCCCTGGTAACAACACACCACAATTTCGGAAATACATCGCATAAAACAAGCCATATTAATAATACTTAAAAGACTGTTATAATGCAGTAAAAGTATTACGATTTTCTTTAAAACATTTTCAATTTTTGAAATATACGAAAGTGTAATGGAATGTATGCAATTCAATATTTATTATTCATTTATTATTGGTACAATAGCTTCTTATGTGAAAATGAAATTTGTAACCCATATTTTATGAATTTGATAGATGATTTTACAGAACATCACAATTAATCTGTATTATAAAGCACAAACACATCCGTCACTGTTATTCATTTCATAATGATGTGGCAACGACCGGCGCTTTTTATATATTATAAATGTATATTGTTTCTAAATATCGATAATTTTCCATTTTTTTTCTCCATCGAATAGAATAAAAAATATGAATTCAAATTAAATAAAGGTTTTTTTTTGTGTGTGTGTGTGTGTAGCAGAATTTAGTAATATTTTTAATACCTTGTCATATTTTTAAAGCGTTATTTTTAAAAAAAATACAATAAAATAATTATGAACTTAATATATGCATTTTTTTTCAAAAGCACTCTTTTATAAGCATTTAGTGTTCATTTGGAAAATTACGCCAAATTTTTTGTCTACAATTCATTTTTTCCCGCAAAATTCCGTTTGCACTACATTAATTTTGTTTCAGCATGAAACTCATTTATGAAAATTTTAATGCTTTTTTTATGTTTATTAGAAAGCAAAATCAAGTCAATCTATTGCAAATATCTTCTTATCATTTCTATATTTCCTTTATCAACATGTAATCGTAAATTAACTAATATTAAAATATTAATTGTTGTAAACGTATTTTTTTAAATATTAAAATCTTCCTTTTTTATTTATAATTTTTTTTTCTACTTTTTATATTTAAAATGATTCATTGTGGCAGTTTCCTAGCTATTTTGGCATATTTTTGCGAGTATTTATTGGCGCATCGTTAAATCCTTTGTTTTCTCAACTCTCATACCATTGTACGAGTTACAGAGAATATTTGGCGATTTACCATGTGTGGCGGGATAATCTGAAAATACCGTAAAGATTATGCATTAATTTATAATTAATTTGTAAAACTATTACAACGTTATATTGTCATCGGAAACACACATTTGTATGTGATTTTTATAATTCCATCATATCAGGAAATGGTTTAAAAATCGATTGTAAAATTCCAACTTTACGTACAAAAATCAGGTTGACTTAAAGTGTCTAATAAACATTTATTTACAATAGTCCTTCTATATATAAAAAAAGTTTTGATTTGGAAATGGACCAATGAAAATCTGCGTAGATAGTCCCGGAAGATCGGAATCCAATTTGAATGCTTAAACATGGCCTTTCTTCGTTAATATTAAAAAAAACTATTGCATACAAAAATATGTAAATCGGTGGTATTATAGAGAAATGTTGATAAACACGCTGATGCAGACAGTTTTCAAATCAAAGAATTATTTTAAGAGATATTTAATGCTAAAGTTGGACAAAATCGTTCCATTAAAAAAGTTTTATTGGAGCAAAAACTATACATGAGAATTTAATCATTTTTGGATCATTTTACACGTTATAAGTTCCCGGTTTGCAGATTGCATTTTTTTTATTATTATTATTATTTGACTAATTTTTTGAGGTTTTATTTCTATTTTAAATTCAAATTTTCAGCATTTCGAGAGATATTTCTTATATATTTTAGAAAATGTTATTAATTTAAACTGTTCCCAATTCTATAAACAGCGCAAACAATAATGTTTACTTCAAATTAAAAATTTATTTACACGTGACTATTATAAACAGAAAAAAAAATTAAAAATAGAATTAAATGATTACATGTTAAAAGCAGGAAAATTACGTCATAAGAACCCTATTTACACTTGAATTTTAAAAGATAAACAAATGTTAAAATAAAGAAATTACTATTCGTTAAAACTTGTTAATGGAGGAAATTACGTCATATTTAAAAGGGCCAAAAAATATGGCAAAACAATTTAAATTAAAAAATATATTTGCGCGAGATATTTTGAGATAATCTTTTCAACTATTATCGTGAATTCGAAGACAGCGTAAATAATATTTCCTTCTAACAACAAAAGTATTTTCACCTGAATATTAATAAGAGAAATAAAACTTTGGTGTAAATTACGTCAGATTTAAAACGAATTATTTAAAAGAACTATCTTATAGCGCTGTTAAAAAATACCGGGAGACAATGACACTGTTTACTTAATTCATTTTACATTAGTTTATTTTCAAATGTTTAACTAATTTTTTAATTAAATAGCAGCCATTGTATCTCTTAACAGCAGCAGATTTGGTCTTAAAAACCCCTAATCCAAGGAAAACGAATGGAAACCCGTTTACAGAGAGATCGCTACTGTTTTTTTTTATTTATTTATTCAATATTTTTAAAGCCGATCAAATTAGCGTGCTTTTTGGATTTTGGTGTGCCTGAACGGGGATTGGCCAGCGTAGCTCGTAGGGGGCAGAGCCCCCTAGTAATTTAAAATAACATTTGCAGTAACACAAATAAATATGAAAAATTAAGGAAAATGTGGCAGCAGTAATACAATATGCAGTTAATTGTTCTGCCTGCCACGGCGAGAGATTTTTTTTACAACTTCTCCGAAACAAACTAATTTGTGTAATTTCTTTGGAAAATAGAAAAATGGCTTAAGTGGTCACAGGACTCAAAATTTTCGAAATTTTAATTTTTTTAGATATTAAACTACTGTTTTTACTGAAATTTTTTACATAAATGTTTCCTTAAAATTCCTATTAGAAGAGAAGTTATCGCTTTTAGAATTGTACCCGCTCAAAAGCTGAAGCGGCGTTTTCGAAACTCTAAAGTCATTTTTCTCCAAATTACGTTTTTGAGCATAACCCGCACGATATCTCAAAAGCTTCTGAATATTTTTTCATAAAATTTTTAAAACATGTGTTTCATGTTAGTCTGTATAAACTGAACCTAAAATTTCCTTGTTATTGTTCAAAAAATATATTTTGTAGGTGATTATACTGTTGAAAATTTCCAAATTTTGCATGAGCGAAATATAACTTTGTATTAAAAATATAAAAATGCTTTAAATACAATTTCATTTAGGTTCAGGGTCATTATTACAATATGAAGTATAATTAGGAACAAAAAATGACATTCTAGTTCCAAAATTTATTTTGTAATCCTGCGCGTAATCTGTTTACGAATTTTCTGCTCGTCAAATGTCTGACAGTTTGAAACACCTTGCAAATTCTAATTCTGCATCTTTCAATTTTTTAAATACATGAAATGAAAGAACATACTTATATCTTTCACCCCCCAAAAAATTTTTGTTTTAAAATCACACGCATTTTAAGATATTAAAAGTTAAAAATGGTCTTTTTTTCAGTGTTTTCCATTTCTAAGAGTCCTGAGACCCCTTAACTAATTCTTTTGAAACTTGGTATATAAATTGAGTGTAAACTAGATTAAGATGCTAGTTAAGATAATGTACATATGTATTAGTTTGTAAATAAGGAGGACATATATTTACATATTGTTTTAATTTTGCAGATAAATTAGTCGAGTGTAAACGAAAATGCTAAACGTTTGGAGCCCCCTGTAAATGCTAATTCTGCATCTTTCAATTTTTTTAAATACGTGAAATGAAAGAACATACTTATATCTTCCATCCCCCTAACAAATTTGTTTTAAAATTATACGCATTTTATGATATTAAATGTTAAAATGGTCTTTTTTTTTCAATTTTTTCTAATTCTAAGATTCCTGAGACCCCTTAACTAATTCTTTTGAAACTTTGTATATAAATAGACTGTAAACTAGATTAAGATGCTAGTTAAGGTAATATATATATGTACTAGTTCATGAATAAGAAGGACATATATTTACATATTATTTTAATTTTTCAGATAAATTAGTCGAGTGTAAATACAAATGCAAATGCTTGAATCTCGTCCGCTCATGCGAGCAAAATTCTCTCAACTACATATTTTTCGCGGAGTTTTCGACAGTTAACTGCTGAAAGTACAATTGAAAACATCATTTTCTAATCCAATCACGTCTTTATATCACATGGGTGAACGCAAATAATTTTTTGAAACAGGAAATTTCATCGCTTTATTATATGAAACAGATAAAATATCACCGTGTTTTTTCCATTTAGAAAAGATTTTTCAAGGTTGTCAATAACAGCGTAAACGCATTCTGTCTATCTGCGCTAAAATCGTTATATATTTAAGGAAATATTTTTAAAATATTTATAATTTAGCACTTTATTTAACTTTTCGATGTAACATTTTTACGAAATTTATAACTTGATAAATGATCTTCATTTTCTTATTGTTATTTACATTACAAGTAACTATCTACCGCAGACGTGCTGATTTGTAAATTGCAGTATGAATGACGTATCTATGTCGAGAAAATCATGCGTTAATAACAGCGTATATATAATAATTATAAAATAATTAACGTTTCTCAATTTTACATCTTCTAAAATGAGGTCACTTAAGTTCGGTAATCCCCTTTTTTTCATTTCATGTAGAAACTTTACAAAAAAAAGTGTTTCATATACAGGAATGTGAGGTTATTTAATAAAAACAATAAATTTACAGAAATTTTAAAACATTTAGTGTTATTAAATTTATTTTAAATATTTAAGTCCTCAATACGGCTCCATTTGTCCAACATATTACTTAAAAGTCTTTTATTAAAATATTTTGTGCATAATTTCTTTAATACGGTGTGCTATTACTTTAATAAAAGTATAATTCGCTTAGAAACTGTATTTTTATATTAAAATAGGTCACATATAAAGACTTTTTTATTAATTTTTGGACCTTTATAAATTAATGTTCCAAAATAGATGCACAGCTCTATTGTAATATGTAGTAATAGAAGTACTTTACAATTGAGAATTTGGAAACAAAAATTTTAATGAATGAAGCATTTTAAAGGTGTAATAAACTTTTAAAAAAAATCAGAAAAATGTATTTCCAATGCATTTTTTCTCCTTGTTCGCTTGCGGATATGTGTTTGCTGTAGCTGATGACGAGCTGTTATGTTTTTGGCTCGAAACGCGTTCTGTGTATTGTTTTATTTTATGGTGATTTTTTACAAAATTTTGTTATTTTAATTGCATTTTCATTATTTATTTTCAAGAATTACGAAAAAGCTTTTTTTTTTGCTAAATATATGGCAGTGTGCTGTAAAAACAGACAGATGTTTCTTCATATAGGAAAATATAAAATAACCACGTACGAAAATGCACAATAACGTCATCCGAGTTACCCACGATTCCGTAAAGGGTTTATTTATCTTTAAAATCCTCAGAAACTAATATATTTTCCAGATTTAAAGAAGCATTTATAAAATCTATGTTTCTTTTGTTGCTATTGTTATTCCAAAACGTTCCTGAATAGCCAATGTAGTGTATTAACTCTCACAGTAGTAAGATGGGGACAATTTGACCCCATCTGGAGAAGTTGCATTTTTTTTTTTTCATTTGAAATACGTAGGCAAAATTAATTTCAAGGAATTATCGTACAGAGGCCACTTTCATAATTTTATCTACTTAGTAAGTTTCACACAGTTATTTATTTATTTATTTATTTTTTTTTTTTTTTGTAGAAATTGCGATTGGGGTCGCATTGACCCCATCATAGGCATTCAGGGAATAATTTAAAACTTTCTACCATTTATCACTTTTCAAGGACAGAAAGAGAATTTTTGGCATCCTGCCAAATCTAGTTCGCTAGATGGCCCTGTGGGCATAGCGTAACCACAAAAGCGAGTGTCTCCGTGATTTCTTTATTTCTTGTTCTTGTGTTCAGTTGTGTGTAAATTTCGCTATTCATCGAAATCAATCGTCGAGTCGTATAATTATTATAATTACCTATGGGGTTAACCTTTTTTTAAATCTTAGGTATTTCAGTGATATTTCGATCTTAGTACTGAGAGGGTTAATCATTTTTATTAAACGTAATATATGTTTTTAGGATTCTATGAATTCTCAAGGACACATTTTCAATAAAAAAACACGTTTTAAAGACAGGCAGGACAAATTAACAGCAAAAAAGTTAATATTAATTGATTAGTATTTCATGTAAAAATCCAATCACGCAGCTAAAAATGCTTATTTGGGAATTCATAGCTTAAAAGGTATATATTCAGGTTTAAAAACTACTTGAAAACGTTTCCAAAAACTCGTTGTCGAACACTGATAAAGCAATGGACTGTTATTACTTTTCATAGGTTTTTAGTATTTATTTTTGCCAAGGGGCAATCGTTGAAATGAGCTTCTGATTTGAGAGCAAGGGCGCTCGTTACAGACTTGTTGTTTGGGAGACAACGAAGCTCAACTGAAGGTTACATCATTTATCAGTTAGGTGGCGCTGATCACTTAATGAAACTTCGGGAGCGTACATACCGGCCCCCATTGAAGTATTCTGATAGTTCAATGGTACACAACAAGTAAATACAACAATATACAGATGATATTACTAATTAATCGCTGCACATAAAGCACTAAATCTAAACACAATAATAAGAAATAATAAATTCAATAGAAATAGGTTAAGCTTAATTGATATTTTCGTTATTTACAATAGGTAACACACAAATGTTGGAGATACTTCTTTTGTAAGTTCCGGATGGAGTCCGGACTATTACAACCCTAACATTGTCATCATTTCCCTTGATGATTTCTGAAATACGACCTACTATCCATTTACAAACTGGTAGGTCTCCATCTGTTACCAGAACCATCATACCTGGTGCAAAATTTTGCTTTTTAAAGAGCCATTTGGATCTCTGCTGCAAATGGCTTAAATAAGAATTAGTCCAATTTTTCCAAATTATTTGCACCATTTTCTGAGTTTTCTGCCACCTGTCAAGAAAGTTTTCTCTTTTATTAATGAAATTTAGCTCAGGAAGAACATTGATTGGTCTACCAATCAGGAAATGCCCTGGGGTCAAAACTTCATAGTCTTCTAAATCAAAAGATAATGGGGAAAGAGGGCGCGAATTGAGAAAACCTTCAATTTGTGTAGTAATAGTTAAAGTTTCTTCAAGAGTTAATTTCATAACACCAATAGTTCTTTTTAAGTGGTATTTGAACTGTCCGACGCCTCTCTCCCAGAGTCCTCCAAAATTTGGGGAACAAGGGGGAAGAAATTTCCAGAGAATTTGCTCGGATGACAGAAAATTTGATACATCATCATATTTTTTTTATTTATAGAATTTAAAAATCTCTTTAGTTCCGCAGATACTCCAACAAAGTTGGATGAATTGTCACAAAAGATTGTACTACTTTTGCCTCTGCGAGCAAAAAATCTTTTAAGAGTTGCAATTAATGATTTAGAAGTTAAGTCAGAAAGTAGTTCTAAATGCACTGCTTTAGTAACCATGCATATGAAAATGGCTACATAAACTTTATTAAATATTCCGTTTCTCTGGTTGCGATATTTAATAAAAAATGGACCGCATAGGTCAAGACCTGATTGGAAAACGGTGGCCCTTGTATTACTCTTTCGGGGGGCAAATTACCCATTATTTGACTTACAATTGTAGGTTTAATTTTGAAACATTGAACAAACTCGTGTACAACTTGACGAGCAATGCTTCTTCCATTAACAGGCCAAAATATTTGTCTTACACTATTTAATACCCTTGACATGTAAGTCACTTTTATGATACTAAAGAAAGATAATTTTATTCAATTTACTACTTGGGGTAAAATAATTTGGTGAGATCGGTCATAGCTTAAATTTGAGTTGGCCAAACGACCACCCACTCTTAAGAGATCATCTTTATCTAAAAAGGGATCTAAAAATCTCAACTTACTTTTTACAGAGGCAGACATGCCTTTTTCAATGCCGAAATTTCTGATGAAAAATACTCACCTTGAGTACTCTTAATTAAGAAGTTTCTGGCAACCCTTAGTTCCTCTAAAGTTAAAGAACCTTTAAGTTTGACCGCATTTTTACAGTTGTGAACAAACCTGAAAATAAATGCTAACACTCTCATTAATTTAATATAACTATTTGAAATATTAAGAAAATAGTTCATAAAGTCAGAAATTATAACTGAAGCGAGAACCGGAACTGACTTTAGTTCCTTTAAAAATTGTTCGTCTTTGGTATGAGAGTTCTTTTGTGGACAAAAATTTACAATGTCTTGTTTCAGGAAAGTGGGTCTCTCACACCAGAGTTTATTTGTAGCAAGCGATTTTGCATCCTGACCTCGGGATAACACATCCGCCGGATTCTGTTTTGACGGCACATATCTCCACTCCTAGTTTTTGGTAAGTTCTTGAATCTTAGACACTCTATTCGTAACAAGGATCTTAAGAAGGTGAGGCGATATGTCTATCCATGCTAGGTAAATTGTGGAGTCCGACCAAAGTATGACTTTGTCGATTTGAAGTTTCATAGCTCTAATTACCTTTTGAGCAAGCTGGCACAACAATAGACAGGTTGAAAGTTCAAGCCTCGGAATGCTGACAGTTTTAATAATGGCAACTTTACTTTTGCTGCAAATGAGGTGGCAAACAGGCGAATTTGAGTCAGAGTTCATTTGAAGATAAAGGGCAGCTCCGAAAGCTTTCTCACTCGCGTCCGCAAAACCATGTAAGATGATAGCTGATGCGTCTTTAATAAGAATACACCTTGGAATTTGGAATGTTTCTATAAGAACTAGTGAACTGAGGAGCTTGTCCCACTAACTCTTGAGCAACATGAAGTGGAATTTTACCATTCCAGTCGCACTTTAGCAACCATAGTTGTTGCAAGAAGATTTTTGCACGGCAAATTACAGGACCGAGCAAGCCAAGCGGGTCAAAGAGTCTTGCAATTTGACTTAGAATTTCGCGTTTTGTGTAGTCAGAACTTCTGTTGACAGTAACCTTAAAGTTAAAAGTATCACTAGTGCAGTCCCATAGTATTCCGAGAGTTTTCGTTGAAACCACTTCGGCATTTTGATAAAAGGAGAAAATTTGAGAATCAGGATTTATTTCTTCAAAAACATTAGAACGCCATTTATGCAAGGCCATCTGACCTTTTTTGAAAATGTCTGTTAGTTGTTTTTTAATTTCAAAAAATTCGGAAATCTATGATGCCCCTGACAGGCATGTACATATCGTTCTTTTCAACTTCGGCAGATAATGGGAAATTATTTGCTTCATCTACCGCTAACTGCTGGAGCACTCTAGTGGCAAGGTATGGACTACTTGCACCGTTTTTAGAGTGTAGATTTTGTCGGGTTCCTGCCTCCTCTCTCTCCACAATATTTTTTGGTATCAAGTATGCGACGGATTTACTTCTATTTGTCGAAACATTTTATTTACATCAACTGTAAATGCGAAAATATGTTTTCTAAAATGAATCATAATCGAAAAAAGATCATATTGTATTATCCCTCCTTTAAACAATAAGTCGTTTAAAGACTTCCCATTAGTAGTTTTACAACTCCCATCAAAAACAACCCTCAGTACTTACCCCAGTACAACCCTCAGTTACTACAACCCTTAGTTTAGTTGTAGTACTCGACGATCGAAAAACACCGTGATGAAGGAAAAAGTATCCTTTATCAGGATTTATGTCATCGGAGTTTTCTTCCATGTGTCCTAAAGTAGCATATTCCTTTAGAAATTGTGAGTATAATTCCTTTAATTTGGGATCCCGCTCTAAACGGTTCCATAACTGATTTAATCTTTTAGCGGCAATTTGTTTTGAATCTCCCAGAGAATTATCTAACATTTGAATCTTAAAGGGTAATTCAACAACGTATCTGCCGTTCGGTTTTCGATAGTGAGTCTTTAAAAATGTTCATTACAGTAATTTACTTCATCACTCACACGTTTTTAATTCACTTACTTGCTCCAATTCCCAAAAAGAACTTATTTCTTTTTACAAATTTGTATAATCTGTTATAAAAAAACAAGAATCAGAAGATTCCCTTAAATTCGAGATAGAATTGCATACAGTGCCTGAAATAACATGCCCGAAAAATGCTTCTACTACCATTAATTGAGAATCATCAATTTTAATTTTATTCGACCCTATTAATTCATAGAATAACTGGGCTCCAATCAGCGCATGTACGCGTTTGGGTTTATTTCAATTATTATTCGCTAATTCTATTTGCGACGGCAATTTTAATTTTGACGTATTTACATATCTCACGTATTTACACATTTGACGTATTTACAAGATCCGCGATTTTAGGAACTACTAACATATTTAACTTATAAGATTTAGTTTTGTTTTCATTCGTTAATTCCGTACTAACAAATGATTTAGCGTTTAAACATAAATCATTAAGTCCGGAAATGGGAATGTGAGTTTTTTGTTTACATAATCCTAACAAATTTGCCGCATGAGAACTCAATAAATGCGAGCTTGAACAACTGTCTAATGCAGCAATTAAAGGTTGAAATTCCCCAGAACCGTCCTTCAAATATATCACAGCTGTGTTTAAAATTACACAAGATTTATTTATTTCATTTTCCTTCGCGAAAAATGTTTGACTATCAGGAGAGGGGAGGGGGAAGAATGCAGGCTCCGATCTGTCTGGTTTTCAATTCTGAATTGCTTACTGATATTATTATTTTCATTTAATGGATGCGATAAGCTATTATGTTCTCTGCTGTCACAAGAAAGGCACTTATTTTTGGATAAACAAGGATTAAGTAGATGATTATTTAGACAAGATTGGCATAAATTGTTAATTTTAACAAATTCTGATCTTTTCATCACATTCATTTGTTTAAATTTGTCACATCTACATAAAGAGTGTGAATCTGTATATCCTAAAATACATCCTTTTCTCTGTTTTGATTTTGTTAAAAGGGATTTTTCAATGTTTGGCTTAGTGCCAGATTTCCAATTATTATAAGGGAACTTTTTTTACTCTTTTGATATAACAGTATTTTGAAGTATGCGACTTCGTTCTTCCAAAAAGCTTAAAAAGTTAACTAATTTAGGAATTTCGTTTTTAATTAATTTCATTTCGAAAGTCCTTTTAATTTCAGGATCCAATTTTTGAAACAAGATGTGCAGGTGTCTCAGGATGTAAGGCATCTGAGAGTTCGTTAGATTTAAACTCTAGTAACTTTAATGCACGCAAATTACATTTTGTATTATCAATTAATTGCATTAGATGGTTAGGAGAATACGGTACCTTTGAAAAATTAAGAAGTTTTATAATATGGCAATCAATTACAGCTCTATTGTTTTCATATCTTTCTTCTAAAGACTGCCAAAGAGATTCGTAGGTATCTTGGGCCGATTCAAGTCTTTTGGGTTCACCTTTTAGACAACCTTTTAAATAGTATAACTGTTTAGTTGAGTTTAGACTCTTATTATTTCCGATAATGGACATAAATTGAGCTTTAAAATTTTGAAATTCATCGTATTTCCCATAGAAATTGGGCAGAGGTAAGTCTGGTATTTTAAAGTTGTTAGTAACAGTAGGATTTTCTTTTTTAATATTAGCACATTCATATTTACAAAGAATAATATTAAGCTTTACCTCTAAATTTTACCTCTAAATCTTCCAGTTCATCTTCTAGCTCAGCTGATGTTTCCAAAGAGTCTGCTATGTCGACATCTTCCGGAAGAGTTGTATAGGATTCGATCAGGTTACGGAGTGGCGTTTTAATTTCCATAATCGAAACTTTTTTGCCTTCTAAGCGCAATCGTTCTTCATGCTGCTCTTCTTTCGATTCTTTTAGATGGGTGCAATCATATTCGTTAATAAATTTCGTGATTTTGTTTAGTTTGGTTTTCAGTACGCCATGTTGGCGATTTAAAGTAGTTAAAGTAGTCATTTTTTTATTTGCTGTGGGATAGTTTTTTTATTTGTGTGGCTAGGACCATATGTCGATCACTGATAAAGCAATGGACTGTTATTATTTTTCCATAGGTTATTAGTATTTATTTTTGCCAAGGGGCAATCGTTGAAATGAGCTTCTGATTTGAGAGCGAGGGCACTCGTTACAGAAATGTTGTTCGGGAGACAACGAAGCTCAACTGAAGGTTACATCCTTTATCAGCTCGGTGGCGCTGATTATTTAATCAAACTTCGGGAACGCACACTCGTGTCAGCAAAATAAACATTTGTTTTATAAATACTTCATTAAATATCGAGTTTTTAAGGTTTCTAAAGATAAAGTACGCTTTTAGGAATCGTAGACAATTCGGAAAATGCAATTTGTACTAAATTAAAAAAAAAATTAAAATAAATTCAATAATTGCATTTTAAAATTCCTTTAGGTTATTTTTTAATAATTAAAATAAACATTTATTAAAAGGCAATAATAAATCTTCTAAGCTAAAATAAAAAATATATCTTTGCTAGAACTTTAGATTAAGATAAATATAAAATCGGTAGAATTAATTTATTAAAGTTTTCATCTTATAAATTATCACTGATGCATAAAAGTCGTTATTGATTTGTTATTGGTTGCTTTGTCATTTTTTATTGTAAGTACAATATTGTTAATAAAATGAAAATTTTAAATTTACATCACTTATAAAGTAATTTGTTAATTATAAAAATATAATAATAACTTTTTCTTTTTTTACTTACTTTTTTTGGAACTTCATTAACACTCACACACACACACACAAATATATATATATGTGTGTATATATTAAGATAAATATAATTATTTTAATTTTTTTTCTATTATATATATATATATATATATATATTAGAAAAAAATTAAAATATTCATGTTTCAAAATTAAGCATTATCCTTCATATATAAAAATATTTATTAATTTATTATCAGTCGCTTTATATATTTTTAGTTTAAATTCAATATTGTTCGTGAAATTGAAAGTTGTGGTTCTTATCACTTCCAAGCTGCATTTTTTAATAATTAAAATGAATATTTATTAAAATGTAATAGGAATATCTTCTAAATTTTCATTAAAAATATTTTATAATAGAGATTTAGCAACATATAAATAGTAATTAGCAGAATTAATTTATTAAAACATTCATGTTAAAAAATAATTATTATCCTTTATATATAAATTACATTAATAGATATAATTATATATATGTTACCGGCCAAACCCGATTTCAAACCAAACTAGTATGTCTGGCCGTCTGTCCATGCTCTAACTCCCGTAAATATACTCGGATTTTCACGCAAGTGATAAAGGTTATTTAGGGTCATAAAAGAATGTTTGTTATTTTATATGAAGTATGTACGATTAATAGTTCATTTACAGGGGCACTAAAAAGTATTCCATTACATTATGATATATGGGGAAAAATCGTTTGCAGAGAATTTTAATGATATTAGGCTATTTCAAATACATTGAAACTCATATAAATCACTGAATTTCACTAAGGTCACGTTAGTTTAGGGCATTCATAGCATTTTTTATTCATTTACAGGGACACACAAAAGAAATCGATTACAGCACCCTCTTTAAATAATAATTGTTGGAGTGTACGGCTTAAAATTCGGTATGCGCTTTTAAATTCATTTTTTTTCATGTTACTCGTTATATATAAATTCTATACCTCATATAAAGGACTGCACAAAAGTATTGACTTTCCATTCTCCTTATTAGAGGAAATTGCTGAAGGGGAATTTTCAACTGAAATATATGTATTTCTTAAATGAAATAAATTTTGGCATGCATGTAGATACAAATCTGTAAATCATATACAGGCCTGTTCAAAGAATTCAGATAATTTCCCGATTGCAGATGGGGACAGCTGAAATTGGGTTTTGAAATGTGTCAGGCGTTTCCATATGGTTGAATTAGACGTAATTTTTTAATTTTTTAAACGGTGAAGTTTTGTTACATTATTCTGAATGTATTGGAAAGTATTCCCTAATCTATGCTTGACGCATGATTTTTTCTTTCTTGTTCGCATTCAAATTGAATGAATGCTAACATTTTTATATAGTAATGTTTGCTATTTTTAATGTCTTATTTAAAGATACACTAAATTATGCAAATATTACTATATAAAAAAAGTTGAAGAAATCAAGAAAATTTAATTTAAAAAAAACAAAAAAATAAAACCAGAAATAATTTTTAGAGCAAATGATTAATTAACAAAAATTTTTATTATACATTCGGTTATCCCATAAGGTTCGCTCCCTAAGTTATACAGTTGAAAAAAATCATATGTCGTGCCCAATATCTAGAAATTACTATAAGAGATATGGGTCATTCTCACAATCTTTTGACTTTTATGTCCCTGAATAATATTTTTTATTTTAATACATTTTTTTTTGGTTTTTTTATTTCATATACTGGGGAACATCCCACTGCATGATTGCATAAAAATGTTAACGAGATAAATAGGTTTTGGACGATGTTGGGGTTCCAAATACCAGTAAAACTCCTATACCGTGCCGTGTCCCTGATGCTGATTTTTAAGTTTGGAGCTGTCTGTATAAAATTGTTTAAATAAAAGTAATTCGAAGTATTTTTTTCCATAACTGGAACAATTGTTTTATATAAATATGTAGCAAAAAATTAACCTACACACATTTTGATACACACATTGATAGTATTTTTTGAACTCTGTCCCTGGGATTTAGATTTTTTACCATCGCTCTTCTAAAATTATACAGAAAATCACTTCAGATGCAGCTACAGACTTTTTTTCAAGTTTTTTCTCATGCAGAAGTATGCTAGAGACATAATGTCTAAAATTCTTTGACAAGAAATTTACTGCAGAATTTAAATCAGAATTTAAATATCAATTTCAAGATCGTGGCATTATTGGTAGTCTTACCATCCCCAAAATTTATTCCTGCACTTTTTGAGGTAAAATTAAAAAAAATAATTTAATTTAATCCAATGTTAACAACTGTTTCTAAAAATAAATTAACATTGTGGCTATCACTTAGTCTTAACATGATTTTCTTAAAAATAGTTGGTAATTTTCCTTACCGTCCTTTTTTTCCCATTTCGTCCTTTTTTTCCTATACCGTAGCCCTTTTTTTTTTACCTTACCGTCCCTTCTTTAACATCCCTGTAAGACAATATTCTACAAAAATTCTGTATTAAAAGTTCTACATTTTTATTATTTCTTATTCGAATGTCCTGTGGGTACTATGAAAATTCATTAGGGTAATTCCGGGATTTATGCCGCACATTTTTTTATGTATTTGTGTATGAAGTCCCGTGGTGGACATAAAATTAAAAAAAATCATGCAGTGCTATTTAATGTTAAATATACAACGCTTGTACTGCGACAAAAAAATTCAAAACAAATTATTAATATTTTTTAACAATTTTTTTCTAAAAGATTACACTGCGGCGCGTCGCCCGTACATTCAGGCTGAGACGCCGCACTTGTGTGGTAGTTATGCCGCGCTTGTAATAAGAACAAAATGAAATTATAAATAAAAATATTTAAAAAAAATATTCATATCTGGACTATAATTAACGATGTAATAACAAAATGAAATTAAATGAGTACAATGAAATGTATTAATAGATTCAAATTAATAATTGTTACCTACTTTAACTATTAAAATTATCGACTTATTTTTTTAGATTAAATTTTAATTGTTATTTCAGCAACAACGTAACATCAATGTATTAGAAAGGGAAAAGAAAAAAAATAAAATTGTGTTTACAAAATTTATTTGTTAACCCTTTCCGGACGTTGGCTTTTACACAAATTTTATTCGGTTGGTACCACTTTTTTAAAAGAAGTTAACTTTACTTAAATAATCATAATCATGCTCTAATTAAACAAAGCAAATATTACTTTTATTTTTTACTGGTGCCAGAAACACATTTTGTAAGCTCTTTATGAAGGTGCTTATATGCACCTATGGTCCCGAATGGGTTAAGATACCTGTTTTTTAGACTGCAATCTACACAAAAAGTGTCTAAAAAGTGCAGTCTTTATGTAACTACATTTAAACACATGATGCAACGAAGCCAATTACACTTCCTCTTTTTTGGAGTAGTTTGCAAAGAACGTCTGCGTTACGCGTAATCCAATTTTTCATTATTATCATCTTGACTTGCATCTTTCTTGCACTTCTTACTGTTTATTTTCCACATTGGTTTTAGTAAACTTGATAACATGCCTAACATGGTTAGTCTGTGCAAAAAGAAAAGGAAAAGTTAATAACACTTAATCATTCCGTACAACAGAAACTGCGGCATGTATACCGTATTAGCAATGCAGCATGTATCCCATTTTGCATGGTGTAGACGTCGGCCATCACAGTTACATGCCATCGCTAAGGAGAATTGCGTAACCATACACACAGTACGCTATACAAACGCTACACTTAGTTTTGACTTCGAAATCATGCATGCATTTAGTAATTAGTGCATGAAAAGTATTTAAACATAACGTGTTTAAAAGTTTGGACAGTGAAATCATGCACTTACGTCAAATTAAGGATTGTACTTCTACAAGTAAACATCGAAATGGGATTCACGCTATACACTTTTTAAAGAAATGTCATTGCGCACCTGTGCTGTGCGTTTGACGACCATCTATCTATAATTACAAGAAATACAAGGGGTGCGGCATCTATCCCGTATGCGACGACTCTCCCGGAGATACCCTATAAGTAACAATTTAGAAGAAAATAAAAAGTTATAGTGGTAAAATGGTAAGAGAAATTTAACTCACAAGTTTAACTTAAACCTCAGTTAAATAAAAAAAAAAAATTCGCTGCTGACAATTTTTTCTTTATATTGAATCATTAAGGCATTCGTCTGTCAGATTAAAATGTTATTTTAGCAAGTTTAATTTCACCAGATTTTTATTCCCGAAAGTCAAAAGATTGTGAGAATGCCCCATATATTACCATACTTAATTTTTCATTGTCTTTTTTTATAAATTTGTGTTTTCAATATTGCTTTAGAAAGTGCTTTGTAACGCAAAAAATTTCGGAATTATTAAAACTTCCTTTTCAAAAACTACGAAATATATATTTTAAAATTCAGTTTTAGCAAGAGCAAAAAAAAAAAAAAAAAAAAAAAAAAAAAAAAAAAAAAAAAAAAAAAAAAATCTAATAAAATCATGTTTCCAAAGTGAAATTTTGCTTGTGTGGCAGCGCTCTCTTTTTCTTGTACATCAAAGTGAAATGTCAAATAAATAACTCAATGCTGAATAAAATGTTTTTCTTCTATCGTTTTCTGGATGCTATCGGAAGAATACCAAACATATAATATCAGAATTTTGACCGAAATTCTATATTTTTGAAAATAGATTTCAAATCTGAAGAATTATTTTTTACTTTAACTTAGAAAATTCTCATTTATCAGTTAGGATACATTTTTAAGATATGTTTTCTTAAAATGGTGTCATATTTTCTTTTTTTATTAGAAATTTAATATGTAAGGATAGTTATTATTTTTAGTAATGCATTTTGTCTTTAATGTCATCAGATGATGTATGGGTGTCCGAGATTTACTAAAACATTACGCTTTTAGTATTCTTGAAATAATGTTCCATTTCTGATCTTTTTTCTTTTAGAATGTTATTTTAGCAACCATTTTTTTTCCTTCCGAGAATTTACTTTCCCGCGCGTATTCCGGGGTTTTCATTTTACCTTGAAATTCATCCACTCGCTCTGTCAGCACTCTTTCCATGGTGTGATATCCTTAATTATTAATTGGTTGAGAGCACGACCTACGTCATATTTGTATTACTACGCTAGACGCACAAAAAGCTGCTGCTCGCAGTGTTTCCTCAGATTTGGGTCGTATTTCCATTTGTCATACCATCCCCTGGTCGCCGCCCGATGTATTCTATTATTTACAAATTTGCTTACCAATAAATCACTACTATGAAGCGATGGCTAAGTACCTTGGTGGAAACTGTGCCACCGAAAGATGTTAAAATAAAATCCTGAGTTGACTTTACGTGTTGTCTCAATTATTCTGGAGAAACTACACTGGATAAATGTGTTCCATGGCCTTCACTCGTGGACTGTAACAACTTTCGAACAACCATGTTGATCTTCTACAGAAACGTTCTTTTTTAGCTTATCCTAATGCACGACTTCCAGATTGAATATTCAATTACTATCTATCGAAGTTAACTCCACTTTCGAATCATCATATAACGTCAATGTCGTAACTTTAACACGACAGGATTTCCAGTTTTTATTATATATATATATATTAGGGTGTTCCAAAAAATTTTTTTTAGAAAAGTGACATGCATAGGGGCTTAAATTGTGAGAAATGATGAGATAAACACATTGTAAAAATTTGAAGTTTTTATTTTAATAACAACTGACCTCACAAAAAGCTTAAAGATTTCATAATTGTATTTTTTAAGCTTGTCATTATACCATGGAAATAATTGCAATAACGCATTAATTTTCCTCATAATTTCCTCTATCTAAGACACCACACAGTACGTAATGGAAATATAGTTTATTAAAATCTTTATTATAAATCGCATAAAGTAAAGTGAAGAATAGAAAGTGCAAAAATGGAAGGAAAGTGAGGTATCTAGTATTTCCTTAGAATAAGCGTTATTTTAATGACGTTGCAGTTGCACATAGTAGAAATATATAGTTTATTAAAACCTTTATTATAAATCACTTCAACTGAAAAGAAGAAGAAAATTTTCAAAAACGCAGTAAAGAGAAATGTCCAATATTTTTAGAGAAAGGAACTTATTTCATGTTGATTGGTTACATGTTCTGAAATCTGAATTATGATGTTCCAGTTCAATTTTTAATACTTTCTTTATAACATGTTTCCTCACAATTACTGTGAAAATTGATGAAATTGTTGTATCAAATACAAAAATAAGCAATTTGTTTTGTCAAAGAAGACGAGGGACATATCTCCAGTAGAAAAACCGAAAGTAATAATGTGGTCTTCACATCTGATTTCCAATTTTCATAAAGAACTTTATAACCAATTATTACCAACTACTGGCCAAACATTACATCGTTTGTACATGATGTTAAATTCAAGCTTCAACATACTTTAAAAATTATTTTGTTTATTGCTTTAGAAAAAATGCTCATCAATTTGTAGATTTTCGAAATGAATGCCAAGTTTTTAAAAGTTTGACAGGTTTGAGAAATTACTTAACTTTTTCCTAGTTTCTAGAATTTTACAAATATGCTTATATCATTAAACCTCATAAAATAAGAGGGTATGTAATATCAAAATAAAACATCTTCATGATCAACTAGAAGTGCAGAAAATGATTACGTTTCATGAGAATAAAATGTTTGTACAGCGCGAACAAAAGAAGCATCATAACCTTATAATCATAGCTTCTGCTGTATTTGACTTATTTTCACTTCACCAGGATTCAGGACCTCAAATCGCTATTTCGGGTAAAATTAAAGATTACTGGCCATGATAAATATTGCCAGCTATGCAGCAATTGATAAGGATACTGATGGTTGTGTTTTAACTGAAGATGAAAAACACTAGCTACAACTAAACAGAAGTGTCATTGTAGCCTTCTTTTACAAACAGTCACAGAAATATTCAAACTTGTGATGATTATCTGAAGTTCATAAAACTAACCCGGAAGGCCACCCAGGGAAACCCAGCAAATGCTTTAGAATTTTAGTGCAGTCCCTGGCATAAAACGTACCCTTACTACTTTGTGTGAAATCACATCACACTTTCTTAAAGGCAAAAGCAAAGTTACATTCAGCCCTTCTGGTGCATACCATCGTACACGGTGGATAACAAAAAGAATTTCTTCCATTAAAAAATTTCGCTTTCGTGAGCAATTCAACTTCATGAAATATGAGGTATGTGTATTAAAACGCACCTGTTTATCGCGAATTTTTTTTTAGATGTTAAACTTCTATATTTTCTGAACATTTTAATATAATTGTTAACTTGAAATTCCCATTAGAACAGAAGTTATGGCATTTAGAATTATACTCGCTCAATAGCTGAAGCGATGTTTCCAAAACTTGAAGTCATTTTTCTTCAAATGACGTTTTTGGGCATAACGCGCACGATATCTCAAAAACTTCTGAATATTTTTTCATGAAATTTTCAAAACATATTCTTCATGTTAGTCAGTATAAACTGAACCTAAAATATCCTTTTTATTGTAAAAATAATATATTTTTTTAGGGTTTTATATTGTTGAAATTTTCTAAATTTTGCATTAACCAAATACAACTTTGTATTAAAAGTATAAAAATGCTTTAAATACAAATTTATTTAGGTTCAGTGTAATTATTATAATCTGAGGTATAAGTAGGCACCAAAATTTTCATTCTAGTTGCAAAATTTATTTTGTAATCGTGCGCATAAGCTGTTATGCCGATTTTCTGCTCGTCAAATGTCTGACAGTTTTGAGCGCCCTGTAAATGATAATTCTGCATCTTGCAATTTTTCAAATATTTGAAATGAAAGAACATACTTGTATCTTTCATTCCCATTTAAAATTGTGTCAAATACATTTTAAGATATTAAATGTTGAAAATGGTCTTTTTGTTTCATTTTTTCCAATTTTAAGAGTCCTGAGACCCCTTAACTACAGCGCCTAGAAAATACAGTGCATACAGAACACAGTGTGGAAAACGGCTATTTCTATAATGCTTTAAAAAGTGCTAAAAAGTTGTATCCCATAAATCTCCAACAATGCTCAGCGGCAATATGCTGATACGAGCGCCACCTCGTAACTCTTTTCAATATAAACACTGTGTTTTCAAAAATTATAGAATGTTAAATATCGGAAACTATAAATATAAGGTATTTTGGTCTGTTATAAGCTAATTTAGTTAAGGAATGACGTGAAATAGGTTAAAGAGTCTCTTTTAGAATGACTATCGTTTTTAAATCACTACGATGGCGCTACGATCGACATCTTGTTATTCAGCATCATTGTACATTTATGGGATTCAATTTTTTAGCCCTATTTTGTAGCCGTTTTCCACACTGTATCTTCTAGGCGCTGTACCTTAACTGATTGCCGTTTATTCATACAAATACGTCACTTCGTTTTGAAATGACAGATCCAATAATTATTAGATTTGAAAGTAGTAGTAGCACTCTCTTGGATTCAATTTAAGTAGAGAAAATATATATTAATTGCAGTTCCATTTATTTTATTACATCACATTTTTTTTTTCATACTGAATTGTATAAATACAGGGTGACAAGAAATAACTTGGACGAAGTTTCAAACCAGAAATCTGTAACTACCACAAAAGTTATAAAGTTATTGTCATAGGGTATTGATTCTAGAAATCTACTCTACAGATGAAAGTAAGTAACTTGTGATAACCATTATGGTTAACAAAAGATCTGCCATTTTTTAATTACGTAAGCAAGGAATGAAACAATCTGAAATTGTTCAACGATTGAAAGTGTCTAAGCAGACGGTTTTCATACACAATCAAAAGTTTAAAGAATTCTGACATGATAGTGACAAGGTGACAGACCAGGAATAGTAAGAAAGCGCACAGTTAACACATCAAGAAACCGGGCAGCTATCAAAAAACGAGATCAACGAAATCCTAGGATTTCAATGTGAAAGGTTACTAGAGAGATGAAGATCAACAGAGAAACCGAATGTTTGATGGCAAGAGTAGAGCTTGGTCTTCACCCTTATAAAATGAAAGAAACTCAAAAGCTAACAGCTGAGAACAAACGCACAAGACTTCAAAGATATAAAGAACTGTTAAAGCGGGCCGCAGGTGATCGATGGCAAATATTTGTCTTCACAGATGTGAAACTGTTTTCGACTGAACAAGCTCACAATAGCCATAATGATAGAGTTTGGTCAGCAGAAGCACTTAAACCTTCTTGCATTGTTGAACGGCGTCAACGACCCTAATCTGTAATGGTTTGGGGTGGGATATGTGCCAGTGGGAAAACACGACTTGTTTTTGTTGATCAGAGATAAAGATTAATCAACAAACATCTCGCAAACTCATTTTGGCAGACGTTGTCTTACCTAGGTCACTCACAAAAGCTCTTCGGAAACAAAAGATGGACTTTCCAACAGGATTCCGTACCTGCACACAGAGCTAAAGGCACTCAAGATTGGTGCAAGACACATTTTCTTGAGTTCATTGGAGCTCAAGAATGGCTACCGTATTCCCCAGATTTCACCAAAATGGATTATTCTGTTTGTCCATCTTGGAGACAAGGGTGTGTGCTAAACCGCATAAAACTTTGGCATCCTTAAAGAAATCCTTGTGCAAGGAATGGGATAAAATGTCATTACGTGAGTTGCGGCCCATAGCCGAAAATTTTGTGACACGTTTAAAGCTCTGAATTAAGGCTAAAGGTAGCCACTTTGAAAATTTGTAAATATATTAGACAAAATAATGTGTTCATATTTATTTTGAAGTTTGGTCGTAATATTTTCATTACCATTAAAGTTATAATGTATCATGCGTGTCCAAGTTATTTCTTATCACCCTGTAAATGGCAATCAGTTATTAAATATTCCCTAATGAAGGGCTTGGGACAGCCCGAAAGTACTAAGAAGTTTTAAAATAAAATATATATTTTAAACTTGTAACATCTCTTCTATTATTTTTGTCTTCTTTTAACCCTCTAAGTGTTTGGGGTGAAATGTTCCGTTCACTAAGCTCCAGGTTTCACAGCAATACAAGCAATATTTAAGATAATATAATTCTATAGATTTAATGAATTTTAAATACATTAAAGAATGATTAATACTCTCCAGGATTACATTCATATTTGTAATTGAGTTTATTTTATAATGTTGAAAGAATCATATTTTCTTAGCATTTAAAACAAAATGAACAAAAAAACAACATTACAATTTTACCCTTTTGCAAGACCCTCGGAGGGAAGTAAACCAGTGAGCTTTTTAAAGTTCATATTGTATATTTAATGTTTGAATCAAGGTGAAATTTAGCGTTTCGTCTAATGATTATGTTTATATACAGGGTGGTTATAATTAAACTTCCCCTATAAACAGCATCACACAGCGCAAACGGGTGAACGGAATGCAATGTAATTTGGTATATAGACTATACACGAGATGCGCTCACAGAATTTCGAAAAAACAAATTTTAGTTCCAAAATGTCCACCCGAGGTCCCCTTTTCCGGAAAAAAAACATTAAATTTAACACATTAAACACCCAAGCGGAATACAGAAGCAATATTAACAATCCAGAAAAAGAATTATGAGTAATAAAATATAAAACCAGCTGTTTTGGCCGTTTATTGTGTTAAATTTGATGTTTTTTTCCAAAAAAGGCGCCCTCTAGTGGACGTTTTGGAACTAAAAATTTTTTTTCGAAATTCCGTGAGCGCATCTCGTGTATAGTCTATATACCAAATTTCGTTGCATTCCGTTCACCCGTTTGCGCTGTAGGATGCTGTTTATAGGGAAAGTTTAATTATAACTACCCTGTATATATATTTAAAAATATGGAAACAGCTATCTTCATCTTTTCATCGTTGCCTTAAAATTCCCTTTGAAAAGTAAATATCTTGTAAATACGAAACGTTTTATTTTTAAGTATATACCGTCGTTTTGATATAAAAAAAAAAATACAATGCCATTTCTTTAACAATTTTATTTTTACATGGAAGCTTGGTCTTTAAAATAATTTTCAACATAATTTACACTTTTGTTCAACGCCCCCTATATAAGGGAGAAATCCCTGACACGCGTCATGAAAACGTAGCATCAAAAAGAACAGTATTCGAACAACTTGCATATTTCGTTTTCATTGACTCGTGGAATTATTAATTATTATTATAAAAGAAGAATTAATAATTCCATAAGTCAACGAAATCGAAACATGCAAGTTGTTCAATTTTTTTTCTTTGTTACCTTCTCTGTATGCCGTTTACTTGACGCGTGTCAAGCCGTTCTCACTTATCTAGGGGGTGATGCTTTGTTAAAGGGTCTTGTACCTTTTAAACGTGTCGAAAAGTAACGAAAAACTTCAAAGTTTGAATTAGTCAATCTTCAAAACCATTTTAAGTATAAATTTTGGATATTGATTAAACAGATTGTGCTTTTTAATAAGCTAAAATTAGAAATTTATTAGCCTTATACAGAATTTGTGTATTGTTGAAACCAAAATACCTCTTTATTTACTTCAGAAATCATTGCGCGCATATCTTGAGAAAGTATATATAGATTGTCATGAAATTTGGTAAAGATACTAAACACATATATGTGTTTAAAATGAACTACTTTTAAGTATTTTCAATGCTAATATATTTAGTTATGAGTATTTTTATTCATTAAAAATATAAAATTTTTACCTTTTTTTTTTTTTTTTTTTTTTTTTTACAAAAATATTTTTTCTTATAGTTAATGAAATAATTTTCGCCTAAGGGTAGTTAATTTTAAACACACATATATGTTTAGTATCTTTATTATATTCATGACAATCCATTCATACTTTCTCAAGATATCATGCCCGCAATGACTTATGGAGTAAAAAAAGAGCTATTTTGTTTCCAACAATACATAAATTCTGTAAAATGCTAATAAATTTCTAATGACAGCATATTACAAAGTACAATCTGTTTAATCAATTGCCAAAATTTCATGTTTATACATAAAAAGGTTTTGAAGACAGACTAATTCAAACTTTGAATTTTTTCGTTAAATTTCGTCGCATTTAAAAGGTACAAGACCCCTTAACGCAGTTATCTTACCGTACTACCAGCTTTTGTATCCCATCCTCATAAAAATCTGCCGCCTGGTGTGCTGTGTTAGCCAGTGCATCACCGACGTTTTGACGTCCTAATTGTCACAAACTGCGCCGAACAATAATAATAAAAAAAGGCGTATCATGCTCAGTAGAAGGTTCTTTTTGCTTCTCAAGAATGCACGTACAAGGCTCATCGAACCAAAGATATCATCGCGCAATATGGTTGGGAACAACTTCACGTCTTTTTGTATTGCCCTGACTTCACTGTAAAAAAAAATGGTAACGTTCCATGTAAAATCCAGGAACGTTTTGCCTTTTCTCAGGTTTTCAGAATAATTTAGCTCTTTCCTGTGAAATTCTGGTTTTCTTATCTGAAACGTTCCTGAACAAAAGTTGGAAACAGCAAAACGCTGCGGCCGCAATTTTTTGTTTTTTTTGCTATAATCCGTTGCTCGCGCGCGAGTGTCGAAAACGAATTCCTCAAATGAATGTAAAAAAATCAATATGGAATGCAAATAAATCAATAGACGACATAATCCTTTACGTCTCTATTGTCAAGACAATTCAGATGAAAATACAATACCTCTGTGACATTGCTAAGAGATTATCTCTCGTACTTGTCTGTGGAATGTTTAACGAGCAGACCGTGTAAAAAAAATACACCTATTATTTGGATCTCCATTAACCAGGGGACCATCAAACATGATTCTCACCGATTTTGATTAATTTAAAGTATGTTTTAGAGTTCTTATCTCTAATTCTTCTTGTGAAAGGATTTATTCAAATGGGCCTTAGATTTTCAGAAATCAGATGCCGAGGTTTAGCATACGTTTCAAATACCCATTAGTTTGCAGCTCTCAACGTGTCTTTCGTGGTGTGGACGCAGAAGGCTCGCACGCCACCCGTACGGCCCGAGTTCGATGACTTCGCTCTTGACTTTTTTTTTCTTTTTTAATTAATTTTATATTTTAACACTTTATTACAATTTGATTTAAATTTGATATATATTTGACACTTTGAATTGCTGCAAATTTGAATTTTTTTTTTTTTTCGGAAAAAATATACAATTACGTTTAGGTTTTTTTTTTTATCATGAAAATTTATATGTATTTTACCTAACTTGTAAACTAACATAATTACTGACGAAAATCCAAAATATTTTATGTCTAGATTTTTTTTCTAATTATTATTTACATTTATATATTTTTATATTTTAAGCAAAGTTCAGAAACAATCTATCATATATATATTTACTTTATTGAATTTTAACTGAAAATTTATTTTTTCGTGTAAATTATAAATAATAATTTTGATGTCAATTTCAAAATATTTTTTCATTCTAACAAATAATGATAACAAAGCGAAAATTTTCAGCTGGAAATGTGAAAATCGTCTGCGGATCCCGCATGCTGTGAAATGTCAGTAATGTTTTGCTGTCAACAGAAATATTCCTGGTATTTCGCAGGAAACTTAATGGCATTTCTGTAGAAAGTTTTTAACATATTGAGTAAAGTTCCAGTCATTTTCAAGAAATGTTTCTTGGAAATAATGGGCAACTCAGCTGCCCATTTTTTCCCAGGAACGTTGCGGAATTTTTTTTTACAGTGTTTGCGCTATGTGACTACGACTTGTTCCTGCTCTTAAAAGCCTACACTAGTCATTCAGAAAGACCCGGAATATAATGTTAATCCTCTGGGGAACTTATTTTTAAATATCTCGCTTGAATTTGATATTTTCGAATGATTTTTTTTTGCATAGGATAGATTAGAACGATCAACAACCAGGCTATTTTTACTCTTTTGATTTTGGTTTTGTAAAAAAAAAAAAAAAAAAAATACATTTACTTTCGGAACCGGTTCTGAAATTGAAAGTATCCTAAAAAAAAAAAACAAAAAAAAAAAAACTACAACCTAAAATCGAAAAAGTAAAAGGTTGTAGATCGTCTTCAGCTAATCTATGCAAAAAAAAATTATTCGAAAATATCAAAATTCAAGCGAGATATTTGAAAATAACTTCCCCATAGGATTAACTTTATCATCCTGTACTTTTTGGGTGACTAGTATAGTCTCTTAAGATCCTACACTAGTCAAGGGACAAAACGGTACCACTAATAAAGTTAAAAATGCTATAAAAAGTGATAGAAGATCTTTATTAAGATTGACGATCGTTTCGTCGCACCAACGGCGACATTTTCAAAATCATTTATTATTTATTTTTTATTTTTATTTATTATTTTTATATATATTTTTTATTTTTATTTATTATTGGTACCACTAATGTTAAGTCTATGGGAACGTTATTTTCAAATACCTCGCTTGTATTTTTATATTTTTAAATGCTTGTTTTGCACAGGATAGCTCAGGTCTATCTCTAATGGAGCTAGTTTTTACATTTTTGATTTTCGTGACAGTTTTTTTTAAAAATTATATTAGGATAGTTTCAATTTCCCAACTGGTTCCAAACGGTTCCACCAGTGAAAGCAATAAAAAAATCTGAAGCCAAAATCGAACTGCCCTCGTTAGAGATCGTCCTCAGCTATCTTAGACGAAAAAAAAAAAATCCAACTGTGAAATTTGAAAATTACTACCCTTAGGATTAACATTAGCTCCAGAGTCTTTTCACGTGGCTAGTGTAGGACCTTCAGACTGCCAGTCAGTAAAATTCCAAATTCCCTTCGCTAATGTTAAGTATTTTGCGCGTGGGATGCAATCGTATATTTAAAATATCTCCTCAGGAAGTTAATAATTTTAACTTCTTTTTTTCTACGTAATCTTCTAAGGATGTTTCTTTTTTAAGGTTCCGTTCTTAAAAAGTAAAAACGGAACCATTATAAGATCACTCCTGTGTCTGTCTGTCACATTTTACTCGTTAACTATGGAGCATGGAAAGTTCAAATTGGGGAGGTAATAAATACTATTGGCCCACATATTTACCGGTTATTGAACATTTACAAATATATTTAAGGAAAATCTAGAGGGGCTAATTAAATTATTTGAAAAAAAAAATAAATATTTTTTTCGTATATCGTGTGGTGTATCATGCGAAAGCTTTTATAACAAAGAACTAAAAAATACATTTGTTTTAATTTTAAGTATTATATTTTCAGCGAATTCGTTGAAAATGTAGCAAAAAAATATGTCTGGCCGCTCTATTTCCGAATCTTCAGAAACTACTAAAATTGTAAAAAAATCAGTGATAGTAGACGTTAATATAAACCTTGCAGTAAAATTATAGCAATTAACCTAGGTCACATAGTTTTTGAGAAAAGCGCATTTTTCCGTTACCCACAAATTTCGATTTGCAAACATTCAACAAAAGGTGTTGAGGAACGCTGGAAGTACCTATCGTAGAAGAAGTATAAAACTTGATAATGATTTTTGAAAAAACTCGTCGGTAATTAGCCGAGATATTAACCCTTAAAGAAAAGGACTGTTTGCACATACATATTGGGTGGTGTACTCAATATACCATTGGCTTTTAAAGCCCAGATAACAACTTTTAATGATATATTTGTGTAATGCAATGCCCAATAGCAGTATAAAAGCAATAAACGTCAAGTTCTTAAAAACAGACTTATTTTATTAGAATTAATCATATATTTACTATGGGATTCGAGACTAATTTGTATTGAGTGGATCTCTCAATACGCCTTCCATGTCTTAATTAAAGTTAATTAAAAACCTATCTGGAAAAACTCGTCATGGACCAAGGCGTTTTTCAAATTTGCGACCTCCTTTCGAAGGGTGCTTAGCACTATGCCAATTTTAAACTCTGAACAAGGGTTTTGTTTTATCTACACTGTAAAAGGAAAAGATTATTACTACGTTGAATTTAGTTTTGTCTAGATATACACTACTTGTATTGCCAGTACCGAAATAAGTTTATCGTAAACAGATAATGATAAGATTAGAAAAATATTTATACAGAATAGCAATATTTGATATTACTTAGGCTTCATATCTCTTTGAACATTTGTGGTATACTCATTCATACTTTCTAGTCTATACAGCTATACCTAACCCTACGTTTATAGTATGTGACAAAGTCTTTTTATTCCGTTAGCAACGAATTTTTTAATAATACAGTTAATAATTCCTATATTTATTGTATGGAACCCCCTGAGCGTGAGTAATACTCGCACTTGATCGTTTATTTCTTAGTTGTCAAAATATTTGTAAAATACGTGTTTAATTACATGTGAAGCATTTAAGACTCACTCATACTTCGTCAGCTCTTAACCCATAAAATATTAAATTAATCGTAGATTTTAGAATTATTTTGTGAACTAAGAAAAAAAAAGACATCGTTCAAGGAGAACTCGAATAAAAAGGGAATTAATATTAATTTACCGAGGAGATATTTGAAACATACGAATACATTCTAAAATTACGCAGGCGCTCAGCAGTTTTTATGCAAGCGAATCAAACATACTATCAAGACAGGTTTAATTGCGCCTGACTAAGCAGAACTACATTCCAGAAACATTCGAAACACGCACATTCAGCAATTTACAAGTGCGAGATCACTTTTCAGACCGAGCAGGACTGACCCGCTGCCCTCCCTCCCTTTATCGCGATTACGTAATAACAGAAGCCTACGTCACGAATAAATCTGAAAAAAAAAGTTTTACTCCGACTGGTCCCGTGATCAGCAGGCTGAAAAATTGGACGGCTGACGTAGCTGTGACGTTAGAATCTGGAAGGTGCAAGGGTCACTTGGACGTTGGACGTCTTCCAAATAAGGTAATACTATACTTAGTTGGAAATGCAGCGCGTCCAAGCCTGGAAATCCGATACCTAGACGTCCAAGATGGCCGCCGTCTAAGATGGCGGACGTCCAGAGATTATGCAATCCAAAATGGCGGGCATCTAACATATTGATCATCCGGGGGATATAAAATCCAAGATGGCGGACGTCCAAGATGGCGGATGTCCAACGTCCATCTATGATTACAAACAGCAGTTTGTTAAACTAATAAATATCTGAAAAAGTAAAATTTGTGTTAATTAAATAAGAAACAAACAAATTTATGTTTTAAAAGTGCTACTGCACGCATTTATTTAAAATAAATGTCACAAAGATAAAAATAAATACAATAGTACAATATGATTTAAATTAGATTACTATTTACAGGAATTAGGCGTATTTACATATTTTTTTCTCGAGAAAAAGCAGGCTTTGTACAAAAACTGGTATATTACCGTGCAAGCACTGGGCGCACACCTCCAAGCTCATTTAGTAGGCTTCGAGCTAGGCAAGAAGTCGCCCTCGCTGTCCACATCGGCATTCGAACTTGTAAACTCAGATACAGGCCATTGGGAACAGCCAGGAACAGGAGATCTGGATTGGACGACTACATTTGGAGACTCGCAGTGGACACTAGACTTTGCAGATTGCCTTTGTTGTATATAGATACCCCCATAGATTTAGCATTTAGAGAGGGGAATTCGGAAATTGACTGACTAACAGCCTTAAAGAAGTACCTTGGTGACCAACGCTACAACGGCAAGAAGACATCAAACAGCAGTGATGCAGTAGTTAGCACAAGATGCGGCAATTGTTTATGATCATGACATGCGAAAGCTGGTCGTACGATATGGCAAGTGCCTTAACCCTCCGTCTACCAGACGGGTCCATTGGACCCGACAGGTACATACAAAATATTCATTCAAACCAGAAATTTCTTTAAAATAAACTAAGTATATAAACCAGACAAAAATAAGGTAAATAAATAAGTTAAATAGTTTTAAATAAAAATTCTGGTGTAGAACGTTTTATTAAAACTTGAATAAAATTCCCGGTAGATCTAGGGTTAATATAGGTGAAATTTATATCAGAAAATAGATTAACGTCTATGCTTTCATTTAAAAATAAAACTATTATAAAAATGGTTTTGTGTACATTTAATATGGGGTAAATAATGAAATCTATTATCCGAATTTTGAATGAAATTCTATGCCAACGGAAAATAAATGTTTTAGATTTGAAAATATTTTATTACATAAACTCTTAGAAATTTGAATTTTATGTGATGCTACAATTTTTAGGCGTATTTTTTTATAATTGTTTGATACAGTTACTTTTTTATAAGTCTTAAAATAATGAATATCGTCATTTGTGAATTATTATTATGTCGTTACATTTTTTTCCAAATTGTTTTCGCATTTCATTTTTGGTGTCATTTCTTTAGGTAATGCAAGAAATGACTGTTAAAAGTCTCCAGCAAATTGTCCAGTAATTCAACTGCTTTTATAAATGACAGTTTCTTGAATTTATTTGAAGCATTATCATTTGTTAAAGTAGAGATAAATTACAGATCTGTAACTGTTTTCTATAAATACTGTTGAATGACAGGACTGTTTATTGTAGTTTTTGAAGAATGTATAATGGGTTAATAAATTGTAAAACAAGATTATTTAACCCCTTCACGGTCGCTTAATATTTGAAAAAACCATCAAAAGTGTACCTATTTTTTTTTATTACAGAAATTGAATAATTATAAGGTTTCTAAATAAAATATGCAATTAGTTTATTTTTAAGACGAAAAAACAATATTTTATAGCCATATTCATATTTGTATAAAAGCCATCATGCGAGAATTACGTGTCTTAACCTCTTAAGCTCCGCCTCCGATAAATGTAGGTTACTTTTTTTTTATTATTCAGATTGTTTGATTCCCACCACCGTAGTTTACGGCAGATAAAATGATGCGAAAATAAAGCCATTTACACTATTTAAAAAAAAAACTGGTGGGCGTCAAACAATCTGAATTAAAAGATAGTAGCCTACATTTATCGGGGGCGGAGCTTAAGAGGTTAAGACACATAATTCTCGCATGATGGTTTTATACAAATATGAATATGGCTATAAAATATTGTTTTTTCGCCTTAAAAATAAACTAATTGCATATTTTATTTAGAAACCTTATAATTATTCTATTTCTGTAATAAAAAAATAGGTATACTTTTGATAGTTTTTTCAAATATTAAGCGACCGTGAAGGGGCTAATATTCAGTTATCATCTGAAAGGCTTGATTCATCAGAATCCATATCAAAATGACAAAAATATTACAAATCTATGGCAAATTATAGATCGTACAAATCAAACCGGAGTGCTAACATTCAAAGACTTCAAATGGAAATTCCAGTTCAATTTTTCTGGTTTCAGAAGTTTTTTCCAGCAATTAAATCTCCAGCTCGAGAATATGACGGGCACGAGAAATAACGAACGACACCTCAGCCCGAGATATTGACGGGAGCGAGAATTAAGGGGTTAAAGGGCTCCGGGGCTAAAAATTCTTTTTTTTAAAAAATGCAATTTTTTTATTGGCTTAAAAAGATACTGGGTTTTTAGCGTTAAATACTGCAAACAACATGCTTTTATCTTCATTAGATCCAGAGATTTAACACCTTTTGCCTTGAGAAGCGATGCATCAGCTGCCCGCTGGCGAGAATTTTAGCTCCATTTATCTTAGAAGGAATTTTTTCACGATTTGTCAACTTTAAAAGTAAGGTATCTAAAGTTCCTTGCAAGATATACGTATGAAATTTTTAACAGAGATTTTATGCTATATTTCCAACAAATTTTCTTCAGGATTTTTAATTTTGAGTGATAATTGTGAAAATATGCTAATTAATGCAAAACTCACTCATAAAAATCTTCATTTTTTTACTTAAATTATTTTATAAAATTCCCAATCAATATTTTAAGAAATCCTGAAGACAAATTAATATGACACATTTTCTGTACACAGATGTGTGAAAACTTTGTAAATCGAGTAAGTACTTTCAGATTTATATAAAAAATTAAATATGTTTAAAATTTTACAATTTAAATTTTGTTTTAAATATTTAAAATTTTTTAGATTTTTTTATATGCAATATTTTTACTTTCTCCTATCTTCAATATAAGAAAGTGTTGTAATAGAAATTTTTTTCGACTTCCGGTTTTCGGCGGATTTACCCGTTTTAGGGGTGAGAGATCCCAAAAATATGTTTATAGAAAATGTCTGTCTGTCTGTCCGTCCGTCTGTCGCCATTGTACCATCAAAAAGTGTATGAAGTTATGCATAGAATTGAACCAAATTTTTATTTTAAGTTTTTGGCTATGGCAAGCAGGTCCTCACTGAATTTGGAAAACATTCGCCGGTAGGGGACGTTGCAATAGCGATTTTGAATATTGTAGCATCGAAAAGTGTATGAAATTATGCATATAATTGAACCAAATTTTTATTTTTACGTTTTTGGCTATGGCAAGCAAGTCCTCTCTGAATTTTGAAAATATCCGCCGGTAGGTGGCGCTGTAATAGCGATTTTTGTCCGATTTTGAATATTGTACAATCGAAAATTGTATGAAGTTATGCATAGAATTGAACCAAAAAAAGGTTTTAAGTTCTTGGCTATGGCAAGCAGGTTCTTCCTTAATTTGGAAAAAAAAATCGCCGGTAGGAGGCGTTATAATAGAGTTTTTTTTGCGATTTTTGTGCAATTTTTAATATTGTACCATCGAAAAGTGTGTGAAGTTATGCATAGAATTGAACAAAAATTTTTTGTGTTTGTTTTTGGTCATGGCACGAATTTCCTCCCTGAATTTGGAAAAATTCCACCAGAAGGGGGCGCTGTAGTAGCGAATTCTGTGCCGTTTGCATTATTGCACCATCGAAAAGTGTATGAAGTTATGCATACAATTGAACCAAATTTTTTGTGCATGTTTCTGGCTATGACAAGCAATCCTCCCTGAATTTGAAAAAAATCTGCCGGAAGGGGGCGCTGTAATAGCGATGTTTGTGCCATTTTCTTTATTGTACCATCGAAAAGTGTATAAAGTTATGCGTACAATTAAACCAAATTTTTTGTGCATGTTTTTGGCTTTGGCCAACAGGTCCTCTTTGAATTTGGTAATATTGCGCGGTAAAAGGGCAGTGTGATAGGGATTTTTGTGTACTTTTCTTGATTTTTCGTAGTTCTATTGTCCACCGGCGGCTCGTGCAGCGGCCTGAACTCGCTTCCTGCTATGCCGGCTATTCGCAAACAGCTGATAACATCAGAATAATGAAAAACTAATAATTTTAACAAATATCATGATATAGATTAACTCGTTTTTATTCCGTTTAATTGACTGAAGCAGAAATTTAAGATGAAAATCAATGTTGGTATAGTATTGAACTAATAATATTGAAGTACTAACATCTGTAACTAGTTTTTGAAATATTAAGATGTATAAGATAGAAGAAGGTTTTGGGATTGGCACATCCCACTAGTTATTATATTAAACGATATTTCGGAAAAAAATTTCATAACAAAATCTTAATAAATAAAAAAAAAATTAGAATTTTGAGCCCAAGATCCTCTTAAAAATATTCAATTTCTCATCATCACACCCTTTAGAACCATGGATTGTGCACGAATGACCTACAAATCCCTAAAAGAAGGAAACTGAGAAGTTCCGATTTGTGATATACACTGTTAAAATTCAGTAACAATGTGTCCAGCTATTTAAATACTTTTATATATAACGGTTACTTGACCATATTATGTACACTGTTAAAAATTTGCAGCATTCTGGCAGGTCATTTGACCGTTTTTTTCCAAAAACGGTTACACAACCGTAATTTTAACACTATCCTGACCATATTATTGGCCATTTTATGATAAGAATTAAGTTAAGTTATGGTTATGAAACCGTTTTTTCAAAAAACGGTCGAATGACCTGCCAGAATGCTGCAAAAAGTTTTAACAGTGTACGGTTCTTATTGGCCATGATCAATTAAAACCGCAATTAATTAACACTTAGGTATAAAAACAGTCGAGTGACAGTACATTTTACTGCAAAAGCAGAGCAGGATCATGTGTGGCTGGAATGTAAAGAAAGATTTTTCTTATTCGTGAATTCAGAGAATTCCAAATATTTACTTGTGGGGATTCGAAGAACAATGTTTGTATGTCGAATCTAATAACCCTAAAATAAAATATTTTAATACAGCTGTTAAAGATGACACAGATTTTTGATCTAGTACAGGAAATTGTCCTAAAATGACGTATTCTAAGTCAGGGTCGGAGAACCTTTTTGTTGCCGTGTGCCAAATGTGATCAAAAAATATTTTACGTGACTATGGCGTGCCAACAAAAAAAAATTTAGTAGTTGGAAAAATAATGGATTTTAAAATTGTGTAAACTGCTTAAAATTTTCTATTAAGAATTACAAAAATGTAAGGAACATACATGTAGGTATTACATTATAATAATTATGGCAACAAATATATTTTAGAAATTAATTAAAAAATATAATCCTATGTGATTTGATTTCTGTTGCTGCATCTTAATATCAAGTTAATTTTAATGCAAACTAAACTCCGAATTTATTACTTTCAGAATGAGTTTTGATATTATTAATTTGTGAAAACAGTGGCTTGAAAGCATAGATAGGCAGAAAAACTGTTAAGATGGCAAACACCAGTCTCTTTGAATAGCTCTTAAATAAGTTCGAAGTTGCCATAACTTTATCATTAGAAATTAAGTAATGTCTAATAACCAATTCTTCTCGATAGTTTTCAAATATCTTCTTTGTTTGAAGAATTTTTGAGACTATACTTAATCAGATTGGAATATAATTTGACGCAATTAAAATTTTTCAATTTCCATTTAATCGAATTTAGAAAAGATCAATCTCAATTTTATGTAATCTCACTTTATTTTGATTTAGAGCCAGAAGTAACGCCGTGCCAAAATTATTCTTTCTCGTGCCAAATGTGACACGCGTGCCATAGGTTCACCTTCCCTGCCCTAAGTCATAGGAATGCGTTCCCATGACCTTTATTTATTACTCACGAAAATTGAAATGTATACAAAATGCAATGGTGCGATTTAAAAACTAACAAATAGTCACAACTTCATAATAAAGACTTATATAATATGCTGCAAAATGTTATTTTATCTACTGTGGGGTTCTAAAATGACACATTCATAGATTGCTATTAATTGTACTTACCTACATCACAAATACTTTTTTTTTGACTCACCAAGAAACACTGGCACATCCCATATGTGACCACATCAAACGATTAACGCAATTTATCAGCTTTTTCTCCGGTTTTTAATGTCTGAATAAATCATTGCAATAACGACATACTTCATCATCATCATCATGTGTAGAAAGATCCATGTCTTTGTCGTCATCATTGGATCTAACAAAACAAATTTTCTTCTTCGCCTGTAGAGCTGCACGTCCTGATTGGGAATTATGTTTATCAGCAGCTTTTGCTTCGCTTCGGCAATATTAGCTGCTAATCAGATTAGTGCACATTCATGTTTCCTCTTTTTACAGGATGATCTAACATGAGGTGCACAACGAAGTGTAGGCATATAGAGTGGTCTGATAATATGAAGATCATGAACTCGAAGATTCTGCCTGTTGAAAAAACACATACATCTTAGTGTATCAGGAACAGATGTTGTCGGCGCTGGAATTAAAGGACATGACATTGAAACTGTGATAATTGACGCGTCTACATAGGCTGTTATCCATAGAACGTCTGCTGCTTGTCGTGCTTTCATTTTTTTCCTGTGGACACACTGAACCACAACTGAACTGTACCACAACTGAAACACAGAAATCATGATGAGAAAAGGTATCTGGGTTCATAGGATATAATTCCATTTTTCAAAAACAGGCATGGAACTTTACATTATTGAATATACAGAGGCGGTATTCGAGTTCACACACGTTGATAAATTTTTGCATGTAAATAAAATAATCTTTAAGGACATAAGTCCTCACCTCATACTTCAGATGTGTAATTACTGAACTGAAACAAGTGTGAATTAGCTCCGAAAAATAGTACCAAGAAATTTCAGCCGAAGGTGTAAACAATTTCTTTGTAAATAATGCAAAATGTAAACTTGAAAACTTCGCCTTCAAATGCTTATGGTTGCTGATAGATTCCACAACAAAACTGTGTAGCGTTAAGTGCTATACTCTAGCGACAATATCAAGAAACATAAGATGGGCCATTTTACCTAAGTATGTCGTTTTGGGGCAGTTTCCCCTATGGAATAAGTTCGGCTACTGTTTAAAAGTTATGTGTGCTATTGGCAAGTGAAATGGCTACAATATTTAGTTGGAGAATAATCTAAATATAATTTACACCCTTATTATTATACCGTGTAAGTTAATGTAATAGAATAATATAACTGAGGGTCATTTTTAATAAACACAGTATTTATTCGGTAACTTAAAATATATAGATTTACATCCATGCAACTTTTCTTGGTTGTCTTTAAAATGACGTTTTTTCTAATTTTGCCATATTATACGATTCGATTCGATTACTCCAGTAAGATTGTTAAAAAATGCTTCAATTTTAACAATTATTTTTTTCAGTGGAAAACGCACGTTTTGATAGCACCATACAATTTTTAGCACCGATTTCTTGTCATTTTTTTAACACTTTCCAACATCAATCATGCACATTCAGTAGTTTTATCCTGCAAAAAGTCGGGGAGTTCTGCATTTCACGTATACATCCTTCAAAACAAACAACAACAACAACAACAAAAACGGCATTTTCAAGTTTTCTTTTAATAAACTCTTATTGGTAGATTTTAGCAAAACAAAATTCGTTACATCAATCTTTGAAAAGATAAAATTTGCAACAAAGTTCTTACTTGCAGAGGATCTAACGTGCAGAAAATTTCATACATACAAGTTTTATCTAGGTTCATAAATAAGGAGGCGCCCCTTTAGTCCAGTTAATAAAGCAGTTTTACCTTACAAAAATCGGGTAAATTTTTTCTGAGGGATATGTTGTATACACTAATTTTCTAATAAAATATACCCACGTTTTTTACCCCTTCCATTCCGCGCGTTAGCCGACATTTGGAAAAAAAGACAAAAAATTTGCTTTGTCAATATTTTACTTCAATAACTTCTCACCAGTACATTTTAGCGAAACATTTCTAATATTGGTCTTATAGAAGTTACAATTTGTAACTCATATTGTACGATAAAACACTGGAATTGATCTGGAACTCTTACAATTACTTTTTGTTGCCGTGTTTAATGTTTGCACGGAATTTCGCAAGATAATCTCTTACATATAACTATTTCTTTACTTGCAAAAATAAATAAGTATTATTTTTATATATTCCGATAACTTTCCCTTCTTTTCGAAAATAACATGAAAAGCTTTCAAGTAAATTTAATGACACGTTGAGAGAGTTTGAAAACCTTTCAACCGTTAATCTGTTGAGAATATATCCAATTATGTTGAAATTTATCATGAATAGTATGAATATTGATAACATGTCAGCATTAACATGAAAACATATTTAACTGTGCATGCACAAAATACAGATTTTCCCCCGTGATATTGTAGAAGTATTGACAATATATATAAATATTCGATGGAAATATCATTAAAATTCAGATAGATATAGAGGACATAATGCTTTAGTTATTTTTCTAAATAGATTCTTTCTAAATTTTTCTTTGGCTCCTAAATGCGTTCAATATGTATCTAAATTAGAAGTTGTGTGTTAGAGCAGGTTCTTTTTTTTCCGTAGACGAAAACAATGTGCCTGATGCACACTAAAAAGTTCGATTAAAATTCTAAAATCGAATGTTCACGTTGAGATGTCATAATTAATTTCTACAATGCTGTATTTCGTATCCATAATCAAAGCTTAAAAATATTTTTCTAAAATTTTATGAAGTACTAGGAGTCTCTGCCCCTGCGATCTATGCTCGCCAACCTCCGTTCAGACACCACAGACTCTAAAAGCACGCTAATTTGATCTGCTTTAAAAAGATTTCGAAAGATTTTTTTATAATTTAAAAAACAGTGGCGATCTACCTATCTACCTATCTACCTGCTGGTTTCTATTTATTTCTCTTTGATTATGGAATTTTAAGGCCAAATCAGCTGCTGTTAAAAGATACAATGGCTGTTTTTGTCTTTGATTAAATAAAATCAGTTAAATATTTCAAAATAAGCTAATGTAAAATGAATTAAGTAAACATGGTCTTTGTCTCCCGGTATTTTTTAACAAAGCGAAAAGAAAGTTATTTTAAATAAGACATTTTAAATGTATCGTTTTTAATCTGACGTAATTTTCACCAAACTTTCCTTTCTCTTTTTAATATTCACTTAAAAATACTTTTGTTAAAAATGAAATATTATTTGCGCTGTCCTAACAAAAATAGTTGAAAAGATCAACTCAAAATACCAAATAAATGTCTCGCGCAGTTTTTAAATTTAAACTGTTTTGCAATATTATTTTTTGTTCATTTTACGTAATAAATGTAATGTGGCGTAAATGTGACGTAATTTCTCCTATTTAAGACTTCTAACGCATGTTAATGAATTTGTTATTTTATAATATCCTTTCTCTTTTAACATTTACGTGTAAATAAAGATTTTATGACGTAATTTTCAATAGGTTCCTGCTTTTTATACCTGATTATTTAATTCTAATTTGAAGGGGTTTTTTCTAATTATCATAGTCACGTGTAAATAATTTTTTTTAATTTGAAGCAAACATTATTGTTTGCGCTGTTTATACAGTTGGCAACAGTTCAAATTAATACCATTTTCTAAAATATGTAAAAAATATCTCTCGAAATGCTGAAAATTTGAACTTAAAATAGAAATAAAACCTCAAAATTGAGTCAAATTAAAAAAAAAATAAACACAGTCTGCACACCGGGAACTTTTAACGAATAAATTGCTCTAAAAACGATTAAATTCCCATGTATAATTTTTGCTCCTATAAAACCTTTTTTAATGGAACGATTTTGTTCAACTTTAGTATTAAATATCTCTTAAAATAATTCTGAGATTTGAAAACTGTCTGCATCAGCGTCTTTATCAATCATTTCGCTATAATACCACCGATTTTCATGTTTTTTTATACAATAGTTTTTTTAATATTTACGAAGAAAGATCCCTGGTCACAAAAAATTCAAAACCGGCGGCGGCGGCGGCTGCAACGGTGACAGCATTACTTACTTTTTTTGTGAATAGAGAGATTGTCGTGTATTTTACCACAATTTCAGAGACCATGTGTTTAGGCGGTACTACCATAAAAAACATAATATAATGTCTCATTACATCATAAAATGCATTGAAATATAATTTTCTTGTGTAACATTAAATGTCACAATAATACACTGTAAAAAAAAGACAAATCTTTATTAATCATCAAAATAAAATATAACCACATTAAAAATATACAATAACCTCTGTTAAGCTGCTACCCTCAGTTCCAAAAAGCATCCTTTATATTTGGAAGCCCAGGAAACCAGTATATTTTTGATATTTTAAAAAGGCTTCGTAAAAATAGTTTACTTTGCTTCCACTCATTTTTGGAAAGATTTCAGATTAATCTTTATGGTATATTAATCAGTTTTCTCAAACCAAAATATCGGATTTTAGGAGGCTGTCAATTCTCTATGAAACATTTTCAGCTCCATATCTGAATTTATGCATGCAAGAGTAATAAAATAACATAAATTTTAATGTGAATGTGAATACTGTTAATTTACAATGCTTATCTATAAGAAATGTTTGTGAAACGTTAAACTGGTAACTTGAGAATGGTTAGCATTAAAAAAACATAGAATCCAAGTTAAGAAAATTGATTTTTACATTACAAGAATTACTCGGAAACGTTTGCAAGAATCAGTGACTGCAAAAGAAACTCTGCTTTTATAAATACTTCTTTACAGCTCGAAAATATTTCTTTCTGGGTTTTTAAAAATACAGATGTCGCTTTGGAATAGTGGTAACCCAGAAGAGGTTATTGTTTTTTCTGGGTTGTGGTTATATTATATTTTGCTAAATTTTTAAAAAAATTGTCTTTTTCAACAGAGTTTGTATACACTGCTTCCTAATATTTGTCTGTTAAAAATTCTATCAAATTCCTTTAACAAAAGAAATATATAAATATAAATATGATTTCAATGTAACTTCTTAATTTCAAAAACATTTTTTTAATTATTTAGTGAAATAAATATTTCACATACAGCTCATACGTATTTAAAAAATTCTTAATACAAGCATTAATATTTTAGGACACATTTTTAGAGTAGTGTCAAAAGAAATAATACATTTTTTAGTAAAATGTATCGTACTGTCAACTTTCGTATCTTTTTGGAAGAATACCAAAATGTGTTATCAGAATTTTAAACGAAATTCTATCCTCTTGTAAATAAAAATATTTCAAAATCTTTGACGAATCATTTCTCTTTTGGAACTTATGTTTGAAAATTTGGTATTGCTGCTATGTATAAAAACTGCGAATATTTTTTTGTATAGGTTTTTATGTAACGTTCTGAAATATTTATTGTTATTTATTAAACCAATATTACGTGGCATGTGTACTTCATTTTTACAATATTTTTAGATAAACTATTTCCAAAAAACTGCGAGAAACGTCATTTTGATGCACAGATAAACAGTAGGTATAAACAAGTCGGAAATTGTACGTGAAACGCGGCAAATGAGGTCCGTTCGAGCTATAACTATTTTTTAAATATTCAGATCTCTGTGCAATAGCTGTTGCTATCTTGTGTAAAAATGCACGAATACAAAATTTATTATGATTATATATATTCAATTCAGTAATGCGGAAATAATATTTAAATATTACGTAATCACCATGGCAACCTAGAATCATTACCTATCATGGGATATCATTCAATTAATCACTTATGATAGGATTTAATAAAATAATTACCATGGAAACCTAGAATCATTACTTATTATGGGATATCGTTGAATTAATTACTTATGTTAAAATTTAATAGAATGAAGAAATATTTTATTAATATATTTTTAAGTTTTGTTTCGATTTTCGTAAATTTTTAGATGACTTGACAAAATTCTGCAAAAATTATATATATTAAATTTAAAATCATTCGGTTGGGTAGTTTTGCGCTGTTATATGCGGACAGACAGACAGACGGACGAACCAGATGACAACTATAGGTGTTACGTATTTATATAAGTACGAACGCAACTAAAAATCAAAAACTGCATTTATATTGCAATCAGATATCAAATATTTTTTGTCCAGATGTTAAATAAATCTATATCCTATCTTTAATTAAAAGGGCTAGGCGACTAGCGACATATTATCTATTATCTGCTCACATTTTAAAAATGGATCGAACCATCGTAGCCCAGTGGTAGGGGAGCAAAAAAAGGCTCTATTCGGAAATAATTAGGGGAAAGCTGGAAATTGCTTTAATCCCTTCAGTTTATGTCTAGAATGAAAATGCTACGTTTTCCCCCTCGTACTAGGTGAGCGTTAGAAATTATACATAGGGGCCTTCCACAAATGATGTCACGATTGGAGGGGGGGAGGGGGCTTCGTGAAATTGTGACAGTTTGTGACGAGGGGGTGGGAGGGGGTAAGAAGAAATGTGACAATACACATTTTGATTAAAATAAAAGCATAAAAATTCAGCAGATTAAATTTTGAAGTTATTTTGAAATTAAAGTATTTTGTGTTTATAATGTAGATTTAAAGAAAATATATTAAATTCCATTTCAAATTCCAAAATAAGAACCGAATTCCAAAAACGTTTTCAACTGCACTTTCGTATTAATATTTTATTACTATTGTATATTAATTATATTTTTCTTATAAACCCTAATCTTATTTCATACAAAATAAGTACGTCAATCATTTTTATTGTTATGCACACAAATGTCGTTAAAACACATAGTTAAAGTTTAAAAATAAAGTTTGAAATATGATCTATAACGTAGTGCTTTGTTTCTGAACTGCAAGTATATGTTTATGTAATACAGCGTGACATGTGACAAGGGGGGGGGGAGGGGGTATGGTGAAGTGTGACAATGGGTGGGAGGGGTGTCAAAAATATGGAAAAAAAGTGTGACATCATTTTATGGACCGCCCCATAGATTTATAGACAAAAAACACGTTTTTTTAAATACCATAACACCATCTCGAAATCTCTAACTTTTTCAGAAACATTGACAATACAATTGTTGTAGAGCTTAAAATTCTGAGTAAAATGAGTACCTACACTTAATACTTTTGAAGAATATTAAGGTCACAATTCTACTTTAAAATTTTAGCCCCGTGATCAGAGGGTTGAACTCAGAATTAATTAGGAGAAAACTGGAAATCGTTTGCATTCCTTCAGACTAGGTCTAAAATGAATATTCTATGTTTTCCCTTTCGTACTAAGTGAGCGTTAGGAAATATGTACACATTTACATTCGAAAAACACGTTTTTCTTTAATATTTTTAACAATATCTGAAATTGCGGCCTTAATTTTGAACAAAAATATTAATGTGAGTATTCATTTTATTCAGAATTTTAAGCTCTACAACATGTGTATTGGCATTTTTTTGATATAGTTAGTTGTTTTGAGATATTGTTAAGGTAATCTGGTCTCTCCTAGCTTGAAGCTCTTGATTAGTGATTAAGGAAAAACTTTGAAATAGAATTGCGACATTAATTTTGAAGAAAAATATTAATGTGGGTGCTCATTGTATTCAGAATTTTATGTTCTACAACACTTGTACTGACAATGTTTTTGATAGACTTAGCTGTTTTGAGATATTCTTAGGTAACATGGTCTCTCCGGACTTCATGGGGCTAAAACTTTAAAATAGAATTGTGACCTTAATATTCAACAAACGTATTAAGTGTAGATACTCATTTTATTCAAAATTTTAAGCTCTACAACATTTGTATTGACAATGTTTTTGAAAGAGTTAATGACTTCGAGATAGTGTTATGGTATTTTTAAAAAAAACGGGTTTTTTGACTATAAATCTATGCATAATTCTTAACACTCCTTTAGTATGAGGAGGAAAACGTAGCATATTCATTCGAGACCTAAACTGGAGGGATTAAAATAATTTCCAGCTTTCCCCTAATTATTTCCGAATTCAACTCCCTAACCACTGTGCTATCAGGTCCAATGGAGGAGAAAATTTAAACAACGGTGTTATGGTGCGTCTATATGGGACTTGTGATATATGGGGTATAAACTTTAGTTGGTTGAGCCCATTTTAGGCAAATAAAAATCACCAGGCATCATGGCGAGCCTATCATTAACGCAAGTTAATGTTTTTTAACTTGTATCACTCTTCTAATCGACCTCGTCCAGGAAAGTATGGATAAGTTTTGAAACTTTCGTTTGCCATGAATTAGACAAAGGCGTCTGTAAGACTAAACTTGTGACCTGCCTAGATCATCAATATCATATAGGGGCGCCATATAATTTATCTCATGTCCAATGGGTCCATATTAAAGGGTCTGAGGACTCTTAAAATTGAAAAAAATAAAAAAAAGACCAATTTCAAAATTTATAACATTAAAATGTATATGATTTTAAAACACAATTTTTATCGGAATGAAAGATATATGTATGATGTTTCAGTTCATCTATTTAAAAAAATGTAAGATGCAGAATTAGCATTTGTATAGGGGGCTACAAACTGTTAGACATTTGAAGAGCAGAAAATTGGTATAACAGATTACGCGCAGGATTACAAATTAAGTTTTGAAACTAGAATAAAAATTTTGGTATCAACTTATACTTCAGATTATAGCAATTACCCTCAACCTAAATAAATTTGTATTTAAAGCATTTTGCTTATTTTTAATACAAATTTGTATTTAGCTAATGCAAAATACTGAAATTTTCAATAGTGTAATCCCCTAAAAAACCTTTTTTTGAACAATAAAAAAAAAAAAAAATAGGTTCAGTTTATACAGACTAACATGAAATATATGTTTTAAAAAATTCATGTTAAAATATTCAGAAGATTTTGAGATATCCTGCGGGTTATGCCCAAAAACGTCATGCTGACAAAAACGACTTCAAAATTTCGAAAACGCCGCTTCAGCTATTGAGAGGGTACAATTCAAAAAGCCATAACTTCTGCTCTAATAGGAATTTTAATGAAGCAATTATATCAAAATGTTAAAAAAAGTTTGGAGTTTAACACCGGAAAAAATTAAAATTTTGAAGCTTTAAGAATCCTGAGACCGCTTAGGCTCAACAACTGGCAGAAGTCTTCAAAGATTTCAATTATAGTCGTTGAGCCAGAAGCCAAAATTAGTGATTTTGGTTTCATCTCTGAGGACTTGATGATATATACCTTTTTGAATTCACAATGGTCCAACGAGTTCATTTTATGATGATACTATGAAAATTGTGGTAGCTTATAGACGCCATATTGGAAAGATGAGCGCCATCTATCGCACATAGATACATATGATTATTTTGCCAGTATCACATAATTAAAGGGATTTCAATGTCAAAATGGAAAGAACAAATATTGTTAAACATACAACGTTATACTGAGTATATATTTATTAAGATTTCATTTTAATATGATGCTGATCTTTACATTTAACTTTACGTTTATTAACATTTTCAACGGAATAAACAGTTCAAAAGACAATTGTGATGAAAGAAAACCGAAATCTTGTTTTGCATTTTAATGCATATTATTTTCATGTGGTAAGACACAGCAATTCAATAAAAAATTAATACTGGTGAAACTATTGTACTTATTCTGTTAAGAATTAACCCGTTAGGCACCACGGGTGCATATATGCATTTGCGGAAACGTGTTTCCATCGCTTGTTTTGATACCACTAAGAAAGAAAAGTAACATTTTCCTTATTTAATTAGATATTTTCTTGATTGCTAAGCTAAATTTAATTGTTTGACAAAAAGTGGTGTCAATCGAGTAAACTTCAGGTAAAAGATGCTGGTCTCAAATGGGTTAATAAATAACAGAAATCTTAGTCTTCTTTACTGCCATCATCATCATCGGTTGACATTCCTGTGTCAAGATAACTTCCATTGTCATATAACATTTCTATATTCTGCATATGCTTGTATATCTGAGGTTATTAAAAAGACACGCATATGCTGGTGAGACACATGTTCTTGAACAAGAACATGACATATCAGTTCCAAAAGAGCTTCAGGATCAGGAGGACTGCCATTCCACTGGACCTCTACATAGCCTTTTCCTTTACTATCTGTTCCAAAAATCCAACCACATTTATCTGGGGATAGAAGATCAGGATCGGCCTGTAAGCACTTCATCCGTGGTTCCACAGACTCCTTTTTTAGAGAAAAAATATATAGAATATAGCGCAATTCATTGATGTCTGAGTATTTGTGCTTTCCATAATAGAGATGGCATATTTACGACTTAAACTGTTTGTTTCCTCTGATATATCAACTGCAGTATCAAGCGCCTTAAGCGCATTTCGAAATTCAGTGTTCTGAATCATCCTTTACCCTTGCCTGCAAAAGCACTTACTGTATCGCCTGCGACAGTGAATGTATTTCAGGTGATGCATTACATACCGCTTTACCTAGAAGTCCATGTATCCTACTGAAGTTGTAGTACTTTACTTTACCCTGTCATTGGATCCATATTTTACAAATATTAATCCTTTCTAGATTTTCAAATCGTTTTCTAGAGAAAACAGTATGATAACTGCCACATCAGTATCTATAGAGATAATAATAATATTTCTAAATCCAGACGCTAAAGCATGGTGTGCGCGAAATAAAAGTCGCGTATAACCTCTTCTTGGAAGCAGGTCTATTTAGAGTATTCTTCAACTAGTTATTTCGTGAATTTATAGCATTTTTCTTTGTAGATAACGTACATCATTCGTGTATTCAACTATTTCAGATAATGTTCATTTTGCCATTCTTAAGAAATGAAATGTATAAGTTCTTTTTTGTTCTCCTTATCAGATAGAAACTGCTTCCATTTTCGTACTGGGTGACCAGGAGTATATAACTTTTATAGCATTACCAACAGTTTATATTTTTTGTTCGTTTCTTTTTATTTACACCTGCTGTGTGTATCAAATACAACGTCTATTCTTTGAGAGGATGTAGAATCTTGTATTATTTTAGAAAACAGATTATTTGCTAGTTGTCCAAATGATTGTAACTCCTGCGGTAGCTTTGAACAAAGCATATTCCGTCAATGATATTAACAACGCCATCATTTGCATTCTTTCAACAGTCTCAATTTTGTCATAACATACATCAGTTTGATTTTTCAGTTTTCGCATTAAACCATCAAGTGTTGCTAAGGACTATGAAAGAAGCCCTAGGTGGTAGGAAAAGACAGTTCTCATATCGAAATTTCTTCGCTCTGCAATGATTGTCATCTGAGCAAACAGATTTCTTTCTGGCTAGGCAACAAACTCTGATTTATTAAATTTTACACTTTGTTTCTTCTTAAAGTCATAAAATGTCTTTAGCTTCTTTATCTTTGGGGGTTTGAAAAACCCGTCTGGCTTTGAGTCTTCAGGCAGATATTCTCTCTTGAAAGTTTGGTAAGCTTCTTCACCCATCTCATGAGCATTGACCATGTCTCCGACAATTTCTAGATTTGTCATTGCTCCAGTTTATTCTATTACCATATCTGGATTTATCCAAATCATGTTCTGTAAATATGAGATATCACGTTCATCTTTCTGGATCCTGCTTAAAGACAGATCTGGATGTAGAACTAATTTTGGTTCTTTCAAGAATCAGGTGAAGAAATGCTTCCCTGATATCAAAAATATCTGTCGATTGTGGCAGGTCTTTGACTGAACTTCTTTGTACCTTTTGACCCGTGCATGTCTTTACTTATTGTCTCTTCTATCGCCCAATTAATTTAATAGCATGCAAAACCAAGAAAATCTTTCAATCATCCTGTTTATTGGCGGCCATTTCCAATATGGCATCCATTAGCTACTCTGTTTTTGAATGTTTAATGGATAAAGGTCATTCTGATGTTGTGGTGAATCAAAAAATGTGTGATTTATCAAGTCCGCTGGCATGAAACCACAAGAGTCCCTGGCTCAACGACGGCGGCTATTTTCCAATATGGCGCCCATAACCTACCCTGGTTTTGAATGTATCATAGATAAATGACATGCTGTTGTTGTGGTGAATTAAAAAATATATGGTTTACCAAGTCCGCTGACATGAAACCACTCGAACTCCTGATTCAACGACGGCGGCCATTTTCCAATATGGCGCCCATAAGCTACCCTGGTTTCGAAAGTATCATGGATAAATGAGGTACTGTTGTTGTGGTGAATCCAAAAATATATAGTTTACCAAGTCCGCTGACATGAAACCACATGAGCCCCTGGCTCAACGACTATTATACTAAAACTAAATCGCAGGAAAAAACTAACTGGGACTCAAATAACTCTGCTTCAAATAATGTTGAATCCCCAGTTGAGGTTGCTTCCTCATCACAATCTCCTGAAAATACTAACTCTGCTAATTCTGAAAAAAATAATAAAACTAATAATACTCCACCCCAGTCAACCAAAATTCCTTCCAGCTACAGTAATGATATACAGGAAATATTTAGTACTTTCCAAGACATAAAAGAGATTTTGCAAATATCCAAATTCATTAAATGTATAAAAAATATTTCTACTCAAGCAAAAAAATATAACAATCCCATGGAGAAAATTATTGTTTTTATCCAAGAGTTTGACAAATTAGCTAATGATTTCTCCTCCCCCAACCATGTCTAGTCTTCATCTTAAATCTCTTATTGTGTTATCCTGGAACTGTTCTACTTTAAATAACAGAATTGACGAGCTTCGTATTTTTCTCTCTAACCACCCTAATATTGATATAATTCTTCTTCAAGAAGTCCATAAACCTAATAAAAGTATCAAAATTTCTGGTTATAAGCTCTACCATACTAGTCCCTACTAGGTTATAAGCTCTATACCCCCGTCTTGGATCCGTTCAGGGTGGAACTGCCATATACATCAAACACCACATACCACACTATCCTACTCAACACTCTACATACACAGGTCTTGACTACACGGGAATTGTTGTACAATTGCCACGAGTTAATATTAATTTTGTTTCTTTATATGCTAGACACTCACCTTTATTCCCAGTCAATGATCTAACACAGCTTTTTTCACAAAATACGCACTGTTTCATCGCAGGTGATTATAATGCGCACAACCGGCGATGGAACTGTCATTCAACCACCCGTCGTGGCAGTGCACTACACAACCTAATCACTCACCTAGGACTTAGTTTACATGCACCCTGCACCCCTACACGTATTGGACTTGGTAGAGGTCGCCCCTCCATTATTGACTATGCGATTTCAAAAAATTTGGTTTTTCCTATTAGTTCTACAGTTATTAATGACTTAAGTCCAGATCATCTTCCTGTTGTTTTCAAAATTGACTGTGTTGATCCTCCCTCTCCCCCCCCCCCCCTGTGGCTGTGGACTGGAGTAAATTTAAAACTATCCTTTCCAATTCTGACCTAACTTTCCCTAATATTACTAACACTGATGATATTGACAAAGCTGTTGATAACTTTCAAAATATTATTATTAATGCTCAAAAACAAGCTACTTACCAATATACTAAAAATAATAACTCTTTTACTATGCCTAACTACATTCATAATGTTTGTAAGCAAAGTAATGACATCCGACGGCTGTTTCAAAATACTAGAGATCCTACTTTAAAGCCTATGATTAATTGGCTTAATAATAAAATTAAAAACTTCATTTCTAAGGAAAAATAAAAAAGCTGGAGCAATTTTCTTAACTCCCTCTCTCCTCAAGATAACTCTCTTTGGAAAATAAAGAAAAAACTTAATAATAATTACTCTACAACCCCCTTCCCTTAACTGCCTTTAATACCACGGCATATACGGACAAAGACAAGGCGGAAATCCTCGCCAGGTCCTATGCCGAGCAGTTTTCCCCTAACCCTTATCTTGCCAGCCCTAATCATTATTTTGAAGTAAATGAAACTGTTCAAAATTTTTTAGCTACCCCTCCCACGGACCCACTCCCGGAAATTCAACCAATTGTTTTTTCTAATATTATCAAAAATCATAAAAACAGAAAAGCCCCTGGATACGATAACATAACTAATTATGCTCTTAAAAATCTTCCTTGCAACTCTATTATTTATCTAACTAAACTAACTAATGCTATTCTTCATTTCTACTACTTCCCTAAAGCATGGAAGACTTCTATTATTGCACCTATTCCTAAACCTCAGTGTAATCTGCAAGATCCGACTAACTACCGTCCCATCTCTCTATTACCCTCTATCAGCAAAGTAGTTGAGCGAGTGATCAGGTCCCAGTTACATGACATTTTAGACGCACAAAACATACTCATTCCTGAGCAATTTGGCTTCAGAGCTAAACATTCCACATTACATCAACTCCTTCGTGTTGTAGAGTTCTTGAGTGAGAAACTAAACACGAACACACCAGCTGCGGCTGTTTTTCTCGATGTCGCTAAGGCTTTTGATAAGGTTTGGCATATTGGCCTTACATACAAACTAATTAAGCTTGGAATTAATGCTAGACTTATATTTCTCATACATTCTTACCTTAGCGACCGCACCTTTGGCGTCCTCCTTAACAATATACTTTCCACTTTATACCTTATTCTCTCTGGTATTTTACAAGGGTCGGTCCTCGGCCCTACATTATTTAACATTTTTTTCAACGATATCCCAAGAACACTGAGGACTTATCTTGCCCTGAACGCGGACGACACGGCAATGTACGCCTCTGCACAACACCCATTCACATTATACAAAATTCTCCAGAAACACATAGATAAATTCCTTAACCGGTGTACCCTGTGGCGTGTTAAGCTCAACGAGCTGAAAACAGCTGCTGTCTATTTCTCTAAAAAATTAACATTTCTTAATCGCATTACTATCAATAACACTACTATTCCTTGGACTAATGACACCAAGTATCTGGGGGTTACCCTTGATAGAAGACTTACCTGGAAAAAAAACATTTTATTAATATCCGTGGCAAAGTTGCTGGTATCTCCCAGGCCCTCTCTCCTCTTCTCAAAAGCAATACTCTTTCTATTCATAATACACTAATCCTGTATAATGCATGTATTAGATCAATCTTAACCTATGCTTGTCCGATCTGGGGATTCGCTTGCAAAACCAGTATGGAGTATCTTTACGGTGCTCATAACAAAAACTTACGCTATATCCGTAATGGTCACCATTTTCTTCGTAATACCACTATCCGCAGGGATTTGAAAACCACTTCCTTAAAACAGCGCATTAATAAACTTGCTAAAAATTTTTATAAATCTGTATACAACCTCCCTAACCAAATTATAGCGGAACTTCCCGACTACGAGGTATCCGACCCCACTAACAGAAAACGTCCTAAATACTCGCATTTGCTTAACGAAGAAGACTGAGTTTCTCTCACCTTCTGCTATACTTAAACATTCTGTATGTTTTGTCCTGTAAATAGTATTTAAAAAAAAAGTTTTCTGCTAGTTTTTTAGCATTTTATATTTAAACTAATGTATGGTCTCTGAAAAGAGTCTTTTTTTTTATGAGGCACTCCCCGGTAGCTTTTTCGTCTTTTCCTGCTTATTTTTTGGAACTAATGAAATTTTTCTTTCTTTTTTAGTTATTTTTTTCTTTTCTTTGTTTTTTTATTTTTCAACATATGTTATACTAGTACTTATGTACTTTGTCATTTTTTGTTAGTCTTTTCTTTTTCTTAAAAGTAAATTTAATTTTGTGGCTACCAGCCACGTCTAAACATTATTTTTTTTAAGGCTCCCTAATGCCCTTGCAACACAATCTCCTATCCACTGGATGTAAAATTGCAACGCAACTAGCCAATCCATTCAGCTGCTCACATTGTTCCATTGTTCCACTTAATAATAAACAGGAGTCATATGGACTAAAACGAATACCTATTATCCTAGGTGTATCTAGCCACGCCAGTGGCTGAGAGGTTCTGCTGTCAAAGCTGGTAGACTGGCAGTGTTGGGTTCCACACTATCGCGCCCGTCGGCCTAATCGATCCAAGTTTTCCGTGGTTTTCTTCGAACCTTGGATTTCCTTGCGTAAATACGGGTGAGGTTCCCTTAGAAAGACCATCTCGAGGGCACTCCTCACCCCCCTTCCCGCCCATATCCCAAATGTAGATATTTGGCCGTCATAAACAAAACAAAACAATCCTCGGTGTATCGAATATACATTCAATGGCAAAATAATGTTTCATATTTCTTTATTCACTTTTCATCAGAACATTTTTAAAGAATAGCCATCAGCCCAAAACATAATAATAGGTTGATACTGTGTCTCAGAAAGGATTAGATTGTAATTCGCAATAATTTATGCAAATTTTATTAGCTCATATAGGTAAACAAAGTGCAATATGTTTTAAATGCATTTTCTTTGACAATATCATGAAACCACTCTATGAGATTGAGAAGTGTTTTATCATATATATTAAACGAGCAAGCGATTTTTTTCGATTATGAATGATAACGTAAACGTCTGGGAACATTTTAGCGAAACTATAGCGAGTTTAACGAAACTAAGCCTATATACTAAATCGTGCTCAAGAAAAAGATCTAGCTTGTGCCCGAATTCAAGAGAATTCGTTTTGACAGATTAAAATAAACTTGGCGCTGAAAATTCGGCTTGCTATAAATCGAAAAATGCTCATGCGATTTGCACGAAATATGCCTCCTGTACTAATTCGAGGACGAAAAAACGAACTAGCAAGGTCTCAAATTCGGAAAAGTTTGTTTTGGCGAGTTAATATAAACTCAGCTCTAAAAATGCTGCTATATATCAAAAACGGGCTCTGACTATTTTCACAAAACTTAGCTTCTATACTAATTCGGACACGATAAAACTATCTAGCTAGGTTTCTAATCTGGGAAAATTTGTTTTATATGGTTAAAAACAAGCTCATTACTCAAAATGATGGTATTAATCGAACAAAATTCCGACGAGTTTTATGAAATATGTCTTTTTTCTTGTACGAGAAAATCACCCAACTAAGTCCCCACTTCGGAAAAGTTAGTTTTGATAGGTCTAAGCAATTTTTTATATGTAATCTTCCGTTATCGGCATCCTTGCCAATACTGTTGGTTAGTGATTGTCATCATGAAAAAGGATAATCTCGAAAGCGGCGCAAACGATTTTGCTTCTATACTAAATTGAACACGTTATAACGGACCATCTAAATGCCGAATATAGTAAAATTTGTTTTAACTGGTTAGGAGAAATAAAATCAATTTTAACAAATTGCTATGATTGAAACCTCCATCATTGTTTTACAACATCGCTATAGTTTAATGCCATGGCGACACACTCTTGCACAAAATTAGTAAAAAATTTTTAAGCAAGAGGATGTTCCGTCCAAAATTAGCACAATGATGGTGTAGTAGCTCATGTTTAACTCCAACCAGTGACTTGGACAACGATTGTTGGAGAAGAATTATTTTTATAAAACAGGGAAAATAGCACTCAGGATATGTCTGGCATATAACATAAACAGAAGTGGATTTATTAGTTCAATAACATAAATAACATAATACACATGCTATTTGGTTATCAAATAAAAAAATCTCTCGCATAAATACGCGATGAAAGAATCCATATTTATTCATTATTTACCAAAATAGCAGAATTTTCTACTTTATTAAAAATAATATTAATATGATTATCGAGAGATATTAATATATTTATATACAGGGTGGTTCAAAACATCATGTCAAAACGGCACGTGTGGATGTGTCAGGTCATGTGGAGCAACAATTTCATAGGAACTGGGTTTCGGAAATGCAATGATGACTGTGCAATTGAATCGTGACCGTGACGCGACAAAACGATGACAAACGGTGTAAAAAGAGCTTTATTTTACAAAAACCTTAATTGAAGTACAAAATACAAATGAAAAACGTTACAACTCATAACAAGAGCTCAAAATGTCCCCATTAGCCGTGATGCAGGCTTCACATCAGCGCCTTGAAATAGCAAACACTTTTCAATTGATCAGGGCTTACCCGGACACGTGCCGCTGCTTTGGCGATCTGTGCCATGAGGTTCATGTCCGATGGAACGAGCGTCTTATACACCAGAGACTTAAAATATTCCAAGAGGTAGAAATCCAGGGGGTTTAGGTACGGGATCACGGTGGCTACGGTACAGGACCGATTAGAAGAGGTTTGCGATTCCATGCTGTGCCGATGTGAAGCATGCATCACGGGTAATGAGGCACATTTTAAGAACATTTCATAAGTTGTAAAATTTTTCATTTGTATTTTGTACTTCGATTAAATTTTTTGTGCAATAAAGGTCTTTTTACACCGTTTGTTATATTTTCTTTGCATCACGGTCAGAATGCAATTGCGCCGTCACGATCGCATTTTCGACCTCCAGCTCCTATGTAATTCTTTCTGCTTATGGCATAACATACCCACACGTGCCGTTTGGACATGACCTTTTGAACCACCCTGTATATTATATATATATATATATACAGCAGGACAGCAGGAGTCTGTCAGAATAATTCTGGTCCTTTAAAGCACAATTCACTTAAGTTTTCACCTTAGATGGACCAGGTCTCTTTACAAATTATATGTCTTAAAAAAGAGTTTTTCGTCTTAAAATTGTGTCTTTAATGTATTAATCAAGTATAATTCTGATTATTTAAAGTAACCTTCATAAAACTTTTCAAGTTAAAACAGCACCAGGCGCCTTTAAAAATTATTTGTCTTAAAAAAAGAATTTTCTATCTTAAAACTGTATCTTTCATTAAGGTAACAATTTTAAAATATGTCTGACGCAAAGCAGTTGAAGTCACTAATATGCCCGAGGAAATTGAATAAGGTACAGTAAGAGGAGGAGAAATGGGAACTTGAATATAAAGATAATTTCAAATTCACAAATTCGAAAATACTAATAACTATTCATAATTTCACAAACACAAAACTCTGTCAGAAAAGTCCGACAGACCCCTAATCAGTAGATTATCAAAACATATTACATATAAAAATAATTCTTTAATGCAGTATTAAAGTAATTTATGGGTATATTTTTGAAAAATTGCACTTTCTTCTAGTGTCATTAAATTTCCATTTTCATTTTAATCGATTGTTATATACTTAATTTAGCCAAGTAAATAATTAAATTCTTCAAAATTTATTCAAATTTTCGCATGAAAAGACTAAAGGAACAGTGAAGATATCTTTATTTTAAAAGGCGTACTTCTCTAAAGTAAAGTCAATATTTGTTTTAATAGTACAGCTACAAGAATTGTTTGGAAATCCGCAAAACTCAGAATCATTCTTCTCGAACTATTTTGAATTGAAAGCAAACATATCGTTTATCGATGTATTAAATAAGCATAATTTAACATTTTCTGTCTAGGTTTGGAAAGTAAATTTATTTGTTTTGTTTATTTACTCTTTTCATTTAATTTAGTTTAGTCTGAAAAAAAGTAAAGAATCTAAATAAATACATTTCACATTATTTACTAAAGGGAGACAGTTTTTAAAATTTTCATAAACGATCAAAGAATTTTAATATAAATAGAGTTTTTCAGAAAAAAATTGCGACTTCAAATATTTATTTTTCTTTTTAATGAAACTTAATAATCATGTTTTATCGGAGACTAAAACATAAAAAAAATTCTGTTTCTTTAGTTTTGAAACATTATTTGCATGAAATAGGAGAAAACTGTTTGAATTATTTCTCTTGGTCTATTCACAAAATTCTTTTGAAACTTAAAAATTATTCAAAAAAGGAGACATTTTTTCGTTAGTATTTGAAAGTCATTTGCTTGAAACAGAGAAATACAGTTTTGAATCAATTAAAACAACCCTCTCGAAGGTAATGGTTGAAATACTAATTTCTACAATAAAAACATTGTCAGTCATTATGATATATTCATACTGGTATATGTATTATAACTTCAATGTCGCAAAGTTTATTTTATCCTAAATGATAATGCTGTTTTAGTATTTTCTACATTTCAGAATTCCTAAATATGAACATTTTTATGTTAGTGAAACATTTTATAATATTCGGTGTGGCATATTTAATAAGGATTTATTTCCAATAATGAGACTATTGTTAACATTTATAAATGTAATTTGTAATGCACTTTATACATTCTTTGCGAACTTCAATCTCTTAAGGAAAAACTAGATATCCTACGTGGGATGAAAAAGGATATTCTAAAAAACAATTAATATTTTGCATTTTGATAAATTTATAATCAGAAGTAAGTATCAAACTGAGTTGAATTCATTTTTTAATTCTAAAAGTTATCTGTATCCATTGAATGATGATATGAGGTAATGAAGTATTTCGTCGTGTGTTGTTTTGTGAGTTGACTTATTTGAATAATTTAAATTTGGTCTTGACAGGTGAAGAGGGCCATTGCATGCAGAAAAATGAGTTTTAACACTTCTGTGCATGCTATTAGCCATAGCGGCTGTCTCTTGGTTTGTTTATTCCTGGTTTTGTTTTACCATTAGTCATTTTTAGTTTGGTTAATTTAGAGTACCAGTTTAAGTTGGTTTTATTTTAATGTTGATCAATGTATGTATTGTGGTTGGATTAATTATTTAAAATTTGACTTTTTATTATATATAAAGTAAAGCTAGGAGAGTCTGCGCACATTTCAAAAGGATAATAATAAAAAATCTAAATATTGATTTTTTGCTAAACCATGCATGAGTAATTTTGAATTCGTTTGTTTTTTATGCATTTTCCATTGTTATTTTCTTTTTATGCTGTAATTTAATAGAACAGCAGTAATAAAACCGAGAAAATTATTTTGCTCAATCACTCCTTACAGGGTAGGAGAGATTGCGCACATGGATAGAAGAGATTGTTATTAATAATAACTACATTTAAATTGTTAACAATAATAATAATTACACTTAAATGACATAGCTATAAGTTTTTTGTGAGTAAATATTATTGCATTAGGTGGAATATTTCAACCTAATGTTTAAATAATAAAAACAGACAGACTTTTTACAACAGTTAAAGAATCTTAATTTAAGAAGAAGATTGAAATATCAGTAAAACCAAGACCTACTAAGATTACAAAATAACATTAATCTACTTGATAACATATTTAACACGAAAATTAAATAATTTTAATTTCTACAGTTTCAATGTATTTTGTTTGCTAACCGATGTTGTCGTCGTACTCAATCAATGCACTTATTGTTGTAAGTAATGCAGTTTTCGTACAATCACCTGTCACACGCAATGCATTGAATCCAATCAGTGGTCGAAGATGACTTCTGTTACAGTTCCAGACATCCAATGCACTCATCCTTATTGACCGTCGTTTTTCTCCTTCAGTTTTTTTTTTTTATCCCACTTTTTATAGAAGCACCTTATCTTCATCTTTTATTTTTTTTATTTTTTATTTTTTTTTATTTTTTTTTATTTTATTTATTTATTTATTTATTTTTTGCAGCGGCATCCTGCTTAAGTCTTTTTTCATGTATATTTTGTAGATCAGTAAGATTAGTTGCACTCTGTTTTCATTTGATTTCGATGGCATTAAACTACTTGGAATGGGTGAAAGCTTTTCCAGAACCTTCTAGGTGTTATTAGAAAATTTATTTTAGTTAACAAAATTAATTTATCAGTAAATTATTTGTTCATAATATATATATATATATTTTATGAACAAATAATTTACTGATAATATTGATAATATATGATTTACTGATAATTTACTATATATATATATATATATATTTAATTAATTTATTAACAAATATATTATTAATTTATTAACAAAGATAATCATAAAAATAATTTAATAACAACTGTATTATTAATTTATTAATAAAATTTTTATCTGCAAAAGTATTTTTTTGGAAATTAATTTGCTGCAAATTTAGTTTCGATAATTATGTGTTTTCCGAAATTATTTCAAAATTGATTCATTCGTATGTTTTACACGTAATGTGCAATTCATGCAAATTTATCAATAAGCTGCGTAATCTCTCCTGGCACTGAAACATATGGGAAAACGCGCCATCTCTTCTAAGTAGCAGATGCGCAAACTCTCCTAAGTAGCAGATGCGCAAACTCTCCTATTTTGGTAGGAGAAATTGCGCGGCCTTGTATTTAAACTTGGCCACTTCTAAAATAATTATTGGTGTTCGCATCCTTAGTCTATGTTAGTAGTTTTTATGAAATCGTTTAAGTTCCAAATATTTTGTACTACTGACATTCTATAAAAAATCTGACGAACCGTTATGAAAATTCAAACACTTACTTTGGAAAAACTTAACAAAATAGCAATAATTTATCCAAGACGCTTGGAACAATCAATGTGCACATTCATGCAGACGCTGCACTTATGCTGCAGTACAACTACCTGGAGTCACTGCGCGCGCACGCTACTTCATCCCGTTAAATCTCTTTGTGCGCGATCTCTCCTACCGCGCGATCTCTCCTGGCTTTACCTTCTCTATATATATATATATGTGTGTGTGTGTGTGTGTATGTGTGTTTGTGTGAAACAATCTGTGTTATTTAATAATTCAGTGGAATGGTATCTTGTTTTTCAAAGTGAAAATGTGTTATGTTAACGTGTATTATAACTGAAATTTATGACTACCATTCTTGTTGTAATTTACATGTGACCTGTTTTATAAGAAATTAAAGGAATATAAGTAAATCCTACTTAAGACTTACATTTTTGTATTGACAAAAATTACATTTTAAGAAACTTACGTTTCGTGTAATGAAATAAGATATTTTTTTTTAAAAGCATAGTAAATTATTGTATCATATTTTAAGTTCATCTTTATCTTATATGGATTTCGATTGATGAGTTTCTGAATTGTTTATTATTATTATCGCTATAAGAAGTCTAACTTTTTTTTTGTAAATTATTACAAAGGAAAATACCTTTATTATAGAGTGTTTCATAAAGTATTTTATAATTTATTAAAAGTCTCATTTGATTCGTTTTTAGAAACTTTATAAATTTGATTTAATAAATAAAAAAAATTTCAAATGATGGATGTTGCACAAAAGGCAAAATTATTGAAATCACAGATATATATATATATAAAAAATTGAATAAGAAAACATAATATTTTAAAGATAATTTTAAATTAAAGTATAGTATCATGTACAAAAACAGCATTTTGAGGATTTTTGTTTCTTCCAATTTTTCAATGCAATTCACGATTTTGTAACATGTTATCAGAATTTGAAATTGTATTCTATCTTTTTGAAATAGAGTTGATGAAAAACTTAGGTAAACCTAACTTTACATTGGATTGTATAAAACTCATGTACATCTATGCTGAGGTTTTAGATAAGTTTTGAAATAAAGATTGGAGAAAAGTTTTGTTTTTTACAAAAGATACGAACCAGATTGCGTGAAGTATTGTTTCGATTCTTTTATATATATTTTAGACATATATGTCTAGCTATTTTAATATTTTATAAGTATTTTAGATCAGTCTACTCATATCATTTGATATTATTTCATTGTAATAGGAAATTATTTAAAATAATTTCGCATTAAATATTGCTTTAATAAATTTTCTGTTTAACAAGAGTGTAACAAGTTATTTTTTCTTTGTTATAGACTATATGACCATTAACGACCGGACACTTCCAATTTTAGACATTTTGTCGAATATTTAGGACAATACTTGTTAGATTTTTCTGGAATTTTGTGTATTTATTTGTGTAAGAATAGCACGTACATTAATAGAGATATAGCGATTTAAAAAAATAATAATAATAAAAATCTTGCAGGTTTTTTGCTTATAACATAGAGGTTTTTCAACCAAATTTAGCAAAGGTTTCAGGAAAATTGACAAAATATAGCAAAAACAATATAGTGCGATTGGAATATAAATATATTAAATATTTTAGGAAATACGAGCTGTTGTATGAAATAATTTTTATCTGTGTATGCGCGAACTATAACAAGGATCATTTTACATAATTTAATAGTCAACTCTATGGAGCAACTTATTAACAAAAATCCAGTCAAATGTCGTAAATATTCAAAAATACGTGAGCATTAGAGTGAGCTAATTTTTAGTTGTTCTCTAAAACCAGTCAGTGTTAGAGTGAACTAATTTTTAGTTGTTCTCTAAAAGCAGTCAGCGTTAAAGTGAGCTAATTTTTAGTTGTTCTCTAAAAGCAGTCAGCGTCAGATTGAGCTAATTTTTAGTTGTTCTCTAAAAGCAGCTGAATGATAAGTGATTTTCCATAAATTGTCATTTTTTAATAACTGACTTTCAGAAAAAAGTTACTAAGTGACTATCAACGAATAGATTTGGAAAATATGTTTCGATTTTGATACTTCTTTTTATCGTGGTATAGGCTCGTTCTTATTGTTATCCAAGAAGAACTAAAGCATCAATAAAAAAGAAAATTTTAAAAATTTTAAATTAAAATTGGCAATTTGTGGACAAAATATTTGACAAAATGTCTAAAATTGAATATATCCGATCATTAATGGCCATATAGCCTGTATTAAGAAATTTTGTCTATATTGATGCATATTTTTATCCTTGTACTGCAATGCAGTTTTTAATCTATATCTTCTATACTAATATTATAAAGAAGTAAAAATTGTGTGTTTGTTAGAGGTAATCTCTAGAGCTACCGAACCGATTTCAAAAGTAATGGTATCAAAATAATGGTGTTAGTCCAACTTAGAACATAGGCTATATTTTATGTCGGTGCCACTACCCCAAAGTGGGTGCAGGAGCAAAAAACGTTCTAAAAGTGCAATCTTTGTGTTATGGGAGGGTCTAGAATCATGAAATTTGGAATGGTAGTTACTTATAAGACATAAATGATATCTAAGAACATTTTCTAAACAATTTGAAATTTAAAAGGGGTGAAAATGCACAAAAAGCATTCTAAAAAACGTTCTAAATGGTGGTTGCTACACAATCTCAGGCAATACCAAACCGATTTAAAAATGAATGGTGTCAAAATGATGGTCACAACCCTTGCTCCAAGATAGGCTACATTTTATGTTTGTGCCACAACCCCAAAGGGTGTGCAGGAGCAAAAAACGTTCTAAATTACTGTTTTTGCGTTACTGAAGGGCCTAGAAATAGGAAATTTGAAATATTAGTTACTTGTTAGATATAAAGGATTTCTAAGAAATGTTCTTAAAAAATTTGAAATTTAAAAGGGGTGAAAATGCACAAAAAGCGTTCTAAATGGTGGTTTTTACACAATATCAGGAAATACCAAACCGATTTAAAAAGCAATGGTGTCAAAATGATGGTGACAATCATTGCTTCAAGATATATTTCATGTCGGTGCCACTACCCCAAAGGCTGTGCAGGAGCAAAAAATTCTAAAAAGGCAATTTTTGCGTTACTGAAGGGCCTAGAAATATGAAATATGAAATATTAATTACTTATTAGATATAAAGGGTTTCTAAGAACAGTTCTTAAAAAATTCGAAATTTAAAAGGGGGTGATAATGCGCGAAGAGAGTTCTAAAAAACATTCTAAATGGTGATTTCAACTCAATTTTGGGAAGTATCAAATCGATGTCAAAAGTAATTGTTGTAAATTGATGGTGACAGACCTTGCTCCAGCATGGCTCTTTTTTACGTTTGTAACACTACTACCTTGGGTTGTAGGGGAAAAAAACGTTCTAAATTGCGGTTTTGTGTTATGGAAGGGCCTAGAATCACGAAATTTGGAATGGTAGTTACTTATAAGATATCAATTATCTCTAAGAATATTTCCTAAAAAAATCGAAATTTAAAAAGGGTGAAAATGCGCGCAAAGCGTTGAAAAACATTCTAAATTGCGATTTCTATGCAAGCTCAGGAAGTACTGAAACGATTTCAAACATAATGGTGTAAAAATGATGGTGATAGCTCTTGCTCCAAGATAGGCTGTAATTTATGTCTGTTTGCACTACCTCAGAGGAGATGCAGAAGCAAAATAACGACTAAAAATGCGATTTTTGAATTATGGAAGGAACTAGACTCATGAAATTTTGCATGGTATATATTTATGAGACATAAATGATCTCTAAGAACATTTCTTTAAAAATTTTAAGTTTAAAAGGGGTGAAAATGCGCGAAGAGCGTTCTAAAAACATTCTAAATGCCGATTTCTGAGCAATCTGAGGAAGAATCAAACTAATTTCAAAAGTAATGGTAGGAAATTGATGCTGACAGCCTCTGCTCTAACATAGACGCTATTTCATGTAGGTATCACTATCACCTTGAGGTTGCAGGAGCAAAAAACGTTCTAAATTTCGATTTTTGTGATTGGTAGGAGCAAGCAACTTGAAATTAGGCAAGATACACATTTATTAATTATAAATGATCTTTAAGAACAGTTTCGAAAAAACTGGAAATTTAAAAGGGTTGAAAATGCGCGAAAAGCCTTCTAAAAACGTTCTAAGTTGTGATTGCTACTCTATCTCAGGAAATACCAAACCTATTTTAAAATTAATGGTTGCAAATTGATGATGACAGTCCCTGCTCCAAAATAGACTATATTTTTATGTTGCTGTCACTACCATCTGGAGGTTGCAATAGCAAAACATGATCTAATTTGTGTTTTTTGCACAATTGAGGGGTCTAACATTTTGAAATATGGCATGGTATTTACTTACATTATGCAACTGCTTTCTAAGAACAGTCGTAAGAAAATTCCAAATTTAGAAGGATAAAGTGGGCGAAAAGCGTTCTAAAAGTGTTCTAAATTACAATTTTTATCTAACCTTATGAAATACTAAACCGATTTAAAAAATAATGGTGACAAATTGTTGGTGATAGAACCTGCTCAAACATAAGCTATATTTTATGTCTGTGCCACTACCACCAGAGGGTTGCAGGAGCAAAATACTTTCTAAATTGCGCTTTCTGTGATACTGAAGAGGCTAGGAACTTTAAATATGGCGTGGTAGTTACTTATAAAATATAAATGCCCTGAAAGGACTGTCGAAAATAAATTCGAATTAAAAAGGGGTGAAGCGAAGGGGAGGTGCGAAAGCGTTCTAAAAAAGTCCTAAATTACGATTTCTATGCAATTTCATGGAATATAAACCGATTATAAAAGTAATAGTTGCGAATCAATGGTAACAGTCTCTGATCCTACACAGGCTATATTTTATGCGGATGATTCTACCGGATGATTTGATTAAATGAGCATTAAAGTTTCAAAATATTTTCTAAATTGTCATTTATTTAGTTTTATTTATTTTTATTAATTTAAGTCTCATTTCTGCCTAATGCAGTGTGGTAATGAAGTTTAGTCAAACTGTGTTTTAAATAGTAATTTTTGAATTATTCCTAAAAGCATAATTTCTTTTAACAAAAATTAGACATATAAATATCACTTGGCATATTTCAAATACTACGCGAGCAAAGCCGTGGGTTTTGCTCGTTGTTTTATACAACACAAAATCCTTTCCACGGGAACTCCAACGGCATCTGTCCGAAAATAAATGCTAAACCCTAACTCTCCGATTCGTATATGGTAAAATAATTAGAACTTATCCAACTGATCAACCTATCTGTCATTTAGAATTATGTAAATAGATAAACAAATAAATAAAGATCTCACCATAGCTTGCAATCACATCTCTTTGCTTATGCCCCAATTCACAACGTACATAATTATAATTTATTGTTTATTTTTACGATATTTTGAATTTTATCACAGTATGAGTATATTTCATATTAAAATATTATTTACCACTTAGAATTCTTTTAATGAGTTTTTACCAGTTTTGACTTTTTATTTAGGATTTAATTAATAATAATTTAATTAATAATAGGATTATTGACTGCAGATCAATTTATAAATATTATTTTTATTTTTTTTTATTTGAATTTTTAAGGAAAATAAATGTCCTGATATTGTAAATAAAAAAAAAACATTTAATTACAAATACAAAATATAAAATGCGCATCAAAAATACTTATTTATTTAATTCTGTAATATTATTTTATTTTTAGTGCGCTTTATTACAAACTATTTCTGTGAAAACGGATTAAAACTTTAATAATATTCAAATACATTCAGATGCATTTCATCAGAATAATAAGACACTAATTTTAAGCATGAATAATGTCCTTTTGTAAATAATAATCATTCTTTTAAAATCATCTGTTTTAATCTTAAATATTTGACGCGCAATAAGTACAACGATGATTACTTTAACGATGTTTATAATATACTATGGAAATTTAAAAAGATATTATTTTAAACTTAAGTATTTCTTTTTGAACTTAATTTTACTTTTTTTTATTATTAAATATTCATAATTTTCCCCTATAAGCTAGAATAAAATATAAATCTCATTTTTACTGCTTCGATGCAAGTAACTGTAATTTCTAAAAAAATCTTGTTTTTTTTTTCATAATTACTAACCCCAAGCAATTTATCTAATAAAAAAGACATTTATTTTCACTGAAATTGCTATTATACGTAAAGTTATAAACCCAAGAAAAACGATTACAGTAAACGATGCAGCGGAAAAATAATTAAGCTAATAGTATAATATATGGTGTGTTTTTTTTCATATTTTGAAAAACAAACATATTTATTATTTATTAATTCAGACATATTTATTAGATTTTATTTAATAATATTCCTTTCTTCTTCTTCTTTCTTTCTGTTAAACAGTATAAATATACATAATTGTATTTTATACATAATTTCTCGAATAGTTCCATGTATGAACGAGCATGCGTAACCCACATAATTAAAATGGGGAAAGGTAAAATTTCTACCTTCGACGTGTTGCGAAAAATGGCTGAACTTATACAAAATCTTACTCATGCGCTATTCTTCCCTTTATTTAAATTCAATTTGCTTTACATAAGCGGAATAGTTACCATTTCAAAAATCGTTATAATAAATATAGAGAAGATATCTTCTATATGTTCTACCAGAATACAAATTTCCCAAAACACATATAAAAAACCCTCATACACATTATCGAGAAAATAAATTCTATAAATTATTTTAATATAACATTTTGTTTAATTTAGTTTATTTTTGTTTAAGTAAAAAACGAATTTTTTATCTTATGTTTCATTTAATTTCTTTATTTAGCATTCAAGTAACATCTGTATGGATTTTTTTTTTTTTTTTTAATCTCAGTGACCGTTTTATAATTTTTTTTTCTTTTCATATGTGGTATTAGCTTCAAAAAGTGTTTATTTAACAATTAATTAATAAAATGTTTCCACTTTAAGAGTTCTCCGAACCATATTTTAAAATATAAGTTTTATCCTTACTTGAACCCTTTAAAATCAAATTCAAATATAAGACAAAACTTATAAAAATACAAGTAAGGTGTGTTAATCTCTCTTCTACTGATCAAATGCAACATTTCCTTCTCTGTAATTTCATTTATAATTGCTATGTAATTATAAATGACTTTAATCGAGGAGTAAGAAGAAAGCCCTTTAAGGAAATTATAGAAACGTTATGTTTGATATTATTGTTCATATTATGAAAGCTTCAACACTTTAAATACGGATCACGATATATAATTCCAGGTGAGCTATATATATATATATTTCTTTATTTAATTTTTGTTAAAATATATATATTTAAATTTAACATACTATAGTTTGCAATTATATAGCCATTTATAGTTTTCTAAGTGAAAGAAAAGAAGCCGTTAACATCTGAAACTGAAAGTACTAATTATTGGATCATCGTAATGTCATACAGGATTTAATAAACTATCTAGTAATTTATTTGATGTGTCTTCAATCGCACTCTGGGAAAAAGAAAGTATATTTTTTTTATATTTCTATTTGAATATTGGCCACTTTTATTTTTAAATTTTCAAATGTTTCATTCGACTTCTTCCATAGACATCTGGAATCGGTGTGTCTTCGGTGGGGAAAAACAGATTTTTGAAAAACGTTCAAGACAGTTTAAATATGACTTGAAAAAAAATAAATTGAAGATGTGTGAACAAAAAATATTCTTTATTAATATATATGCAGGGTGTTCCGAAATTCGAAGGACAAATTAAGAGGGGTGATAAATGGTATCAAGAGAATGAAAAATTGCTATAGAACATGGTGTCGCAAAGCACGTATTTAGTCACAAATACAGCATGTTTCACCGTAACTGAACTCGCGTTGACGGTAATAATTTCAGGACAAGTCAAAACATTACAATGAAAATACAACGATATGTACCTTATTTTATGTGAAATGTTGTAACACCACGAAAAGTTCTGGAAAAACAGGCTTCTCAAGCAATCGATGATACCGCATCGCAGTCTAAAATGTGGAGTGTCAAGTGCATACTGCTGGCGCGCATAATGGAAACTTCTACCACTTTTTTCGATATTATGACATTTATAACAAAGGTTAGAATGTATATTAAAAGTTTTTCTTATAATAAACTTCAGTTTTCTGAAAGTTATTGCCGTTAACACAAATTGAATTATTGCGGAACACCGTGAATTTTTGATTAAACACTTGATTTGTGACCCCCGTTTTTAGAAACAATTAGCTTGACCCTGACACATTGTAACCCATAATGACCCAATAATTGAATTTTCTCGAACATGCGAACTAACACAATGATCTTCTCGTGCCCGGAAACGGCATAGTACAAAATTCCTTCAAAATCGTTATGGCCGTTTTTTAGATAACATTGTCTTGACCCGTAGTGACCTAAAAAGGACCCACTAATCAAATTATCTCGAAAATGTGACCTATCCCAATGATCGTCTAGTGCCTTAACGGTATAATAAAAAATTTAGTCAAAATCGATTGAGCCTTTTTTTTAAATAACTCGAACATGTGACTTTACCCAATGGTCTTCTCGTAATCCGAAACGGTAGAATAATAAATTTAGTAGAAATCGTTAGAGCCGTTTTTTAGATAAAAATAGCTTGACCCGCAGTGACCCCAAAATACCCACTAATCAAAATTTCTTTAACATCCGACCTAGCCCTATGATCTTCTCGTGCCCGGATACAGTATAGTACAAAATGTATTGGAAATCGATTGAGCCTTTTTTTATATATAATTAGCATGACCCTGACCCATAATGACCCAAAATGACCCACTAATAAAAAAATTTCGAATATGTGACCTAGCCCAAGTGTCTTCTTTGGCCCTAAAATGATTTGATGCGGAATTTAGTCAAAATCATTTGAGCCGTTTTTGAATAAAATTAGCTTTACACAAGTTTTTGATAGGACCAATTCTTACAGCAAAAACAAATTAAACAAAAATAGAGGTTGAAGAAAAAATTATCACATTAACACAATTTTGATAAAACCAGCTCTTACAGAAAAATGAAATTAAAAACTAGTCAAAAGCGGCCAGATGAAATTGTTAAACTGGGTTTGTCTCTAATCTTTATTTAGTTTTTGTTGGTGAAATTAATACTTAACTTCGAAATCTACCTCCGCCTGTAGGCCGAGCTGGCGGAGATTCTTTTATTTAAATTGCTTGAACTTAAACTTTTTTCAGATCTAAAAGATCTTCTTTAAACACCATCAAAAAATTTTAAATACGCTAATCCTTTCGAAAGATCTGAGTCTTTATTCCTCAGCTTGCTGCTGATTTCATAGTAGAAGTTCATCTTCTTTGCGCCTGACGAAGAAAGACTCAGATCTTTCGAAAGGTCTAGAGAATTTAAAAGTTTTAGACGGTGTTTTAAGAAGATATTTTAGTTCTTATTGATTCACACCAGTTTAAAGTTATTTCCTTTAAACTTTCATATTTATCCTGCCTAAGCGAATTATAACATGGAATCAAACAAAGAATGGCTGTTCTTTCAAGTTTTAGTCAATTACTTTTCCTGTATGATTTTCACGATTTTCCTTTTTCTTTTTAATTTGAATATTATTAACTTAGTAAATGTCTTCGAAAATGATATTTAAAAAAATACTGAATAATAATTCTTAAAATTCAGAATAATTAAAATAATTCCCATAAATTTATCAAATAAAATTAGGGGCAATTATTTATAGATTAATGATTTAAAAATTGCTTTATATGCGATTTATGATTTAAAATATTCTTATTTTTAAAAAAATTGTAAATCAAAATAAAACACGACATACTTTGCAAAGAACTTTATAAAAACAACAATTTGCGCGAAAACATAAGAATTTTTCATAAGAAAAAAGTATCATGATCATTTTGTCAACGTTCGTTTATTATCTGCTTTAAACTTCTTTTTGCTTTAAAAATCTAACCGTTAAAAATAAATTTTATTGCTGTACGTAAACTAAAATAAATTCCTTTCTAGACAGATATGCGTTTTGAAGACAAATCACACACGGAATTATAAAAGTTTACTTCTACAACTTATCGAGGCAGAAATTCTTTTCTTCGGAAATGGCTTAAACATAAAGTGCTCCATTTATTTCATTGCTGGGAGAGTTATGCTATAGATAGTTTTACCGTGAATCGAATCAATCAATAGCCATCTTTTGTTTCGAGTTATTTTCAATTAGTGTTTTATGTCGCAACTTTTGCGTTTATCTTCTATATATCGTTTATCTACAATAATCGTTTTAATAATATGGAATAAAATTGAGAAAATAATTACATTGCAAAGAAGATGTTGCTAGTTATCTTTTTTTTTTTTTTTTTTGCTTTAAAATGCTCTTCCCTTTCACTTTGTTTTTAAATACATTAAAAATATATTTGAAGAAACATTTCATTAGTCCTAAATAAAATTTTAATTAATTGGAGTATAACATATAATAATGCATTGAATTACAAGAAAAATATAATGAATGCTAAAAGTTAAGATAATAATATAAAAGTACATTGATAAAGTTATTTTATTTGCTTCGATTTAAGTAATTTTAATTTTTGCTTCAACATTCGGGATAGTTAAAAAGAGTTTTATTTCTGTTTCCAATCATAATATAAAATTCTTTTTCAGGAGAATATGCCGCTGTGGAAGAATTTTACATAAAACAATTCTTATAGTATGAGATCGTAAAAGTTTATGTTTGGAAACTATTGAATCGTAAATTCTTTCCTTCTGAAATGGCTTGGACATACATTAATCCATTTATTTCATTACTTTGAGAGATTTGCCATAAATACGTTTATTGCGATTTGCTTTTTATAAAAAATGAAATGGCGTCACCAAATCATCGTCTGTTGTTTCCAGTTATGTTGCATCTTTTTATAATATATCATTGTATTGGCTTCTGAGCTTTTACCATGTTTTTTCAATTCCTACTATTAGCTCACACTCTCGCTATATATATCGTGTTCAAATTTTCAATCGTTAATAAAATATTTATTATTCATCCAATCAAGTTCAAATAAATTTCTTTAAACTGGTAGTGGATGACACATGATGATGATCCAGATTTTTCAACTATTAATTCGTTAATTAAATTAATTAATTTTCAATAATCGAGAGAGCCCTCTTCTTGATCAAGGTATTCTAAGACCGAGAGAACCCTCTTCTTGATCAAGGCATTTTAAGCGCCACTCAAGAAGAAAGAAGAATGGGAGAAAAAAAAATCTCTTATTGACCTAAGTAGGAATTGTCTTAAAAATGTTTTTTATATTACTTGTTTTAAATCAATTATAAAATTATCTTTAAATATTATGAACTTAGTAACACATTTCTCTATGTCTTCTGTTCAGAAGGTTATTTAATAGAGATTCTTGAATAACTAATTAAAATTCGATTAAATACGCATTGCTAAATGATTACTACGTAATCAGTATTAAAATTACACAAAAATATACATAAATCAAGTTTCAATTATTTTCTGGGACCGTCTTTACGATCTAAAGTCAAAAATAATCCTTTAATTAACTTTTAACTGATGTTTTCATTGATTATATTTTACTTTAGATCCTGATGATGACCCCAGAAGAGTGTTAAAACCGTTTATTTATGTATATTTTGTGTAATTTTAATATTGTATACGTAGTACATCATTTATAAAAGTTTTTTTTTAGCTAGTTATTTAAATTATGCATGTTAAAGTTTCATTACAATTCCTATGTCATTATAACATGATATTAATAAAGTTGAGCATTCATAAACCAGTTTTATACTGAACCAATCCTATTTTAAAACTAGTTACTAAATTATTAAAAGGTATAAAGATATTTTAATGCAATTCTGTTTTCAACAATTTTAAATATTTATTTAACCGCTTGGATTTGCACAAAAAAAAACAATTAAAAGCACTAAATAAAGCATTAAGTTTTAAATTTATTTCAAAATATTTAATTTTGTATGGTATAGAAGTTATTGAAATGTATTTTCAAAAAATTACAAACTTAGCTTTTTAAAAAATGTTCTGAATTTTTGTCAAAAAATTCTCAACTTATAATCCAAGATGTTTTCCGCAAACATGAACGCATGCCTAAAATCTTTGAAATTTTTTTCAAGTGAAACAAACGTAAGTTTATCCAGAAAAATATTTCAATGAAATATTTCTTGTTTCTTTTTCGTAATTTATTATCTTTTTTATTTAATAAAATTACTAGTTCTGTTAATTTAAACAAATCCCGAATTGTTTACAGCTATCTAAATACTTGCAATGCGATTTACATTTAGAATTATTTTTATTAAAACTTTTATTTGAGGGAAACGATACTGAATTTTCTAAGAAACTGAAACAATAAAAATGCATTTTTGTTCTAAAAATTTACAACTTTGATCCAAACCATTTCCTATAATCATATATATGTATAAATCGACTTGATTGACTTTCTTTAAATCGCTATAGATTTTTGCCTAAAAATGTTTCACTTTCTATTCGAGCCATTTTATTCACTATGAATTTGCGTAAGTAGAAATGCATTTTGGAATTGAAATGTAAAAATATTACTTGACACAAAATATGTTGTTATTGGGCAATAGAAAGTTTGAAAACTTTTTTTGTTAATATATTTAATTTGATATTCTTAAAGTACTTTTGATTTTTATCAGCAATTTCTTAACTGTTTTAGACAGTTTTTCGTGTTATTACTCGGCTATAGTAAACTACTTTCTAGACAAATACGTACTCTTAAGATGAATCACATAGGTGATTTTAAAAGTGTTCTCATGAATTTACCGAAGCATAAATCCTTTCCTTCGGACATGGTATGAACATAATCTGTTCTATTTATATTTATTGCTGTAGAAGTTGCGACATAACTGCGGTTACTCTGATCTACTTCCTTATCCAAATATGAATAGTAATTAATCTGTCTTTTATTTCCAGTTATTCTTTTATTCTTAGCTTTTGATTTTTTCTAATACGATGAATATTATATCAATATACTTGTATAGAGTTCAAAAAATATTTAGATTAAAAAGAAAATGGGTTGAAATTAGTTAATGTAATTCTTTCATTGTATAAAAATGCTTTTTCATATCCTTTTCTCTGTTAAGACATAAAAAATCTATATATTTGTAGACAATCGTTTTCACAGTCGTAAACTATATAGCATTTTGATAGCTCTTTCATCTAACAATTACATAAATCTTCACATCTGTAGACTTTTTTTTTTTTGCTACATATATCGCAGTGAGCGTTGGTAATGGCTATTAAGTTTCCAAATCGGATGATGAATTTATTGCGGTAGTTCCTGTCTTTTAACATCCTTAAAATTATTATCAAATTTTATAGAGGCAGAATAACCATTATAAGATAAAGGGTATCAAAATATTTTTATTTTTGTTTGCAATAAAGACATTAATTAGTGTTTTATTATAATAACATATATGAAAAGTGTTTCTCCTTTTCTGCTCGATGAAAATAATGTTGATTCTAGCCTTTAAAACTTATAATAGGCTGTTTATCTTTCTTTAAGTGATCTCAGGACTCTTAAAGCTTTAAAATTTCTAAATTTAATTTTTTTCATATGTTAAATGCCTATCTTTTCTGAAAATTTTGATATAATTGTTTCCTTGAGATTCCCATTAAAACAGAAGTTATGGCTTTTTGAACCGTACACGCTCAATAGTTAAAGCGGCGTTTCCGAAACTTTGAAGTCATTTTTGTCCAAATGACGTTTTTGGGCATAACGCGCACGATACCTCAAAAACTTTCGAATATTTTTTCATGAAATTTTTAAAACACATGTTTCATGTTAGTCTGTATAAACTGAACCTAAAATTTCATTTTTATTGTTCAAAAAAATATTAAAATATTTTTTAGGTGATTATACTGTTGAAATTTTCTAAATTTTGCATTAGCTAAATACAACTTTGTATTAAAACTAAAAAAACGCTTTAAATGCAAATTTATTTAAGTTCAGGATAATTATTACAGTCTGAAGCATAAGTGGACACCAAAATTTTCATTCTAGTTGCAAAATTTATTTTGTAATCCTGCGCGTAATCTGTTATGACAATTTTCTGCTCGTCAAATGTCTGACAGTTTGAAGACCACTGAAAATGCTAATACTGCATCTTGCATTTTTTTAAATACATACAATGAAAGAACATATATATTTCATCGCAATAAAATTCGTGTCTTAAAATTAAATACATTTTAACATATTAAATGTTGAAAATCGTCTTTTCTTCCCCAATTTTAAGAGTCCTGAGACCCTTTAAGGAAGTAATATGTAAGTAATAATTTTTCCAAATGACCGAAAATGTGTGCAAGCTGTGAATCGAACCCAGAACCTTTCTCAGAACATTCCAACCAACGCAATATTCACTCAGAACAAACATTAGATAAATACATCTATCTGGACTGTCATTTGAAACATCTCGACAGAATAAACCGCAGGCAAAGGAACTCCAATAAACTATGGACGGGAAATTCTAGTTTTAAATATTTTTAACACAATCAACTGATTGGTAAATAATTCATATGAGTAGTAATTTTTCCATCCGAGCGAAAATATGCGCTGGAAAATGTGACTCGAAACCAGCATCGTTTGGCAATCCTCCTCCAATTAAATTTTCTGAAAAGCATCCCAATCAGCACAACATTCTCTCAGAACAATCACTTGATAAAGACATTTGAACTGTTATTTAACCCTTCACTGCACCACATGCCATATCTGGCACATACCTAAAACTATTATAATTTTCATTATGTGTCGTGAATTTCGCTAATATGATCAAGGACAATCCAAAGAATGGAGTAACACTTATTTTGTCCATGTCAGAGGACTGTGTTGATAAAAAATTAGAATTTGTTCTTCAAAAACAAAAAGCAAAAACAAAACAAAAATCGATCAAGCTATTAAGGTAAGATTTATTTTCATTAATTTTTCTGAATGTTAAAAATATTAATATAAAAAAAGTTGCACAGTGTTAAGCAGATAAAATTAATTAATTTAAGCTCATTTATTTGCAAAATATAGCAATGCAATATTTTAAAACCCTAACTGTGTACAGTCGTGAAACGTGTGTACAGTCGTGTTTCTTTAAAGGTGTTCTATACATGCATGGTGAAATGTATATTTCGAAACAATTTCATATCTCCATGATGAAAAAAAAAATTAGTCCACCATCCCCTTATGGTCTATTTTTTGTATTTAATACGGTGTCGTCCATATGTGTGTGTTTGACGGAATACGATCCAGCCCAAAGTATGCTTCTAATTGATCTCCTATTTAGTGAATATATCCTCCTGAGACATGGCATCAATTTAAATGGATGTTTTTCGTTCTTCTTTCATTGCGTTAAATTTCATTGTAGCAATCTAAAACCAGTTTGGCATGGTAATGTATGAATCAAAAATCAACATTCAGCTTTTGGATTTTGGCAACGGTAACTACTTTGTTTATAAAATTGCGTAATAAATGAGTCAAGTTTCAATTCTACATTTTGCTGGTAAGTTTCGTTTTATGTTATTTTAATTTGTTTTTTTTTGTTTTTTTTTGGTTTTTTTTTTTTGTAATTTTAATAGCAGATGTTAATACTTGCCTTATGTTCTTTATAATAAATTCTATTCTTTCCCATACTTTTAGCATTTTTTTAAAAGTATTTTAAAGCGAGTTATGGTCTGAACATGCATTTAGATTGATGTGCGGTAAAACAAAATTAAAAAATCGAAATTTAATAATTTCTTTAAAAACATCATTTTTTATGGCTATATGTTGAAAACAACTCATATTAAAAATAAATATATGCATTATATTTTGCTTGGGTCCCAGGAGGATATTACAGGAGACCTATTTTCATTTTTGAATAAATCGGTCGACAGAATTGGTATCTAAGCTGTTTTATCAGTTATTCTCTGACGATAAGTAATAAACATTTTCCCGTATATCTCAATTAAATTATTTTTACTGCATCACGTTCATCGATACAACAACTGTGTTTCACCAGAATGTTACTTAATTTAGTAAAGTATTTTTCTTGTTCTTTTTATTATTAACTATAATAATAAAGATAGGTTGTGAGTGTGTCAGTGTTTCTGTCCACTGTGTTTAAAAGAAACCTCTGCCCGAAGAGCAACAAAATTTACGATGAAGATACCTCTATATCTTACGTAATGCACCTCGAAACTCAAATTTCAAATTATTGATAAGATTTTTTTATGTAATTTTTATGCGATTTTTAACTTTTCTTTCTATTTCAAGGCGATTTTTCTGCATTAATAAAAAGAATCTGGTTCTAATCTTTAGTCCATTACAGTAAATTTTGCCCTAAGCAAATTGGAATTTTAGTGATCTCTAAAGCGATTTTTTAGAGTTCCGCGCAATTTTTTGACATTTGTAAATGGAATTCTGTTTAAAACATTTAGCCCATATACATACTATAGAAATTTTTTCTCTCCTTGAATTATTAATTTTAGCGAGTTTTAATATAAATTTCAGTGCAAAAATGTTTTTTGGAATTCCACGGTGATTTTTTCACATTTTAAATTAAAAAATAATTTAGTTTAAAATTTGTAGCCTAATTTTGTAAATTTTTTACTGTACGATTTTTAATTTTTATGCGCTTTTTAGCTTTTTTCCACGTTCCGCGGCGATATTTTGACACTCTTGAAATGAATTTGGTTTCCAATTCATTCAGTTTACCATCTAGCCTATTATAGTTTATTTATACTTTATTTTGTCATTCACGATTTTCAATACGATTTTTAACATTTTTTCGAGTTTCGTGCCGATTTTTAGACATTCGAGAATGATTTCTTTTAAAATATTTTAAACCTTTGTAGTAGAATTTACACTCTGTTATTTTTTAATTTTGAGATATTTTTTATGGGACTTTTTTCTTGGGTTATTGCAATTCATGGCGATTTTTAGACATAAGTGAAGAAATCCAAATTTAATGCTTTAGTTATCCCATAATATTACATTATGTTCCCTTTTCAATAATGTTTATTTGGAATTGGTAGAGCAATTTTCTAATGATTTGCGAAGTTTTTATGTGATTTTTATAGTTATTTCGAGTTCCTTCGAGATATTTCGACATTTGCAGTAGAAATCCTGTTGTAATCGTTTATCCCAAAATAATCTTTTTTTTCCTCTGCAATTTTTTATATTTAGTGCTTTTTCGCATTTAGCTGAAAATCTTCCTCATTGACAAAAGAAATCCTGTTTGAATCTTGTAGCACAATATATTAAACTTTATTCTCTTTTCAATAACGTTTATCCATAATTCGTGCAGCAATTTTTAAATTTTTCGCGATATTTCATTGTGATTTTTATTGTTTTTTTTTTTTTTTTTTACGCTTTGCTCTACTTTTTGACCAACACGGGCAATGCACGGGAGATCAGCTAGTAAGTCATAATTTTACCATGTGCGATATGAAAATTTACGGTATTCAACGGTCCAAACTGTTTCAAGGATATCGTTTGTTGAAATACTGAACGCTAAAAAAATTGCAGAATTGGATTAGGTTAGATTGATTATTGAAACACTTTTATATATTAAAGTATACATAATAATATTAATACATAAATATTTTAAAGTTTTTGAGGGGTTTTTTTACCAAACAATTTAAATAATTTTTCAAAATCATAAATCAATATCATTTCAATTTTATTGTTTAAACTCAAATTTTGTCAATGTACTTTCCATCATACATTTTTCGAGACTAAAACTGTAGAGCAGTGTTTGAAAAAAACTTATCATAATATTCATTTTACTGCATACTCGACTAATTATTTTATGTTAACTATTACGAAGAAATTTCAAAACAAAAGAAAAGTACAGCAAACAAGTACAGCAAAAATTTCTTATGGTTTTCAGATATCGAGTGTAAAAAGAAAGAACATTGAATAGTACGACATAAAATTATAATAATTTTACATTGCTAATTACTTGTAACAAAGCAAATTATATGAGGAACACGGTATAATCTTAGTGAAAGAATTTATGAAATGGAAACGATATTAAAAGATAAGAATAACTAATTTTTAAATGTGTTATGAATTATATTAAGAATGTGCTTTGTTCTATCTTAAAAATTGATTGACTATGTAAAATAACTGAATATGAAAAAATAAAAAGAAGAACTTTAATTATATTTTTATTCTCTAAGTATCACCTCACAAGTTATGAATTTACTCGCTAAAAAAAAAAAAAAAAAAAAAAAAAAAAATGAAACACTTCATTTCTCTTTCAAAAAGTTTAGAAAAAAGCAACAATTGTATAGGTAAACAAGATGATATGTTGTTAACATGGTAATAAAATCTTATTGAAAAAAAAAAAGAAAAGAAACGGAAAACAAAAAAACAGAAATTTAAAAATTGTTTTTGTAAACGAGATAGTATGTTGTTGTAAATTAAAATTTATCTGATTACAAATTAAAATTTATCTGATTACATTAATTGGTAGGCCTTTGAAGATTAAACTTGCTGCAAAACCAGATGTTCTTTTCAGAGAAATCCTAATACTAAATAAATATTTTATAATTTATTGACTTCGAATTCAATAGAACCCGCCCCCTTCCCTCCCCACAAAAAAAAGAAAGAATGCACAAGATAATAATCGGTCATTTTCATTTAAATTTCAAGAAAAGAACTTATCATTGTAACTGTATTTGAGGAACCATACATTAAGCAATGAATAAAATAAAGCACTTTTAAGTTGAAGTAAGATTTATGCCGGAATGGTATCATGAAATAAACGTTTATGGGATTCGCTGAACCTTTTACCAATGCCATTTATTTTATTTTATTTAGTTGACAAAATAAAACGACGTTAAATTTAATGGACAAAATGTTATTTTATGGTGACTGATGAAGCAATTTGTATGAAGCGTAAGATTGTAAATACTTTTTCTTTTTGCTGAGCATGACACGGAATGTAAATTACTTAGCGCTTTAATTAGAAAAACAATCACATAAAAGCATAATTGATTTTTACATACTAGTATTATGCAGTTACACCTTATGTTGAATCTATATAGATCTTGTTTCACTGATTTTCAATATGACTAGCAATAAGGAAAAGTTGTTTTGAAATTATATGTAACTTAATTTGACATAAAGGATTGTGAAATTGTTAGCCATATTATTTTGATTTATATCAGTTGAACTTGATGCATTTATATATTACACAGTTAAAATTCATGGTTATTTTGCGGTGAACGGCTACACACTGTGAAAAAAAATGTAAATAAACAGGTTTATTTTTAATCATACATGTTTTTTAACAATTTTAAATTATTAAAAAACGTCATAGGATATTTTAACAATATTATTTTATTAAAAAAACATATTTATTCTTTATCCACAGTTTAATTGCATTTTAATGCGAAATATCTGTGTACGAAATTTTCATGTATACGAAAGAAAGCTGCATACAAGGAATTTTTAGATAATAGCACTATTTAAAAACGCATTTACTGTTTGGCCACAACATACTGTATTATAACGCCTACACTGTATGCAAATATTCTTGAGGTACGCAGAATATCTGTATACCTGGAATTTCTGTATGTGTAATGGCGGATGTTATTTTTCGATGTTGTGGTTCTTCGCGCCATTTTGTAAAATGTGCTGTGTTTTGCGTCTTTAATCTATTAATCATCATACTTATAACTACAAACTGGTGGGATTTTCGTGTACATTAGTATCTTCTGCACATTTGAAGGTATGGTTTTTGAAGTTATCACCATTAATTAGTTAGTTATGACAATTTTAAAAAGTACTGTATGGGTGTTCTATGACTTGTATTCTCCATAGAGAATACATGGCAAAAAACAGTATAGTTGTTATACTTTGAAAGATATTAAAACTCGATATTAACAAAAAACTAATGCTTAATTCAGTTACTTTGAACTTTCTACTTTCGTTACGTACTTGTTTTATATACTCATGACATATATAAGTGCTTAAGTGCTTTAAATGTTTTTTTCAAAAAGTATTGTTTTTGCACTTTCAATTTAACCGATCGCCCATATGATAACATGGGGAATGGTGAATTGTTTACAATTTTACTTAAAGCTTAAAAGATATTAATCCTCTGTTTTTATGACATACTTTTATGATATTCTAATGATATAATTCTTTATCTTTGCTCCGCCACACTTCTTATTGTCCTAGGATGATTTTTAATATTAAAAAAAAAACAGTTAAAAAAGTGTACTTTTTGTTCCGTCAGTTTTGAAATTTCCCAATGAAATACATTATGAGTGACCTTTTTCTTCATAAATTCTTTAAAAATACAAATTATTATTTTAACTCTAAGTGGCTTATACTTAGGGATAATAATCCCGGGATCCCGCTCTATTTTTAATTCCCAAAATCCCGGGATGTATACTGGCAAATTCCGGGATTTTCGGGATTGTCTCTTTTTTTAATGGAACAATATTCAGCTGAAATTAAAAAAATATATTTATAGACTTTCGTTTTTGGAAAAAAAAATCAATTGATTTTTATGAAAATTATATATCATTGAAAAAGAATATATATCTCAATTATTTTTTACATGTATTTCTAACCGACATAAGTAACCGCACAGCTGTTAGTCAAGAAAAGTGAAATCATTTGTTTATTTCGATTTCGCTGAGTATGTAGAAAATATCTTTCACTACGGAAGTAATTTTCAAATTAGAATTTACTGATAAGGGTCGCAGATGTGTACCATAGTGATTATTATGTGCTAACTTCTTTTTTTTTTTCGCTCGTTTATATTTATTTTGCTTTAAAGATGTTTAATGAAAAGGATTTTGTAGCTCATAGGAAAGATAATGATACATCTTCAGTATGGTACTACTATTTAACGACAAAAGATTGAATAAGTGTTAAATGCAAAAGATTAAAATGTAGTGTAGAGTTTAAAACATTATGTGGGTCGTCTAAGGGGTTGTATACACATTTATCTACGAAAGATGGTACTAAAGTTCAAAAAGAATTTAATACAATCTCTCTTCTTTTCTAAAGTCAAGATTGCATAGAAAGTACGTTGCTTTCTAAAAAACGGAAAATAGAAATCATATTTTCGAAGAAAACCGATTAATTAAGAAACAGTGAAGTATTCAAATTAATCTTTTTTTTTTCTCGTGGTATGTAATAACTTTTTATATTACGCAACGTTTTCGAATATTAACAACTATCTCTATTTAGAAATTTAAAGAATAAATCTATGTAACTTTTTATTGTTGAATATGTGTGTGTGTGTAAGTTCTTTTATTTCAAGAAAAAAAAGCTTCCTGTTAGGGAAAATTTTGTTTTGCGATATCCTAGAATTGTAATGTTTAATTACGTGATTTTGAGAATAATTCAATATTAGTTAGGGATGTTAATTATTTTTTAATACTGTAAATATTAAGCCATTCAAAAACTTATTTAACAGGAAATAAAAGAAATTATCTAGAAGGTGGAACATAGACATTTCATGTTTTTTGTTACATTGTCATACATCAACGGCATTTTTATTTTAATTTTCAATTGTAGTAATTTATCCTATACTTTTTATTATTAATTAAAGTCTTAAATTTTTAACTTGGTATATTTTCATATGTAAGTTAGACTGTATTTTTGCTTTAATTATCTTTTCTATAAGATTATGATATTTAGCTATTGTAAAAATTGGTGATATTAGAGAAATTCTAATTTTTGTAATCCCGGGATTGAATCTAAGCAATCCCGGAATTGGAAATTAGTCTCGGGATTGTAATCCCTACTTATATCTTTTGGAAGTTTAAATTTTATATTTTGCTCCGGTAAAAGTGTTATATTTTAATGACAATAGCTAGTATTTTTAATTTAAGTGTACTTTTTATAAATTCTTCATTTTGAAAGAAGGATGGCTAGATTGATTAAATTAAATGCTTTAATGCCTATAAATTAATAGTGTAGGAATGGAGTTTCATTATGGAGTTTCCATGATCTGAAACACAAAAAGTATTAAATGTAGATTTTTATAATGGATTGAGTTGGTTTTTAAGGGAAATTTCTTCTCATTTTTTAAACTTAAACATATAACTGATGTTTATGATACGAGTTATGGGAAACTATGCATTCTGGAATGTCCTTAGATATCGCATAGTATCAGACACTGCTAAAAATATAACCTAATAGTATTTTAGAGCAGGGCACTATGGGTAACTGTGGGTAGAAGATAATTGGATATATTTTATAACCGGAAATTTTTAATGATAACTATTTCAACATCTATTTTAACTCTTTTGGGAATGTTTGATGTCAGGCGATATTTAAATTTTAACCCTCTGTGTGTAAATTCCTTAAAAGTACAAGTTTTACTAAGTTGTAATTGCCATGCAAATAATATAGCTTCAAACTTTGTGAATACCGGAGTTTTGAAATACCATTTATTAAATATCATCTATTTAACACTTTAATAAGCTTTGTAGATGAATTAACCTCCAGAAATGTTTTATTTAGATATTTAAAATTATGTTTCTCCCTGTACCAGTTATTTCAAATAATAATTTTCTAAAGTCAGCATTTTTAACTTAAATATAGCTCAGAAAGGGCTGATCAGAATATGTGTGATGTTTTGGGGGATGGGCCATAGATGGTGTTGTCCATTTTGCCTAGCTATATCGAGGAGGGGGCGGGCAAAATTAAAACTTTATCTCACGAGGGAACCACTTTAGGTGTTGCTCGCACCTAGAATCGAGACCTGGTGCATTTTGTAGCCCTATGCATAAAAGTTAGAGAACCGATAAAAATTCTTTGTTAAAATCATATTTTATATATTTTTTTATATTTATAATTTTTTATTATTGGATTTTTATTTGTTAATTTTACACCAAAAGAGAGTTAAGTCGCCAGATATGGCACTTCAAAATTTTCACTAGCTTTATACCTGTAGGTTTATGTCCAAATCATTACAACACGGTACGTAGCGAAAATACTGAGCTAGGGTTGCCGGAAAACTGTACGGGACGAAAAAGACGCCAATCTTTCCCCGCCAAATATGTAAATATAATATTGTATTTTTTGTAAATCAAATTCGTAGGTTCTTGAAGGAATTTTAAAACTTTTTTCAACATTTTATAGTTATTATTGACTAATTTATATTTTTAACTATTTTTTTTTTTTTAACTTACGTTAAAAGCCCGAAAAGTGGTCTAGAAAATTGCATTTTCAGAAAGTTAATCTGCTGTAAATCAAAAAATATTATTTTAACAAACAATTTTTATCGATTCCCAAACTTTCTAATATAGAGCTTTAAAATGCACTAGGTTTCAATACTAGGTGCGAGCAACACCTAAAGTGGTTCCCTTGTCAGTGGGTCATGTGACATATCGTATATAGGTCTTGACATAGGCTCCTATTCTCTATTTTGCAATCTAAAATATACAGTAAAACCTCCATAACGGACACTCCGGAATAGCGGACACCTCTATTTAACGTACGTTTTCCAATCCCCACTCCCAAAACCTACATTTTTGTATGTTTAACCTCTGAATAACGTACATTCCGAATAGCGGACAGTAATTTTGGTGATAAAGGATAAAAAATTATTTTTTAGCGAGAAAAAAAAATGGAAAAAGGTAAAAAGCCTCTAAAGTTATCAGGGCAATGTGTCACAAATTTTATGATGACAGATAAATGTAGGGGGTGGACAGACGAAATTTTCCTCTCTCCCACGTCCAGTGTTGAGTTCAGGGGGTGGCCCGGGAGGGACATCCTTCCGGAACATTGAAATGCCCCCCCCCCTCCACCGAAGAAAATAAAAAAAAAATCATTTTAGTAGGACTCGTTTGTAAAATTCAAAAAGTAATTAACTGGATTGCATCATTGCATAACATAGAAGAGAGAAATCAGAGATGTCACATGGCGTCATATAATCTGAGCAAAAGAAAAATAATGCTGAAATCCTAACACACGATTTTATTTATTTATTTTTACCCTTTTATAAAACAAAGAAAAGAGTTGCTGGCAATTTCATTAATATTGATGATGAGTTACCTACTGAAGAAGAATCAGTTGATGTATGCGATTATATTTCTTCAGAATTTTCGACAAAAGCTGACTCTATTATTGATGATGAGTTACCTACTGAAGAAGAATCAGTTGATGTATGCGATTATATTCCATCAGAATTTTCGACAAAAGCTGACTCTATTAGTGATGATGAAACAGAACTGAAGCTGGAGATGCTTCCTGAAATATCGAGAATTTCCAAGAATCGGCAAAATACAGTGAGTAGTTACACAATTTTTTTTTGTAAAAAAAAAAAGATGACGCAGAAGGATTAAAACTACTAAAAGAGCAAAAACTTTACATTGAAAAACGAATTGCATGTAATCGCAAGCAAAAATAAACTTTTGTAACACATTTTTTTCCCAAGAATGTAATAAACAGTGAATAAACGTATTCACAATTTTATTGCAGTTTTATTGTTTAAAAAAATAATCTTATTTTCTGATTAATCATATAATAGAGGTTTTAGGACATATAAAAGTCAATTAATGAAACATTAAACCTTTCTTAGCGATTTTTGAAACTCCGAGGTTTTCCCAATAGCGGACAGTTTTCGCGCTCCGGAGGTGTCCGTTATTTAGAGGTTTTACTGTACTTCATTTTTTTGCCTCCAGGGGCATTTTTAAGTTCTTTTTCATTCTTCCTTCTAATACCATCGTGTAAATATCAAATGAAATGTCTTAATCTGGACTCTTTGCTCCTACTCTTTACTTACAAATAACTTTAATTTCTTGCTTGTAGAGGATGCTTTTAACTCATTTTTCATCATATACCTTGAAACATATCCATTGTTAGGTGGAGACCTGTACTATCTATTCTTAAATTCTACCCTAAATTTGGCTTATATTTACGCCAATAGGGTGCGCTTTGCAGCTTTATAACCATTTTTTGTACTTTTTACATATTAACTTTATGAAGTTATTGCATTAAATCAGTTCCTGACAGAGAACTCATGAAGGTTGTCTTTGCTCCCTCCCCCGGATCTTCTCCCCATATCATTTCACTCTCTAGTAAGAGAATTATTGTTACAGGATCACCTTTTCTAATAAACAAATGCAACAAGGAATACAGACTACAGGGAGTAAGTACTATCAATTTATTTAATGATTTTTTCTTTTTTCATTGTATCGTTTGGGCTCTGGCATCAATTTAACCCTGCGAAGCTGGTCATACTTTCCTTTACAGGTCTATATTTCTGTTATGGTGAAACTTTTCTGTTATGGAACATGCTCTAATATTGTGTAGAAGTAAGGTTTGTGCAATTGTTCAATCAAATTAGGAAGTCGATTTTATTGTAAATACATAATAATTTATCATAGTAACTATTTTTAATGTCATCTTACTTTTTTTTTCTTTGAGTGAATGTGTGTGAGGCAGCAGGATACCCATTAGTTCCAAACCGTCACTAGTGCAGCGTTGGGCAATTCCTGGTACAATGTAGGCCACGCCTGATATTTCAGGAAGTTTTTGTAAGCCATCACTGGACTTTTAACCCTATATTATCAAACGTAATAACATCTCTTCGACGAAATTCTTTCTCTTGTCAGCTTTTCAAGTACTCCACGATTTTGTAGCATGTTATCAGACTTTTAAATGACATTCTGACTTTTTGAAAAAGGAATTTATGAAAAACATAGATAAACTGAACTTTACATTGAGTTTTGTATAATTGGACCGTTGCCATTCTGTCATTAATTACAAGAAGAGACGCCATCTACCTCTGAAATCCTACTCATCAAATCCTTTCAGCCATAAAATAGCCGTTATTAAGACTTTAGCCTTCAGAGCCGTAAAATATTGCAGTTACAGTAATGATTTTGAAATAGAGAAACGTAAAATTTATCGCGATTTTGTTAATAATAGCTATCCTAATGGTCTTGTTAAAAAATCTTTAAAAATACTTTAAATTTTGTAAATTCTACCCCCCCCCTCCCCTTTTCAACGTAGTAAACCAAGCTCCTTTATCTGTATCCCTTATTATAAAAACATTTCTGATAAAATTTCTGGCATTCTAAAATCATTCAATATAGAGGAGAGTAGCCATATTTGGACCGCCGCTTTAATTGGACCTTTGCCATTCTGCGTTAATTACAGGAAGAGTCTCCATCTACCACTGAAATCCTGCTCATCAGAATGACATCACTCATTCTTAGAAGAAGCAACCGCCTACCACGTGCTGTTTTCAGACAATTTTTAAAAACCTAAAATTAGCTGTTTTGATATATTTTTTTTCATACTAAACGTAATTGAATACTTTAAAACTAAGGTAACTTGCTAGGTTTTCATATACATATATGAATTCATCTGTTTATTGCGCATATTTTTCACGCGGATTTGTTTGATTTCGTTTTTGTTCTTAGTCTTGAGATTATCTGTTTTAAAAAATGGCGCAGTTGCCGAAATTGGGCCAATTTAAGTTGCTTAAATTGGACCAGTTATGCGATCATAAATTTGAAAAGTAAGTAATGTATTTCGAGATCGGCACTCTTTGTACACTATTTTTTTAATTTTTTTAATATTTTATAATGGATTACTATCTCCATGCAAGGTTTTGTTTTTTATCTGGATAATTTTTTTTTATACAGATTAGGTCTATATAAACATAAAAATAATTTTTACATGTTTATGCAATAAATTTTGCTTGCAATTTCTTTTATCTTGTATGTATTTGTATTTATTTTGTTTGAATTCCTTATTCCTACGGCATATTTGGTTTATAGAGATGAATTTAAATATTTTCCTCCTGGAGGATATTTGCGATGGCTTTTTACAGTTCTAGACGGTGAAATTACACTTTTTTACCAATAAAAAGCACAAAATCTCAAACCTTTTGGGGTGAGTGGTTATTTCAAGGCTCTGGGTGGGGAAGGGGGGGCTGAATTCAACACTTTGAATAGATATTGTTTGCGTTTGATTAATCGAAGGGTATTTTTCAATAGAGGATATTTCTTAAACACTTTTTTAATTTAATGTTGAAAATTACACAGATAAACTGTCTGGAAGAAAAACACCTGTGGCAGCAAAAGCTGTTAAAGATATATGAAACTAAAAGGAGTTTTGAAGATATTGACCTACAAGAAGGCTGCAGCAGAAAATCCTTCCCAAAAGCCAAAACATCATTAGAAGTGTTATCTCCCTTGCTAAATTCAGTTAAATCAAAGTACAGACGAAGCCAAAAAACAGTTTTGTTAACATTTTCGCCATATAAAGTAAACCTTGAAATAATTAAAAAAAACGTCAAAAAGGCTATCACAGCACAAAAGCAATTGAAACATCAAGTTTAAAAAATAGGCGTAATGCAATTACCAAGAAAAAGATGGAAGGAAAGATATACAACCATAATGTAAAGAAAACTTCTGTTGAAAAAAAAAAAAAATCTAATAATTAAGAATCTAAAAAGAAATATCTAGACAGTGATGAATGGTTTTGCCCAATTTGTAAGAAAATAAAATAACAAAATATTTCAGTGTTCAGATTGCCAAATACGATTCCATGTTGTGTGTGCTGAAAAAAAACAATAAACGAAATTCATGAGTAAGCTTTGATTCCTTACATGATATTCAAGTAACTGACAATTAGTTCTATAATTTCTATAATTAATTACTGATAACTTTGATTTATATTTTGAATACATTTTGATTTAAAACAATTACTCTTATTTTCAGATATTTGGTTTCATTATATTTCATTGCTGTTATTTTGTTTGATTGTTTCGTTAATCGTAAACTTTGCTTTTAATAAAATTAGTTATATTCCCTAGTCATTAAAACAACCTGAAATTATACGGTCCAATTTAGGAGACCAGTTGCTTAATTTGGACCACTTTTGACAAATTTTTCAAATTGAAATAAAATTTAAGATTTTCCAAAAGAAAATGATATAAAGATTTTTTTTAGTTAGTAGATGAATAGATTGATCCTGTGTAATGATGTTTTGCAGATATTCCAAATAATAAGTGAGTTACCCCCGAAAATAAGTGAAGTGGTCCAAATTCGGCTACTCTCCCCTATAGATTTTTAAGACGAGTTTTAAAATAAATACCATAGAAATATTTTGTTTCTTTAAAAAAAAATAGGAATAAGGTTATGGGAAATATTATTTCGATTGTTTTATATGCATTTCACTCAAAAATGTCAGATTATTTAAAACCGGATATCATTTAAATGTTTCTTTTGTATATTAAACATTTTATAAGTATTTTAGATCAGTCATTTTCTTATCATTTAATATTATTTGATTGTAAATAGTAATTATTTACAATAATTTCACATTAAATATTGCTTTAATAAATTTCCCGTTTAACACATCTACAACAAGTTAGTTTTTGTTGTTGATATATTAATAAATTTTGTCTACATTTATGCATATTTTTATCTTTGTATTGAATACGATTTTTAATTTATTTATCAGTAATTATATGTACAGGTATGGAATACCATTTATTTATGACTTAAGGTCCATAATATACAGAACAACTAAGATTTTTATCGTTATTTTACATATAACTTTCTTCGATATATTTTGCATTTTCTTCCATGAGATTTTGTAGATTACTTCTTGGCATCGGCGATTAATCGGTAAAATTAATTTTAAAACCATTAAACTTATAGTAAATATGAGTAATGTCAGACATTTTCTTATTTCAAAGTGTAATTAAATTCGTATTTGATGTAAAAATATTTAGGAGGCTAGTGTGTGGTCGGGTTCTGTTATTGTTTTATATCCCACATTATCCTTACTATCCTATCCGAAAATGGAGAAGTACATTGACAGAAAATGGAAAAGTACTTAGACAACATCCAACTGATCAACTTATCTATCGCTTCCTTTTATATTTGTTTGTGTATAATATTTTTTAATTTTATCAACGTATGAGTATATTTTGCATTAAAATATTATTTACCTCTTAGAATTTTTTGTAAGCAATTTTAGCTGTTTTAACTTTTTTCTGCTATTTTTTATTTAAGATTTAATATACTTCTATGGACTCCTGATCAATTAATAAAGAGTAATTTTAAACGTTTTAATTTGAATTTTTATAGAAAATAAATGTTCTGATAAAGGAAATTGAAAAAACATTTTCATTATTACAAATATAAAATATAAAATTTGTATCCTAATTAATTATTTATTAAAACCTGCAATGCTTTCCTATTTTTAGTGAGCTTTATAAAAATTTTTATTGTAACAATAGTTTAAAATGTATTAATATTCAAATTGTCAGAGGCATTTTGTCAGGATAAAAAGACACTGACTTAATATTTGACATTTTTTTTAAATTAATAATCGCGCTTTCCATATAATCTGTTTTAGACCCTAATATTTGACTTGAAATAAATAAATGAATAATTATTGTAACAATGCGTAAAATTTGCTAGAGAGTTTTTAAAAATATTATTATAAATTTAAATAGTTCTTTTATAATTTAAGTTTCATTAAGTTTACTTTCTTTTATAAACTTAAATATTCATACATTTTTTCCCGTAAATTATAATACAAAATAAATTTCATTTTTACCTCTATGATGAAAATAACTACCATAAAGACATAAACCTTTGAAAAACGATTAACGTAAATGATTCAGGCGAAAACTAATAAAGCTAACAGTTTAACAAATGGTGCATTTTTCTGGAAAAAAAATATATTATTTTGAAAAATATACATTATTTTAAATAGTTCAGACATGGCTATTAGATTAATTTAATAATATTATTTTTGTTTTTATATTCGATAAAAGGTATACATTTAGACATACTAATATTTTGCACATAATTTCAAAAAAACTTAAACTTTAACAGGTAACATGCCTGATCCACAAAATCAAATTTGTGAAAGGAAAATTTCTACTTTCCAGGATATCTCATAAAAACGGATGAATTTAATCAAAATCTTGCTCATGCGCTATTTGTCCGTTTATTGAATTTCTATTTTCTTTATGCAGGTGGAATTGTTAATAAATAAAAAATCCTCATACTACATATCGAGGAAATACATGCTATAAATTATTTTATCATACAATTTTGTTTACGCTTTCAAATAACTATCGAAATTTTTATCTCATGTTTCTTTTAGTTTATTTAGCGGTTGAATAATTTTTGTATGGATTATTTTTCTATCGCAGTGACTTTTTTTCTAACAAACTACTGTTATATAACTGCACTGTTAAAAAAGTTTCTGTGAAATTACAGAGAATCTACTGGAAATCCATTATCTTAAGTCTTATGTAAAATTACAGAGATTAGAGAAACTGAGATTCTGTTAAATAACAGAGAAGTTATTCGGTAAATGTTCAGTAAATTAACGTCATTAAAAATACGCAAGGCTCCGTAAATTAACATCGTTGAAAATACACAAGACTTCCGTAAATCAATTCATTTTTATTGAAAATAATTTAATATAGATTTTGAAATTAGTGAATTTTAGAACTTCGAAATATCAGAATGTTTCAAATAAATTTGAACTGCTGTACCATTTAATTTTTTGCACAGTTTTTTTCTTGCCGGCTTGGAGATTGAACCCGAGACGTCTGGGAAGAAGCAATAGGAGCTGTTGCTGTTGTGTACAAAGGTTCTCTTTTATAATGAAGCGGGGGGGGGGGGGGGGGGAGGGGAATTTATTGTATTTGTACTTGTCAAAGATTTCGCTTTAAATATATTCGTTAGAAAATTTCTTAAATGGTTTATTTTAATTCATTTTGGACCGATACATAATACCTATTATTTTTTTAAATCAAATTTAACTTTTAATCATTTATTTATGGAATTATTTATCAAGAAATTGCTTCGTTTAAAAAAATATCTTCTTTAAAATCTGAAGATATACTGGAGTTTTTAAATAATAATAGTGTGAAATTTAGGTATATTTTTTTCATATAAATGGTTAAATATATCGGTAGTTATATATATATTTTTTTTGTAAAATATTTACAAAAATAATCAGATTAATTAACCAAAAATAATTTTATGGTTATATCACAATTCTTATAAAAGCGATGTATTTAAATGCATTATGATCCTCTCTGAAATAGAAAGGCCATTGCAGTTAGAAATGTTTCATGTAACTTTAAAAAGATATGTACATATATATACCAAGCTAGAAAATGTTTGCACTTTTTTTGCAAAAAAGTATAAATTGTACACATTTTGCGCATAAAAAGTGACTATTTTTGAACACTTCGGAAAAGTATGCACCTGTAATGCAAACTGTCTGTATTTTTTATACATACAAAAAAGTATATATTCTATGTTGTCAAAAACTGCGCACATTTTTTGCATAAAATAAATTAATATTCCGTGTTCGCAAAGCGTGTGCATTTTTTATGAAAAAAAAAAATAAATAAATAATTAAATCTGTAGATTCCAATTTTCCCAAAATTATGTATTTTTTATGGATGTAAAAATTAGAACTTTTATTTTAAATAGTATATTTATCCCCCCCCCCCTCCAAATGAAAATTATCAATTTCATTTTAATTTTAAGGTAAACGAAATAAATACATTTTACTATGTTTTTGAAAATAAGAAAAAAAACAAATTTTAATTATTTAAATTTCAAAATCCAGGAAGGGGCAATGGCGTTCCTCCCCCCCTCTTTCATTAACGGAAATTAACTGAGTTGCCCCTTTATTTTAAGTCGCTTGTAAAAAAATGAATTTTACTATGTTTTTCAAAATAAGCAAAAAAAGAAATTTTAATTAATTAAATTTTAAAATCTGGGGTAGGGGTAATGATTCACTTAAACCCTCTAACATTACAGAAAATTATATAATTCTTCTTTTATTTTAAGTTACTCGAAAAGAGAATTTTAGTGTGTTTTTTAAAATCATTGAAAATAAAATTTAGAAATAATTTAGATTAAATCAAATGTAAATCAAATTCGAGGGAGGGGCAATAGCTCTCATATGACCCCTTCTACCCATGTAAAAGTCCTTAGTTCCTCTTTAATTTTAATATACTCGAAATAAATAATTTTGCTGTGCATTTCAAAATCGGTAAAAAAGACATTTTAATTAAATAAGTTTCAAAATCAAGGAAAGGGCAAAATGGGCCTCTCCTCCCCCTCCCCCACCCCCTGTTTCTTTAACAGAAAATCCACAGTTCCACTTTTATTTTAAGTTACTTGAAAGAATAAATTTTACTTTTTTTTTTCAAAATCAGAGAAAAATAAAATTTTGTTAGTTAAATTTTTAAATCGAGGGAGGAGAAATGGCCCTCCTAAGCCCCCTTCCCCCAAAGGAAAATTCTTAGTTTATCTTTATTTTAAGTTGCTTGTAAATAATAAATTTGACTCTGTATTTCAAAATAGGAGAAAAATAAATTTTAATTAATCAAATTTTTAAATGCAGGGAGGTGCAATAGCCCTCACATGCTTCCACCCCCTATCAGAAAATTCCTTACTCCCTCTTTTATTTTAAATTCTTAGAAAAGAATAAATTTTATGAAGTTTTCAAAATTATCAAAAAGAAAATTTAGCTAGTTAAATTCTAAAATCAAGGGAAGGGCAGTGGACTCCCCCCCCCACACACACACACATACTCACGCAAACTCTCTTCTTTTTGACGAAGCCCGTGATTACTAAATGCATCCCTTATCCTCTATCAAGCATAAATTCCAGTTAATATGAAAATTACTTCTGCTTTCAAAAATCAAAGGAAAAACGTTTATTTCTTATTAATTTATTTCAAATTTCCATTTAAACATATGGGTAGAGATCCAGATACATTTTTCGCTGTTAGCGAAACGAGATTGACCAATCAGAAGCCTGCATATTTGCAAACAATGAAAAGGCCGCAAAAATGCAGGCTTCTGATTAGTCAATCTCGTTTCGCTAACAGCAAAAATCTATCTCGATCACGGCCTTGATTATTATTTTCGCATGTTCAGTTTCATTTCAACTCAACACTCATTGTGTTTACATGCATCGAGCTGCGTGGCCGGCGTTAGAATTAGCGAAACTTCCTGATATCGTTTCGTTCTAGTTCGTTACTTTTATGGTTTGTCTTTATTTTTAACTATACAATTCACACTCTAATTTCTTAAAAGGGATATTCTAACATCTCTTTGAAAGTACCAAAAAACTCGGCCGTTTTCTAAATAAATAATTCTTTCTAAAATTTTCTTCAAAAGTTTGTAAACGATATAACGATCTGTTATGTTATACATTTTACGCCATTTGATTTTTTTCCGAATGATAAATATCTTGTATTCCCGGTTTTAAATAACGTATTCTTTCGCTTAAATTAATATTTGCATTGTCTATATTCTAAATAGTCAATTGATACGTCATATTCGGTAAGTAAGTTTTAAAATATACGACTGAAATTGAATGACACCGGGTAAATATGGGTCAGAAACAGTAAGATCTCAATATCTAGGAAAATATAAAAGATGAAATTTTCGGCACTACTTGCAGATTCGCCCGGAGTCCGCCATCTTGTTTCTGTGTTGATCATCGCCGATTTTAAATTTCTTTATTTGGATGTAGCTTTTGAATAAAACATTCAGTTTATACAAAATATTTTTATTTATTTTTTAATTGAATTTTCTGAGTGACCTATAATTACCCCGGCAACAGGGCAATTATAGTTCACTGTCTTTATGAAGTATTAATGAATATTTTTTTAATAACATTTTTTACAGTTTTTGGAAATTACCACTAAAGTAGAAATTTGCATCATTAAAGCTTAAAATTTTAAAAAAGGTATAAAAATAAATGAAAATGCCATTTATTTTTATGGGATGTTTATGAAAATCACATTTTTCTGTTGCACACAAACTTTACTTTGCAGGTGTTTAGCAAGAGAGCTGAGGAACACTTTTTTTGGGGGGGGGGGGGGACTGCTGGTGAATTTCTGGATTTTTTCACACCAACTTACTGGCGAAAGGTTGCAAGTTTTTTTTTTTTCAATGTTATCGTGGGAGTAATTTAGTGATATTTTTTCACTGTGACGACTAAACAATTACATGATTTTTTGCATAACTGGTAGGCGAATTTTTCAGTTTTTATCAAACAACTGTTTGACAAAATTTACGATTTATTTCCCACAACCAGAAAAAGAAATGAATCTAAAGGGCAGTCAAAAATGTCAGTAAGTGCTGCCAGATGTGTAAAATATCTAAAAAGGGCCATTGGGAACACAAAATAATTAAAAAGAGCTGCTGGGCTGTGTGCACTGCCAAATTGGCCTGGTGTTAAATTGCAAAACCTGTGGCCCGAGAAATTCGTCAATTTACAACTGGAAAAAACTGAATTTCTGTAAGTCGCAGGAAAAAAATCGTGAATTTCGTCCATTTGAAGCGAGGAAAATTGAAAATTTCGTCAGCCATTTAAGAATCACGAATTTTGTTAATCAGGCATGGGAAAATCGCAAATTTCATTGATATGTACAGGAAAACCACAAGTTTTGTTGATCAGGATCAGAAAAATTGCGAATTTCATTGGTCGCGTACGAAAGAATCGCGAATTTTGTCATTCTGGTGTGGAAAATTTGCGAATTTGTTTGATCGGGCACGAAAAAATTACGAATTTTGTCGATGATGTGCGGGAAAATTGAAAATTTCGTTGATCCGAAATGGAAAATCGAGAGTTTTGCTAATTTATCGTGAGAGAAGAATTGCGAATTTTGTCGATTTACTGCGGGAGAAAATCATCGCGAATTTTGTTAGTCAAGCATGGAAGAATCGCAAGTTTTATTCAATCAGGATCAGAAAAATCACAAATTTCGTTGATCTGGCACGGAAAAATCGCGAATTTTGTCGAGCAGGAGGGAAAAATTGCAAATATCGTAGATCTGGCTGGTAACTTGTGTTGTTGAAGTGCAGACAAATTACAAATTTTGTTCATCAGCTGCAGAAAAATCGTGAATTTTGTCAATTTGCTGCGGGAAAAAATTGCAAATTCCGTCAGTCAGTTAAGAATCGTGAATCTCATCGATTGGGTGTGGAAAAATCGTGAATTTTGTCGATTAGGAGTGGAAAAATCGCAAATTTCGTTGATTCACGGAAAAATAGCTAACTTCGTTGATCAGGCGTGGGAAAAAAGGGAATTTTGTTGAACGGTTGTGGAAAAAAGGGAATTTTGTTGAACGGGTGTAGAAAAATCGTGAATTTTTTCGTTTAGGAGTGGAAAATTTTCAAATTTCGTTGATTCACGGAAAAATAGCGAACTTCGTCGATCAGGCGTGAGAAAAAAAGGAATTTTGTTGATCAGGTGTGAAAAAAAGAGAATTTTGTTGATTGGGTGTCGAAAAATAGTCAATTTTGTCAATCGGGTGTGAAAAAATAACGAATTTCGCTGGTCGGGTATGAAAAAATCGCAAAATTTGGGATTGGGATTTGAAAAATTGGGAATTTTATCGATAATGTGCGGAAAAATTTTAAATTTCGTTGATCGGCAATGGTAAAATCGCGAGTTTCGTCAGTTTACCGTGAGAGAAAAAACTCAAATATTGTCGATTCATGGAAATTTCATCAGTCAGTTAAGAGTTGAGAATTTTATTGATTAGGTGCAGATAATTCCTGAATTTCTTCGATCAGGGGCAGAAAAATGACAAATTTCATTGATATGTACAGAAAAATCGCAAGTTTCGTCTATCAGGCTCAGAAAAATTTCGAATTTCATTGGTCAAGTACAAAAAAATCAGGAATTTTGTCAATCAGGTGTAGAAAAATCTCGCATTTGTTTGATCGGGTACGAAAAAATTACAAATTTTGTTGATATTGTGCGGGAAAATTGAAAATTTCGTTTTTCGACAATGACAAAATCGAGAGTTTCGCCAGTTTATCGTGAGAGAAAAATTGCGAATTTTGTCAATTTTCCGCGGGAGAAAATCATCGCAAATTTTGTCGGTCAGGCATGGAAGAATCGCAACTTTTGTCAATCAGGATCAGAAAAATCACAAATTTCGTTGGTCTGGCTCGTAACTTGTCTTGTTGATGTGCGGAAAAATTACAAATTTTGTTCATCAACTGCAGAAAAATACTGAATTTTGTCAATTTGCTGCGGGAAAAAATTACAAATTCCGTCAGTCAGTTAAGAATCGTGAATTTCGTCGATTGGGTGTGGAAAAATCGTGAATTTTGTCAATTAGGAGTCGAAAAACTCAAATCTCGTTTATTCACGGAAAAATAGCGAACTTTGTCGAACAGGTGTGGAAAAAAAGAGAATTTTGTTGAACCGGTGTGGGAAAAAAAGGGAATTTCGTTGAATGGCTCTAGAAAAATCGTGAATTTTGTCGATTAGTAGTGAAAAAATCTCAAATTTCGTTGATTCACGGAAAAATAACGAACTTCGTTGATCAGGCACGGAAAAAAGGGAATTTTGTGTTTATCGGGTGTAGAAAAATAGTGAATTATGTCAATCGGATGTAAAAAAATAGCGAATTTCGTCAAACGGATGCGGAAAAAATTTAATTTTATCGATTGGCTTTGAAAAAATTGTAAATTTTGTCGATCAGGTGTGTAAGATTTTTTGATCGGGCGGGGAAATATAGCTAATTTCATTGATCAGGCTGGACAAATCTTAAATTTTGTTAATTTATTCCTTCTCTCCCCTTCGTTCATAAAGTTTTGGCACTACAATTTTTTTGGCACTAGCCACTTTCATGCCTGTTTGTTTTTTTAGCGCTTATAATAAAACAAAATTTACTCCCCCAAATAAAGTCAAGGAATATTATCACTCCTTGCTATATCTGTGTTATATATATATATATACAAACATAAACTTGTCATGCCTTGCCAACTGAATTGGTTTTGTTGACTATGCACTGGAAACTAGAAGGGTAAAAGAACCCCACCCCCCCCTCTGAAACCGTATTTTTTATCCGATTATAGACCACAGATCACCTCCCTGAAATAGAATTCTCTCCGTGTTGCTAATGTGGGCCCTCGGCAACGCAGACATTTTTGTAAGTGGTCCTTCTCTAAAAAAGGTTGTGCAATGCGGAAATACTTGTTGCAGTGAATCAAGGAGATGCTGATACTGAAGAAGAAGAGACTGAAAAGATTGATAATGCCAGGATTATACACAGTGCAGCTACTAAGATGTACAAGAAGATGCAACAGCATCAGATGTGTTGTTATTTAAAATGTAGCATGATAAAGCAGCATCGAAACGATGCAAAGTTCACAACAAAATCAGAAATTCACAACATAATTTGTAAAAAAAAAAAATGAATTGTTGTAGGTGTCTGTCTAATATAGTGCTCGGAATTGCGCAGTGGACAAAATAAGTAAGTTGGCTCTATTTATTTCATAAAGAACATGCTTTAACACTATTTCTACCAGTGTCCAATAAAACCTTTCAAAGTTCTGATTTTTACTTATTTTGTTTCTAATTTTTAAAGCTAATAAGTATTAAAACAACTCTTCTATGTATTAAAAATTATTCAAAATTGTTTTGATCTAAAACTTACAAATAAAATAGTAATCATAAATCAAAATATGTTAAAATGTGTCATTTGGCATAGGTAAATATAGTGTTGGCAATAAAATTCTTCCCATTTAAAAAGGACTTAAGAAATTTTAAGGTATTTCGGTTAAGCCGATTTTCGGAAACCGGGGCTCTACTGTATGTAATTTAGACTTAAAATTTGAATAATTAATTAAAGGGCCATTCCATGTTACGTGTGTGACATTTGGAGAATTTTTTTTTTAATTAATCAAAGATTTTTCAATATATTTCTTATTTTTTAAATCTAAACAAAAATCCTGTAAAAAGTATACACTTTATATTGGTTACGTGTCTGACTTAGAAAAATGCAAATTTTGAGTAATGACATTAAATGATATATATCTGTGAGTTTTATTACCACACATTTAAATTAAAAAATATGGTAATAACTTATTTACCATACCATCTAAAATCACAATTAAAATTTAATAAATAATTGAATGAATGAAAATTAAAGCCTACGTTACGTGTGTTACCTACTCTCTGCATGGAACGGCCCTAAATATAATATAAATATTTAAATATGTACAGTCAGAAGATAAAAGTTAAACAACATTCAGTTAAAAAAAAATGTGTATAAACTAAGGAATATTAGGAAAACAATATTTCTTATTTTGATTTTGTCATACAAAAATACATATTAAAACTGCAACATTATTTTGCACTTTATAAAAATCAAGATACACTTTCAAACACTTTGTTCTTCTACAACACACACACACACACAAAAGGCAAGTTAGATATTAAAAGTTAGTAGCCATAGAAGAAAAATTGCCGCCACCTGACAAGTGATGACCATGAGTCTGCACCTAGTACTGCAGTAGAATTGTTAAAAAAAAGTCGCTGGTTTTTAAGGACCAGTAAGCACGAAAATTTACTGGTCCGCAGTGATCATCACTGGCCTGCTACATAAAATTCTGTGTCTTTTTCCCTTTGAGTGACTCCCCACCCCATCTCCTAGAATATAAACCAATCTACCTTCGCAGTTATACAAAATTTTCAGCATAATAAAATGTAAAATTATAATTTGCTAAAAATTATGTAAACAAAAACTGTTAAATTATGATTATTTCAACTGACTGTATGGTTTAATACAATTTTTTCTATTTATTTTTTTAAATAAAATATAATAGTGTGATTTGTGTTTGGTTGCAGTTTTCTCAGAGATGGTAAAATGTACGTTTACCTGCCAGAGAGGGAAAATTTACCTGCTGGTCCTGAGGACCACTAAATAAAAACTTGAAAAATAAAAAAAATCATAACTTCGTAATTCATAAGATATCAAATCCGCTTAAATTTATTATACATCTTCTTAATATTATCTACAAATTTGATATTGACAAGTGTTTCATATGACCAACACTTACAGCAAAAGTAATAATAATCGTGTGTTGAAGATAAAAAATCACATCTCTTAATCTGCACTAAGGCTATAAAAAAGTGTAATTGACATGATGAAAACAACCCTCAGAGATACTGTGTAAAGCGCTGCATTATTAAATATGCAGGTGTCTCAAGGAAAAGATTATCAGAGTTTAAAATACAGTGTGTGGTTCATTTAATGAAACAATCACCACATGTTTTAAATTTATGATATAAATCTTCTTCATATTATTTATAACTTTTGTAGTAACAAGTTTTTGATAATATTAAATTAAGTCTACTAATGGATGATATTACTAAATATATTCTGAAAGAATGAAAAAAGGGGGTTTTGAAGAAAAATTATTGTATTAATATGATTCCGATAAAACCAACTCTCATTGAAAAATAAAATTAAATAATCGTCAAAAGTGTTCAAATAAAAGTGTTTAATAAAAAGTGTATTATATATAATCTTGATTCAGTTTTTGTTGGTGAAATTAATAGTTAACTTAAAAATCTACCTGCAGCTGTAAGCTGAGCCGGTGGGGATTTTTTTATTAGCCTGATGTGCCTACACTAGTCATGTGACAACGCTCACAAGATAATGTTAAATAAATAGAACCCTTACAAATTCTTAACTTGCATTTAAGTTTTTTAAAGATTTTTTTTTTCATATGATATATACAATAACCGTACACATAATCATGCGAAACCAATGGCCGTATCCTTTAAATTTTTTCTGTTAAATGATTTCTTTTTTTTCCCATATAGATTATTTGAAATAATTATCTAACTGAGCATCTATTTTAATTTTTGTTTCAGGTTTATTCGTTTAATGTATGCTTTTTGTTCACAATATTTCATATTTTTAAGTAATGCTACTATTTTAAATTTTTTGAATTTACAAAAATTGTCTTCAAAAGGTATACAGTAAATTAAACTTTGAATTGAAGTTAATTAAAAAAATATGATTATATGTTCATGATGAATGTTTGTGTATATTTATAGGCACATGCACACATAGAAGTGTTATCCCTAAGCTCACGTCATGTGCCCATCAGTGATTTTTACTTGCACGCTATTACTTGGTACTCACACGAGTACTTGGTGCACCACTGGTAAAAATATTAGGTAATTTTCGGTTAGCCGGGTGCCAGTGTTATATATACAGTAAACTTTAAAAAATCCACACACCATGGGACCAGAGGCTGTGCGGATTTTGGAATTTTGCAGATTTTAGAGTTTTGTAAATTCTGGATTAAATTATTTATTTTATTCAAATTATATTTTTTTATTTTCAAAAAGAGCATGTAATCATTCAGTTTAAGCAAATCAAAACTTGAATTTTTTTTTTTTTTACTTATCTGTATATTATTACTTTTAAACACAAAATTATTTTTTGTTACAATTTTTAACCATTTCTTATACAGTCTTTTGGTTGAGAACTCCCGTTTTCTTTTGAAGTTTCGTTTGAATTTTTTATATAGTCATTATTTCTTGTTGGTCTGTACAACTCTGTTGCTCCAAGAACTTCAAAATTTTCACCTAAAACAAAACCTTCAATTTTTTTTTCTCACAGTCTCTGTCAGGCTCAGTTTTACTATCTTTAGGTGGATTCATTATTGTAGAAATAAGTTCTTCATCTTCAATATGTTTTTAAGACTTCATCTTTATCATTTTCCATTCAACAGTTCCTTCTTCTTTAAAGACTCTTGTGAACATCTGGTTGAAATTTTTTGCATAATTCAACAGCGTTCAGATACTTCAGCTTGCGGTAAAGTTAACTGAAAAATCTTTTTCTTCATCCTCATTTTCAATAAATAAAGAGCCAGGCCATATTTTATGTTATACATTAATTAAAGGCTAGCATGAAATATAAAATAAATTAATTCACTGTTATCTTTAGTGGCCAATATATGGTGCCACAAGTAAAAAATCTCTCTTCGATTTCTATTATTTTGCATTTTGTTGTGTGTAAGTTTCAGTGAAATAAAAACGTTTTATTTGTGTAATATCCTGTGTCATTGCTATTTTCCCATAAATTTACATTACAAATTATTTTATTTTCGTTCACTCTTATTTGGAATAAAGATTATAAAGAATACTTAACTTCAAATTTCCCTGATTTCATTTTGAAATGAATGTGGATTTCGAAAGATTGCGGATTTTAGAAGTGCGTATATTTGAGACTCTACTGTAAATACATATATATGTATACACACACACATATGTATATACATATATTGTATATATATCACCTATATACATATAGGTTAGATGTGCCAGTAATGGACACCCTTAAGGAATTTCTTTCAAAAATTATTATTTTATTAATAGTTATAATTATTATATTCCAGTTTTTTCAATATTATATTAAACTTTCAACAATATTTAACCATTCTTATAGTCTCATTTCCCAATATGAATCAAAATTTAATTTTAAATAACAGAAATATATCAAAACACCCAAAAGCCCAGTAATGGACACCCTCTGGTCCAGTATTGGACACCCCATAAAAAACAATGCTTTTATGACTGTATTTAGAACCAGAATTTAATGAATACATACTAATGAAACAAAATAGTTATTTTCAAATAAATTTAACAATTAGGATACCAGTAAAATAACAAAATATTTGTGATAATCACTTACTGTTTGCATCAATTATTGTAATTATCAGAAGATCGATGTTTTAATTATTTTAGATGGATAGTTTAAAATGCTAAATATCAGGCAATTACAGCTATCAAATTATTGAAACAGCGAGGAATTTTAAAGGTAATACAAAAAAAAAAAAAAAAAAAAAAGTTTTGGAATATTAGTGTTTAGTTTTGTCTCACTATTTTTAACATTTAATCGTCCAGAGACTATTTGATATATCATTTATAATAATTAATATTATAAATATGAAAGAAATGATATTGTGAGTTGAATATTTTAAATACTAAATAAAATAATTTCAAAATAAAACTGTAGAACTGATGTTTGAGGCCACCGATCTGCAGATTCACTAGTTTCCTGAATGTTACCTATAACTTTCATTAATATTATTTTTTTTTGTTCTGAGATGAATAAGGAAACATTTAAGACAGAAAATAGATTTATAATAACTTCTGTAACTTAATTGTTTTGATTTAAACGGGGAGGGATTAAACCCTATGAGCCACTCTTTGACTGTGCTCTTAAACAATGTTTTCTGCTTCCTGGCTGGTTTGAATGCCAGATTATAAAATAGGCAAGGTACTACATATACACAAAAAAATAATAAATAAAATAAATAATAAAATAAAATATTGAAATTTTATTAATCACATAAAATAACATGAAAACAGCTATTTATAAAAGTTTTGGTGTTATTACATTTTGGTAAGTATAATTTAAAAATTAAATTTGATTATTTAGGTTTGGAGTTAAGTCAAAATATTTTATGCACTATAAACATTACTGAAATTGCATTTTTAGCAAAGTCTACATGGGGTGTTCATTACTGGAAAATGACTAATTAACCCTCCCAGTAATGGACACCCCTCTTAAAACCCCTCTTTTGTAAATGGCCCTTAGTATATAAAATTCTAGGTTTTCTATTGCTACTCAAACAAAAACATTCTAATTTTGCAAGAAAATAAATAATATATAAATTAATTAAACAAAGCCAGCTCTTACAAGGAGAGGGTCAACCTTGTTCATCACAGATTTTGATTATTTTAATATATGTTGTAGGGTAGAGACCCCTTAGTCTCAGGTTCAACGGATTTTATCCAACGCTCCTTAGATCTTGAGAAACCGGGGAGTCAAATAGTAGTACACAACTTAAATACCTACTTTGCAACCAAAATGACAGGTTGGTCGTAGCTCAGTTGGTATGGCCTTTTCCGGCTGATCCGCGAGTCCGGTTCGATACCTGAACGCGCTACATTTGTTTTTCTCACATTTGTTTTATAAATATACTTGTAAGTATAACTTAATAATCTGATTGTCAAATAAAATTTATAATATTGTATACCAATTATAATTTTAACCTATTTAATTTTTTTACTTTTAACTAAATAGTTGTATAAATCATCTTAATACTTCTAATTTTTTAATTACTTTTAAAATGTATTTCATATATTCTTTATCGATGCAATGATATTAAGCAATTGTGTCAATTCGTGATTTTAAAGAAACATCATTTACGCATCGCTTTAACAGAGGAAGTCAATGCGATAATACTGTTTTTAAAATAACAAGCATAATTATATTAAAAATTAGCATCAGGATTAAATTACAACCGATTTTTTGCATATTAAACATTTTTAAATTTATAATACGTATGCTTGCGTTTTCAATTATTTTGCTTTCCTCTTTATCTTATTTCTGCTTTTACTTTTATTTTATTTGAATATTCTTTTATTTTATCATAACTAGATGGCGCCACAACAAGTTTTGTCACGATTTTGTAATTTTTATCATTCAATAATAGACCCAATTTCTTTTTAAACCTCTTTAAAGGATGCGAAATAATAGTGCAAAAATAAAAAATATATACATTTAAGTTTATTAACATTATAATTAATGTATGATATTAAAATTTTTAATTAAAATTATTAAATTATAATTACAAGTATATTTATAAAACAAAAAATGAGAAAAACAAATGTAGCGCGTTCCGAACCCGGGCCCGCAGATCAGCAAGCAAACGCCGTACCAACTGAGCTACGACCATCCTATCTGTTTTGTTACAAAGTAATTATTTTAGTTGTGTACTACTATTAGACCCCCGGTTTCTCAAGAACTAAGGAGCGTTGGATAAAATCCGTTGAACCTGAGACCAAGGGGTCTCTACCCTACAACATTTATTAAAATAATCAAATTCTGTGATGAACAAAGTTGCCCCCCTCCTTGTTAGCCTCTTCATTAAGATTTTCACAGAAAAACAGCGAAACTTTCAAACATTATTTTCTGCTTCCTGATTGGTTTGATTAAAAGTGTCAGCAATAACACAGTTTTATAAAACATGCAAAGGGAAATTATTAAAAAACTAATTAAAGCTAAATATTTATTAGTTATTTTTTTATGAACCAAAAACATCAAGGGGTGCCCATTACTGGAAGGGTGTCCATTACTGGCACATCTACCCTATATCCACATATATGTAGTATATGCAGGGTAAGTCAAAATGAATATAGCGATTACAAATGGCTATAACTATTTAATGTAAAAGAATTTATTGATAAGATTAACACAGAATGTAGACAGAACTTAAAAATTTCTTTACGTAAGGCGCAGGTGCAGTGAAGCGGAAGCCTACGCATGCGCGAGTTGAAACTTCGCAGCGACAAGAAACCTGCTTATTGCAGGAGTCTCATTAGTAAAAATGGCGAGTCCCGTGCCGAAAGTATTTTGCGTGTTAGAATTTAACCAATGTCATTCTGTTATCACAGTGCAGCGAGATGGAGCACCGCCACACTGGAGTACGGAGGCGCGCACACTTTTAAACCAACACCTTCCAAACATTGGATAGATCGAAGTGGAGATACTGACGATGCCTTCTGCTCTTGGCCACCGAGATCTCCAGACTTGACACCCCGCGATTTTGTGCCTCCCATGCCTAAAACAATTGAGGAACTCAAAATACGCATTTGTAATGCGCTTGTGTCGGTGACTGAACAAATACTTCAGAATGTATGGCGTGAAATGGACTATCATCTCAATATTGTCCGTGTGACCAAGGGATGTCACATAGAACATCTATGACGTATGTATATAAAATTTTGAAGTTCCGGCTACATTCTGTGTTAATCTTATCACATACATAAATTCTTTTCCATTAAATAGTTATAGCCGTTTGTAATCGCTATATTCATTTTGACTTACCCTGTATATTTATATAAACATGTATATAGATTTATACATGTATATATAACATTGGCACCCGTCTAACCGAAAAGTACCAAATATTACAAGCATTTATATTCATTCAGCTGTAATTAGAAATTTAAAAATTGTGAAAAATTCATCATAATGTTTTAAAATTTAAAATACAGCTTCATCGTATGTTATAAGGTTCAATTTTAGGTTATATTTATAGAAACGTCTATTTTTTTTTTTTAATTTCATGCTATTATAAGAATATTGCTCAGTTCTCTGTTGTGCCACTTTTTCATTACAGGTACACCAATAAATTTATGTTTTTTTTTTATCTTATTATTAATTTTATTGTTGCAGTGTGAATTATGTATGTGATAGCAATATATTTAACCCTAAACCGGAAACGTGAAAATCCCGTGCACAAACAGAACACTTAATAATTTATGAAATAGTGAACTTAAACATTTAATCTTTAATCGTAATGCATTAACAGGAGCAATTTTTTAATATAACAGCACAAAAATAAGTTTTGAATGCCGGAGTGAGAAAATATTAAGGGCAGATATGTCGACGAAACCATCTCACAGACGGTACATTTCCTGTTAAGGAAACTACAATAATTAAGCCTTTTTGTGGTAAAATTTAGATAGGCAAAAAAGTGCACAAAATCTGAGCGTATTTGGCATCACTGATTGTGTATAAAAAGTGCACAATTTAGGTATCCAAAAAATGTGTTAAAAAAAGTGCACAAAATCCGAGCGTATTTGACACCACTGATTGTGTATGAAAAGTACACAATTTAGGTATGCAAAAAAACTGTAAAAAAAAGTGCACAAAATCCGAGGGTATTTGGCACCTCTGATTGTGCATAAAAAGTGAACAATTTAGGTATGCACCTTTAGTGCACAACTCAGTGTGCACTTATGCATAAGCAGAGGTGCCAAATACGCTTACTTTTTGTGCACTTTTTTTTTACATTTTTTTTTACACTTTTTTTGCAAACTTTTTATAGCTGGGTAACTAGGAAAATGATTAAGAATATTACCACTTTTTGAAAATATTTAGCTTTGACTATTTCTCTACTGTATCTAAATTTGATTGAAAGACATGGAAATCCCTACAGGGAATTAGATACAAGATAAGGGAAATGTCTGTAAAACGATGACCGAGAAACTCAATCGAATGCATTTAACCGAAAACTAGTATAAATTTACAGAGAGTCTTGACCCAGAAACTCAATCGAATGCATTTAACTGAGAACTAGTGCAAATTTACAGAGAGTCTCGTTTTTTTCTGTGTTTTTACAGAAATTTTTAAAAGTGTCCTATTCGTTTCAAAAAGTGTTTACTTAAAAATTGATTATTAAATTGCTAACATATTAAAAAATTCTCCAAAGCATTTTTCGAATAATATATTTTTTTTACTTATTTGTACCTTTTAAAGTCAAATTTAGTGTAAGACAGTACACCATTAAAATACAAGTATGGTGTTTTAATAAAATTTTTACTGATCAAATTGAAAGTTTACTTCACTGTACGTTCTTTTATCATTGCTATGCAAATCAAGATAAATTTAATCGAGGATGAACAAGGAACCCCTTGCATACTTCAACCTTTTTGTAAGATTTATTTATCCAGTAAAACTGTATACAGGGTATCCCAAAAACATTGACCTCGGCTTTTATTTCTTAAATATTTATAATAGACTTATATTATAAATTACGAAGCTACGTTAAATATATATATACAGAATTTTATGAAATAGATTAAAAATTTTCAGGGGATTAAATTTGAAGAGATTCAAAATTTAACTTTTTATACGGTCCCCGTACGAAAAATTTCCCAGTGAGTAAAATGTGCCCCATACACTAATAAGGCCATGTACAAAATTTCAGCATTTTGTCATAAAAAATTTCAGAGATATGTTTAAACAAAGTTGGTGAGGGGTTAATCATAAATCAAAATGTAAATGTTTAGAGTTAGATAGCAATGAATGTTTTCTTTCGTAATTTTTGTACGATCCCTGAAACTCGATACTCCGACTTTATTTTTTCACTTTGCGAACTCATATCCAAGCATCAAAAACTGGATTAAGTCAGCATTTATGTTTCATAACTCTGCGACTTTTTATGGTAAATTGCTGAAATTTTGTACAAGACCATATTAGTGAATGTGGTACTTGTTACATATTCAGAATTTTATTTTATTTTATATTTTATATTTTTTTTCTTTTGTAAGGGGCCTTAGAAAAAATTAAATGTTGTGTTTTTTCAAATTTAATCCCCCAAAAATTTTAATATAATAATTATAATAAATAATATTATTATAATTTTAATCATGAAATTCTGTATTTTTTTTACTAACATTTTAATTTATAATATATGTCTATGATCAATATTTAAGGCCTAGGTCAATGTTTTTGGGAAACACTGTATTTTTAACTCATATTATTACCAAAATTTGTATTCTTTAAAAAAAGGTTGAGCATAAATTAAACTTGGTATGAAGCACAAATAAAATGCACTAAAAATGCTTTTAGGTGCGTATATATAATATAAAATTATTTAAAATACATTAAAATACCTTAATATATACTTTATATTTTAAACGTTTTATAGTATATAAGGTTTGTTGGGGTAACTGGAATCACGAGGTAATTGGGCCATAGGCTATTTTATAAAAACTGTTGGTGTTTTTTAAGTTTTAGCTATCGTGAGCGATGCCCCTTTATGTCTACTTCCTAAAACAACGTGTATCAACTCAATCATAACTCTCACTTTGCTGTGATAGGTTGTCAAAAATTTACGTTTCTTTTTTTAAAAAACAACGTCAATATGGTTGAACTTCCTCGGATTTTTATTAAAATACTGTAAGTACTTTTATTAAACAATCTTTTTTTTTTAAGATTAGATATATAACTACATTAATATTATTAGGTATCTATACATATTTACTTCATGTTTTAAATGTAAGCCCGATGTCCCAGTTACCCTATAAATGTTTCAAGAATGGGGTAACTGGGACATGTATCCGGGGTAACTGGGCAATGCTGGATCCAGTTACCCAAATAGTTATAAATAATTTTTTTGTGTTTCTCTTACTACGGGAAGTAAAATTCTCCATTGGTTTTTCCTCACAATAAAGAAAATGATAGAATACCTTATTAAAATAACGCAATAAAATTTTTTAAAAAGCATATTGAGTAATATCAAACCAAATTTCTTGACCACTTGAGAGGCGGTGATTCCGTTATGGCATCACTTAATTTTAATTCCTAATTGCCACATTGGCACCTGAATTTTATAATTAAAATTTAACCTGTATTAAGTACGAAAATATACATTTACATGTTTTCAGAGAGATTCTCTTGTAAATATACGTTTCATTAAATTATTTCAACATTTTACGAATGCAAGTACCTTGCCCCTGAAAGCCAGATAGCCAGACCTTGAAATTGTACTATACACAGGGGTCGCATTCTATAGGCATAGCTGTCAGTTTTTACGCTTTCTTGCTACCACTAAAATTTTATAGAGATTTTCGTTTTGTTTAGTCATAAGATTTCGACGATTAAATAAGACAGCATTCACTATAATATTTTAGTGTTAAGAGGAAAGCGCAAAAGTTGGCAGCTATGCTATAGGGAATCTTTTATCGTCCCTACCACTATTTTGAAAATAATATCTTCATCGCACCTTTCTTTAAGGAACAATAAAATTTTCCCTATATAATGCGACCCCTGGATAAAGATAAAGTACTTAAGTACTTACGTAGCCTTTTGTTCAGAGATTTACCTTGCTATTTTTTCCTTAAAATACCCATCTGACTTTTATACTTATTATCTATACTAAAGTACATAAGTACTTACTTTAGTTTTATATTTTTGGTATAAATAAATCTAATATTTTCACTTTTAGTGCTTTTTTAGGCACACTGACAGCAAAGGTTTCCCTACAACGCTGTTTATTGACATATAATTTACATGATCTGCCTGGTTTAAATTTTTTAAGTTGTTTACACTTTTTCAAATAGGACCTGATATCCGATATGAAAAAAATATAAACGCGTGTGGAACATAGACCCCCCCCCCGGTCCAGTTACCCCATTTTTGGGGGCAACTGGACCCATGAGGAAAGAAAGATGAAATATGCATATTTTTATATTTTTAAATATTAAAATGTAATTTTGAGCATTTCTGTCTGATAGAAGGAACCTAACTGAACAGATTTACAGAAGTTCAGACTTTAATTGAAATGAACATTAGCTTTTTGAAGCTGAATTGTCAGAAGCTCCAGAGTCACATTGTAAAATCATGCCTCAGTTGCCCCAACTAACCTTATATATATGCACATAAAAGCAATTGTAGTGCATTTTATTTGTGCTTTATACGAATTTTCATTATTTACTCAAGGTGTATTTAGCACTAGAATTTTAACATTTCTTAAAAAGTTAAACATTTATTTCTTTCTAATGATTGTTGCATGATAAATTTATTTATTTACTCCGCTGCAATAATTTAATTTTATGTCACGATATAAACTTTTTTTAAAGCATTTCCCTCAAAGTTAATTTTTCGTAAATGATATTGTACTTTTTTGTAAAATAATTAGTATTCTTTAAAGTATTTTTCTTTTAAAATTATGAAAATTTAATAATAATTTAAAAAATAAGAGTGATTTATCTTTAGTGGAAGTTATTTCAAACCGTAATCTTTTCGAGGGGTAATTTATCTTACTATATAAATTATAGATGACGTGAAAGACCATAACACTCATCGAAAATAAGTTTTACGACTTTATGGCAGAAAGCACACTCATAAAATAACATGCAAATCTAGCCTTCCAAATAATACGTATTGTAACTGAGATAAGAACATCGCGTTTCGGATATAATGGTTCTGTAATTTCCATGACTTTTTGAGAATATTAAGAAGAATACAGCTGAAAACGTATTGTCCGCTTTCAACAACAGCTTTTGTTTTTCCTTTTTAAAAAATATAGTTTTTTATTCGAAATCATACATTAATAGATTTATCTAGTGAATATTTCAATTTTGCTATCCCGAATGAAAACGTATTAACTTTTATACTAACACTTAAAATTTTTAAAACAGAAAATTGCAGCTAAAGTAGCACTTGTATAAGAATGGAAAAATTAAGTAACACTGAATACTAAATTTTGAATACAGACTACTGAATTTTTCGAATACTAACGATAGGTTTATCAATGATAAGATAAATTGTATAGCAAATAAGAACTTCCTGCTATGGTATGGTTAATGTTCTTTAAATGTATATTTAATATTATTAATTAAAATAATATGTATATTACAAAATTCAAAATTTCGTATATTATTAAAATTGAAGAGCTGAGTGGATGAACATGTTATGCTGCACTTTCTAAAAAAAAAAATTTATCTTTTGGATGAAAGCGTTAGGAGGTATCCTATCACATGGTGACGCTAAAATACTAAGATTCTATTTAGTCTTGAAGATTTAAGGCATTATTCATTAACACTTAATAATGTCAATAATATTAATAAATTTTAATATTTGAAAATTAAATATGAATAAGTTTTTATGAGAGAGTTTAGTACCATACCTGTTAATATTTTAAACACATGGTATCAAACAGAAAATTAATCATTAAAATTTACAGCAAAAACTTTCACTTCAAATTTCTTCAAATGTAATTTTTGTTACTTAACATGTTCTTCCACTTAGCTCTTCAATTGTTCTACAAAAAGCTCCTCTTATCAATTCATTCTACAACCATAGTTTACAAATTTTTCCTATATTAAATTATATTCCATTTATTTCCTTATTTAAATCTCCTTTTATTTTACATTGCGTAAATTCCTAATTTGTTCCTCTTATTTAATGTCTAGAATGACTTCCCGTATTTTTTTTTCAATTTTTTTTCTTTATTTCCCAAATTTTAATGCCGAATTCATTCTATTAAAAGCAATTATCATTTTCATACGATTTCTTTTTTTTTTCCTTTTTTTTTCCATAACTCGATTTCCCGCGTAATATTGCTCGGATGATTCGTCTCAATTTTATGTCGCGTACAATAAAGAGTCCCACGGACTTGCAACCTGCTCATTAGTTAAATTACTACAGCATTGGCAAAAAATCCCTATTCATCGACGAGTTTAAAACGATTTGCGCAGAATTTTACTGATTTTGAGTTGTCTAAAAACTATGCTGCTTGTAGAGATAGTTATTGTGTCTTTGAATTCACTTATTTTTATAGCATCAACGTCTACTTCATATTTTTTAAAGATATCCGCGAAGCTATGAAAATGTTCTGAAACTTTTTATTTATATAAGGTAATAAAGTTTGGTTAACTCAGAAGGCATTTTTCTCTTCTAAATCTGCTACATTCATCAGCCAGGCTGATTAAGCATGTTATACGACTGCCTTTTATAAATTATTTCACGGATGTTTACCGTACGGATGTTGGAAGTGTGTAGTGGATTACAGAGAATGATGGCTTTACGAAAACTGGAATGCTCCCATCGTCACATGTATATTTAATATTATTAACTCAAATACATCTTATTAATAAAAAACTTTAGATTACATCATTATTAAAATGATAGTTTATATAAATATTTACAAAATATTTATAAAATAAGTATAAGACTAGTTGACTCACATAACTTTACCAGGAAAAGCCTGAATATTAAAATTTCAACGTTACCAGAAAACATCTTTTCCTATAAAACATCACAATAAGTTAATAAAGTTCACTTCTCAGGCTTATCAGAATATTTTCTGTAGATATGTTTTTGAAATGAACTTCTTCAATATTTCATTTAAAAAAGATTTATGCTGCAGCCATCGATATAGAAACAAGAACCAATCAATGGGTATCTTTTATTTCCCGTTATAAATCTCAGCTTTTATCCCGTATTTTTATACCATGTTTAGCATTTTTTCTTACATCTAATTATTAAAATCAAATATTATAAATTCAATAAGTGCCTCCTTCATGATTTCTTGACATAACTATACTTATGCTGCAGTCTCAAACTGTTTGGTGCGAAGACGGCAATTGAACTGAAAAGAACTTTTTTGTTTGTTTATTGTTTTAATATAAATTTTTGTAGATGCACAGTGATAATGTGAAAATATTGATTCTATGTAATTACTTTAATTTTTTATGACAAATTAAAATGTTTTCAGTCTTAAGATGTAGTCTTAAATGAATTAAAGCTTGCAAAAAATGTCAACTATTAAAAAGGTGTGCATAATCCATGAATGAGGTAAAATAATTTTTACAAGTTTAATATTAGGTATAGATTGTTCATAATAGTAAAATGCATGATGTTTATTCAACTTAAAAATAATTCTTAACATTCGCCATCCTTAAATCAATCTCTCAAGTTAAAACAAAAGCATTTTAATGCTATTTATTTTTTTTAACTAATTTGTTTAATTGATAAATTTTCCTGAATAATAAAATATGTAGAAAGTGACCTAAAAGCTACATTTTATCTGAAAATGCTTAATTATAAAAAAGTTTTATATTTCTAACATGAAACTAATTTCTCTTGAGAAAAATATGTGTTCTTATGACAAAATACATACAAAATTATAAAAACTTACTTCTGCAAGTTATCGATGCATAAATTCTTTTTTTAAGAGCGGAGGGTGGGGGGTGGGGGCGATAAACTTTTCTATTTATCTTTCCTAATCGAAATGTAAAGTAGAATTAAAAAAGCAACGGCATTGTTTCAAATTATAATACATATTTTTCGTCTATCACTAGAACCATTATAGTATTTTTTGAGTTTTTATTTATTTTTTTTTAATTTTTGAGGTGTGATTTGTATATTATTAAAACATACCTCTGTTCCCAAATTATGTTTAAAATATTATCTAATAATAATTAAAAATATCAGAATTAATAAGTCAATTCTCATAAATTTAGCAAACAAATTTAGAACTATTTAACATTTATAGATTGTATGCTTTAAAATATTAAAATATAAAATTAAATTTTAAATTCAAGACATTTTCGTCAATCAAAGTAAGTAATACACTATCTACATGAGAATTAACATTATATTAAAAACATCAATTTATGCGAAAATATAAGGAATTTTCAAAAATAAATATCATAATCATTTTCTCAACGTTATTTTATTATCTTTTTTAAAGTGCTTAGGATTTTTGCTTTCAAAATCTAACCATTTAAAAAAATTAGGGCTGTACCTAACATAAAATAAATTCATTTCGAGACAGATATGCGTTCCTAAGACAAATCACATACGAAATTACGAAAGTTTACTTCTACAGCTTATCGAGGCATAAATTCTTTTCTGGCTTGAACATAAAGTGCTCCATTTATTTCATTGCTGGGAGAGTTTTGCTATAAATACTTTTACTGTGAATCCCAATCGTTCAATAGTCATCTTTTGTTTCCTGTTATTTTCAATTTATCTTTTATCTCGTAACTTTTACTTTTATCTGTAATAAACATTTTAATAATCTGGAAGAAAACTTAGAAAATAATTAATAGATGGCAAAGAAAATGCTTCGATATTAATTGATGACGATTTTTTTTTATTGCATTAAGGGGCGAGGGACCTTAAAAATATTTTTTTTTATTTTTTGTAAATTTCACTTTAAATATTACTTAAAGATACATTATATGCATTATGACATGTATTTATCACAAAAAGAAATGTTATTTTTGAGAAAAAAGTGGGATTTTACGCGTCGTCTTAGAAATCTCCGAAATGCCCCCTGCGCATTCCATATCAATGAAAACCCCCAATATTTTTTATAAAAGTTTGGTTTATACATATATAAATAAAATTGTGCATCGAATTTTATATATTTAAATATAAAAGTAAAAAAAAAAAATTTTTTTTGAAAAATTTTGAAAATTTTCAAAAATATTTCAAAATTTCAAAATTTTTCTTTTTTTTTCTTTTTCTTTTTTTTTTCTTTTTTTTTTTGTAAATTTAACTTTAAATATTACTCAAGGGAACATTATATGTATTATGACATGCATTTATCGCAAAAAAAAAAAAAAATATTTTTGAGAAAAAAATGGCATTTTACGCGTCGTTGTAGAAATCTTGGAAATGTACCCTGCGCATTCAATATCAATGAAAATCCCCAATATTTTTTTATAAAAGTTTGGTTTATATATGTAAATAAAACTGTGCATCGAATTTTATATATTTGAACATAAAAGTATTAAAAAAAAAAAAAAAAAAAAAAAAAAAAAAAAAACAGTGGCACTCCGGGTGTGCCAATAGAAGTGAAAACTTCAACAATTACGTGTGTGTTTTTTTAATCGTCAGAAAATGTTTTATTGCGCAGGAAATACTTTTAAATGTAGTGTTTTTTTATTCATTATTATACAATAACATACACCATAGACATACACCGTATCGCAAAAATAACACGAATTTTAAAAACAAGAGAGTTTTTCTGCTAAATTTACCCGATATTTGATCGAATAGTTCACTTTTGCCACCAACTATTGACATAAATAACAACTGCTGAATCAACATAATTTTATTTTGCTAGAGCAAAATAGTTTCATTTTAGCAAGAGTCAAGAGTGTTGGCTAATTTTTACATGAGATGTTTTTGATGAGATTTCCTTTTTCTAACTCTTGTACGTGTATTTCGGGAACCAATAGCGCACAGGCAAGCATGCGGCGCGCTTGCCTGTAAATTGTTGTTATTGACTAAGCAATCAATAACAATTAATTGCCCGCCCTCCTCATACCGAACTATGCAGAATACATGTACATACTTATATACAGAGGTGTCGGTTACAATAACAGTATCACGAGTTCAATGGTTTTTCCCATCTCAAAAAAATGCCAAACGCGCCCAAAGAAGCTTTCACTTCAATGATGAAAGTATCAAGTATTTGTCTTTAACAATAAACACAACAGCGTACTGCAACGAAAATATAAATTTTGTGTGTGTTCCTGTGTGAACGCCGGGAGAAAAAGTGAGTTTTAGCTTCGTTCTTCTTTTGCCAATTGAGCTGAAGAGGGAAAAGTTCCTGTCATTCACCGCTTGGCGCGCTAGTGTCTATGTGCCAAAATGCTAGCATGTCGGTTACGTAACAGTGTCTCCAAATCAGTGGTTTTTCTCCATCTCAAAAAAAGCTCAGCGCGCCTAAAGAAGTTTTCACTGCAAAAAAATTTAAAAATTTTTGAAATTTTTTTGAAACAATTTTTAATTTTTTCAAAAAAAAAAAAAAAAAAAAAAAAAAAAAACATTTTACCTTTATATTCAAATATATAAAATTCGAAGCACAGTTTTATTTATATATATAAACCAAACTTTTATAAAAAGTATTGGGGCTTTGGAAAAGTATTGGGGCTTTATATGGAACGCACAGGAGGCATTTCGAAGATTTCTAAGACTCCATTTTTTTCTAAAATTCTATTTTTTTCTAAAAAATATTTTTTTTTGTGATAAATGCATGCCATAATGCGTCGTCTGTACCCTTGAATAATATTTAAAGTGAAATTTACAAAAAATAAAAAAAAATTGATTTTTTAGGTATTTAAGGTCCCTCGTCCCTTAAAAGTGTTATTCCATTTCATTTTCCGTTTTAGGACATTAAAAATATATTCGTAGTGAAAAATCTAATTCGTTGTAAGTAAATTTAAATTAATAGGGCTTAAAAAATATAATAACAGAAACAATTTTACGAAAAATGTAATGAATTTTCTATGTTTAAAAAAAGCGTAGGAATGCACTGACAAAGAGATTTTATTTGCTTCGTTTAAAAAGTTTTGTGATCGCGCTTAAAAATTAGAGACAGTTAAAAAGGGTTTTAGTACTGTTTTCTAACATAAAATAAAATTCTGTTCCAGGCAAATATGCGCTCTGGAATTTTTTTTCTTCATAAAACAATTGACGTATGACATTGTTAAATTTTACTGCTTAAAACTATTGAAGGACAAATTCCTTACTACTGGAATCACTTGAACATCAACTGATCCATTTATTTCTTTGTTTAGAGAGCCATAAAATACGTTTATTGTGATTTTCTTTTTATCGAAGTTGAAATGGCGTCAACCAATCATTGTCTTTTGTTTCCAGTTATGTTACAATTTTCTAAAACATACCATTGTAATGGTTTTTAAGCCCTTGCTCTGCATTTTTTATGTTAATTGCAAAATTTTAATTAATTCTATCAACTTAGTCGTAAGATTTCTTTTCTTTAAGGCTTGCATTCACAATTTTATTTAAAAAAATTTCTTGAAGCTGAGCATTTGTAAATCATCTTAGTACAGTAAAGCGAACATATTTATTAACTATTTATTTAATTAATAAGATTTTATAACAAAAGTTTAAGACAAGTTGATATTAAAGTCTCAAAAATCTGCATCTACTGAATTTAGATTAAAAGGAAAAGTAAAAAATAAGGAACTAAGTTTTTAATTTATTTGAAAATATATTTAACTTTTTAAGGTATAGAAATTATTAAAAAGCATGTATAAAAGTAATTTGTTAGCCTCTTAAAAAATCGCTTGAATTTCTGTCTGAAAATCTTTAACTTTTAATCCATAACGTATTCAGAAAACATAGATATACCTGTCAATCTTCCAACTTTTGTAAGTCAAATAAACATAAGTTGCACAAGAAAAATTATTTAATGCAATGTTTTTTCTTCAATTTTGATAATTTATTATGTCATTTTCTGAATTAAAATCTAGTTATATTTGGATTTGAAAAACCTGGAAAGTTCATAGCAATATAAATAGGTATAGTACGCCGTAGTCTTAGAAATATTTTATTGAAAAAATTTATTTGCATGAAAATATAAGATAATTTTCTAAGACACAGAAATAATTAAAATGGATTTTCATTTTTCTGTCTAGTAATTCAGAACTTTTCATTCAAACCTTTGCCAGTAATCACACACATATATATATATATAAATCAGCTTGGTTGACATCCTTTACAACACTACAGATTTTTCTCTAAAAATATTTAATTTTTATTTCAAGTCTGTTTAGTAACCCTAAATATATATATGCGTGACATTTATATATATATTTAAAATATATTATTAATTGAACGAAAATATTGATTTATTAAGCAATAGAAAGTGTAAAAAAGTTTCATTTTAATATATTTAAATCGTTTTTCTTAAAGTGATTTTGTTTTTTATCTAAAATTTCTTATCTGTTTTCAAACTATTATCGTGCTGTCACTATCGTATAAAAATCCACTTTCTAGACAAATACCCAGCCTTAAGACGAATTATTTATGCAATTATAAAAGTTTTCTCATCAAACTTACTGAAGCATACATTCTTTCCTTCTGAGATTGTATGAACATAAACTGTTCCATTTATTTAATGGCTGGGAAAGTTTCGACATAACTACTGTAACTCTGATTTACCTCCTCATCAAAATATTAATCGTAATCGTTCAATATCTATCTTTCCTTTTATTAAATAAAAATACTTTTTTATTTTCCATTCTTTACTATTAAGATATAAATAAAATATGCATTTATTTACAAACGTTTTCGTAGTCGTAATTGTTTTAGCATTTTGGTAGCTTGCTCATCTAATAGTTACTCAAATCTTCGCCTCGTTAAGTTTTTACTAGTACATAAATCACAGATAATACAGATAGTAATAGATAAGTGATAGTTCATAATATAGATAATATATAGTATAGATAATAGATAGTACATAAATTACAGACATAAATCACATTGATAAAGGCTATTAAGTTTCAAAGAGAGATGAGGAATTTAAAATGATGATCTTTCTGCATTTTTGCATCCCTTAAAATACTATAAATGAGACAGATAGAAAACTACTACTAAAATAAGGCATTTTAAAATTACTTTATTTTGTTTTTGATAAAGACGATAATTCGTGCTTTATTATAAGAATTTAAACTGTTTTGATATATCTAAACCTAAAGTATGTTTCTTACTTTAGGATGAAAATAATGTTAAATCTAGCCTTTAAGGAGTATTTTTAAAATTAAAATAGACTGATTGTATGTGTGCTTTAGGGAGTTCGAAATATAACGACTAACGTTTGAGTATTTTGAACAGTTCTCTTACCTTTGGGTGTATTTGAAATCTCATAAATAAATGGAGAATCCTTCTTTACTTCCCGTATACATAAGGTCTAAGGAAAGTATTCTAGTTATGATGAAAAAAAGAAGGTTATTGAAATATTAATATATTTTTACATTTTGATGTTCCCTTAAATTAGTTTCGCTATTTTTACAATGTATGTGTGAAGGTATGTGTATGCATTAGAATTTCATCACGTTTTAACACTTTATCTACTGACGGTACTTATAAGTACCATTAAAGTAACTTGTCATAAAATTCACTTAATACATCGATTAGTTGTAATACAGTTTAGAATGAGTTATAGATACATTACTTTATATTGTTAAAGACCATCCAAAAGCATTATTGGTTATACAAAACAAAAACTTTTAAAAGGATGATTTATTTTGCCTTTGCATATTTTCAGCTACCTTCGTGTTGGGGTAAGGGGGGATTTTTCAATTCGGACATATTTCTGTATTTCTATTGTAAGAACATTATACTTGTACATCTCCTAATTCTACAAGTTACTAAGAAAAATATTTAAAATAAACGATTTGAGTGGGGTTATAAATATTTCATAAAACCCCTATAAATTCAAATTTAATTAATCCTTCTAAATCCTTTGATCCTTCTAAAATTTATCAAATGTTTATGTAAATCTTCTAATGTAGTTTCAAAAATTCACGAAAAATGCTCTAGGAAATAAAATTTTCATGAATTAATAATTCAGTAGATAAAGGGTTAACGTCCCCTAACCTCGCTTTTTTTTTCGACGATGCCGGCATGAGTGGGCGAGATGTTACTTGAATCCAGAACATTTTGGCTATAATTACCAATTATCTTCCAATTGAGCTATCTGGATGACATCCGAACCTATAGCGCAATATTCGCTCAGAACAATCCTTTAATAAAGACATCTGGATGTTATTTGAAACAGCTCGACATAATGAACCGCAGTTAAAGGAACTCCAATAAACTATAGATGAGTAATTACACTTAAAAAAATTAAAACAATCATATTACTAATAAATAATTAATACAATTGCCAATTCGTTTTCCATTGAGCCATCAGGACGACATTCCCACAAACACAATATCTGCTCAGATCAACCATTTGATAATGATATCGTGTCTGTTATTTAAAACAGATCGAAAGAATAAACAGCAGACAAAGGAACTCCAATAATCTTCGTATTGGTAATGAAACATTTAATTATTTTTAACACAATCAAGGGATTGGTAAATAATTCACATGAATAGTAACTTTTACAACTGAGCGAAAATGTGTTCCGGTTGTAATAACAGAATTTCCTCGTGTTTTCAGGTCCGTTAATCTCGACGTTTTTGGATGTCAAACGGTATCGGCAGTATTGGAGTGTTTGAGTGAATACAATGACACCCAAAGTACAAAATCGACAACAAAAATCTTCCATTTGGTGAATATGATAAAAGACACTGTCGCAAGAACTGCATAAATTTTTGAAGAAATTGCCCACAAAATTGGTATCTAAACCTTTTTTTTAACAATCTTTCGAAAATTCTCTGAAGATAATTACAAGAAAGTGCCGATTATCGGAACTCCAATTAACCGAACTTCCAATTATCCGAACAGCTGCTTTCTTTCATTTTTTTTTTAACCGAACTTCTATTTATCCGAACAGACTATTTCTCTCAATTTTTTTTAATGATGATGAGATTGTGGATGAGATTTAAGATGAAAAAGAAATTGAAGAAATGAAAACAAATGCTGTGAAAATGATCCATGTCGACGAATAACGAAGCCTTTGAATGTTTGGAAACAGCTATGAAATTGCTCGAACGGCATAAGAATTCGTATTCAATTAACGTATTATAGAACAATTCGAGATATTGCAGCATTAGAAAGAACATCTTCTTTAAAACAAGGAACAATCGGAAGCTTTTTTGTTTAAATTATAATCTCTGGAGTTCAGGAAATGATAAAAATAGAAAAAAAAAAAAAAAAAAAAAAAAAAAACCTAGTTTTAAAACACATTAGCACTAACTGGTGCTGCCAGTCCTAAGCATGGACAAATTGTGAAGGTTTTAGTATAGTCAAAAACATCACTTAAATTGTCTGTCCATTTATCCGAACTTTTGCTTATCCGAACTAAGGTTGTTACCTATTTGTTCGGATAATCGGCGCTCTGTTATAAACATTTTTTCTTATATAACTATCAATTAAAGTATTTTTAATGCATCTCGTTCATCAATTAAACAACTCACCTAAACGTGACTTAGTTTCTAACATCCTTTTTCTTCTTCTTATTATAGCCCATTATTTCTTCAGGGCGGAATGAAAATTTACGGTGTTTAATAGTCTCTTCGACGATCTCAACTTCTTTCAACGGTATCTTTCGTTGATATACTAAAGCTAAAACATTAAAAAGAAACAGATTATTATGACTGATCACTTAAACACTTTTATGTATTAAAATATACCAGATAACATTAACACAGAAGTTATTTAAAGCTTTTGACTTCTTTCTAATACCTAATAATCTATACAATTTTTACCAAATCATGAATCAATTTTATTTCATTTTTGATGGTTAATCTCCAATTATGTCAATAAATTTTCAGTCATATTATTTTCATCACAAAAATTGGTGAAGGGTGTTTAAAAAATCTTTATCGTAATATTTATTCAACTATATACACGACTACTTCTTTTATGTTACCTATTACGAAGAAATTGCATAAAAAATGTTTAAAGGAGTACGGCAAAAATGCCTTAGTATTTTCGAGTACTAAATCATAAAAATAATTATAAATCGCATTTAACGATAATAATTTTATATTGTTAATCACCTTTAAATAAGGAAAATATCCTTCTATACATATAAAAATGTAACGATTTGGAAATGGGCCAAAAGGTTTGGGAATGGACCAATAAAAATCTGCACAGACACCGGGAAACGCATCTGATAGGTCTAATTTCTGTCTTTTCTTAGCGGGAATTGTGATTGGTGAAATCCATGAAAGTAGATAATTTAGGTAGGAGGGGGGGGGGGGCGGAGGGGTTCTTTTAAAGGGTGGACGGTAAGAGATTTTTTGAGAAAGAAGATAATTTCCATTAACTAATGAGAAAGGGGCGGTGGAGGGGGTCCATCTGCGTTTGAAATCTAAAAATTGAATTCGTAGAAATAAGGGATAGCGAAGCGATCCAGAATGGCAACGCGAGACAATTACATTTGGGGTTGGCTAGAAAATAGGGATTTCTTCGCGATACCAAACGGAATCACGAAGCGAATTCATTCATGAGCGTAGCGAGCAGAAAAAGAATCTTAAATGAAATAAGTTTTATTTCCTCTCTAAAAAACTAAATAAAAAAAAGAAACTTTTAAAAATTGTATACAGAAACGCGAAAATACGTTGCTGGCCTGCAATAATAAAATCATTACAGAAAGAAAAAAGAAAAGTTCACGAATTTTATGTATGAACAAATCAGCATATCATTCACTTGTAAAATTAAACTTGTTGCAAACTAAAATGTTTTTGATCAGAAAAGAATCTTAACACTAAATACATGTTTATTTATCCATTGCATTTAGGTCCAAATGGCTCCGAATTCAAAAGAATCTGAAAAAAGAGAAATAACAAATTAATATTCGTCGTGTACATTTTATATTTCAAAAAAAAAAAAAAATTATCGTTGTAACTGTATTTTAGAACCATTCATTAAACAATGAATGAAACAAAGCATTTTAAGTTCAAGTCCTTTCCGAACTAGAAGATTTATGCTAGAATGGTATCCTGAAATAAACATTTATGGGATTCTCTCAATCTTTTACAAACACATATTTGTCTTAGAAATTTCGTTGCTGTTTTTTTTCTTTAGAAAATAAAACGATGTTAACTTTAATGGACTAAATATTATTTTATAGTGATTGATAAAGCAATTTGCATACTTATTCGTTTTTATGGGAAGTGGTATAAGTTAAATTATAATCCTCACTGCTCGTGACATGGAATGCAAATTACTTGGTGCTTTAAATAAGAAAACAATCAAATAAATGCTTCAATTATCTTTTTATATGATGAAAAATATAACTTTAATTCCATGTATATCTGATCACAATGGTTTTCTATATGAATGGCAATCAGACAACATTGTTTTGAAATTATATGTAACTCAATTTGTGATAAATGATTGTGAAAATGTTACGTATGTTATTTTGAATTGTGTCATTTTGAACAATAACATGATTCATTTACATATAACTCTGGAAAAATGCAATTTTACAGGATTTTTACCGGGAATTGACACGGTAAATTTAATGAAATGCAACCTTCTCAAGTTAAACGGTCAAACGCAGTAAATCATATGATTTTACTGGCAAACCTTTTTTATCTAATGGCAAAGCGCATTTATCTAATGACAAAACCCGTTTAGCTAAGGAAAGGGTTTTTCTTTTCTTCTTTATGACTTGGGTTGAAATCTATTGCACTTGTAACTTTCTAGTAAAAAATTTGTTAAAATGTATTGTAAAATTATTTATTTGAATATATATATATTGCTCTGATTTTTTTTTAATTAGTTTTTATCATTGAAAGCAGTAGCTTTCTTTGATGAAACGTCATTGTCTTACCTGAAAACAATTAAGAAACAGATAAAATGCTTTCAATTTTTTTATTTTATTTTGTAAATAATTTTTAAAACCTTTAACTAATAAACACGTGCGTTACTTATTTAGTGCCTAACTCAGACACTATTCATAAAAAACACAGAAAATTGGAAGAATTAAAGGTGTTGATTGATCTATTTTACTTACTATTAAAAAAAAATGCAAAATTCACTCATATCTGCTCTTTTGAAATAATTAATTAAGGAATGACACTACATGGGAGCCGGAAAAAATTCTGAGCTTTATTTGCTTCTGTGAAAATTATACATCAAAATGAAATTTTATTTACAAGTATTTATTATATCAGTGCGAGAATCATCCATCATTAATATAATTTTCAACATTGTTAAAATTACAACATTATATCAACATGGTAATGCGAAAAACGTGCCTTCTGCGCCGTGTTCGGCAAAGGAACCTGGAATAAAAATGATTTTTAAATACTTTTGAACAGAGTTGAAAATTGTTTATGAATTCGTTTTTTCTCTGTGTGTGCTAGTCTGTCCGTGCTCTAACTCGGATAAATATTGTGTAATTGTCATGAATTTGATATAAGTTATTGAGATTTACTATGGCATGTTCGGTATCTAAAATGAAGCATAAATATTCATAGTTCATTTATAGGGATACATAAAAGAATTCTGTTACTTTACAGCCTATGCGGAAAAAGCGTTTTCAATATATTTGAATGATTTTATACTATTTAAAACCTATTGAACTTTATATATAGCCCTGAGGTGTATTAAAAAGAGTTTTACTATTGCATATGGCGTACGTAGCATTTATAATCCAAATACAGGGTGCATCAAGCATTTGAGAACACACGGTATAGGTGAAATATCGCCCTGTATATCAAAGTTACAAATATTTTTCTGTTACATGTAAACATGTCAGAACATAGACTATCTGAGGAAATGAATAGGCATGCTGTCACACGCTCTCTGACTGAAGAACAATTCAATTGAGATATTGCCACATTCTTGAAACTCTCCCGGTCATTAGCCTTAATGTAAGAAAAGAATTAAAGGCTGTCAGGTTTCATGTGGCAAACGTTTCATGCAGGAAACTACATTGTGAGTAATATGAAATCATCAAGACAACGGAATTCCCCAGTCAAGCAGCAGAAAATCCTACGAAATGAATAGGGACACTCTCTAGGGAGATGTCGGTTGATGAGGCCACCATCTGATGTTTGATTGATGAGTACCTTCGTTAAATGTCGTACGTGATGAGAACAGTACAATTTTTGACCTAGAAAACTATGGATTACCCCCTGACGAGAGAAAAGAGCCTCCTTAATAAGCTGAAATATCAAGAAGAGCCAGGAATGCTCTTGTTTCTTTCCAATGAGAAAAAATCTGCCCATGTCGACAGAGTGAACCGCAAAAAGATCGGTGATGGGGTAAAATCCCCGAAGCGGTACTGACAAAAAAGTGCAGAAAATTTCGAGACTCAGTGAGTATTCTGGTGTTCCTGAGAAGCGAAGACGATATGATGGCTGCACATTTCTTTCTTCAAGCTGTTATAGTCAACGCCGTTACTTATACCGCTGTGTTAAAGCACTAAATTATTTCTGTAACACATAGGAAGCCGTACGTCTTTTAACAAGACTCTGCACTATCCGATACAGCTAATATAAACCAAAAATTAATGGCCAAAGCATTCACGATGATGTCATCTTCAACTTTTTGGCCCCCAGCTACCCAGGTATTAACTGAAGAACCTATTACTTATGTGCGCAGTTCAGAGAGACTCCAATAGTGATCCATACAACAATGTTGCGGCTTTCAAGACGGCCGTTGTGTATGCAGTGACAAATGTTCCCAACACTCATCGGATCATTTCCTTCAGTCAGTTTTGACAGCCTGTAGAGGCGGTTATTGCGGCTGGCAGTGGTTTCACTGAATGATGCCCTACAGTGCGTGTGTGGTCACATGTGCAAAACGTTAAAATAAAAAAAAAATTCTATCTGTAGTGTATATTCCTTTTTGAAAGCAGTCATTGATTTATTCTCAAATACCTCCTGATGCACCCTGTACAATGACGCACAAAAAAATTCTTTATAGTACGAGTATAAGTATAAGAACAATAATTGCTTGATATACATTTTCAGTTGTGGAAAGAGTTTCTAAATTTAAATATTATTTTGCACATTACCTGGTGTATATAAATTATGCATATACAGCTACTAGAAAAATTTTGGTTACATTTCTGTTTATTGACCTTAATTCCTTATAGGGAATTTTCAACTGAGCTATGAGCTTCATAACTGAACTAAAGTTTAGAATACTATGTTGTATATAAATATACTAGTGGAAAGCCCGTTATACGGGCAGCATGAGTGGCAAATGACCAACATTTAAAGCGTATATCGATAAGCAACTCATAAATATTATCTGCTATAAAACAATTGCTGGTCATAAAATATTTTTATTGGGCCATCACAACTCGGCATTGTTAAAACATCCTCCCCTCTAATAAATACATAATTTTTGCTTAATATGCAGATTCAAATTTTTTAGATTTCTGCAAGGGCATACTATCACCCAGCTTTCACAAATCAAAGACCCTGAAATAACATTATATTTCCTATATGTTATCTTCAGTCTAGTTGTTAAAGATTTTCTCGTATACCACATTTTTCGTAAAATACTTGCCAGAGTTTGGGATTGATTTTCCTTCTTGTGGTACTTGATCAATTTTGAATTTGATGTCACAACTCTGTCGTACTCGAGAGCATACAACATTCAATTGCCCATGACTAAATAAAGGACCAGCAAGTAAATGCCAACAAATTGTAGTGTTTGTCATTGAGACTTATTAACGGTTATTGTAAATGCAAGTTTGACCGTAAATTGTCATCTTGTCAATTTGAATGGCAATTTAGGATTGCTAGGGCACACGTCAATCCGCGGAATTAAAACAATTTCTCGTTTAACTGTATCTGTAAGTATTTCAGCAAAATTAAGTTTTAAATCCTTAACTATCAGCCTAGTACCCTTGCAAAGTCCTCTTTTAGTGTATAAGTTACGCAAGAGCATAATAAATGTGGCTTTTTACGGTTCCATATTTAAAAAGTGAAAGCGGAACCATCATAATATCACTCCTGTGTCAGTCTGTCCGTCTGTCACAGGCATTTTACTCGTAAACCATGGAACGTGGAAAGTTCAAATTGGGGGAAGTAATAAAGACTATTGACCCACATATTTACAGATTTTTAAACAATTATTTAGGAAAACTGTAGAGGGTCTAATTAAGTTACTTAAAAAAAAATCTTTCCCTTGCATATCGTGTGAAAGCTTTTGTAATACTGAACTCAAAAATACATTTCTTTTCATTTTAGTTATTTTATTTTCAGAGGTATCGTCGAAAATTTAGTGCAAAAATATGTTCCCTTCCATCTGTTTATGAATCTACTGAAACTAAATTTATGAAAAAATTAGAGGTAATAGAGGTTAATTTAAACCTTGCAGGAAAAGTATAGCAATTACCCTAGTTCGCATAGTTTTTAAGGAAAGCGCAATTTTCCGTTACACAAAAATTTCAATTTACGGGCATTGAGCAAAGATTTCGAAGAGCGCTTGTGTTACTTATCGTAGCAGAAGTATAAAGGTATTGTTGATAATGATTCTTGAAAAGAAATCGTCGGTAATTAACCGAGATATTAACCCTTAAAGACACGGATGTTTTGGACATATATAATGACACGGACGGCGTACTCTATGTACCATCGGCTTTTAAATCCTAAATAACAACATTTAATGATATATTTGAGTAATGTAATGCCCAGTAGCAGTACAAAAGAAATAAACATCAAATTGTTAAAAACAGAGTAATTTAATTAGAATTAATCACATAAATACTATGGGATTCGCGACTAGTTTTTAGTAAGTGGATCTCTCAATACGCTTCTCGAGTCTTTAAAAGTTAATTAAAAACCTATCTGGAAAAAGGTGGCGCACAGTGGGGCAAAATCCGGAAAAGCTGGCCAAAATATGAAAATGTTATTCAAATTACACGAAACTTCATACACAGGCGTTTTTTAGGATGCTGATTACGATTCTAAAATTAAAATTCTAAAAAACAAAATAGCGGATCCAATATGGTGGATTTAAAATTAAAAGGTTTTGCAAGTTATTCAATTTCTACAGGGTCTTTTGAGTATGCTAAGTAATGATTAAGGAAAATGGCGTATTAAAAATAAAGGAAAAATAGATTTAAATAAAGTTTGGAGTATCGAGGCTAAACGTTACAAGGAATTTTCAAGAAACTAATATATTTTTAATCGAAATTAAACGATGAATTTTTATTTATGAAATAGAATTAAGTACATTAATGAAAAGTAAAATACTACAAGGTTCAATTTTTATATTATTTAAATGAACCGAAAGGATATTCTAAAATTCATGTTCCGATTCATCTGTTGTATAAAAAGTAGATTCTTCAGAAGGGGAGTTGTCGAAGTATTTTACAGAAGTTTCTAAGCCTCTAGGGACAAGGATATCAATTTCTTCTATTTTAATTTATGTAAGCTCGAAATAAAGGGATCTGATCATATAAAAGGGATTTAAAAAAATCTTCAATTGTTTACTTCCTACAGCATTTTAGCGAGAAATCTACTCAATATCTTTTGATCAATTTGTTGCACGATTCTTAAGCGTCTTCTGACATTTGTCCAACTGGCAATAACGGGGAAGCTATTATTTCTTTGCCATGAGTATGTAGTTTGCGCATTGAAGTTGGCATATAGGACCAGGAATGCAGTTCAACGAATATTCACGCTGTTTTTAATAATCCACGAAATTGATCAAATGAGTTCTAGGAAATTACTTGTTATATGACGTGGAGTCCTTTGATCAAATCTTTTCCTCCGCTCGTTATGGAAGCAGAAATAGTTGCGTTTTTAAAGAATTGTTTATCTGTATTGTCATCATTTGTGCTTTCAAATCCGGGCTTTGATTTTTAACGAGATGTCCTAATTCTAAACGACATCCTTTTGGTAAATTTTGTTTTGCAATTTAAATTTTCTCCTTCTCGTCAGGAATGCGCACTTGTCATTCCTTTATATCGCTTGTATGCCAAATGCTAGCTACACTGAAAACATCTTATATAGACCTGTAATGTGAACATCCCGAATAGTAAATTAGCTACATTCAGTTTATTTTGAAAATGCCATCAAGATTATACGGGGTGCAAAGGAAAGTCCCTTTAACCTGAAAATACCTACGAATTGAGAGAGCTACAGCTATGCAAGTGAGGTAATGGTATAGTAAAGTGACTACGCCCGACCTTATGCAAACGACAGCAGCGCTCCTAGTGGCGAAATTTGGAAGATAGCCATTGCAAATCTAAAACGAAAAGAGATAGAGCAAAATTTCCATTTAGAAATATTTATAGCATCAATTAATTAGTACGAATCAAAATTTGGTTCACACGGATGAGATAAATCGTCGCCTGTATACCCAAAAATATCCGAAATCGATGAACGACGATTCTACTTTGCATATTCACATTCCGGAAATGTAGCAGTGCACAATTGCAGATTGTGACGTTGTACTGTGCTGTAATGTCTGTAAAAATTTAATTTCGAGTGCATTTAAAATTTTAGATTAACCCTTTCAGGGGCAGAAGATTTCTGTTCGTAAACTGGTGAAATAATTGACTGACATTGGAATATTCAAACAAATTTTATAGAAAATAAAACCCCGCTAATTTGCACTTTCATGCGGAAAAAGCGTTTTCAATATATTTGAATGATTTTATACTATTTAAAACCTATTGAACTTTATATATAGCCCTGAGGTGTATTAAAAAGAGTTTTACTATTGCATATGGCGTACGTAGCATTTATAATCCAAATACAGGGTGCATCAAGCATTTGAGAACACACGGTATAGGTGAAATATCGCCCTGTATATCAAAGTTACAAATATTTTTCTGTTACATGTAAGCATGTCAGAACATAGACTATCTGAGGAAATGAATAGGCATGCTGTCACACGCTCTCTGACTGAAGAACAATTCAATTGAGATATTGCCACATTCTTGAAACTCTCCCGGTCATTAGCCTTAATGTAAGAAAAGAATTAAAGGCTGTCAGGTTTCATGTGGCAAACGTTTCATGCAGGAAACTACATTGTGAGTAATATGAAATCATCAAGACAACGGAATTCCCCAGTCAAGCAGCAGAAAATCCTACGAAATGAATAGGGACACTCTCTAGGGAGATGTCGGTTGATGAGGCCACCATCTGATGTTTGATTGATGAGTACCTTCGTTAAATGTCGTACGTGATGAGAACAGTACAATTTTTGACCTAGAAAACTATGGATTACCCCCTGACGAGAGAAAAGAGCCTCCTTAATAAGCTGAAATATCAAGAAGAGCCAGGAATGCTCTTGTTTCTTTCCAATGAGAAAAAATCTGCCCATGTCGACAGAGTGAACCGCAAAAAGATCGGTGATGGGGTAAAATCCCCGAAGCGGTACTGACAAAAAAGTGCAGAAAATTTCGAGACTCAGTGAGTATTCTGGTGTTCCTGAGAAGCGAAGACGATATGATGGCTGCACATTTCTTTCTTCAAGCTGTTATAGTCAACGCCGTTACTTATACCGCTGTGTTAAAGCACTAAATTATTTCTGTAACACATAGGAAGCCGTACGTCTTTTAACAAGACTCTGCACTATCCGATACAGCTAATATAAACCAAAAATTAATGGCCAAAGCATTCACGATGATGTCATCTTCAACTTTTTGGCCCCCAGCTACCCAGGTATTAACTGAAGAACCTATTACTTATGTGCGCAGTTCAGAGAGACTCCAATAGTGATCCATACAACAATGTTGCGGCTTTCAAGACGCCGTTGTGTATGCAGTGACAAATGTTCCCAACACTCATCGGATCATTTCCTTCAGTCAGTTTTGACAGCCTGTAGAGGCGGTTATTGCGGCTGGCAGTGGTTTCACTGAATGATGCCCTACAGTGCGTGTGTGGTCACATGTGCAAAACGTTAAAATAAAAAAAAATTCTATCTGTAGTGTATATTCCTTTTTGAAAGCAGTCATTGATTTATTCTCAAATACCTCCTGATGCACCCTGTACAATGACGCACAAAAAAATTCTTTATAGTACGAGTATAAGTATAAGAACAATAATTGCCTGATATACATTTTCAGTTGTGGAAAGAGTTTCTAAATTTAAATATTATTTTGCACATTACCTGGTGTATATAAATTATGCATATACAGCTACTAGAAAAATTTTGGTTACATTTCTGTTTATTGACCTTAATTCCTTATAGGGAATTTTCAACTGAGCTATGAGCTTCATAACTGAACTAAAGTTTAGAATACTATGTTGTATATAAATATACTAGTGGAAAGCCCGTTATACGGGCAGCATGAGTGGCAAATGACCAACATTTAAAGCGTATATCGATAAGCAACTCATAAATATTATCTGCTATAAAACAATTGCTGGTCATAAAATATTTTTATTGGGCCATCACAACTCGGCATTGTTAAAACATCCTCCCCTCTAATAAATACATAATTTTTGCTTAATATGCAGATTCAAATTTTTTAGATTTCTGCAAGGGCATACTATCACCCAGCTTTCACAAATCAAAGACCCTGAAATAACATTATATTTCCTATATGTTATCTTCAGTCTAGTTGTTAAAGATTTTCTCGTATACCACATTTTTCGTAAAATACTTGCCAGAGTTTGGGATTGATTTTCCTTCTTGTGGTACTTGATCAATTTTGAATTTGATGTCACAACTCTGTCGTACTCGAGAGCATACAACATTCAATTGCCCATGACTAAATAAAGGACCAGCAAATAAATGCCAACAAATTGTAGTGTTTGTCATTGAGACTTATTAACGGTTATTGTAAATGCAAGTTTGACCGTAAATTGTCATCTTGTCAATTTGAATGGCAATTTAGGATTGCTAGGGCACACGTCAATCCGCGGAATTAAAACAATTTCTCGTTTAACTGTATCTGTAAGTATTTCAGCAAAATTAAGTTTTAAATCCTTAACTATCAGTCTAGTACCCTTGCAAAGTCCTCTTTTAGTGTATAAGTTACGCAAGAGCATAATAAATGTGGCTTTTTACGGTTCCATATTTAAAAAGTGAAAGCGGAACCATCATAATATCACTCCTGTGTCAGTCTGTCCGTCTGTCACAGGCATTTTACTCGTAAACCATGGAACGTGGAAAGTTCAAATTGGGGGAAGTAATAAAGACTATTGACCCACATATTTACAGATTTTTAAACAATTATTTAGGAAAACTGTAGAGGGGCTAATTAAGTTACTTAAAAAAAATCTTTCCCTTGCATATGGTGTGAAAGCTTTTGTAATACTGAACTCAAAAATACATTTCTTTTCATTTTAGTTATTTTATTTTCAGAGGTATCGTCGAAAATTTAGTGCAAAAATATGTTCCCTTCCATCTGTTTATGAATCTACTGAAACTAAATTTATGAAAAAATTAGAGGTAATAGAGGTTAATTTAAACCTTGCAGGAAAAGTATAGCAATTACCCTAGTTCGCATAGTTTTTAAGGAAAGCGCAATTTTCCGTTACACAAAAATTTCAATTTACGGGCATTGAGCAAAGATTTCGAAGAGCGCTTGTGTTACTTATCGTAGCAGAAGTATAAAGGTATTGTTGATAATGATTCTTGAAAAGAAATCGTCGGTAATTAACCGAGATATTAACCCTTAAAGACACGGATGTTTTGGACATATATAATGACACGGACGGCGTACTCTATGTACCATCGGCTTTTAAATCCTAAATAACAACATTTAATGATATATTTGAGTAATGTAATGCCCAGTAGCAGTACAAAAGAAATAAACATCAAATTGTTAAAAACAGAGTAATTTAATTAGAATTAATCACATAAATACTATGGGATTCGCGACTAGTTTTTAGTAAGTGGATCTCTCAATACGCTTCTCGAGTCTTTAAAAGTTAATTAAAAACCTATCTGGAAAAAGGTGGCGCACAGTGGGGCAAAATCCGGAAAAGCTGGCCAAAATATGAAAATGTTATTCAAATTACACGAAACTTCATACACAGGCGTTTTTTAGGATGCTGATTACGATTCTAAAATTAAAATTCTAAAAAACAAAATAGCGGATCCAATATGGTGGATTTAAAATTAAAAGGTTTTGCAAGTTATTCAATTTCTACAGGGTCTTTTGAGTATGCTAAGTAATGATTAAGGAAAATGGCGTATTAAAAATAAAGGAAAAATAGATTTAAATAAAGTATGGAGTATCGAGGCTAAACGTTACAAGGAATTTTCAAGAAACTAATATATTTTTAATCGAAATTAAACGATGAATTTTTATTTATGAAATAGAATTAAGTACATTAATGAAAAGTAAAATACTACAAGGTTCAATTTTTATATTATTTAAATGAACCGAAAGGATATTCTAAAATTCATGTTCCGATTCATCTGTTGTATAAAAAGTAGATTCTTCAGAAGGGGAGTTGTCGAAGTATTTTACAGAAGTTTCTAAGCCTCTAGGGACAAGGATATCAATTTCTTCTATTTTAATTTATGTAAGCTCGAAATAAAGGGATCTGATCATATAAAAGGGATTTAAAAAAATCTTCAATTGTTTACTTCCTACAGCATTTTAGCGAGAAATCTACTCAATATCTTTTGATCAATTTGTTGCACGATTCTTAAGCGTCTTCTGACATTTGTCCAACTGGCAATAACGGGGAAGCTATTATTTCTTTGCCATGAGTATGTAGTTTGCGCATTGAAGTTGGCATATAGGACCAGGAATGCAGTTCAACGAATATTCACGCTGTTTTTAATAATCCACGAAATTGATCAAATGAGTTCTAGGAAATTACTTGTTATATGACGTGGAGTCCTTTGATCAAATCTTTTCCTCCGCTCGTTATGGAAGCAGAAATAGTTGCGTTTTTAAAGAATTGTTTATCTGTATTGTCATCATTTGTGCTTTCAAATCCGGGCTTTGATTTTTAACGAGATGTCCTAATTCTAAACGACATCCTTTTGGTAAATTTTGTTTTGCAATTTAAATTTTCTCCTTCTCGTCAGGAATGCGCACTTGTCATTCCTTTATATCGCTTGTATGCCAAATGCTAGCTACACTGAAAACATCTTATATAGACCTGTAATGTGAACATCCCGAATAGTAAATTAGCTACATTCAGTTTATTTTGAAAATGCCATCAAGATTATACGGGGTGCAAAGGAAAGTCCCTTTAACCTGAAAATACCTACGAATTGAGAGAGCTACAGCTATGCAAGTGAGGTAATGGTATAGTAAAGTGACTACGCCCGACCTTATGCAAACGACAGCAGCGCTCCTAGTGGCGAAATTTGGAAGATAGCCATTGCAAATCTAAAACGAAAAGAGATAGAGCAAAATTTCCATTTAGAAATATTTATAGCATCAATTAATTAGTACGAATCAAAATTTGGTTCACACGGATGAGATAAATCGTCGCCTGTATACCCAAAAATATCCGAAATCGATGAACGACGATTCTACTTTGCATATTCACATTCCGGAAATGTAGCAGTGCACAATTGCAGATTGTGACGTTGTACTGTGCTGTAATGTCTGTAAAAATTTAATTTCGAGTGCATTTAAAATTTTAGATTAACCCTTTCAGGGGCAGAAGATTTCTGTTCGTAAACTGGTGAGATAATTGACTGACACTGGAATATTCAAACAAATTTTATAGAAAATAAAACCCCGCTAATTTGCACTTTCATTACAAAAGCAAAATTTTATTAAAATATTCTTGGTGCCAATTGTCAGTTTTGGAATTAAAATTAAGTGGATAGACCGTCTAGACACCGTCCTTGAAAGGGATAAATCTATGTCGTCGTATTGAAGAGGCTTGCAATAGACGTTCTATGCCGAGAAATGTGCATGCAGAATTACTGTCACGAGCACAAACGTGTATCGCGAGCAATGGGAAACTTTTCGGACATACTGAATATTAACTTTTTATGACTCTGAGACAGTTTGTATTTTTTTGTGTGATATTGTCAAAATGTATTGAAATAAGTACGTATTTATACCATACATTGTGCGAATTTCTTCATACTTCTGGCTATTCCATTCAAATATTTTCACAAAATGGAGTGCATCGATTTCGGACATTTTTTGGTATACATCAAAGATTTATCTTATCCATGTAAACCAAATGTAGTTGTGTACTAATTAATTGATCCTTTCTAATTGGAAATTTTGGTCTATCCCTTCTCGTTTTCGATTTGCAATGACTATCTTCCAAATTTCGCCACTAGGAGCACTGCTGTCGTTTGCATTAAATCGAGCGTAGTCGCTTTACTATACCGTTACATCCCTTGCACGGCTGTAGCTCTCTCGGTTCGCAAGTATTTTCAGATAAAAGGGACTTTCCTTTGCACCCTGTATAACTGTTTTGAAGTTGCCTGACATAGGTACCAAGGCTAAGAGTTGACAAACTATTAGTAATGGCATTAAAATTTTTAACAGCAATCATCGTTAACGCTAGTTTGTAATTAACGGCAACTTCTTTTCTATCAGTGACTGTTTTAAAAGGAATAAGTTTACTCTCCTAATCTGTAATATAATACATTTCATTTACAGTAGCTTCCATATTTTCTGAAAAAAAAAAAAAAAAAAAAAAGATTCTGATGGACCTAAAAAATCGAGGAGATAATGGTCTCGAATTTTTCCAGATAACGATATATGAATTATTCGCAATACTTACGAGTTCTAGTGGCACATGAGAATTGAAAAAGGTATCTGAACCTGATTTCTACGATCATTATCGCTAAATTTTTGTTTAACAGTACCAGATGTGCCATCATATCCTATAAAAACCCTTTTGGCTTCGTTCCAATTTATGCCGGATGTAGAATTTTTAAGTGATGTTATTTCCAAATGATATAGTGGTTTCTTAAAAACAAAACAATATATTTATTCGCATAAATCTTCATTATGAGTATTCCAAGATATTATTAGTATCTCTCCTTCATAGCTTCTTTCCGAAGCGAACATTACACAGTATCGTTCCACCGGTGGTTCAATCATACAACAAAAACTGAAGTGTTCGCTTCAGTTCACTTCACAAGTGGGGGTTATCGAATTAGCAGCGCCACCTGCCTTTTATTTCACATTTTTGACACTCCCCACCTGATAATTACCAAAATTATCACACTATATTTTTAATCTAATTTTACCAATAATTATTGAAACCAATATACATGTCAAAATTATACAATATAGAATTATTCAAAACAACAGATTTTAGAAAGCTTTACCTTTAAGAACATCTGAAATAAAGCACTAAATAAACAATTATAATATAATTACAAAACATATGTTTCTTACAAATATGTAAAACATAAATATACCTGGACAGGTTTTTTGCAAGAAACTCTCATAAAATAACACAATAAATGCAAAATTAAATAATATCAGTATTTACAGTATAGCTAAATATATATACAGTTATAAATACAGTAAAAGAATAAGTTATTAATATTATTTACATATTTACATAAGCACAATACTAAAATTAATTATAGTTATATTTACAGAAAATTTATTTACAAAATTATTTCATTAATCAGAAATTTCAAAAGGATATATAAGTTGAACAGGCCGTCTTAAATTTCCCATTTTGGTCTTGACCACAAAAGACCTGACTAGTCCATTACGTCCTTTATTGACCTCGATAATTCCTCCTAAGTTCCATAGGAACTTTCATTTATTTACACATTCATTTAAAACAATGTCATTGACTTTCAAGTCTTTTTGAGCATTAGGAGTTCCGAAAGAATGCAAGCTTTTAGTTGCTAGTAAATACTCAGTCTTCCATTTTTCCCAAATCTGGCTCAAAAGTCTTGTTTGATATGCTTTTCTTTTAATCAGGCTAGTCCTAGTTACAGAGGCGTTAAACAGTTCGTTAAAGGGGTATCCTACCTTTTCTATTAAAATTTAGAGCGAGATCATCTGGGATTAATCTAATCAGAATGGGATACAAAAGATGACCGTACATTTCAGTTGTTACATTTAACGACCCTAAACTTCGAATTTGAATTTCAACAATGTCATATAATTTTCTTAACTCAAATATATTAGTTGAGTCCTTGACGGGATTAAGGTTTAACAATTTTTACATATGCCCGTTAACAACTAATTCCTGTCTACCAAATCTTTGTTTTAGTAATTTTATTGCTTTTTCATAATTTTCCTCTGACAAAGAAAATCCATTTACAACATTGAACGCGACCCCTCCTAAAAGGGTTTTTAAATATGAAAATTTATCTATTTTAGACAAAGTTTCGTTTTATCAATAGAGCTTTGAAATTGATTCCAAAATTCCATCCACAAACATGGATCACCATAATATTTTGCAATCGCGATTTTAGGCAATTTTACTGTTACATTATTAAAGTTTAAACTATTATTTATTGCATTTTCTGGTGATTCGCTAGGTTTATTAGATATAACCATTTGCGGTGTACTATCAGGACTGGAAAGCGTAATTTGTTTCGATTCTTTAATAATTTTTATCCTCGCATTAATTCTGCTAATCCAAGTCGTTATTTTTTATTATATTCAATAGCATTCTGTACTTCACTCTCGAACTCTTTATCTTCATCAATTGAATTTTTAATTTCATTATCAAAGGTTTTTAATTCTTTACTCATTTGATCTAAATAACCAACATATTCTTCTAGCGAGCTCTCTGTACATTTTTCCAATTTATTTATATACTTAGTTACCGCTGTTCTCAAAACAGCCCTTTCTTTCTTAAGTTTCAGTAAATCATTCATGTTTATTTACTTACATTGTACATCAATCGGAATAAATAATTAAGTTTCTAATCATTAAATTATACAGTTTTTTTTTCTTATATCACATTATTGAATTCGAATGATCATTTCGTTTTCAAAATAAAATGAATCAGAACAAGAATTTATCTTCAAAACAAAACAGCATATTTTTTTTTCTAATAATCATTAAAGTTACTTTTTTGTTATTTATTGCGAATAAAATGTTTTCAATCAAAAAATAATTAAATGACCTTACTTCCAGTTGCCAGTTGCACTATATAGAAACCCTTTTGGCTTCGTTCCAATTTATGCCGGGTGTAGAATTTTTAAGTGATGTTATTTCCAAAGGATATAGTGGTTTCATAAAAACTTAACAATATTCGCATAAATCTTCATCATGAGTATTCCGAGATATTATTAGGATATCTGCTTCATAGCTTCTTTTCGAAGCGAACATTACACAATATCGTTACATCGCTAGTTCAATCATACAACAAACACTGAAGTGTTCTCTTCAGTTCACTTCACAAGTGGGGGTTATCGAATTAGCAGCGCCACCTGCCTTTTATTTCACATTTTTGACATATCCCTGATTGTATTTAAAATTCAGGTTGCTGATGTTCTCCAAAGTCACATTCTTAATAATTTCCGTTTTCTTTAAAAAAAATACGCCCAACAGCATGATCTAATAAAGATTGACAAGAAAATTCATCTAATTACAATAGAATAAACAAAATTGTTACCTATAAAGATAAGAAAATGTATTTCTGTCGGATGTATGATAGACAATTATTTTCATTTTTTGCTACTAATTCTGCTTATTAAATTAATTTATGTTTATGATTAAAATACTTATTTGTAATATAATACATAATAATGTATCACAAAACTGAATAATCTAAAAATTTCAAAAATGTTTGACAGCGAAATTTGTGTGAAAAGTTTATATTTCAGAACTTTTGAAGTGACTTAAAAAATGACATTCTTACTTGTGGTTGCAAAAATATGCACGAAATGCAGAATGGAAAAGTTTATGGCAGCTGGTTTTTGTCATGATTCATTAGATAATAGTTCAAGCTGTTATTTCCATTAAATTTCGTTGCGGAACACTGTGGAACTTTTAAACTTTTTGATGTTTAAAAGCAAAAAAATAATAAATATTTTTAAAATTTTTATCAAAAATAATCATGAAATTATTAATTTTTATGTGATTAATATAATTTTTGAAACACTGGCAAATTTTTTACACACTTTCACTGTGTGAATCCATTTTAAGGCATTAAAATCGGATGATATGGAAAAATGTAGCACGTGTTTAAAGGAAACATTGTTTTGCTCTTTTTGTTCGCCTTAGATGATAATTTTCCAAGCTTTACTTTTGAAATGATACAGGATGTCAAGGCAAAACGAGAACCTTTTTTTAAATATAGTGTCTGACCCTCCACGCATTGGTCTAGCTATCTGTGTACTCAAAATTTCCTAAATATTAACTTTATTTTTCGACTTTTGGCCAGCTTTTCGGGATTTTGCCCCACTGTGTGGCGTACCAACTTTGCGATTTCCTTTCGAAGCGCTGTTTGAACTTTGAGCAAGGGTTTTGTTTAATCTACACTGTAAAAAGGAAAGATTATTACTACGCTGAATTTAGTTTTATGAAATGCCAAATGAAGTTTAAATATGCCTTACTTTTATTGTGAGTACCGAATTAAATTCATAAAAACCACAACAACAAAAAGATTAGTTTAAGATTAAAAAAAGAGCTTTGCAGAATAGCAATACTTGATATTATTTAGGCTTCATATCTCTTTGAAATTTTATTGTATAGATATTTATACATTTCTAGTATATACAGCTATACTTAAAACCTACACTGTGCAGTTCTTACAAAGTCTTATTATTCTTTTTGAAAGATCTTTTTAACTAATACAGTTACTAATTCATATATTTATACAAATATTTGAATTATTTAAATACAATAATATTCGGAACCCTCTGAGCGCGAGTAATTTTAAGTTCAATATATGTGGGGCCTTACCTGATGGAGTATCGTTGTTGAAAAACTCAACCGGATACCAATGGTTATCTTCTTCATTAGAATCTTTAATACTATCCGAGCTGAGGTATGTGCACGTTTTCCCTTCGAGGAGTTTCAGAACTTAAATAATTCTATCTGTAACAAGATTTCTTGGACACAATATTGCTTCGTTGCCAAATTGTTTCTCATCATCTTTTAATAATATTTGGCCGAATAGTTCTTTTATTAGATCTCATTCACAAATTAAATTTGAATCTTCATTTAAATGAGAAACTATTTCATGGTCGCCGCTACGTAGTTTCAGTAACCAATCACTAAAAGCCGTGTCTTTTGTTTTTATATTGTTGTTAAGTCTCAAAATGTGAAACAATTCCTATAAAGGACTGTATTTGATACTCATCTGCACAATTTTGAGTTCTTGACCTATGAGACACAACGGGTAGGTGTTTGGCTAAAGTCTCCCCCAAGAACTAAAACCTTATTTCAAAACGGCTTATTTCTTCTCATTAAAAACTTTAGAAGTCTATCGATAGCATTTAAAGTTACTGAAAGAGCCATTGCCGATTCATCCCAGATAATAATTTTTTGCATTTCGAATATTTTTAGCTTCAATCCATGTTTCTTTTATTTTGGAAGTTATGGCTTCATCTACGGCTGGGTGTAGTTTAAACGCAGAGTTATGGCAGATATGTTATGCCACCATCAAGTGAGTTTGCTACTATTCCAGTAGATGCAACAGCTTATCATGTGCCATCTTCTCCCCTGATCGAACTTAAAATGGCTTCATACAAATACGTTTTTCAACTACCACCAGGGCCAAGAAGAAAGAAATAGCGTTGTGGTAAATATTCATTGGAAATTCCAGCCATTATAGAGTCAAACGCTGATTTTTGTTCTGTATTTAGATTTGAAACCTATGCTCTTCAATTGCCTGTTGCTGTTCTATGTCATATTGTTCAGTTATACTATTAACAAATATATTGGATGGTGGAGAAGGTAGTCCATCCGTTTCAAAATTTTTCTCTTTTAATCGAAGTATGTTTTAGATTTTTCTCAAAGTAAATCTAAGTCACAACCCGCAATCCATGGAATGGTCATGTTGCAGTCGAGCAAAATCATCTCCCATGTCAACTTTCTGCTTTTCAAATAGTCCAACTGCATTCGCGGTAGCTGCAAATAGACAAATGTAGGCAAAATCTCTCTAAGGTTTTAAACATGTTGGTTACTGCGATCTCTTGTAAAGTTCTTTCCTAAACATCTTCATCTTCTTGTAAGCCTCTAGATTTATCAGCTTCTTAAAATGTGCTGAAATTTGTACCGTTATATCGTCTTAAATCTTCAAAAGATTTTGTTCCTGGAGTATGGAACAAAAGCAGTCTCAAACAATATCGTTCAGGATCAATTCCCAAATTCACAGCATATATCCTTCCAATTGTCTTTTCTTGGCTTCGTTGTCTTCGCTTCCATTTTTTTTGTTTCAGCTACCCAAACGTAATGAATTGGTATATCGGGATAAAGATTACTTCTGCCATTATCATCTGTTTCATTTAATTCAAACCAAGCAGTAAGTTTTGTTTTTCAATTGGTACTCTTCCCAATGATTGCTTGGATATCATCTTTTTCATTGAACAATACTGAATGTTGTTCAGGCAAGTAAACAGTAAGTCTAATTACATTATGAAACTGAAAGTGCATATCGAATCCAAAAATTCTCCATCCAACCTCAGTAGCACGCACACCACCAAGAATCTACATATGTCTTAATTTCATTGTGATTAACATTTTCAGTCTCATGGATGACTACATTGGCACAATCCTATCCTTTGTATAGGTATTTAAAAAAGTACTTCACATTTCGAATAGATGGGCAAACTTCGACGTTTAAATAAGAATTATATTTAAACAAATGATAAGGGTTGTACCGCACAATCCATCGATTATCAATCATCTTACTATTCACAAAAGCCGTTTTCCCGTCACTACATTTTCTGTAATTAGAGTAGCTATTATTCCCAAGTGATATTGTTCTCACTTTGATATTGTTCTGGGAAATCTTTTGTTCATCAGGAGCTTTGCATGCATGGAAAATTCAAATTTAGTTCTCCACATGGACTGTGAATCATGTGTTTCGTTACAAAAGAAAATAAATTTGGATTCGTGTGCTCATCCGGAATTTCAGCTAAAACCAATTGATCAATTTTTTCCGTTGTCTTAGGCTTATCTTCTTCTTTCAAAATTATAAGAATGTGTGCATGAGGCAAGCCTCGTTTTTGAAATTCAATTACATGGATTCTGGCCACAGCTGTACTCAAGACGTGACTTTTAGTAATATCATCTAACAGAAATTTCAAATTAAATAATCTCGCTACCAAATCTGGTCTGTGTTCAACAGATTTCCAAGGTTTTAAATTTTCGGTTATTTCTCTCCATTTGGGATTGCAAGTCATTCTGATAAACAAATCAGGTCGTCCGTATTTTCTTACTATGGCTGTAGCATTTTGATAGCGTTTTATCATGTTTCGGGGTCTTTCTTCAAAGCTTGAAAGAAATACCATAACTGCTCCATGTACTATTCCCTGATGAAGATCTTTGCTTTGAAGATATTCCTGTAAAGCTCTGTAATTCTCAGTATAGAGGTAATCCTGGTTCATGCGATGCCAGTTAAGTCTGTTTGATTTAATTTTTACAAAAGCATCAACAAAGTATTGCTGGGTTAATTTTCTCTCATTAAAAAATTAATTAAATTCATCGTCGCTCACTTAAAGTCGATAAGAATAATACTGCATCTGTGATGCGCGTACTCGAGAATGGTTGCTTGGTGCATTTGCATTTCTTTGCAATCTTACTGGATAGTTATCAATTTTATTTTCAATTACTTCCTGCTATATTGCTTGTTTAGAAGTTGTAGGAAGATTATTCAAATTTTGAAGAAAGGTTCTTGCTTGTATTTTCTGTATCTCAAACTTTGTAAAGTTAGCGATTGCTTTTGAAATGGCATATTAATTCCCCAACTCTGATCACCAAATGGGAAGAAAAGAGGATAGACCATTGGCTCTAAATTTGGGTCAAGAAATTTATTATTTCAGTCTGTCTGAGGTTCGGATTATTTTCATTCAATTTACAATGAATCAAAATATCTCTTTCCAAGGTGGTTCACCATCAGTATTTTGTAAAATAATGGCTATATCAGTAGACTTTGGAGCATTATATCGTATTTGATCATGATTTCAGTCTTTCAGAATCGCCATCGAAACTATAGTTGTTTGAACTCCTTGTGCCAATGCATCCTGAATACTTTCTTGTTCTATATCGTGAAGCATTTTAAAAGATTTTGCGAATCACTTTTGTTGTGATATATAATTATTTAATTCTCTCATTAGATCTGGGTTACATCCTATATTTTCTTTCATTCCAAGCCTTTGCTTTGTAGCTTCTTCGGGATCAAGAATATACAATTGTGCATGTTTCCAGTGACCACCGTTAGATGTATGAAATGTACCACTTTTGTGGTAAATATCTCCAATAATTCTGAAACAGTAGGGACCACAGCCAGGAGGAAGTACAATATTAGCACCTAGAGATGCAAATGCCAAAGAACTAATGTTTTCCATAACAATTTTCGCTATGTTATTCTCATTCTTCATTAAAGATACTTGACCTCAATGCGGCTGTAGTTTTTGTCATAAACTGTTTCTTCTTGTGAGACGTATTTAGTTTTGCATTTTGGGTATTTCTCATTCATTTGTCCAATGCAATACAGACGTATTATTGTTTCGTCAATTTCACTGGAAACTGTAATTCTACTTATTGAAGGTGGTTGACTATGACGAATGCTTTGGTTTCTCGCTATCCGTGTTCTCGCATTTTTTCTATTTCTCTGCATTCGCGCTTCATTTTCTTCAACACTCATATTGGCAATTCTTCTTCTTTCAAATTCAGCGCATGAGCGGGCTCTTCGTTCATCCGTACAGAACTCCTCTGCATGTTACCGCCTTCTTAACAATATTGACTCATGTGCACACTCGTTGCTTCCACTCTATTTCTTTCCTGTCTCGCTCGAGTTGTTCGCTGTTCGTCTGATCGGGATTGATATTTGTTTTGTCTTCTATTTTTCAACCGAAACAAATATTTTTTCATTCACAAAGACAGGATTCTTTCATGAATGGCAGAAGCTTTATTATTTAAATCCTGATCGCTTCCTTGATCTGTATTTCCATGAAGGCACTGTATTTCAGCTTCTCTCTGCTGCTTCTCTACAGATTTTACTGATTCTGTTTCATATTTCTCCAGCTGTTTTTCTCGAGCAGCTTTCTCATCATAAGTCATTGGCTTTTTCGATGGCATTTTAGTTTTTTGGAATTACATGCGAAAGTTGAATGTATGATGAAAAAAACCCTAAAAAATATAAAACTTGATTAAGAAATAAAAAAGAAATAAATAGATAAGAATTTCTTAATTTTCAAATTAAATTGTAAAATATCTAATGTGGTGCACATTTTCTTTATATTTTAATAAATTCAACAAATGAAACACTTTAAAATGTTCAGTTAATATTTTTCTTACTTAATATATTCTGCTATCTATATTTTTGCCAAAAAAAAAAAAAAAAAAGTCACCAACAAAATAACGAAATGTAGGAACCCTTTTTTTTCATCATGAGGTATAATACAACAAATAAGAGAAAATAAAGTGTAATTTAACATAAAATAACTAAACACATAATTTAAATCATTTGTAATATATTTTTTTATATAAAATAAACTTCAGTATTTTAAAATTTAAATTAAATATATCTTAATTAAAAAGATTTTTGAAAGAAAGAAAACTGTTTTTACTTAAAATTATTGTTTTCATTCGTTATTTCGACTTTCATTTAGGCTTAGCTTTTTCGATAAATTACAATAATTAAAAAAAAATTACAGGCTTACCACATTTGTAATTTGGCGTGAAAATCTTGATCAGGTTGCCACATTTGTAACAACATGCTTAACAATACGTACTGTAAGGTACTATTTTTCATATTATTATTTAATATTATATTTTGTAACAACTACATTAGAAAATATTATAGTTTTTAAAAAAAAGGGCAAAATATGAGACTTTTACCAAAAAATCCCTTTAAAAGGTTACATTTGATGAGATGAAGTTATGAAAAAAATCAAAATAAAAATTTATCTTAAAACCGTTCATTTATTTTCGTGTTTGCAAAAATCGCCAACTTATACATCATACAGTAAAGCTGGTCTTTAAATGTAGACTTGATAATACATAAGTACCATGTTTATAAAAGTGGTAAAAAAAGTGTAGTAATAAGTTTAGTAATAAAAATGGATACTTATTTTAACATAAATTATATAATGAATAAATTTAGCACAATTGTTCATTTTTTTAAATATTTACGAAGCGAATGAATCAATTTAAAACTTTTAGTTAATGACTCTTTAATGACAGAAAGGAAATGAAAAACGGATGCTTATTTCACTAAGTTATGTTTTTTTAATACGGTTTACCATTATGTTTACTATTTATTATATACCGTTTCCGTTTATTTACATGTTTTATAGCTACATTTTTTAATAACGCGAATTAACCTATATCATTCACAACTAAAAAGAAATGGCACATCTAGTACTTGTCGAGAATTAAGTAACAATCCTGCACTTGTGACAACATAATTCCCTTTTATATTTTAAGAGAATAATAAGGCTACTATAATTTGTGACTGGTGCTATAGCCAGTATACACGTCAGGACATATTGCCGTTATTTTGCGTATCTTTCTACGCCTGAAGGTTTCGCTATGGTACACCATTGTGAAATTTGCTAATTTTTGAAATGCAGCATCATTAGATATCAAATTTCAATCAAGAAAAATAATTTTTTTTATCTTTCTAACGCAGTTTGTCTAACAATTTTACGACAAATACTTTTCGAGCTATTAATTTTTTCAGCAACTTCAAATGTTTCATTTTCCAAGATTAATCAGTGGCAACGATTAGCGAAAAAGCCAATAGTCAGCAATGCGTAGCTTTTTATTAAAGAGAATATACATATCATATAGATGTCGGTAAAAAATAATTCAGATATTTTTTTCGAATATTAATTGCAATTTCTGAATTTGGGTTTTCAAATGTACTATACATTTTCCAAATTACTTATTTAGTCACCATACTTCACCTTGTTAACCCTTTATCTACTGAATTATGAATTCATGAAAATTTTATCTTCTAAAGCATTTTTCGTGAATTGTTTAAACAAAATTAGAAGATTTACATAATCATTTAATAAATTTTAGAAGGATTTTAGAAGTATTGATGGATTTACAAGATTAATTAGATTTTAATTTTTAGAGATTTTGTGCAGTACTTATAACCCTACTCAAATCTTTTATTTTAAATATTTTTCTTAGTTTTTTGTAGAATTAGGAAATGTACAAATATAATGTTCTTACAAAATAAATATAGAAATACTTCCGAATTGAAAAATTCCTCCCCCCTCTCCCACAGCGCTAGAAAGCTGAAAAGCTTTTAGAAATATTTTTGTTTTGTGTAACCAATAATGTTTTTGGAACAAGATAAAGTAATGTATATATAACGCATTCTAAATAGTATTGCTACTATTCGATGCATTAAATGAATTTTATAACAATTTATTTTAATGGTACTTATAAGTACCGTCAGTAGATAAAGGGTTAAACAGTAAAGTTTTGATATAGTATTCTGAATCTGTTAGAAAGTGTTTCATAATCTATGCTGGAGGAATGATTTTTCGCTCTTGTTTCTTTTAATCTACATCAAGTTTGTAAGAGAAGTAAGCAGGATCCTTAACAAATATTCATATTACGCATTTATTTATGAAAATTTGATTTTGTCATGCTTTCAGAATAAAAATATTTGATCAATGTTAAGAATGTTCAGTATTTTGATGATGAAAGTAGTGAGAATTTGTGGTTACATTTTTAAAATGATCTGATGAAATTTTTTAAAGTTACGCAAACGCAAATCAACTTTCTGGCATCATGTTGACAGCACCTTGCCGCGGCGCCGCTATTTTGATTTTTAATGTATATATAATATATATATATATATATATATATATATATATATATATAACCGCTTTTTACTAATAATTTCGAAATATTGCCCTCGAAAACGAGTTATGGATCATTAGTTCCAATTTTATTCAAAATTGTTCTCTCATTTTAAGTACATTTTGTAGTTTTTCTATTTGAATTAATAAATTTTCAATTTTGAAATCATACATTTCGTGTAAAGAATTTGCTGATGCTGATAATGATTCATTATTTCTGGTCTTTTTTCATTGGTTAAATTGTTTTAGTTACAAATAGTTTTACAAAATATTTCAAATATTTATGATTTCCTACATATATTTCTTTATTTACTTGTTCTTTTTATGAATTCGCCTTCCTGTTGTTTTTCCTTTCGCCAGTTTTGAATGTTTTAATTTTTTAATACTCCATATATTGGTGATTAGGATAAAGGTTTATTAAAAAATGCCTTAATGATTAATTAAATTAATACTAATTGATCCAGATTTAATGTCAGTGTAATGTATTGGTACTCAATTTATTAATTTTTATTTTTAAAAAATGATGAATTATAATATTATATAACGGTTATATATATATATATATATATATATATATATATATATATATATAAGTGTGTGTGTATGTGTGTGTATGCGTGTAAATGATGTTAAATATTAATATAATAAATACCTTCAAATGACATTTCATTCCGAAGTATAGTTTTCTCAAATTAAATTCGCCAAAAACCAAGAATTGTTTAGGGGTTGTAAGGTAATCTTAAATAAAGAAGTACCTGTTCAAAAGTTTTTCTAATTATAATAGTTATGCATGAATTGTAATGAAATAATTATTATATAACTGTAACACATACTGGACAATTGCACCATAAAATATAATCAAAAGCAAAAATGTCTTAAAAATTGCATGTTTATTGTTCATTAATAAAATTATGATGATTTATTTCAGGCATTAATTTTGGTAAGATAGAGTGATGAGGTTAGTTTAAAGATAAGTTAATTATTTTTATCAACGAATAAAATAAGAAGAGTTCATTAGAAGAATTCATTATTTGTTTTTCGAATATTTAAATATATTTAAAATTAACTTTAAATCATTTCATTATTCACAAAATAATAAATTTAGCTTGTTAAGTAGTATAATATGTGAGAAAATATTTTATTATTATATATTTTAACACGTCATAATTTATTCGGTATATAACTAGTTTTACTGGCATTTGTACAAAAGACAGCATTGCAGGCATCTGGTTAAAATCTTTTCGAAAATCATTTATGATAATTATTTAACCTCTCAGAATATTAAATTACTCTGTTTCATTTAAGAACAGCTTAATGTGATTATTCCTTGTTTTATAATTTATTTTTGAATTTGTTCATATTATGTAACTTGTTTCCTATCTTATATCTTACATATGTTTTAAGTCTCTTTTTAAATATTTTTTTTTTATTTATTTTAAAATGCAAAACCATGTAAAGAAAAAAAGTGAAGTAATCAATTCTTGGTTTAAAAAAAGGAGTATAATTTTCTTCTTGGGGTTAAGACAATCATGTTATCACGTTGAGAGCAAGGTTAAGACTAACGGAAACTGGAAGAGAAACTGAGCTTGAGAGTCAAATGCATGAATATAGCCTATAGGAAAACATGATGTAAATTGAAACGACCAAGCAGAAGTAGACACGACAGTTATAATAAATCGGAACTTTGTATGTCAAACATGGCAAATGAGGTGCGTTTGCACTATAACTAGTTTTATAAATATTCAGATCTTGGTACTATAGCTGTTGTACAATTATGGAAAAAGGCATGAATCCAAAGTTTATTATAATTATATATATTAACTTCAGCAATATGACTCCATCTTAAATAGGACGTAAACTCCGTGGTAACTAAGAATCATTACCTATACTGGGATATAATTGAATTATATACATATGATAGTATTTAGCAGAATGAAGAAAACATTTGAATATCTTATTAAGCTTTGATTCGATTTTCATAAAATTTGAAATGACTGGAAATATTATATATAGTATTAAATTTTAAACCATTCGGTTGGGTATTTTCTGCGCTGTTATTAATATAGGCAGACAGGTGGACCAAACAACTACTATAGGTGTGTATAATTACGAACGCACTTAATAAGTAGTAGAAGAGGAATAAAATCAAGAAAAAAGCAAGAAAACAAATGTAGGTGAAGAGTTGTGGGAGGGGGGTAAATTAAAAATAAAATAAATAAGTAAACAAAAAGTATATTTAGTAGAAAAAGATGAATTTAATTTCGTAATAGTTGAAAGTTATAAGGCAAAATCAAGCTGAAGCAAATTTATGTAATGATTTTTTTTTTAATTGTTAATATATAAAAACTTCTATTAAGTGAAAGTGAACGCCTTTTTTCAAGCTGAAATAATGTGATCAATAAATGACTTAAAACGTAATTGATTATGTATACTTGATTATATGTACTTGTTTTCTCAATATAAATAAAAGCACTGTTTAAAAAAAACAAAAAAAAAAAACAACTTAAAATAAAACACCTCCATAGAATTACATTTTATAATTACATAATAAAAAATTAAATACTTATTTGAAAATTAAACTTTCAGTTTATTTTCGATTATTAAAGCTTAAAGGTAAGAAATAAAGAATGGATTAATATGTTAAATTCAACTGAATCAACACTAAGTTTTTGCCACCTTAGATTAAATGAAAGTAAGATTTTGTTTTTTCCTTTGCAATTCCATTTATTATATAAATAATGTAAAAAAAAAAAAAGAATACTGTTGAATATGAATTGTAACTTAAGTACTCTAAATTTATGTTACGAGTATTTTAAAATTACAATCAGAGAAAAATTATCAGCTTCTTAATTTAAATTAAACGATATCTCAAAATGAAATATTTATAAATTATTCATGATTTACTTAATATTTAGACGTTAAGATGATTAGCATTTCATTTAATTGAGTTTTATATTTTCATTCTAATTAGATATTAAAAGATAAGTTTAACCAGATTCTGCTAGATTAACTTTCAAGCTTGAATAACTGATGCACGATCACTTCATTTTACACCATTTTAGCAAAAAAGAAGTCATTGAAAACTCCACCAGCCTTCTCTAGACTAGGGGATTTTTCCCAATTTCTTTTTTAGATATAATGCACGAAACTCTGAAGATTAATTACATTTTGATAACAGTGAATGGGTTGATTTAAGAAAAGAAGATAACAGAATGTAATTTTTTAATCGCTTGTTTATAAAATCAAGGCATATTTTAAAAAAGAATCATCTTTTACAGAATGAAAATTAAAAAATAAAAGTTTTCCGTTACTTAAGTTTTGTTTTTCCAAAATAATTTAAGTTCATGCTACCAATAACGTTTTAAAACTTTTTTTTTGTAATTCTACAACACATTTGAAACTCTACTTACTTTGAAAGGAGCTCTAAAGTTCTTATTTTTTATTTTAAGTATATGTCGTACAATTATTTGAAAAAATATCTTGAGAAAACCAGAAAGTAAGCATTTGCATTACTCTGCACCAAAGAATAGTTCTACATCCAAAATAAAATAATTTAAATGAATGAACATATAATTTCATTTTTCGGACAAGTTTTGTTCAGTGAAGTGCATGATAGAAGGGAATATCTGATCTTAAGTTATCTCAGCGAGCGTACGCTCACTGTTTTAAAATGTAAACAAACACAGGATCGTGTGTTTCAAGAGAGACAGAATCCTTTATATGTGCGCATGCGCAAAAGTTGGAATAGCAGGATTCGTTAAACACAATTGACATCATAATATTCTAGAACAAGGAATGTTTTTAAAAATCCACATAATTCGTACGCATGCGCAGATGCTGCGGACGCAGCATTCTTCCAAAATAATTAACGACATTAAAATTTGAATAAAAATAAGCATCGTTAAATTTGAAAACATGCTATATAATAAATAAAACTGGCTGTGATTTCGACAGATAGTAGATAAAAGCGTAAATGTTCATCACGATCGCGTTCGTTGGAAGAGGGGGAGGGGGTATTCTCCACCGCCTTTCATGACAAAGAACATAATAAACGAAATGTACATGAGTAATAGACATCTTTAACAATTTTAATAAAGGATGCATAACATCCAAAGCATGATAAGGCGATAAAAATAGCCATAACTGACGAATTCCAAAGGCACAAAATCGAAATCAAGTAGGTGAATCAGTTAGGCCTACTTGCAATAAACGATAAGTTATTAAACTTTTAAACAGTGCGTAAAATGACAGAAATTTAAGAAAAGTAGAGTTACGCATGTTTATAAAGGAATTAGTAACATATAAAGATGACAAATCTACATAAATACCTTATTTTAAGAGTATCCGTACAGCAGTCGTAAACAATTGTGCAAGATAAACAAACTACGTCGTAGAACGAAATTCTAGCGACTCACTGCTGATGCGATGCGCATCTGCAGTGACACTTTGAAAGTGTGACTGAGTTGACACTTTGAAAGCGGATACATGAAGCGAATCACTGCTAATTTACAAGTGGTAATTAACATTAGGGTATATGTTAATATGTTTTCTCTCCAGATGCTCTTTATACCAATATTTTGTAAATTTACTTTCACCTTCTTTAATCATTGAAAATTCAGCGATTAGATAAAGAGATGAATGTCTATGTCATAAAGATCAAACGTTTCCGCGCGTAAAGCTGGCGTCATTTTTGACGGCGACAACACCAGACGATTAAATTTATATTTTATTAATTTTTATTACAACTTGTTAAACTCCTAAATACAGCATATTTTCTATTTTCACACCGCCGAATAGGGAAAAAATGTACTTTCAGATCCATTTGTTTGAAAGCTGTACCTCAATTTGTTTGAAAACTGTACCTCAATTTGTTTGAAAACAGTATCGCAATTTACTCAATTTTCATTGTTTTTAAATTAATTTTCAAGCATGATTTTCTTTTTATATCTGTCTATATCGCGTGTAGACGATTGTGAAAGATAAATTCGTTTGCATAAATTTATATAAATAGCTCAGCATTTGATTCCAGCTTATATTCCATAAGGAATTTAAAATATTCATCATTCAATAAATTAAACAATAAAATATAAATAAAACAAAAAATTAAGTCATGTAATCGAATTTCGCGCTTAATCCACTGAAATGAACAGAATCAAAAAGGCTATTTGTAAAGAGCGATGTTAGAGATTTCTTCAGATTTTAACTCCGGACTTGTGGACAATATGAAAATATCGCGTTTAATACGTTTCAAAATTTTATTTGAACGCATTATTGCTATTTTTCATATAAATATATTTTATAGGGATCTTAGTGGGCATTGTAAAAAATATATTAAATATAAAACATAAAGAGTGGAGTACCGATTTTTCGGAAGCCGATTAACCGGATTGTCCAATTAACCGGATCGATCCAGAACCATGCGTTTTTTACTCACCTTTTCCCAAATTTTTGAAGTAATTTTTTTTTAGGCAAGGTAGGGTAAATTCGACTGGATGTCACGAAAGTTAACCGTTAAATAACCATATCCTAATTCTGAAATAATAAAATCACCTACGAATGCAAAGACAGCAATATATAAAATAAATTTTTCTAGAATCTAAGATGTTTCACTTCTAGCAGGCGAGAGCCCTACGCATATTTTCTTCCCTGGAACGTCCCTCATTATCTTAAAATTTTCTGAAGGAGGCGAAAAGATGCTTCTTTTGATTCTTGGTGTCCTCGGAAAGGGACCCCTCCCTCGTCCTCTCTGCGCTCGCTTTTGTTCGTACAGTGTATGCATATATACATGCAATAATTTATATGTACACATCTATGCATAAATTTGTAGCAATTTTGTAGAAAAGAAAATTTTAAAAAGTTTTAAAAATAATTTCTAAATACTCCATTTTTAATACTACAATTGCAAGTCCTAAACCTGGAATAAGATGTTAAGGTAAGTTACCTAAAAAATATTGCCTCATTCGTTTTTTATAAAATTGTCCAGTTATCCTGAATTTTCATTAACCGGATCGACCTCGGTCCCGACCGGTCCGGATAATCGACGATCTACTGTATTGCAGTTATCGATTAAAAAAAAAAAAAAAAAAAAAAAAAAAAAAAAATTACAATGACCATTTGGAAAATGACTTTTTCAAAGACTAAAATTTAAGACATAAAAAATCCCACGGAGTTGATCATACATTACGTACGCCATAAATTAAACATTAATAGTGTTATTACACGTAAAAATTGCAAGCGACGAAATTCGCCTGCGACTCGTCAGATTCCTGAAACTTAGGTATTATCCACCTGAAACTTACATATTATCCAAGTGTTTCATTGGCTGTTCGAGAAAAGGCTTTTCCAAAGGCAGATTTCAAAAAAATCTGACGACCAATTTTCAATGAAATTTCATTCTTAAATTTCTAAATATCCCACAATATTACTTTTTACACCCTCGTATAAAGAAAAAAATGTACTTTTAAATGCAATTTGTTTGAAAGCTGTATCTCAATTTGTTTCTGAGTTATATTTTTTTGTAGTTTTTATTACTTTTTTGTCATAGTGGCAACAGAAGTACCCATCTCTGTTGAAAGTAAAGGGGAAATACAGATTACTGTATAGATCAATCAGAAAAAGAATAAAATGCGGATTCAACCAATAAAATGCTTCAGATATGTTTTTGATTTCCTACTGTGACAGAGAACAATAACCATTTTTCAAAATGGTTAATTAAAAAAAAAAAAAAAAAAAAAAAACAAAAAAAAAAAACAGTAAGTCTGTGCGAGGTTTTCTTGCCGTACTCTTTGAGATTATATGCTGATACTTTTTTTTCATTAATATTTTATTAACTTCAATTATTTTTATTAAATTTTATTAAATAACGTGTTTTAACAATATATGAGTATATTACATCAAAAGTCGATTGTAAAACCTTTCAAAAAATGCCTCATCCATCTTTGTGCCTTCAGTATGTGAAGAGAAAAAAGTCATTTAACATCAGAAATAATATATATGATGTTTTTCACGCATATTCTGTAACCTGGGAAACCCGAGTTTATCCCATTTAGTCGTTGAGCCAGAAGCCAAAAATAGTGATTTTGGTTTCATCTCTGAGGACTTGATGATATATACTTTTTTGTATTCACAGTGGTCCAAGGAGTTTATTTTATGATGATACTATGAAATTTGTGGTAGCTTATAGACGCCATATTGAAAAAATGAGCGCCATCTATTGCACCTAGATACATATGATTTTTATGCAAGTATCACATAATTAAATGGATTTCAATGAAAAAATGGAAAGAACAAATATTGTTAAGCATAAAACGTTATACAAATTGTATATTTATTAAGATTTTATTTTAATATGATTCTTATCTACATTTAACTTTATGTTTATTAACATTTTCGATGGGATAAACATCTTGTTTTGCATTTTAGTGCATATTATTTTCATGTGGTAAGACACAGCAATTCACGAAAAAAAATAATACTGGTGAAACTATTGTACTTAGTCTGTTAAGAATTAAAACCTTCGGGACCACGGGTGCATATATGCACCTTAGGAAACGTGTTTTCATCGCTTGTTTTTGATACCACTAAAAAAAAAGTAAAATTCTCCTTATTTAATTAAGAATTTTCTTGATGGCTAAGCTAAATTCAATTGTTTGACAAAAAGTGGTGTAAACCGAATAAAATGCATGTAGAACCATCATCATCGGTTGACATTCCTGTGATTAAATAACTTCCATCGTCATAGAATAATTCTACATTCTGCATATGCTTGTATATCTGAGGTTATTAAAAAGACACGCATATGATGATGATACACATGTTCTTGAACCAGAACATGCCATCAGTTCCAAAATAGCTTCAGGAGCATGAGCACTGCCATTCCACTGGACCTTTAGATAGCCTTTTCCTTCACTATCTGTTCCAAAAATCAATATTAAAACACTATGCTAAATTTGATTTAAATTATCTCACCAAAAATATTGGTTGGTAAGGGGTAGTCAAGCATTGTGGTATTCTCAGCAATTACACCCACAGCAAGTCTACGCACTTCAACTGAGTCGTCCATTTCCAAAATTCGTTATGTCCAAAGAGTGAAAGCAGGAAACGAAAAAAAACTTCTTACAATTAAAAAATGTAGTTATTGATTCTGTTTTTCATTTTGACTTTTATATTATTATTCTTTTTTTTAATTTTATAAGACTACGTTAGAAAATGTTACTGTTTTAGTTTGTTTACAAAAAAAAAAAAAAAAAAAAAAAAAATGTTGGACATAACGCGTTTTGGAACTGAATAATGGACATTCCTAAACTTATTATATTTATTTAACATCGTTCTTTAAAAACACTAGCAAACTCAAATACTCAAAATGCATCATTTAACATAAATATTTTATTATTTAAAAAACACACCGGGCAAAGGCTAAGAGGCTGTTAAAAAATTAGTTTTTTTGATTTTGAACACCCGAAATATTTTTCTGTTCAAAAGGTATTTCACCTGAATGATTCGTAGCTATATTGTTCAAAATAACGATATTTTTAGCTGTTGACATTTTCAATGTATATATATATATATATATATATATATATATATATATATATATATATATATATATATATATATATATGGATGAAATGTTTAACAATTTACAAAATAATAATAATAAACTAAACATAACAAGTTTCGGAACTGTGCTACTTAATTAACCTAATCTTAATTAATTTAATCACATTTTTATGCATTCTGAGACAATGTTAGACTTCAATATACTTTTAAAAAAATTGCAGAAATATTACCTGATATAGCAGAATAGTTTACAAAATTTCAATATGTAATCTAATAGTTGTACATAAATCTGGAAACCTATCCCTCAGCCCTGGAAACTATTTCTGGGAAAAATAATAGAAAAATATCAGAAAAAAATGGTTCCTGATGTTACAGATATGGTTACAAAATAAATCTCAGAAAACAAATTGGTTTCTTACGTTATAAAAGCATTTACAAAATAAAATAAGTTATTTTGTTACCTTTAAATTTCGAAAACCTATTTATTTTTTATGTTTCTCATTAGTTTTTTTCCCTAAAGGTTTTTGAATACTTATATTTCTCAAAATTTTTACAGATAGTGCAGACATACTGTAGAAACGCTCATGCTCATATCCTCATAAAAATTGTTTGCTATAGTTTTTTTTTCCTCTTTAATCTTATAAAATCATCCAAATCGAGCGTTGCGTTGCTAGTCTATACGTTGCTAAAAATAATAAATTTAGAAATCTTTATCAGAATTGCTAAAAGTACTTTTTTGAATGATTATGTTATTAAAGTTCGGATATTTTCTGAGAAATAAAAAGCTGATATTGACATAGTGTGTTGCATTGTAAAATATGAAAATAAGCAATACTTCCATACAGAAAATTCATGATTTAAAAAAATAAATAATATGTAAACGATAACTGCTATTGAATTTATTCCAGCTGGAGAGTTAATGTGTGAAATAAGAAATTTCGTTACTACACATCCCTGTTTTAGTTCCAAATATCATCATTCTGCAATGCCTCAAACTGTAATACTGCTGAAAATAACCTCACATTTCTAAATCTCTCAAACATATGGAGCTTTAACATATAAACAAAGTGAAGGTTAAAGCCGGGTGAACTTTGATCCCTTTTTAGAGAGTATTTTTTTTAGTTCATCCAATTTTGAGATAGCACAATTCTATCATTCGACGTTATTTGAAACTGAAACAAGCAAATGTAGTAAAGAAATCCCCAATTTCACATCTAACTGTACTGCAGGAATAACACAGATAGCTGCCACCGTTTACTTATATTGAAATGTGTGTGTTTTAGTACATTTTACTGCATACTGTATTTTTAATTATTTTTTATTTTTGAAATCAATGCGGATGTTAAAATACAGTGTAAAATACACAACAGTGATATAATGGGGAAAAAACCTCTATTTGTCGGTTTCACAAATCACAATATTATAAATAAAGTTTTTAAAAATAATTCCCTAGTGTTGTTTTACTATTAAATTCATCTTTTACAGCTTATTAAGTCATTTTATAAGGTACGGGAATAGGAGTTTAATGCATTGCACTAAATTAATTTGCACAGTTGATAACATTTATCTGTAAATTTTCGGTTCCAAATACCACCTCGATTAAAAATAGGTTTTCGATATAAGTGTATTTCGATGTCCTGTTCGAAAATGGTTGAAATGTATGAGCTGTGTACATTAAAAGCTATAAAAATTAGATATTACTAATGAAATATTATGAAATTAAAAGTAATTTTTTACTTTTAAAAATTTCATATTAAACATTAAAAAACGCACCTAAGTTCGTTATTAAAATTGCATTTCTTGTGGCAGGTTCATTAATGTTTGATGAATAAATCGATTTTTCACTTTATACTATACAAAATATTTTATTAATACTGATGTCAACTGCTTTCACTGAAACTTTTCTTAACACAAATAATAACAAAAGACAGAGAAAAAATCACTATTACATCAATATGGAGATTTAGTTCTATAGCCTTCTTGTTTAAAATGCATTTATTCATCCAAATACGCAAATGCAAAAAAAGATGAAACGTAAAATGGCATTCTTATTTTTTTTCAAATCATAATATGATTAAAATACTTGAAACATTTTTTGATGAATTTTGCAAAATAATGGATTGACAGTTATTGCTGTGAAACATTCTTTCCCTATAATTTGTTGATTTATTTGCACACGCGATTTGTGGTATTCGGATAGACAAGAAATATCTTATTGCATAATATAATTGTCATGGAATCTGACATTCTGTCTATTCATATAATTATTTAGACTAAATGGTTTAAAACAGATCGTGATAGAAACAGATCTAATGTGCATACACTAATGCATGCAAAATACAATTGCAAATCACGCAATCTTCAAAATGTAATGGAAAGGATTTAGTATGTAAATGAGTAAACACGGCTTAGCATAAGGCGCGTTTAAATTGTTTCAATTGAAATGCAAATAAATTTGAATACTTTTTGTTTATGTTATGAAGGGTTATAATATGAATATGTTATTTATCATTCGCACATTACACTTTTAACAAACTATGAATGTTCCATCTTGAAGAAATCATATAGGTTACAATTTTAATTAGTTGCAGAGCATAACAGATAATAAAACTAAACATGCAACATTTTATTCAATGTCAATTTTTTCTTAGTTTGGAAATTTCTTGTGACTTTGAAGAGATTTAATTAAAATTAATGAATAAAGATAAAAAATTTGCTACACCTGGTAAAATAAGAATAACACAATACTTTATCAGAAATATAGTTTAACTTTTAGAAAATTTGCGATACGTTTTCATCAGTACACTTTATAAATCATAGACATTCAAAAGCAGATGATTTATTACTTCTTCTTCAAAATACTTCTCCATTAATTTTTTTTTTTTACATTCACTGTGTAAGCAAGCACTCGCGTAGAACAGCGAAAGCGACTAATTAAAAGGATAATAAAATCTATTTATCGAACAGAGAATACTTTCTAATTAATTTTTTTAACTTCCAAATTTTTCAGGTTTCATATTTAGCAGCGATAAAAGTACGCTAATATTATGACATTTAATTTTACTTTTCTTAATTTCGCAGATTGTCATATGGCTTTCAATCGCATAAAAACGTACGAGGGTCGATCCAGAAGTAAGGTTCCCAAAGAGCTCCAGCCCCACGGGAAGGAGCTAGGCAAAATACGGCAACAGCACTGTGCACGGCTGTTCCCGCACTCGTGATTACCCCGGCCGCGCTTAGCTGTGCCTCTAATTCTTGGCTCAGCAGCCGTTTGAGATGGATGTTCCCATTGTTGATCACGCAAAGTGCAAGATTCCTCCCATAATTCGCATTTTGCACGCCAAAGGGACTCCACCCATGGATATTCGTCGTCAGTTGACAGAGGTGTACGGCGAGAAGTGTATGTCAGTTCAACACGTCCGAAAGTGGTACAGGGAGTTTAGTGCCGGCCGGAAAGAATTCCGCGATGAAGAATGGAATGGAAGACCGTCAGTTTCGGAGGAGGTTATCGGACCTCGCACCTAGTGATTATCATGCGCTCCCCAAGTTAAAGAAACACTTGGGTGGCCAACACTAAGACTCCTATTATAGGAGTTCTAGCCAACTCTTCCGCAGAGATGATGACACCAAAGGAGAGGTGAAACGCTTCCTCAACGGGTTGGCGGCGAAGTGCTACGACATTGGGATACAGAAATTGGAGCACCGTCAGCAAAAATGCGTAGAAAAAGATGGTGATTGTGTAGAGAAATAGAGCAAACTTTCTTTTTTCCAACGATGTAAATTTCTATGAGAATAAAAAAATTTATCTATTTGTAAATTTGATGGGAACCTTAATTCTGGATCGACCAACGTATTTCATTTTTGATAAATAAATTCCGATTATAAAAATAAAGTTATAATGATTACCATATTGTGAATTAGGATGTATCTCTCCATAATTTTTAACGATACATTATATATTTATTAAGCATAAAAACAATCTGCCACATAAAAAGAATCTGCCAATAAAGTACAATTTACTTTCTTTTCTTAGCAGATCAGGCAATCCTGAAAATTTTGATCACCCCTTAACTCTGACATACATAATTGTTTATAAATGGAACCGTTACCAATCGATTAGTAACAGCGTCTCCTAATTAATATTGTACATATCTACACAATAATATACATAATCCATATATAGAAATTCTAAAACAATTAAAAATTTTTAATACTAGCATCTTATTTTGACATCATATTTGGATTATTCGGTATACTATCAGATACCCAACTGGGAGTAATTCGGTCAAGTAATTTTAGAGACTATGAAGGCTTAACTTTTTTAGCTTCTTCTTCAAAAAATACTCGATGGAATGAGCTGTTATTTTGGAATCGCATATTTTAAGCTTTAAGAAATATTTAAGAAATATCTGTTAAAACAATTATAGTTCACGAAGTTGGTTCAATAATTATTGTCCCGAGTGTATATAAAATATTTGTACTGCAATGGTTGATGTGGAATATTGAAGCCTAATGTCTTACATTCATATATGCTCAATTTCAGAACCGTGACTGTTATATTAACATATTTATTTTCGTTTTAGGTGTGAGAGATGGCACCTTGCTTAAAAGAGGTGGGGAGTGGGTTGGTGGAAAGACTGATTTGGAGCTTATGGGGTCAGATCTGAAGCAATTCTGTGATAGATTTGTGACAGTGGATGAGGCGTGGCTACATCACTATGATCTCGGGTCCAAGCAACAGTAGCCACGTCTCATTCCCTGTCACCCCCAACCCCTCCTTTCAAGCTAGGTGCAACCTCTCACACCAAAAAACGAAAAAAAAGTTAATATAGAAGCTACAGTTCTAAAATTGAGCATATAGGCATCTAAGACATTTGTATTCAATATTCTACATCAACCATTGCAGTACAAATATTTTACAAACACTCGTTACAATAATTATTGAACCACCCTCCTACAGCTCATATTTTGTTTTTCGAAATCCAATTTCAGTATATATATATATAAATTAGAAATAATATTAACTTATATTCCAAGTATATATTAAATGAATTTTTAGGCAGAAATACATTTTTAATGTCTTAAGTATACTAATGCAAAATTACTGCTCATTTCAACAAGTAGTTTTTAAATTGTGCTTACAAAACTACCCGTATTACAACGTGTTATACAACGATTAAAAATGAATTTATCATTATGAATTTCAAATTTTAAACTTCCATAATTACTTAATTACGTGACAGAATCTCTTCCCATTTTGTATCCAAAAATAGAATTTACTAAGGTATCGAAATGTGATATCAAAATTGATGTACCGAAATTTTCAAACTATGTGACAATTTCTACACGAAGACGACTCCATATGCAATTTAAATAAATCAAAATCAAAATTTAAATAAAGCATTAGTTAGAAAACATGATTATTTGTTTACTGACAAAAAATGTTTTATTTCACATTTTTATACGATGATTTGTGGCAGAGTTAGGATTGTGGAGGTGTCGGCGTGATCACGCTTTTCTCCTCACACCACCATATGCCCTGAAATTTCATTAAGTCTGTTCACAGCCTTTATGTACGTTTTTAATGCGTCAATACTTTTATTGCGTTCAAATTATGGTAAGTACAATAATCTATTACCACAACATTATTGTTTAAATGAGCCAGTAATCTAAATAATGAAATTAAGGAACAAAATTTTAAAGTTTAAAAGATAATTATCTACAGGGTTTTTTCAATGTAATATTTAATGTACTTTTCAAATATGTTAAACCAGTTAATTTTATGTAGTTATAATACTAAACATAAATGGTTTTGGAGAGTTTTCAAAATTACGAACAATTATAGTGTTTGTACCTTTAAATATCTAAAAGAATCCATAGTTTCTGCGAAATTACTTCTTTAATATCAACAAAATCATATCTTGCTAAATATCGCAGGAGATAAAATAATATAAGTTTTTGATAACAGTGGTTGCTGAGTGGATAACGGTTTCCAATGCCAATTTCTTCAAATTGTCTATAGATACTTACTCTATTGCTTTTGGCGATAAATTAGCGATATTTCGCAAACTATCTCCAAGATGAGCCTCAAATCAAAACAAGTGTGAACACGTGTGCGCAAGTGTAATTTTTTTGTTTTGTTTCTGTTCATGTTTCGTGTTCATGTGCATTTAATTCGTCATGGACAATAGCAATATGTTTTTTCGATTTTATCGGAAGTAAAGTAATTAATTACTATTCTTATCCGGTCATATCCAATTTTATTAAGAATCAAAAGAAAAAAAAATAAAGCTAGTTTTGCATTAGCTGTTTCACATCTCCATAACATCTTAAAACATTGGTAGTTTTATTTAAGATTCGAATTAGAGCCGATACTAGCCATAACGCTCAAAAAAATCTTCATCCACCGAAAACACATCGAAAATAGCAGCTGAAGGCAATATAGAAGCAAATACAGGAATCGTGTTCCCACCTGGTGGGGTGAACCATTACTAAAATGGTGATAGAGGGGAACAAGCCAAGACGAATGGTTCAAGATGTGTGAGATTTGGATACATAGAGCATGAGATAACTGATAAAAAAAAATGTGCATTATGCAGCAGCATACCCTGGCAGAGAGAACCCTAACTAAAACTGTCGGGATGAGGAGGACATACTAAGAGGAATGGTCCAAGTTGCGTGCTAATCGGACTATAAAACCTGAGATATCAATAAAGACGAAATGTATTATATGCAAAAGCGCCCTTTTGCGGAGAGCACAGAACTAAAATGATGGTGATGCAGGGAGTAACAAACCAAGACGAAAGGTCCAAGTTTTGTGAAGATCAGATCCATTAAACCTGAGATATCGAAGAAAGAAGAAATGTACATTATGCAGCAACCTCTGTCTATAGATCTCAATATCTATCGTTCTCTTTTATCTCCTTCAATAATGTTATCGATGTAAGTCTATCGTTCATCTAACCTAGCGACGTGAATAAATCTTTAATTCCGCTGTCAAACTATCGATCTCAATGGCGATTTAAAGAAAATAAAGATAAAGAATGGGTATTGAGATCGATAGACGAAACTTAGCAGTTGCAATTTCCAACTTGTATCTTTCTTTATATAGTAAAAACATTCCTCTACAGGAAGATCCTTGCTAGTGTTTGAGAATGATTTGCGGACCCGGGTCGCCTTTAGAGATATCGAGGAGGAGTCTGTATCTTATTGCTAGTACTTCCGCTGTCCACCGTTTACCAGATTTTTTGCACTATGTATTATATGTTATATAATCACAATCCAGTATGAATTTCTGATAAGCATAGAGTTGCCCCTCCCATGGTTCTCTTACGTGGTTTTGGCGGTAGTTTGCCTTCCCACCTTCTCCCCTGGTCCCATTTTTGGGACTCTTAGTTAGTCTCCTAATACTTATCCCTCCTGCCTTTCCCATCACCATTTTCGTTTTTAGCATATGTAGCATCTTTCTTGATTTATTGAAATTTTCCGCTTTAAACAGTATCTCAGTATTTATTGTAATTATATTAATAAACTTGATATTCACAGTATCGCCTAACTCTAGACTGTTTGCTATTCTGGGGTCCTTTGGGCAGTAGGCTATTTAGTTTTCGTACTATGGAGATTGTTAACAGAATCACTGCTCAGCTTTTCAATACCGTCCAGCGGCCCCTGAAATATGTTTTTAGACTTTTGCTCTTTTGGGACACTGGCGCATGTCCGCTATTAAGCTTGGATTTCTTAGTTATTTATTTAACTTAGAAACAGGTATTTTTCATGTTTTTTTCTTCTCTCCCTGCTTCCCATGAACGTCGCACCATTTCTTTTATCATTGCTAGACTTCATTTAAGTTTATTTAACTTCTGTATAATTTTAGTAAAGATCGGATTATTCTAAATATTTTTTGATAATTTTTCCCAATTCACTATGTTGCGCTGTTGCGTAGTGTACATTTTTTCTTTATACCATAACTCAGGTTCTATGGGTCCGATCCTCACACAATTTCGATTGCTCGTCTTGGCATTTTCTCACTACGATTTTAGATTGATTATCTGTGCTGGGAGTGCTGCCGCATAATATACATTTATTTTTTATTCAGTATCTCAGTTTTATGTGTCCGATCCTCACACAATAAGGACGATTCGTCCTGGTATGCTCGCCTTTTCTCTTTGCACAAGCTGCATTTTCTGCACAGTATGAAAGCTTTCGGCAAGGCTGCATAGTATATATTTCTTCTTTATTCAATATTTTAGGTTATGTGTGTCCGACGTCTTACAACGTAGACCATTTTTCTTGGTTTGCCACTCACCAACCATTTAAATTCTGTTCTTTCCGCAAGGGTGCACTGCAATTTGCTGTATTGGATCTTATATTGCCTTTAAACAATATTTTCGACTTGTTTTCAGTGGACGGAGCTTCCCTTGAGTCGTTTGGCTACTCGGCTCTTCTTGGAACCTTAACCGAAATCGCCATTGTTTCAAGAGGTGATTAGAAAAAGTTAATATGCAACTAGTAACTTATTGATGGCTAAATTTTTCAATTACTGTGTTTAGCTTATCGGTGTGACAATAAATTGTAGAACATATCCATAGTAAAATTTGACAATAGGTTGTTACCTTTATAGATAGTTATTTTATACGATAGCGATTTTATTTTATTGTTGATTTTTCGAGATTTGCTCATCACGGAATTTAATGTCGTGTTCATGTAGGTATATTGTATGCATGTGATTTTCATATGCATGGTTGTATTTATGTTTCATCGAATGCATGCATTTATCCGATGTTTTCTTGCTAGACTCATGACGCCACCGTGTTAGATAATGATTTGAAAAATTTGGGAATCTCGATAGTAGAACTTGGGAATCGATTGTTACCTTTATCGATAGTTATTTTATAGGAAGGCAATTTTTAACGGATGATGATTTTTCGAGATTTTCTCATCACGGATTTTAATGTCGTGTTCATGTAGGTGTATTGTATGTATGTGACTTCCATATGCATGGTTTTATTTATGTTAGTTCGACTGAATACATTTCTCCGATGTTTTGGTGCTAGATTTATGACGCCACCTTGTTAGATAATGATTTGAAAAATTGGAAAATTTCAAATGTTATATTTAGATAATATTTTTTATATGAATGTTTTCAAATAATTTAAAATAAGTAAACATGTTCACTATTTTACATTTCAGAAATACAATATAAATGTAAAATTATTTAATATTGTCTTAATTTTTGAACCTGTTGCTAATATCTTTTCCAAAATTTGTATTTCACTATAAAGAATTCGTAAAATGGTGTGATGCATAGACGAATTAGTAGTAAATTGTAACATTTGCACATTTTTATTTAGAAAACTTTGAAATAGAAAATCTTCATAGAAATATCACTTTCTTCTGATATCCAAAATATACGTTTCTATCGAGTTTTCCTTCAACTCGATTAGTGAAAAGAAAAAAGAGAAATGATGATAGGGTAAAAATAAACAATGAAAAATTGTCTTTTCTCCTCAGCAAGATTCTCGTAAAGTTTTGTAAGAAATAATGGCAGACATCCAACAACCGAGCCTGTTATCAGCATTTTCAGAAAAATTATAAAAGAATGTGGAAATTTTCATTAAAGTTACGAAGTATCTTTAGATATTCAATAGCAACTTTCGTGTAATTGTTTTTTTTTATTTATTTATTTATTTTTTTTTACATTTTAGCTGTTTGTTCTAATCAAGTAGAAGATAATAAAAAAAAAGGTTGATAAAAACATTGCTGCTTTGTTTAAGCATTTTACCCAAATATTTTTTTATTATATATTTTTTTTTTCAAAATCCGGCATTGCTTGTCTAGTTTTATTCTTCATTTTAAAGAGAAATTCTATTATAAAATTTCTGCTATTTTAGTAACTCTTTTCCGTTACATTATAAGTTAATGTATTAAGAGTACTTCAGAAAAAATGCATTAGATATAAATATGTTTATAAATATTCTCTGTAATAATTTGCAGTTATTTTTAAAATATATTATTCAGAAAAACTTTTTAAAATTGTGTTTTAATTTTCTGGATTCTTATCTGCATGACATCAGACGAGTCTTAAGAATACTACTTAAGAGGAGTTACTGGATGTCTTAAAAGAGCATTTGGCAGAAGGTGATGAGGGCAAATTCACACTAAACCTTAACCCATCTGCGAGAACGCCTCATTATCTAATAGCGAACCTCGGGCAGAGGTTCGGTCTGGATTGTGGATTGTGGATTCATTGGATGTCCCAATGTTCCCTCATGGGCTTGCATCAAACCAGGTCTCGAAACTGCTGGTTGAAAGGGCTCTATTTTCAATTTGCAACGTAAAATGTGGGTATAAATCTGACTATGTCTTAATTTTTTTCGTATAATTTTTCACCTTACAGATATGGAGAAATTCTCATCTTGTCCCTTCCACCTACCCTCTTTTCAGAGATGGAGATTCTCCACCCAATAATTCTGTGTCCTGGTTAATGCTATCGATTTGGCGCCAAACGCCGCCCAGAAGACACTCTCCGAACAATTGTGGTCGAATCCCTTGGTGGTTAACTTTGTTTTTCCGTTGGGAACTACTGATGTTCATCAACATATGCCGTTGGTGTTTGAGAATCTAAATTCAATCATATTATTTTCTAAATCATTTGTTTTCAAATAGGTGCTTCAATTTTACTAAATGCAAACTGACCAGATATGTTGAAAATTTATGCAAAAGCTAGACATTAATTTATTGTCATATTCCTCGTTTAATAATTGCCTAATTCTGTGTATATATCTAAAGTAGCGGACTTCACCTGTTTCGCTGATCGGTTTCTCTAAAAGAACCTTGAATCGAACGAAATATATCTAGCAAAGGTGAAATGTGTTTACCTATTTTTTTAGTAAGTTTGTTATCTTCAATTTCAGGCTTCTACTTAAAATGGCTGCTGATTTTTTTAGCGTGTTTGTTATCCAAAATTTCAGGATTCTACCTAACATGGCTGCTGAGATATGCTAATTGTTCTAAAATTTTCGACCCCCCCCCCCCCTTTTAAACCCCTTAAGATGGGGAATATGTAAAATCTCTGAAACAGGTTTTCAATTACTTTTTAGTAGATTTATTTTCTGGAATTTCACGTTTCTACCTAAAACGGCTGCTGAGATATGGCCAAATGTTCTAAAAGATTCAACACCCCCTTTTAACCCCCTTAAGGGGTCTTGTACCTTTTAAACCCATCGAAAATTAACGAAAAACTTCAAAGTTTGAATTAGTTTATCTTCAAAGCCTTTTTATGTATAAACATGAAATTTTGGATATTGATTAAACAGATTGTGCTTTGTAATATATTACCAACAGAAATTTATTAACCCTTTACAGAGATTGTGTATTGCTGAAATCAAAATAGCTCTTTTTTTACCCCACAAGTCATTGCGCGTACGCTATCTTGAGAAAGTATGTATGGATTGTCATGAAATTTGGTAAATATACTAAACAAATATGTGTGTTTAAAATGATCTACTTTTAAGTATTTACAATGGTTTTTTAGTTATGACTGTTTTTATTAATTAGAAATACTAAATTTTTATTTTTTTTACGAAAATATTTTTTTTCTATAGTTAATGAAATAATTTTAGCCTAAGAGTAGATCATTTTCAACACACATATATGATTAGTATCTTTACCGAATTTCATGCCAATCCATACATACGTTCTCAAGATAGCATGCGCGCAATGACTTATGGGGTAAAAAAAGAGCTATTTTGATTTCAACAATACACAAATTCTATAAAGGGTTAATAAATTTTTAATGGTAGCATATTACAAAGCATAGTCTTTTTAATCACTATCCAAAATTTCATGTTTATACATAAAAAGGCTTTGAAGATAGACTAATTCAAACTTTGTAGTTTTTCGTTAATTTTCGACGCGTATAAAAGGTACAAGACCCCTTAAGGGTGAATTTCTAAAAACGCTGAAACACATGATTAATTATTTTTTCAGTAGATTTATTTTCTGTAATTTAACGCTCCTACATCAAACGATGGCTAAGGTATGGCAAATGTTCTAAAAATTTAGACCCCTCCCCCTTTTAACCCCTTTGGCAGGGGAATTTTCAAAAATCCGTCCTTAGTGCCCTTTCCACACAATTTTTATGCTTCAAGGTTCAGTAGTTTGGGCTGGACCTTTTATATATGGAGATAAAGATTAAAACTTAAACTAACCATTAGATAACAAACCAAACAAAAACCAATAAAAAACCATTAAATTAATTAATATCTCAAACGATTTTTCCCCATAGACCGTAATGAAATGGAATTCTTTTGAGTGTCCCTGTAATCCCCCACTTCCACCCACCGCGACCAAACTGCCTTACTAACAGGAGGAGACCATTGGTTATCTAACCACTACAACGGCGTGTGGGTGGCAGTAGGTGTTCATGGAGAAAAGTCCGTCTTTACCTACAGACAATTGACTTTTATGTATATATATAGGCTGATTAATAAGGTTCTCTCGATTTTCTAAAATCGCAGCGATATTTCTTGATTGTTTTAAAAAATTTGTTTTAAATTGTCATAACTTTTATTCTTTCAATCGTATATATATATATATATTTCTTTGCTGTGGTGTTTACTTTTAATTTTTATTGTGGGAATTATTTTCAATATTTAAATACCTTTTTTCATTTTGGTTGTGTTACCACATTTTTTATTTTTATTTTTCAGTTTAAAAGAAAATATTAAAAAGTTTGACTGTTATATATTTATAGTTTTTACTACCTGCAGCTGTTTTTTTTTCTTTTTACCAAAATATTCAACTAAAAAATTCAGAATGCTATTCTAAACTTATCTCATTAAACATATTAGATAATTTTCTGGAAAATCAGCAGTTTTTAAAAACATTTCTTAAAATTATTATTTTCTTGTTTTCAAAAATAAGAAAAATATTTTGTTGCAACATACTTTAAATACATATTTTAAAGTTAAAACATTAATAAAAATGCTGGCACAGATCTTTGAGACGCACTGTTTTTTATTTTATTCATTTGTTTATTTTTGTCGCCAAAATAGCAATTTTCAACGTCATGTGGAAACCCGACGATTCTTGCAACTTCGCTTTGTAACGCCGTAGAACAATTCGTGAAGATTAATCAAAGCCTTCTGACATTATGAGCTGAGTCAGTTGTATTCTTGACCTTGTGTGTGTTATATAATAAAATAATTTGTGTGTGTGTTTATAATAAAAGTTATGTGTGTTTTTATAATAAAATAAAATGTCTGAGTTTTTAATAAAATTGTCTATGTTTTCTAGTAAATTGTGTGTGTTTAAAAATAAAACTATATGTGTTTCATAAGAAAAAATAAACTTTTTCATAATAAAATAAAACCAACATGCTATTTTCGCATGCTAAGCATAAAAGGTATTCGAGAACGAGGTGTTCTCGCCAAATTGGAGCAAAATACCGCGACAATCCCGGTACGTCTGTTCCAATAAAATAATAGAAAAACATAAATTTCTATATCTTGTATTTTGTTTAGCTTCAAAATATATGAAAGACAGAAATATTCTCGTGATACATATTACATCTTGAAAACGTAATTTTCACATAATGATTTATGCTAAAGTACTTAGTGTAACTAATGAATACAAAGGCATTTTACTATAATTTATTGTTGCCTAATCATATGGGAATATGCTGGGAATAAAGAAAACCATGTAAAGAAAAGAAATATCTGTCTTACATATAATAAATTCGCTTATCTAAAAGAAGAAAGAAAAAATTGTAACAGGAGGATGATAAGAATATTGAAGGAAGTTTTGTATTTTATGATATAAGAGACTGTGCTTGCCGTCATAATAAAGTACTTTCTAGAGATGGCATCGGTTTCTCATGCATTATTCGCCGAACTTTATTAAGCTTAATGCATAAGTATATTAGTATGTATAGTCTTTTATAAATGCTTTTTAAATTAACTATTTTATTCCTTATATAGATATAAGATTAAACTTCTTATTTCATTTATTGCGTCAATTATATTTTTCTTTTCAGAATCTTTTAGAACAAAAGAGTAAGTCCTACAATATATATGTAAATTAATAAAGGGGAAATGCATTGGACAAATGAATTTCAATTATAACACCAAGTGCCAAATAAATTTGACACATTCGAGGTAAATATAAAATGTAACGACTTCTAAGAAAATTATATGTAATATCATTCCTTGATGTGAAACATTTGTAAGAATTGTAACATCGGAGGAGACACTAGAACATTACTTATGATAAGTAATTTATCTGTAAAACAGGCTCAGATTCAGAGATCGTATAATCAAGGTTTAAATGTTTTTTCAAACAGACAAGATACAAAACTTACATCTAAATATTGATTTTTAAAGCTAAATAATTTAATTTTAGAATCAAGGATATAATAACGAAGGTGCATTAAATTTATTTACAATATATACGCTATATTTTATTGCACTAATAAAAGCCAAACTTTATTCCATGCTTTAAAAGTTTAGCTTGATAAATAATAATGAAGTTTCATTTGAAATAATTGCAAAATTTGACAGATTTTTACAATTTTATCAGGATAAAATTACGAGAGTCGATCCAGAAGTAAGGTTCCCAAAGAGCTCCAGCGCCACGGGAAGGAGCGAGGCGAAATACGGCAACAACACTGTGCGTGGCTGTTCCCGCACTCGTGATTACCCCGTCCGCGCTTAGCTGTGCCTCTAATTCTTGGCTCAGCAGCCGTTTGAGATGGAGGTTCCCATTGTTTATCACGCCAAGTGCGAGATTCCTCCCATAATTCGCTTTTTGCACGCCAAAGGGACTCCACCCATGGATATTCGTCGTCAGTTGACAGAGGTGTACGGCGAGAAGTGTATGCCAGTTCAACACGTCCGAAAGTGGTGCAGGGAGTTTAGTGCCGGTCGGAAAGAATTCTGCGATGAAGAATGGAATGGAAGACCGTCAGTTTCGGAGGCGGTTATCGGACCTCGCACCTAGTGATTATCACGTGCTCCCCAAGTTAAAGAAAAACTTGGGTGGCCAACGCTAAGACTCCTATTATAGGAGTTCTAGCCAACGCTTCCACAGAGATGATGATACCAAAGAAGAGGTGAAGTGCTTCCTCAACGGGTTGGCGGTTGAGTTCTACGACATTGGGATACAGAAATTGGAGCACCGTCTACAAAAATGCGTAGGAAAAGATGGCTATTGTGTAGAGAAATAGAGCAAACTTTCTTCTTTCCAACGATGTAAATTTCTTTGAGAATAAACTATGTTGTCTATTTGTAAATTTGATGGGAACCTTATTTCTGGATCGACCCACGTATGTATAAATTAATGTTAATAAAAATACATAAAATTTTAATATAATTGATTAATTTTTTAGATAATCTGAAATATAATCTTGAAACGTACCAAACGCCGTCACAGAATATTTGTTAAAAATGTAACTGCAAATAAAACTAGTATGCATTGGTCATCACAAATCTTTCTTCCATATAATCCTAATAAGGTATATCTACCAAATATGGCCATAGGCGTATATTTTGTAGATGGACGACTTAATACTGCACATACCAGATAGTTTAAGTCTCATTGACATGGGTGAATAGTTTCAACTACAACCGATATCGGCAACTTCGCCATTTTCGGACCACTGAATCTTTCGACATGTTCTTTTTAAAAACAGTGGTAAATGTTTATATGAAATCAGCATGAATTCTTGCTTTAATTTTACAATCTTAGCATGATTTCCAGATAATTTATCGATCTTTTAGAATGTATATTGAGGTATTCTGTATTCGTAATTCTGCTTGCGCTTGAAAAGAAAATATGTGAAAACAGAAATCCCGTAATGAGTCTAGGAAATATAAGACCTGATCATATAAAGGGGCGCTTAATTTTCGTCGTATATTATCTTTAAAAAATCTAATTATACATTTTGTGGTCAATATTTGTTAAAAATATAGGGAATATACGGGGGGAAGGGATCTCAATACAGTAAAAGGGAGATGGAATTGGTAATTTTTCTCGTTCGAAAAAGCATGGCGATAAATAGAGCAGCAGATGAATAATGTATTAGAAGGAGAACTCTGTATTATTTTTCTAAAACTAAAAAATAAACCTGTGGCTGTACGATTCATGAAGAATCGGGGCCTACAGTTCTCAACTCAGTTTACTTGACCCTGGACCCGTAGGGCTATGCTGCATGTGCCCCGGCCAGGTGGTCAACCCAACGTGAGACCCTCGGTGTTTAGTTCCCAAGCAAGCTTGATACTCATTTTAAAGACCCCGAAGGGAAGAAAGGTTGAGTGAACCTTGCCTAGCCGGGAGCAGAACTCGCGACCTGTATCATGGCAGGCAGGCATGCTGACCACTACGCAGCTGGGCTTCATTTTTTTTTCTATTTTGGTATCAAAACTGCAAAATACCTGTTGATTAAAGTTAAATGCTGTAGTTAGAAATTATGGCCTTGTTTAAAGTATATAGAAACAATAAAGACCCTTTGAATTCTCTTTTGTTTTGAAATATTCTGGTCAAAATTAAAATGTGACAATAGAGTGCATGATTTAATATTTCAAAAATATGTATAAATATTACCTTTAACGATATTGAAAATGTTTCTTCTTATATAATGCTGCATAACATGATCTGAAACATGGGAGGTACAGTCGTGGGGAACAAGTAAACACCCCCTATTAACTCATTAACAAATTATTGTAGAAGACATTTACTTGCACCAAACAATTGTAAATAAACTCTTCTTTTAAATGATGTGTATAAAATTTTTTTAGGCGGTCACTTACAAATCAAAACCAGACAAAACTTTACTTTTTTCAATGGCGGCACCCGATTTTGACAATAATCTGCGGTTCAATATATGCCTAGATACGAAATTTCAAGTCATTTTGATGCTATTTTTTGAATTATAAACATTCAAAATTTAGAACTTCTAATGTTAAATTACATTTTTATACGTTTTTTAATATCGCTTAAAATTTTAATCTCATTGTGTTATTTCTATGTAATTTGTATATTAAAAAACCCAAACATAAATAAATCAACATTGAATTTGTATTTTAAAATATTTTATAATATGAAAAATGAATTATGAAATTAATATTCGAAAAAATTTGGAATTTCAACCTACAATTTTTATGAGGATTCAAAACTTCAAATTTTCCTTCCAAGTAGTTTTCAAATTATACTGTAAAACGTTAAAATGAAGGTTAAAGGGGCCGTTTATGATGTACAGAAAAGCATAATTTGAAAAGAACTATATTTTACTTATTTTATTGAAACATTTGGGCTGGCAATAGTCGAAACATTAAGTGAGTGAAATGGTTATATTGGCATGAAATAATACATTAAAAGAAATGACTTATTCATTCTGTAGCATTTCAGAAATCGAGTACCGAATTTTAATTTGGACACAGTAAGGGAGGTAAGGGAGATATGATATATTTTTTTTCTACTAATTTTTTATAACCCCTAAATTTCTATTTTTAAACAATTTTTTTGTGTTTTCTTATAAAATGACAATTTATTTATTTATTAAAAAAATAGTGAATTTAAAAAATAATCATTCGAAAAATATATCCCAATTATTTTGAATGGTTACTCTTGTATCAAATCTCCCCATTACTAGGGAGGATTTATACACTTGCGAGGGAGATTTCAAACATTTTTATGTAAATAAATTTTAAAAAAATGCAGAGGATTCAATTTTTGTGTCATACAATTTTTATGATAAATTTTGAAATATTTTAGTAAAATTTAAAAAGAAATAACATTGACATATTTTTGTTTCCAAAGTGTTTTCTACAAAAAAAAAAAAAAAAAAAAAATCAAACAATCCTATTAACACACTTTTTCAAAAATAAATTTCTAACTTTAAATTATTCATTAAGCTTTTTTTTACAAACATATTAATCAATGTTAAAGAATTTACGTTTTCTATCCTTTGCGGTTGAAGCTGTTTTCTTGGGATAAGGTCCAATATCCGTGGGACGTTGGGAAACTTGTAAATTTCTTACGCAACACCCTGTATTTTTATCGAAAGATTTTTTAGGTGTCGTGTCAGTAGATAACTGATTGATATTTAACTCACTGGTTTCGTGGAGATAATCACAAGAAGATGTTGAGAGTAAAAAAATAGGTACTGTCGAAACAATCAAAAAGGATAAATTTCAGCCTTTTAAATTGCAGATAAAATAAAATATATTTAGAGTAAATGATTTCAGAAATGCTTTACCAATTAATCCTCTTTACCAGTTTCAGTAGCTCTTACTGAAAAACAATTATGAATATTACAGTTCTACATCAGTTTGCAACTTAAAAGACTATTAAATTTCAAATATACAAGTTTATCATTCCCCCCCCCCCCCCCCAGTGCTAATGTATCATTTCTCCCTATTATGCCTTAATGGATTTTCAATCAGTTTGCATAAATACAGTTAAAAAATGGCAATCTACTTTCTAGTAAAACTAATCCTATCAATGTGCTTTATAAACAAAAAAAATTTACAAGATATTATCTTCACAACAGTAAGATTTATGAAAGGAAATCAGTATTTGAAAAAAATTATATTGATATTCCTAAAATCTTCAAAATTTAAAAAAAAAATGAAAGTTGTCAGTTCTTTACTGATTAGTCCAGCTAACGATGGCTTCTGCAAATAAAAGAAGTTTTACATGTGTTAGAATGGCTGCTAATGCCATTTGTTGAGAAAAATTATCAATGTATCAACCCTCCATATGTATAAAACTTCCCCTACCTAAAATATGCTCATTTTAAAATAATTCATTTCTTTGTAACCAACAGTACGGATTTCATGAAAATTTGTATTTAGGTTAATTGAAGGGGGTAGAATTTATTTAAAGTGTGAAAATTGGGTATTGCTAATTAAAAAAGAAAAGTTTGGCTTTGTTTATATGTGTAGATTGCCACTTAGGAAATTTTATATATATCATTTTAAAGTAGATTTTATTTCCAATCGTTTGTACCAGTAACTTTCTTTTACAGTAATTTGTTGCAGAGTTAGTATGGTGTGTTTACTTTTTTTTTCACGACTGTATCTTATACTAAGTTGAAAATCACTGTTACGCACCAACAGTTATGAAGTAGAGTCTTTATCTTTTATTTTGACTCGGTGTTACTGCAATCAGGGAATTAAACAAAGCACACCTGAACAGCGTCAAATATCGTCCATTCGAATAAAAAATTGAAACAACATCTATATTGTTAATTACTATCTTCAAATATAAAATTTAATATAATTTCTATATCAAATTTCTATTCATAATTTTTATTCGCAAAAATGTTACATAACGGCACCCCCGAAGTGCAAAAAAAGTCGAAATTGTATCAACATCATTTTTAATAAATGTTTTACATTTTAATTTTGGTAAACTTTGATTCCATAGATGCAAAAATATATCTATCAAGGAAATCATGCAAAGTCCAGCTCGCCCAGTAAAATTCACAAAGCCAAAACCGAAAAAACATATATTTAATAAATGTCTTACATATTACATTAAGTGAAATTCCATCCCATATATAGATGCTGAGATCTAGCTATCGTAGAAATCATGAAAAATACAGCATAACAATGACACCTGTAGGATCTTACACACCAAAATCTTATCAACATTTTCTTATGTCGATGTCTAACTGAACATGATGTTTGATGAAATTCAATCCCATAGATGCCGAGAAATACATATTACGGAAATCTTGCAAAACACAGTATAGGTAGGCTACCTGCTAGTATATAAAAAAGTCTAATCATCATCTGTTAATGTCAACTTCTATGAGAATATATGAGAATATGCTGTTTTATGAAATTCTGTTCATTGTTTTTTTATATGTAGCAATAACAGAAATCGTGAATCATTAAGTTTATATCAACGTTTAACAGAATACAGAGTTTTATGAAATTACGTACTTTATTTCTTGAGGTAGAGAAACTGCAAAAATTGTGCTGAACATTGACTGTCTAGGAGACAGACAGATAGAGATTTTGCGATAAAAGTTAAATCGTGTTTAGGACATCCCAATGCGCCTAAAACCAACTAAAAACAGAAATCGAAATTTTTCGAGATTTCAATCATTTCATTTTAAGTTATGTAAGTAGAAGAATGAAAAAATGTTATAGTAGAGTCACTGTGTCGTAAAACCTAACAATGCATGAAAGTAAATAATAGCATGAAAAAATGCTTAAAAATAATACAAAATATTATTTTTCTCATAAAATATTCCACAGAAGTGGAAAAATGATGTATGCGGCCTGTCACAGCCCTGGATCGTATCACTTACTGGATCAGTAATGTTACTTTATTTTTTTTTTCCGTGATGCGCTGATTTCAGTTTCAATTTTAAGGCATAATTATGCTTATTTGTAAAAAAACTAAACAAACTCGGCTTACTTAATTTTATATTAGCTTATTTTCAAATGTTTCACTGATCTGATTTAAACAAATACGAAAAAGCCCGTTAACAGGGAGATCGCCACTGTTTTTTAAATTATAATTCACTCTTCCAATTTTTTTTAAAAATCCGATCAATTTAGTGTACTTTTAGAGTTTGCGGTGTCTGAACGGTGATTGGCGAGCGTAGCTCGTAGGAGGCAGGGCCGCTAGTTATGGAAAAAATCGTAATTGTGAAGATCACACCAAAATATCCATGGATAAGGTAAAACAGTTGAAACAGGACGACTTGCGCATCTTATACTTATCTGATGACAAGGGCTGGGCTTCGTAGAGCAGAAGTACCTTTTTCTATAAAAAAGCAAAAAAATATAAAATAAATAAAAATAATAATAAAGTACATTTATCATACATAAAACATTTGTTAAACAAAAACTCTGCTTATAAAATATTAAAAGATAATTTTATACGAAATTCTTAGAAATGCCTGTGTATAGCAAGTGATTCGCCTTGAATGCAGTTACTGCGACGCTGGAATTTTTTCTCTGAGGGATTGTTTTCTGATTTATATTTTTGCAGCCTTCGGACTCCAAGGTCTGATACACCTCATCCGGGTAAATGAATATAAAACACTAATAACAATAGTAAAATAAAATAAAATAACGCAGTAACATAAATCACATAGAACTTAATAGAACAGTATCATTCATTTCAGTCTAATATTTTCTAGGTTATAAATAATTTGTGAAACAAAAGTCAGGTCTGTGGACCTGAGTTCCCTGGATAACGTAGTTATGAACGTAGCACCTACATAATATAATAATGCAATGTTAATAAAATAAATCGCCCAGTTTGGGAAAAATCATGTTTAATGTTAGATACGTCGAAAAAATATAAAAACAACTGTTTCTACACTTAATTTAGAAAAAAAAAAAAATAGAAAATTTTACACTAAAAATATACGTGTGAGGTATAATGACTCGTACAGATTTTTTTCTACACATTAAATCAACAAGTCGTAATTTAATAAATTAACTGTTTAAAATTTTTCTCCCATTAAAAGAGCTTTTTAATATTTAATAAAGAATTATAACATCATAAGCATTTTTAATAAGTATTTATAGGGTTTTTCGTTTAATGATAGTAGTTAATTTTCTTAATGTGTAGACCATAAAAAGAAGTTATTTAAGTAATAATATTCGGCGATATTTAAAAGATATTGAGAATGTGTTACGACCGGTAAATTTTTTTAAAATTACATTGGATTAATTGTTGCATAATATATTTTACAGATTAAAACAATGTAGATAAAGTTATATAAAGAAAAATAATAGTTGCATATAGTAATTAATGTGATTGCTTTTTAAAAACCCGTTTATTAGGATTTTTACAAAATAATAGATATCACAAAGATCACATAGTGATTAAAACGTAGTTGCCGTATTTTTTCGCATAATTTTAACCTTGTGTAATTTACAATTTACTCTCCCCCCCCCCCATACTCTTGACGAAAAATTGGTGAATAAAAAGTAATTAAAACTTGCGTATAATTTTCAAAAGAAGCAATTTTGGGATTGACTAAAATAATGAAATAGGATTTCAAATTTCTCTAATTATATATGAGTCGTTGAGAACAAAATTAGACCAATCTCGTCAGCTGAGATTTCGAAAAAAAAATTGCATTCCAAAATGTGTGCAAAATTTCGTAAAACATTTTTAGGTCAGTTTTTGCAGTGCCACGGGAGAGTAAGCTTCTTCAGCAAGCACCAGGTGACTAAATTGGGAGTGAAGGAGCCGACCAAACATCCTGATCTAGCGCTTTTGGTAACTTCATATCCAAGTTATGTTGGACCACCTGTTTAATTGCCTCTATCATTTGAATAGTTTTAAAATTAATACAATTCATTATACAGTCAATATATGGCATGTCATATAATAATTTGACACTTCAAGCTCATTTTTCACAAAAAATGTGGACAATCCATTCTGGTTCTCAATAGCCTTCTACATTATAAATACTTTATTTCCTAATCACATCCAAAGTCAATTTCAATTTAGTTCTGTTTAGCCAAAACAGCACATTTAGGACTTTGCTTCCTGTAACATTTTACTTCCATTTGCTCGAAGAGGGGAGTTGATTTTATGACCAAGAATACTGCATAATACGTGATATATTAGTGTTTCCTGTCAAAAATTAATCGTAATTTCTAAAGATAATTCTAACAAATAATAAAGTACTATAATTGGATGTTTATTAACCAGTGACACTTATATCAGTAGAGATATTGATAATTAATGGTCAGGGTACATTATAAGTATTTTATGATTGAGTATAAATTTCCCTCAAAGATAACTTGTTGAATTACATATCTTTGAGACATTACATCAGATCTATGTTTTGATGATATTAAGTTAATACTGTTAATCCCAGATATCATTCGCTGCAAACATTCCACTTAAAAACAAAATTTACCAGTTTACATTTTACACGCATTTTACAAATCTTGGTATCTTACGTAACATGAGCACAATAATTTAATTCATATTAAGCCTGTAATGCATGATTTTTTATTTTTTCGTAAAATATTATATCTGAGTCTATCTTGGTTAATTATCTCCTATAAAAATAGTGAATAAATTTATTTATGTTTCTGTTGGACATAATGTCATACTATCACTCCTGAGTTAGGTGACAGAAAATGGTCAAAAATTATAATTTAAAATTACATACTTACTTTAAAGTGTTTACTACCTTATAAAGATAGAGAAAAAATGCCAGTCAAGCACATTGCAAGCAGTATCGAAAAATATGTTATAACCTCACCGTGGTAACAAATCTGAATAAAAATGGACGTCACGACATTAAATGCAAACATAAGTAACACATAATTATTCACCAAAAGACCAGTACAAAGCACCAAATGGCAACAAAAAATCATGTAACACCTGAGTCACACTATGCATTTAAGACTTAATCATTTGGAAAGTATAATAACACATCTGATTTATTTTCACCAATAAAAGTGACCACGATCGGCCGGAGTCTGGTATAAATATACAGCCTCTTGTGCTAACAAGTTAGAAAAAATTACTCTTTTTGTGTCATCTTTCTCTCACACTCTAGCATCATATGATTCATACAGATGCAGCTTATCAAATTCGTCGTGAAAGCCCCACAGCCAATAGGAGATGGTGCTGTTCTATATCAAAGAATTAAAGCTAAAAATTTAACTTGTGATCGTAATTGATCCACTGAAATCACAGAAAATTAAGTTGGTTTGAGTGTTCGAGTATGGAGAGGCGATTACTTTATGAAATAAAGTTGCAGTGCAGGTTAAATTTTTGAAAAAAAAATCGTTAACATTTCTGGATGGGTGATGCATATATGCATCGTCAAAAGGTGCATGTGGAATTTGTTTTTTCCACTATTAATAAATAAATGTATAAATGCAAAATAAAAAAAAAATCTTGTCAGACTTATTATATATCGTTTTAGTATGCTTTATATTAAAATTTCGGTTATTAGTTTAATTATATTTGAACTTTCTATCTATGGTTTAATTTATAGCTCAAAATTTATAGATTTCCGGGCTTATAAGATTCCATTAATGGTTCGCGAATGAAATAAAAGCGAGTAACTTTTTTCTGTTAGACAAAATGTAATTCTTATGCTAATTTTAATATTTTACTTTTAGTTAAGTTTTAGTTATAAGCCTGGAAATCTATAAATTTTGAACTATAAATTAAATCGTAGATAGAAAGTTGAAATGTAATTAACCCTTTAAGCGCCCTAACTGTGTTTTTCCGTCATGTAACTTTTAGAATGAAAGCTTGATTTAACACAAAGTCGTTATTAAAGCTATTTTTTTTAAGTGAATAAGAAAAATAAATATTTAAGGTTTTCAAATAAAAAGTTCTCTTACAAATACTTTCCATAGTAACTATTTTGTGAATCGTTAAACATGAATGTAAACTTCTGCAGGACGCTTAAAGGGACTAGCAACCGAAATTTTAATATAAAATATGCTAAAATGATATATAATAAATCTGACAAGACTTTTTTTACTATAAATTCATACATTTATTTATTAATGATGGAAAAAACAAATTCCGCATGCACCTTTTGACGATGTATGCATTCATCACCCGTCCTGGAAGGGTTAAAGAAGAAAAATGTAAGTCAAATATAAGACTGCAGTCTGAGGACGCTCAAGCAACATGAAGAGCGTCTTAGGAAAAGAAACAGGCTGAAAAAAAGAAGAAGCCTCTTTCAAGCCTTTTTTTTCACCTAAGATGTACTTCGCATTGCTTGTGTCACCTCGGTGTGCGGCCTTTCAAAGCGGAAAAATCGAAAGGTGCAGCCACTCGTCTCAAAATAGAAATATCAGCATGGAAAGTTATGATTTTAGATTAGAATTATATATTTTTTTGTCGTTAAACATGAATGGAAACTTTTGCAGTACACTTAAATGACTAGCAACCGAAATTTTAATATAAAATATACTAAAATGATATATAATAAAACTGACAAGAATTTTTTTATTATGCATTTATACAGTTATTTGTCAATGATGGAAAACATAAATTCAACATGCATCTTTTGATAATGTATGCATTCATCACCCGTCCCGAAAAGGTTAAAGAAGACTAATGTAAGTTAAGTGTAAAACTGCATCCTGAGGACGCTCGAGCAACATGAAGGGCGTCTTGGGAAAAGAAACAGGTTGAAAAAAAGAAGGAACCTCTTTCAAGCCTTTTTTTTCGCCTAAGATGCACTTCACATTGCTTGTGTCACCTCGGTGTACGGCATTTCAAAGCAGAAAAATCAATAGGTTCAGCCACTCGTCTCAAAATTGAAATACCAACATGGAAAGTTATGATTTTAGATTAGAATTAAATGATTTTTTGAATACAAAAATTTCGCAAAGTAAGGGAAGTTAGAGTAAAAAATTTTTTTAACCAAAAATCAAGATCGCAAATTGAGAAAAGTATTTAAAATAAATATTTGGGATTTAAAAATTTAAATTTAATCCAAAAGATAAATAATTGCAATTTATTAGAGGATATTTTACAATAATCCATACGTATTATGTTTATTAGCACCCCCGTTTTAAATTTTACAAATAATTGAAAATTTTTAAAAAATATTATTTCATAACAATTATTATGAATATAATGGGTGCACATAATCATTATGTTCGGGGATTTTTCGATTTTTATTTTTGATATTCCGCCCAATACGTAATAGTTCATCGGGTAAATATTTGGGGAGTTGGGAAACAACAACATGAGGATGACATGGACATGAAAGTTTTTGTCCATCGATTATTGAGTTGCATAGGCTGTATGGTATGGTGCTGAGTCTTGTTGTCTTCCCATGTGCTGCAGAAGTAATCCAAAGCTTAACATCTGGGTATAAAAACGGCGTTGACTCCGGCACTGTGAAGAAAGAAATGTGCAGGCATCAGGTCGTCTTTGCTGCTTACGAACTTTATAATCATACGCGAGAATGGTACAAGACGCGCGTGGCCTCTTCTGGGATTTTACACAGCAACTGATCTTTTTGCAGCTCACTTTGTGGACCTGGCCATTTTTCTTTAATCGGAGGAAAACAACAGCTTTCCTGGCTCCTCATGATATTTAAGCTTGTAAAGGAGTCGCTTGACTCTGGTCAGGCAGTCATGCCCGGTTTTCTCGGAGAAGAACTGTCCTCTCTTCATCAGGTACGATCGCGAACGAAAACCCTCATGAATCCCACATCGGATTGGTGACTCATCAACCTGCAGCTCCCTAGTGAGAGCCCACATCGACTTCCTAAGACTTTTATCAACAGGACTGACGAATTCTGGCATTATGATAATGTCATATCGCTGACAATGTCATTCCCTGTACGAAATGGTTTCCAGTTTAAGCCAGGAAGCCTTCAATTCGCCCCTTACTTTAAGAACGAGTAACCTGGCGAGTTTAAGGAATGCTGCAATCTCTAAGTCGGAGTGTTTTTCAGCCAATGAGACAATGACAGCAGGCCTCTTCATTTGTTCAGTTAGTGTCTGTTCAATTATGTTTCGTGTAACAGAAAAGGATTTGTAACTATGATGGTATGGTGTTATTTCACCTATAATGCGTGTTCTCAAATATCTGCAGCACCTTGTATATGAATAAAAGTTCGACTACCTTTTACGCACCAACGACGGTAAGCTTAATCCTAAACGTTATTCAGGCTTTTACCTTTTGGTAAACAGTTTCATTGCTTTAATTATGTTTGTTTGAATACTATGAAAGCATATTCTTCCTAGTTTACACAGTTGAGTAAAAATTAAAACGAAATGTACAAGCTGATTTTGAAATATATAGCCTGAATATTAAAGTGATTTTAAATTTATAATAATTTAAGTAAATTATGAATTTTTAAATTTAAGTTCAATAAGCATGTTATTACTTTCTTCTATCTTTACAAGAAGAGGGTATTGGATTTTTGAAAATTTTCGAATTCCAGTTTTCGACGGATTTACACGTTTTAGGGGTCAGAGAACCCGAAAAACATGTTTTTACAAAATGTCTGTCTGTGAGTCTGTCTGTCTGTCCGTCTGTCTGTCTGTCTGTCTGTGTGTCCGTGTGTGACACAAATTTTGTGGGCGCTCTATCTCAAGGACTAATGCACAGAATTTAATAAAAATTTATATTCAGTTAGTCCCTGATACAAGTTGATGCTGATTAGTTTTTGGTGTAAATCGCTCAACAGGTGGCACTGCTATTCTGCATTTTTTACGATTTCCGCAATGGCTCTAACTCAAGAACTAATGCACGGATTTTCATCAAACTTTAGATTCAGTTAGTCCTTGATGTGACTTGATGCTGATTACGTGTTGTTGCGAATCGCTCAACAGGTGGCGGTGCTATGCTGAATTTTTTACGATTTCCGCAATGGCTGTATCTCACGAACTAATGCACGGATTTTCATCAAATTTCAGATTCAGTTAGTCCTTGATATGACTTGATGCTGATTACAAGTTGGTGTAAATCGCTCACTAGGTGGCGCTGCTGTGCTGAATTTTTCACGATTCCCGCGATAGCTTTTTTTCAAAGACTAATGCACGAATTTTCTTCTAACTTCACATTTAGTAAGATGTTAACACAAGTTGTTGCTGATTAGGTTTCGGTGTTAATCGTTCAATAGGTGACGCTGCTATTCTGGAATTTTCATGAATTTCGCAATAACTCTATCTTAAAAACTAATGCACGGATTTTCCCCAAACTTCAGATTCAGTTAAACTTTGACATACGTGGTTGCTTGGTGGTTTTGGTGTAACATATGTTTTGGTGTAAAGCACCCAATAGTAGGCGCTGATAGGCTGAATTTTGCTGGATTTACACGATTTCAGAGATAGCCATATCTCAAGAACTAACGCACGGAATTTCATATCTTTAGAATCCTCATGATGGGCATAGATTGCCGTTTAATTTTGGCAGTGTGATAGCGAATTTTCAAGTATTAACATATATGAGATAGAAGAAAGTTTTGGGATTGGTACATCCGACTAGTTTTTCTTTGGATCCAATATCAAGAAAAATATCATACTGTTAAAGATTAAATTAATTATTTTAAAAACAAAATCTGAAAGCCAAAGAAAAAAAATTGTTAGAAAAAAATATATTTTATGTATTTAATAATATGAGATAATGACTTTAAATAAAAAGTCAAATTTAATTCACAATCCATCTATGCATTTTATCATTGACTTTTGCATATCATAAGTAATCTTACTTTAAAAGAAAAATATATATAAGGTTAATGGGATGATTTAATTTGTTCCAAACTTTAAACTTAAGAAATTGCAAAACCTGCAGAAAAACTACTCACGAATTTTAAATAATCTCATTATTCAAATTACATCGTTTTCGGAATAATTTCATCCGAAGTTGCTTAAAATATTCATTGATTTTCATTTAACTGCCTCAGAACTATTTATATGGAAAATCAGGAATGGAAATAACAATTTAGGTTACTGTAGTTGCAATATTATAAGCGTGATACTTATGTATAAACATGCTGTGGTCGAAATAATATCAAGTGAGTTAGAAATCGAGCGGTATTTTATTGTTTTCTATAGAAAGTACATTAAAAATAAACAGTGGCACTCCGGGAGTGCCAATAGTAGTGAAAACTTCAACAATTACGTGTGTGTTTTTTTAATCGTCAGGAAATGTTTTATTGTGCAGGAAATACTTTTAAATGTAGTGTTTTTTTATTCAATATTAAAAACTATTACTAGCAAAATTATATTACAATTTTCACAGTAGTATAATTTAACTATAAATTACATATAAATAAACATTAATAATTTGTAATATATATTATTATATTAAATTATATTATTAAATTATACATGTACATATAAATAAACAAATTTTCGTACAAAAATTCTCGTATTGCATTTAAAGTTTTATCCTGTGAAATATAAACGGCAACCATTACAATTCAATACTATCCAAATATACTCCAATTCAATTCTATCCAAAAGTATTTTTATTAATGAATACAATACCACAATTATATTACGCTTGGCGCGCTAGTGTCTATGTGCCAAAATGCTAGCATGTCGGTTACGTAACAGTGTTTCCAAATCAGTGGTTATTCTCCATCTCAAAAAAAGCTCAACGCGCCTAAAGAAGTTTTCGAAAACTGATAATGTGTGTGTGTGTGTGTGTTCCTGTGTTAACGCCGGGAGAAAAAGTGAGTTTTAGCTTCGTTCTTCTTTTGCGGATTGAGCTGAAGAGGGAAAAGTTCCTGTCATTCACCGCTTGGCGCGCTAGTGTATATGTGCAAAAATGCTAGCATGTCGGTTACGTAACAGTATCTCCAAATCAGTGGTTTTTCTCCATCTCAAAAAAAGCTCAACGCAACGCGCCTAAAGAAGTTTTCACTTCAAAAATATTTTTTTTGGTAGCTTATATATTAAGCGTGCATTCTTTATTTTGTGGATTATGTAAGGAAAGCATACAAGCAAAAACGATCGCATATTTAGTGACGACTTATTAGGTACGTTCGTAATAAAATAAATACGTAGCACCTATAACCGTCTGTCTGTCTGTCCATCTGTCCGCATATAACAGCAGAAAAACTACCTAACTGAATGGTTTGAAAATTAATCTATATATACGTTGCAGAATTTTGTCTTTAAGAATTTAGTCTTTTTAAATATTATGAATATCGAATCTAAACTTAAAAATATATTAATAAAAATTTCTTCCCCCAATAAAATCCTATCATGCGTAATTAATTTAATGATATCCCATAATTCGGAATTATTCTAGGTTGCCATGATGATTACGTCCTATTTAAGATGGAGTCATCTGAATTCAGTATTACTGAATTTAATATATAGAACTGTAATAAATTTTGTATTCTTGCACTTTCGCATAACAGTGCAGCAGCATTTTCATCAGGCCGGACATAATAAATCTAAATCCATCAAAAAAAATTCTAGGTTGCAATTCATAGTTTTTTCGAATATTAATTTCATAATTCATAATTTATATCATAAAATTATAAAAATTGCAAATTCAGCGTATTTATGTTTGGGCACATTAGTATTATCGCTACACAAAAAATTAACACATTAGGAGCATAATTTCAGGAGATATAAATAAAAATATGAAAATGTAATTTAACATTAGAATCACTAAATTTTGAATGTTTATAATTCAAAAACTTATCATTCAAATGACTTGATATTTAGTGTCTAGGCATAGTTTGAATCGAAAACTTGAAATATCTCGTTAAAATTGAGTATTGCCATTGAAAAAAATGAGGTTTGGGTTCGTTTTAATATGTAGATATCCCCCTAAGCAAATTTTATATGCATCATTTAAAAGTAGACTTTATTTCCAATCGTTCGGTACTAGTAACTTCCGTCTAAGAAAATTTGTTGAAGAATCAGTAGGGGTGTTTACTTTTTTTTTTTTCCTTATAGGGTTAAGCTAGTAATATCGAAAAATATATTTCGAGGATATCTATTAAAGTTATTTTTACACATAAGACCTTATTTCATACGATATCGAGGGTGTTCTAGAACTTTTTTCCTCTATTTTGGTATCGTTTTCGAGGTAGGAATGCCAATACTGGATTTTGCCTCAAGGGAGACTGCAAAGTAACCGTGAAGCGAATATCGCTTTTACTGCGCCTAGACACCGTATTCATGATTCATATCCGTGTACCATATTCATTTGTTCACCCGTTATGTGAGGTGAAACTAAATTAAGGTCCCTGTATAAACATAAACTTGCAATTTTTTTCGGAATTTCATTTTTTCAATTTTACGTTATAGAAAATTATAAATAAAGTAAACCAATGAATAGAAGCTTTTTAATAACTTCCATGACTTATACTTGGTCATAATTTTTATAATTTAAGATTAACAAAGAAATTAAATCAATAGCAAAAATATCTTTTGTGTTAATTTAAATGTAATTTATAAATATTTTTAATAGAACATCTGAGATTAAAAAATAATGTTTTATAGTTAATCGAGTTAAGAATAAGCAGTGCAACTTGAAGTATCCTAAATCTTTACAGAATGTTTCTATTTTGATAAAAATGTAAGCTTAACATAGCAATTGACCATCTATTGCCAGAAGTTTATTTTTCATACCTTTTGTGTTTCTAGTGTAAGTTTTGAAAAACTCTATCGAAAAGTTTTGTTCAATATATTGAATAATATATATATTTTTTAAAAAAGACAGATTTGTTTCTCTAATTATTGATATTATTGTAAAACAGACTGTATATATTATTATTTTACGAAATGTAAATTTTTTTGTTCGTCATAAATACCATGTTCTATCCTTTTCTAAGAACATAAATGTATTGTAGTTGAAACAACATATACTACAATTAAGTTGCTTTTTTTATCGTAGTTAAATCCAATTTTACTATTTGAAAAAAACAACATTCAAACTGATGAAACGTTCGTGATTAGTTGATAACGAAGATGAAATTGTCATTTTTTTAGAAGATTAAAAATATTTAGTTTTTTTTTTGAATAATCTTAATTATTATTTTTAATCCTATAATAAAATATAAAATGTAATTTGTAAAACATTCTAATATAATTGAATAAAGTATTTTTCCCGTTTCTAATTTTTGCATAATTTTTAACGAAGGATTTTGCAATGTTTAAGTACTTAATTTCTATGACATGTAACTCGCGGATAGACGGGATTTATAGTTTCCATTGGTAATTAATGTAGCCCTACAAATTATTATTATTATTATTATTATTATTTAGATTTTCTTAAGATCGTCTGTACCGGTTAAACGTTCTCGTTCAAGAATTACATGTACAAAACTATTTTGAAAAGAATATTTAATTTTATTTTTTCCATAAAAGTTAGCACACACGTACATGCATATTTAGATAGGAAGTACGTTATATATAAATAAAATTAGATAAACATAATTTTTTAAAAATTAAAATGGAAAAATATTAAAAAATCCAAAATAAAGAAATGGAAAATTAGAAAACACAAAATTAAAAAACAACAACCTCTCACCAAATATCAAATCCACTAAGTCGTACAAACCAATATCTGACGATTAAATGTTACTCTTTATGGAAATGAAAAATGTGAAAATAATCATAATAATAATAATAATAATAATAATAGCATTATCGAAGTAGTTCTATAGTAGACTTTTCGTGTGTGGCAAAACACCAAAAGAGAAAAATTTATTTCAGATCAACACAGAATCTCCAAAAAAAAAAATAAATTTTAAGTTTATTTAAATGAAACGATGACAGCATATTCAACTAACTACGAAAGAGGGACACTAATGAATTTTCATTGTACAAGGTGGATATAATTAAACTGACGGTACTCAGAGTGTTGTGTAGTGCGATCTAATTGCGAGAATGGCGCCAAATTTTGTAGGAAGATTAAACAAGATGGGGTACGAAGGATTATGCGAAAAAAATTAGCTCCAAAAATCACCGCCAGGGGATTAGGTGGCGCTGTGTATTCGAAAAGTGAGTTTCAAAAAAGAAGAATCAATACTGAAATAAAATTACCGTTTATTTAGCACATCTAACTCAGTTTCGATGTGGCCGCCGTTTTTGTGGAACACATATTGCATTCTGTGCACAGCATTTACAACAGCGGAGAATAACATGTCTGCAGGAATCTCCCGCACACAGTTCCTGATATGTTATCCTTCAACGTAGCCAGGTCCTGAACACCTCCGTGACAGATCTTGGACTTTAGGTAACTCCATAGCCAGAAGTCGCTGGGCGTAAGATCAGGGAACCGAGGTGGCCATGCAGTTGGAAAACATCAGGTAATGACATTTTCTGTTGTGAATTTCTGTCGTAGCAGCTGCTGTATCCGCAAAGCAATATGTAGAGCGGCTCCATCTAGCATGAAAATGATTTTCTCCAGGGACTGTCTTTGCTGAAGTTACGGAATAATAAAGTTGTTTAGAATTTGGCGATATTTGTCTCCGGTAACAGAACACGTTACAGGTCCTGTCGGAGTAATGTTCTCATAGAAGAATGGACCTAAGATATTATCTGCTGTTAAACCACGCCAAACAGTTATCTTTGGTAAATACAAAGGAATTTCATTGACTGCTATTGGTGACTTGTTATCCCAAATTCGGCAGTTCTGGGTATTTACAGTTTCATGTAGGTTAAATTGGGCCTCGTCTCCCCATAAGATTTTCCAGGGCCAAGCATCATCCATCTCCATTCTGGCAAGAAAAGTGAGAGCAAAAGTCAATGGCTTATCATGGCCGGTGTGACGTAACTCTTGTACACGGCTGATCTTGCACTGATAGAAGTGGATAATCTTTCGTAGGATTTTACATACCGTGCAATAAGGCATATCCAGATTTCGAACTAACCCACGAGCGCTGGAACAGGTAGCAATATTGTCTGGTGTTTTGTCGATAATCGCCGTTGCCACTTCTTTAATTGTATCCTGTGATATGCCTAACTGAACATTTAGAGAACTTGTAAAACCACGAAGAGCAGCTGGCGCATTGCACTGGTTGAGGTAAAAGAATTTGACTAGTAGAGCTCGCTCAACTAAAAAAGGAGACATTATGAAAGATAACTTTCAATGAAATTGCTTCTAACAGCAGCACATTACCTTTTAAATATGAACAAGCTGGCACTGGGCCAAAAGATGTAACGTGAAATTTGAATAAAGAACTTCTTCTGCTGTTGCTTTCTTTAAGGCTCTGTAAGTGAAATTGCAGATAAAGAAACTTTAGCAGTGTTTATGTAAATTTTTAGCTTTCTATAAACTGTTATCATTTTGAGCTTAGATTAAATTGCTAAATTTGTTAAATTAACAGTAATTTTATTTCAGTATTGATTCTTCATTTTTTGAAACTCTCTTTTTCGTATACACAACGCCACATATTCCCCTGGCGGTGATTTTTGGAACTAATTACTTTTTTAGCGGAATCCTTCGTCCCCCGTCTTGTTTAATCTTTCTACAAAATTTTCTACAAAATTATAAAAAAAGAGTTTTCCACCCCTTTTCTCCTGTGGTGGCTATATTTTATTTTGACCCCAGTGTCAGCATTCTCCTTATGTAAGACATGCCTCACGTGGACCACGCAACACATGTTAATGGTCCGGGTCCAGCCCGGTCCTGAAAGACTAATGTCTAGGCACGGCTCCGCCCGAGCTTTAAGAAAAAAGTAACTCCCACGACCGGCCCGAAAAGACTGATGACCAGGCCTGGCTCAATTGTAGTGAATGAAAATAGCCCCCTGGGCTGAAACACAGCTCATAACCCGCCGTATAACCGGTTCCACCGTATAACCGGCCGTATAACCGCAAGCAAATTGTAGGCAAATGTTCGAACGGGACGGGCCGCCAGATTAAAGATTTTTTTTAAGGAGCAGAGTAAAAAAATCTGAAGTTGTGAGGACTAAACTTATTAAAAAGCTCGAAATCTGCATGTTAGAAAATGCTTTGTTTAAAACAACTGAGACATTTAAATAGAACAGAAAGAAGGTGGAAATGGAAAAAGTTTAACTGAATCTGAAGTAGGAGGAGTTACTACAGAAAGCAATTACTAACTCACATGGAAGCTTTTAAAAGATATTTAAACATTATATTAGGGAAGCGATCTTTGTTTACAACTTTAAATACGTTTTCTGCAGGATGGTTTTTTTCACCAATTGTCGTCTTTAAATTGTTGTAAATCAGGAATCATTAAAAATAAATGGCTTAAACTTGGAAAATGTCTTTTTCGAATATTTTACATTAATTTTATTACTGCAAATTCGAAAAAAATATTTACTACTAAAAATATGATTTTTAAAAGTATAAGTTAAACAATTTTTTTTTCATTATTTTACTATTTTTTTTATTAATATTAAAAAAATGCTAAAATTGAAAGTGATATTTTCCTCTTTAATTAAATGATATATATTTTTTTAATTTGACAAATAGTATTTCGAGTTATAACGATTTTAAATTACCCCACTTAAAAAAATTCATTTGAAAAATTTTACGAGAAAATTTAGGATGTGATTTTTTTTAGAATTTATATGGTTAACTATTTAAAAAAATCAAAATTCTAACTGAATAAAAAAAAATTAAATGTTTCCCGGACCATTTAAATTAATACTGTCCCTTGAATTACACGCATTTCAATTTATTTCTAATCCGTTACTCCGTTGAGCGGTTTGCAATTGCGTTTGTGTAAGATGTGACTATGTACGTGTACCGGCCACAATTGACCACAACACGGTGCCCTCCAAAAGGACCGCCACGGCACCCACTGCAAGGGGGTCCTCACAAGACCGGGCTAGTCATTCTGACCTGCACCGATGTGTCTCATAAGTAGGGCATCCCAAGCAGGATTGTCCCGCTTTAGTCTCCTCTAAGGCATTGAACAATTCTCTCGTTGGTCAATGAAGGTCCCCCGAACATTCCACTACCAAAGTCCGAACACTGACGAGGCAACCCGGCTCAATATAACTCCAAAGAGGAGTCGGAACAGGTTCGACCCGATGCAGAGCCACCGTCAGATCATCGAATCCTAATCGCGGGACACTTCATAGGAAGAGCCCGCGCTCGGAAACTGATGAGGGGGACTCCACATTGGCTTGCTTTACCGCATGCCGAAACTGAGAAACTCCTATAAAGGTTATCTCTGCGATTTCAGCCCGCGGATGAAAGGTTAGTAGATAGTAAAAGACAGGAAAGTTAGACCTCAAGCCACAGCCAACTCGTTGGCTGAGGGAAGATGGTCGACTATAAGTCAAGGGAGAAGAAAAAGATAACACAAAACACAAACTTAATCTAAAACATAAACACGTCATTACACCATTGGACCACGAACGGAAGTAGGCGCTTTACCTCACGGCCCCGAACGAGGTCAACTTCGGTGTAATGGTGCCTTAGAGCCTAGGAAGTCCCGGGCAGAGTCAAGGCAGAATACTGAAACGTGCGTAGGCTCACGAACCGCACACGACGCACCTGATCGGTCCACCCCTTGACTCCACCGAGGAAGACCCAAACCCACAGGAGGACAACATAATAAAAATACACTTAAAATAACTATTTACAAAGCGAGTCCGTGCCCATGAGGAACGGTGAGCTACGCGTCCCGTGGGGGGTTACGCCACCAACTAGTCAAGGACTGAGCCCTGACCCTAAGACGACCCATCGGACCAAGAGGCTTCGCGTCCCCCGAGGGACTCTCCCACCTCAAAGTCAACTTCGGGTCGTAGGTTAGTAGATATAAAATAAAAAAATAGGAAAATTAATTCCCACACGACTCGGGACCGAGTGACGCATCAGTACGGTCTATATCCGTCAAAGACGAACCGCCATGGGAGAATAGAAGGAAAAGCAAAAAGGGTTCGAGATCTGATCGGACCTTGTTGAGCACGGAGGGTGGCAAGTCCTCCCAGATGTTCAAGGGCCCACTCAGTCAAATTCCAGATCCCGAGGACTACACACACAACACAGAGTTAGTAGATAGAAAATAAAAAAATAGGAAAATTAAAAATCCAACACCCGATCGGATCATCCACAAGGGGTCGCTAAATCCCCTAGGACCGTCAATCCAAGGAACCCCAAGGACAACGGCCCAACCAGTGGACGATCTACTTCCGGGTGTCGAACCGAGAGAAAAAAGCAAAAACTTTGGCCCGACCGGACCCTGTGGTGGCCGCCTGTGTTCCGTTCGTTCACCTGCCGCCGACATGCCCACCTGCTTCGCAGGTGGTTTCCGAGGTGGTTTCCTAGGGTACCTTGGTTTCCGACTCGCAAGCCCTTTGTTTTTCGAGGCATAGGGTTACGACGCTAAGTCGAGCCCCTCTGTCGGCAGCCTTGAAGATTCACATCAAGGCAGCTCAGAGCCCCTCCCACTTGCTCGCTCAGAGAAGGCTGGACCGCATTCGCCCCATTCCCCCCGGTGAAGCCGGTAACTGCTCGTCGGTCCCCAAAGCAGTCGTCTCCATACGATGACATGCTAGAGACAGGCTACCCAGGCTCACGTTGTGCCCTCGGACGTAGTCCGGGCACTGGACGTGGAACTCCATCGGCCACCTGACCACTCTGGGTCCCCGCTTTAGTCTCCTCTCCGAAAATGGAAAAGGACCGCCACGGAGACCTCGGCCGAGCTCTCGGTCATCCTTCCGAGCCAAGGCCGGATTGATTCGAGACCACTCGGGGGTTCACGAACCCTTGCGTTTGTGTAAAGCTGAGTTCGCACCGGAAATATAGAAATTTTCTTTTTATTTCAAAATAAGGAAAATCAATTTTTTAACTCTTTTCCCTCAAAGTTATAAAAGTAAAAATTGATTAAAATTTTCTGCTGCAAATCTTAATTAAACTTAGTTGGGATATAATATATCTCACCGCCCCTCAAGGGGTTGAAACCTTACGAAACATTTAAAAGGGTATATCTTTGTGAGTTTTTCAGTTATCAAGTTAAAATTTTTTGTGCTTAATTCAGGAATGCAGCGTTCGTACGGTTCCTTAAATTTCCAGACTAAGAAATTCTTCGGTACCAGTATTTTCTTAAAGAAAATCTCTCCTTAAATAAGGCTAAATTTCACGTGTTTAAACTAGATTTATTTTTCTGTAAAAAAATACTGATATTTGGCCTTGAAAATAACTGTATTCGTACTAACCCTGGAATGGATAAGAAAAATTTTCCTAATTGGAAATTTTACCCTACGGAAGCCATATAAAAATTTAGTTTTTTTTACTTTCTCAAATAGACTCCCCATGGGGTTGTAACTTATGTCATCAATTTTTACACCGTTTTTAATGAAATTTTGTAATTGGAAGTTATTTAACTTCGATATTTATGAATCACACTGTATATATAATATGGCTGTGTGTGGGGAAACATTTTACTGTGGTATAGGAACTCCATATAAACGGGTATATATATAAACTCTTATTTTAACACAGTCAAACTGACTTGTAAAGTTATTATACGAATTGAATATTTCTAACTGAGCGAAAAAATGCCCAGGCCGGGAATCCAACCCAGATCCTTGGCTTACAAGGCCAACGCTCTACCAATTAAGCTAACTGTGCCGACAACCGGTGAGCATATTTCGCTCAGATAAACTTATTGGTAAAACATCTGGTCTGTCATTTAGATAGCTCAACAGAATAACCACAGGTATAGGAACTCCATATAAACGATGGGTATGTAGATAAACTATTTTTTAACACAATCAAACTGATTGTTAAAGTTATCATACGAATTGAATATTTCCAACTGAGCGAAAAAACGTCCAGGCCGGGAATCGGACCCAGATCCTTGGCTTACAAGGCCAATGCTCTACTAATTAATCTAACTGGGCCGACAACCGTGAGCATATTTCGCTCAGATAACCTTATTAGTAATAACATCTGGTCTGTCATTTAGACAGCTCAACAGAATAACCACAAGTATAGGAACTCCATATAAACGATGGGTACGTAGGACTGGGTTCTATCCCGGGTTGGGCATTTTTTCGCTCAGTTGGAAATATTCAATTCTTATGATAACTTTACTAATTAGTTCGATTGTTTTAAAATAATACATCATATTATTTATTTTTTACATTTTCAAAGATATATTTTGTATGTAACACCTTTGAACGAAGAGTAACAGAATTTACAAACTGATGATTGTCAGTCGAAAACTTAAAAGATTTGCTATATCGTGAGATAGAATAGATCACATCCAAGGTCGACAAAATGTATCTTTAAAATATTTGAAATTATTTATTTTATTATTGATGGGAGGTAAATAACATTAGGCTATTTAGCAGATTTCTTCTTTTTCTTTATTTTATTTTATTGTACGTACTTTTGTTTCTAATTCAATATAATAATGTTTACGACAAAGTTGCGATTCTAAAATAAACACATAAGTAATTGGATTAAATTGTTTTAGAGCGAAGTTTTTTTTTTTTTTTTATGTGGAATATATATATATATATATATATATATATGAAAAAACGTTTTATTCATTAAAAAATAAAACTGAAGGTATTTTGCTATAAATTCGATTACAGTGATTTCGTTAGCAGTCGAAAAAAAAACTTGAATCAATAAATTGTTTTTGTCTCCAGCGTTTTCTCGTAATTTCTTTTATCACGCAAAATTTGCATTTACGTAATGAAATACACATTTTTTTCAAAGTACAGTTTGTACAAATTTCAGAGAGAATTCTTTATAATGCAAAAGAAATGCTTTAACATTTCTTTTTAACATTTTTTTTTTAACTATACATGTTTGGTTTTCTTTTACATAACGTATAAAATAATATAAACAGAAAAACATATTAATTACAGAAAATTTCGTTTTTAAGAGCTTGCTAAAACAGCAGTAATATGTGTCATTTGTAGATTATTTCGTTATGTTATATGAATTACCATGAGAATATAAAATATTTATTAGGATGAAAAGAAGAATGATAAATTTAAGGTGCTCCTTTTGGGATCAGTTACAAGACTTAATAATTTAATAGTGATATATTAGAGAACTATGTCAAATAAAACGTATCTTTCATTTAATAGATATGCTATATGCTACTACTGTTATTACATGTAACAAAAATCTCTTTTTTTTCTTCATAATCTACGAGAGCAGTAATAATTTCTATGTTTTAATAAGTTTCAACAATGTCTATTTATTGAAACTGTCTCCCACGTTCCGTATTTAATAATTTATTTTTACGATCTAGTATGACGCGGGCTGTATTCTCAAAAATTTATCATTTAAATTTTATGAAAATAAATTGATTTTTACAGATTCAAAATCTAACCTGAACAGGAAAATGTAAAATTTAGTATCTTTTACTCGGAACGTAATACCCCTGTTTTTCATTAAACATCTGAGTCTAAGAAAAACAGTTTATTATATATCAGATATTGAAATAGTTACTTTTAAAGCTACAATCCAAATGCGCTACTTACTGGCACATTTCTGAATATTTTTTTTTTTCAGAACCACCTGAAATTGACAGGTTTCTTATTCAGAAACTGTGTAATCTAATGCCTTTTCCAAATTATTGGTAAAGGTAAATATCTGTTAGAAAATAGTCAATTTTGGCCTTTTGAACCGAAATTCCGGACTGACAGCTAAGGAACAGAGAAAAATCTGTCCAAAAACATATCCACCCGATTCCAAATCGCTTTAATAGTTAGGCCTGCTAGTTTTATGCCTTTAAGTTTCAAGATGTGTCAGAAAATGTCTGAGAAAAATTCGCGTTTGTTGATCAGGAAATTAAAGAACAGAATAAACATTACGATAACAAATATAAGGATTTTCATATTAAATAATGGATAATCAAAAGTTTGTTTTAGATTTACCATTTTACACATTTATCATAAATACACTGAATAGGTATTCTTTAAAAATAAAATTAAATTTAAAAAATCAAAAACCCGACTGCGTAAAAAGCGAACTAATAAATTATTTCTCATCAATGTGAAACTATTTTTTATATTACTTACCTATTTTTTTATTTACTTGTATTGATGACTTTTAAGTTGTGTTTAATTGTTAGTTCCTATCTATAAACACTGTTTTGATGAGGTTAGAGTTGCAGTAAATCAAGAGATCCTACCTAGACAACTTCCAGGTTGTGTAATATTTAAACGAAGCTTCTGACTGTAAAATAGTCAATGAAACATCGTCTTCATTTTGAAAGACCTATCCAATGATATACCACTCAATAGGGTGCGTAAAAATATTTTTTCGTCTTTACCACCATTTTGTATTTTACGACCGCCATTTTGAATTTATAAAAACAAAACCTATCCTATAATCACCGGAAGGTTAAGACGAATCGATAGCGACCTCATTCATTAAAATCCATCCCACCGTTGAGATTTTCAAGGGTATAAAGCAATCCACATACCCAGATACGCTTGAAACACCTGACCCTTCTTGGCAGCTGGGTAAAAATATACGGCAGAGATTTGGCAGACTCGCCGGTGTATATGTTTGCTGTCAAAATGGCGATTTTTTGCCTGACTGAATACCCGGCGATTTTGGAGACATTTTGCTTTGTATGGCAACATGGTAGAACATATTTTATGTTTATATTAAATTAAACGTTGTGTGTGTTTACAAAAAGAAATTGTTTATTATAATAGAATGAAAACCCTTTCATAATAAAATAAAACTAACATGCTGATTTCATTCTAGGCCTAACTGGCATTCTAAAATGGGTTTTTCTCGTCAAAATGGCACAAAATAGTCGCGCAAATCCCGATGTGTATGCGACATATGTTTCAAATATACAAAATTTGCTCGAAATGAAAAGGCAAAAATCCATTCAAATTTTATTTATAAGAAGGACCATATTTTTCTATTACCACGTGACAAATCTGATGGTGTTGTCATTCTTTTTGTTCTTCACTGAATATATTTACACATAAAACATTTATTTTTACGAATTTATTTAATTTACAAAAAAAATTCAATAGCCAAATTTTCGATTTTTGGTATATGAATGAGTATAGAAGCGCCGGTGTATTAAACATCCCAGCTCTGCGACTTCGTGTCGTATTTTTTCCGAAAGATAATCATTTCTCCTTCCTTTCAAGTGTCGTGCATTACAGTGTAGCAAATCACGAGGAAACAAGTGGCCGTTTCAACCGTTCTATTCTACGCTTTAGTGTCCACAAGGTGCCTTTTTGTACTAAATCGACAATGCAACTTTGTAAATACCTTTTATCCCTATCACTTTCCGTTTTCGAGATAGGAATTATAACTCCGCTGTTTTCTACCAGGCGGTGCCGTAGAGGGTTTCATTCAGTAGCACATGGGTACTTTATTGTAAACAGGCCACCTCTTTTATGACTATGCTCTTGTCGTTTAGAAATTATTGATGTGACAACGGACTTTAGCCGGCACACTGTATATTTGGCATTCATTTTAAAGTGATACCATATCAGTGATAAAGATGGAAGTTCATTTCATTAACATTTGGACACGATTCTTCAAAAGGGATTAAACTTGACCCAGACCAAAATTATAACTGAAAAATATTTTGAACCAACAATTTTTTAATCTTAGAATTTTTATAAAAAATAATTAAATATATACTATTTTATAATTATATTATTACGAAATACATTTCAGAACTGACCTAGTGAATTTTTTGTTTCCGTTTTTTTTATTTAATTTATTAGACTTCTACATTGTTAAATATCTGCAACAAGCTGTGCAGTCATTCAAATCTTTTTTATGCAAACCTGTTACATAACCTTAACTTCTTTCTATTCTGACCAATGAGAACACTTCCAATAATGGTCACGTAACCGTTATCCCTAGAAACTGTCAATGACTGAATGGTTTGCAGCAGATATCTAACCGTGTAAAATGCAGTGTCACTTAGATCCTCTTCTTACTTTAAAATTGCTTTATATATATATATATATGTTTAAGGAAAGGTATTTATAGTCTGCATCATAAAATCTTGGTGAAATGTAAAAGTAAAAATTTTACCCACCTACTATTCAGTTTAGAATCTACAGTAAACTGTGTAATCATTTAACCGTTATTATTGAAACGGTTACATAACAAAAATTTATATCTCTTCTGATTAATGAGAACGATGGGTATTATGGTCAATATCCATTATAGAAAAAAAACTGTTGAAAGAATGTTTGCATCAGATCAGAAGGCCACCTTCGGAACAATTATGTAAAAATCTACAGTATTTTTATTTCTAACTAGTTGACCCGCCCGGCGTTGCCCGGACTCGTGATAATATATTCTTAAACGAACCTTAAATTTGTATGATTTTATATCTTTAACTAGATTTTCTCTGAAATACGTTCCCTCGCTTTTGTGTTACTAATTAATCTGTACAATTATAATCCATAATATGGGCCGTTAATAAAAGGTAAATTAAATTGAAGTTCTTTTAAAGTAAATTGAGTTGTGTAGTATTGCAATAAAATCATTAGGTTCTTTAAGGTCAGCAATTGTAAAAAAAATATAAATAATGGAAATTTCTTAATTGAATCGTGTCGTCTGTAAATAAATGAAGAGGATACTTTAAAAAAGTATAATATAGTTTTATTCCATCTTTTTTGAAAGGAGAAGAAAAGGCTTCCCGTTGGTCACCGTTCATAAATTAATTTTTGCCAATATAATAATCGACTCCACTTGCAGATATTTCTTTTAAAATTTAAAGTGCAGCAGAAATCAAATTTAGTATTGATGAAAAACATAATTAAAATCTTTTCAACGTCATCAAGAAATAATTTAAACGTGATTTTAAAAAAAACGATGACATTCTTCGGATACCATTCGCTAGACTCCGAATCCACGGCCGGAGCCCGCGATCTTTTTAAAACACAAACTAAGTCATGACAGATCGCCAACAAAACAGATTCTGATTTAAAATTAACGAAATTTTAAATTTATAGTAAGTAACGGGTGCTACACAAGTATTGAAAGGAAAAGATTTAAATCTATTAGAGAATTTAAAAATTAAGCAATATCTTAATAAACAAATCCAAAACAATACATTTGAAAAGTTTAAAATTTATTTGCTCTACGATCGGCAATTAGACACATCTCCGAAAAGATCGACATCCATTCACTGCTTACGCCGCGAGAGACTTGCTCGGATGGCGTCATCACAATAGGTGCAGATCTAAGAGCAGAAGCATCTCAGCTCAGGCGCGACGAAACGGCGGAGAATTTGCCGATGTGCGGTTGAAACAAAATTGCTTGCGCAAAAATAAATATGGATTTAAGTTTAATGAACATCGATGTATGAGGTCAAAAGACATAAAAAAGTAACATGATTTAAACACTGTGAGATTTCATCGCACAATACCCCCATTTACCGAGTAAAATTGGGGCAGAGCAAGTGATGTAAAAGGTAAAATGAAATGAAAACCTTTTACAGAAACGGGATGACAAAATTTTGAATGCCAAAGACAGAGAAAAAAAAATCAAAGTTAAAATATTAAAGTAAAGCCAAATGTTAAACTGCTGCAAATAACGATTAATAGTGGTGACCAAAAGAGAAGAGAGAAGAAAAAGAAAATACATCAAAAGTATACATAATATATTCAAAATAGTATACATAAAAAATGGCAAATCTTTCTATTTATGGCAATTTCAGTATGATGTCATAAACGTATCTTCACAAATACTTGAGTACAAATGCTAAAGAGAAGGAGAATTAGCATATATAAAATCTTATGTATTACTTAAGTAAAAATGCTAAACAAAATCAGAATTAGCATACATAAAATGAGCTCATTATGAAACATTTAATTTAATTGGTATACCATATAAGAAAATTTGCACTTTACAAGCAACAAAGATAAAAATAACTCCAGTATTTGACAATCGCCTAGGACTTACAATTTATTTAATATTCATAAAATAGAGTATTTACTTTCAGTTACTCTACATATAAACTGGTCATACATAAAAAAATATCTTTAGTAACATTTTCATAATACAATATTCATCATTCTTTTTTAAATTTTTTATTTAATTTAGTACTAAATATGTAATTGACTTGAAAGAACCAGCTGTATTCTACATGAACAAGTAGCCAAATCGTGCACTAAATGACCACTCACATGCAAAACACAGATATTTAAGGTAGTTGCAACAATATATATAAGAGAGACATGTCTAAAGAAATTAAGTGTTTTACTGTTGAAACATTATACTGTTACCACTTTTCTATTAGACTGCAAAAGTAATATCAACAAACACCAATATAAATATTTTTCGTATTATTTAGTCAGTAAAAATTTCCAAAATATATACTATTCTTTAAAATATGAGACAGCACTTAATACAATTTTTAAATATATATAAACTCATAAACTTATAGACAAACCATGGTTTTATATATAAGTGAGTGGGGATCCCCAGAAAAAGATAAAAAATTTGACAGTATCATGGGAAATTAAAATTCTCAAGTGTACCATAATATAAATATTAAAAATCATTTACATAAAATATTTCATTCAGAAAAATCAAGAGAAGTGTGTAAAAAATATACTATTATCCACAAACATAGAACAATATACATTGTGACTACTGATGGTTTACTCAAGGTTACAGGTGGCTTGGATCTCCTTAAACAAGGCTCCTGACACCTTGTGCAAAGAGAAAAAAATTAAATATATACATTAAAATAGCACACTATACCACCCCATAACTGCAAAAATAACAGCAATGTTCTTCGCTACAGACCCTTGATTCCTTAGTGTTATCAACACAAATTAAAGTCTGCCTGAAAAATAATTAAATGTCATCAGAATGTTCAAAAACAAGTTGAAAGTTTTGGTACACAAAAAAAGACATCAGGTATGTGTATTGTTGCAAAAGTGTAAACGTTGTGTTTATCATGTTGAAACCGACGCATAGCCCTAGATGATAGACAGAAAAAGGCAACATCAACTTAACAGTTGAATAGACATCATATAGGAAAATTGGACGAGAACTTTTTTTGGGCGACAACACAACATCTATGTGCTTGACTTCTTTTGAAGCTAATCATTAACTTTTATTAATCACTATTTCTGGACACACTAAAAGGATGCATAGTAGAGAGCTGATGATGACAAAATGATGTTGTACTTGGTGATAAATTGGTGATGTAATGAAATAATATTCACACACACATCTTGAGAAAAAAATTGAGACATAAGTTGGTAGATGACAAAATCGATGAAATTAAAGAGCACTTTTTTTTATTTAATTTCTTAGTAAATTTTGAATATTCACCAACGAGTGCTTCTATATTAAAAGGCGCTGTTAAATAATACTAAGAACTGTGCTTTTCTTTTCTTTTTATATAATCTTGTATGGAAATTGATTGATGCTTAATTTTTTTTCCATTCATTAATAATAATAAATCTTCAGAATTCATTCAGTTAATTACTTCTTGAATAAATATATGAGGCATGACAAAAGAAAATTTAGAGACTTTGGGTATATTATATTCACAAATGAAAACAAAGGCTCAATTCAATATTTGAAATATGGAAAATTTAGGCAAAAAAATAAATAAATTGGTCTTGAGAATTCCTGTATCAAAATAGCAACTCTTGTAATTGCAGGTATATGTAAGAACACTAAAGTAACTAATTTTTATAATATTTCATAATAAATGAGTATTTTCTTCATTTAGCTAAAAAATGTTTGCAAAAATAGCAACACTGACTTTTAGGAGAAGATAAGTTAACCAATCCACTTAGTAAGGATAATTCACATCTCACAAAAGAAAAGGGAAACCAACAAAACTTCAATAATCAGGTCTTGCGACAGCTAATACTTGAGAAAACATTTGAGATTATTGGCAAATCTTATTTTAGCTTTAGATACAAACATCGAAGATACTGAAGTTAATCACACATTATAAGGATAAAATGACCCATACCATGACATGATTCTTCTTCATTAGCTACTTCAGCGTTGAAAACGAAGCATAAATTTAAACGTTATTGTTATAAAACAGTGAGTTAAGCAGGTAAGTGTAGTATTAATATATTTATCTTCTACCGTAAAACAAGGAAAATATTATAAAAGAATTCAGCACAAATGGATATAACTCACCAGTGAATGGCCAACTTCATCAAGTAAGGGACTGTTGAAAATGAAGCAAAGTTTTTTTGCAGATGAGGGTTTTTTTACGACACTGGAAGAGAACTCTTAGAGCAACATATATAGAGAGAGACACTCTTTAAATATGGGAAACAGCAGAGACATACAGTTAAAATTATTGCAGAGAAATACTGACAATATGAGAACTTATTTTAAAAGCTGTATAAAAAAATTCGATTTTTTTTTAAATGGATGATGTAAAAGGGTTTAGAGAATATAACTGTAACAGGAATGAAGAACCCCCATGCCTATTTCTTCTGAAGAGTAAAAAAAATAATGTTGCTTTCATTCCTTTTCTGAGAGCAACATGAGAATCTTGTCTGTTGAAAACTGTCATAGTCTACACATACGATGAAGTGGAAAGGTCTTGATATCAACATTACAACTTGCCATAAGAAATTAAAAAAAAAATTGAAGCAGCATGAATTTTTCAAATATAAAATTTTGTCAGCTGAGAGTTCTTTTAGAAACAACAGGAGAACAGTTGTAAAATAAATGTGAAAATATTCTTAAATTTATACATTCTTAATTTGAAAATTGCAGAATATCTTTGCACTAAGCCAAACTGTATGATTATATTATATAACATCACAGCCCAGATGGCATAAGAATAAATCTATGAACAAACTTTACTATTCAAACTGTTGTTAAACAAAATATCTTGATTTGAAATTTGTAGAATAGAAGCATATAAATCTCTAAGAATGTTATGTAGGATATTTAAAACTAATAAATTCTGTGACGAATTTCAGCTTCAGAAAGAAAATGTAATCATAATAAATTGAATAAGTATGACATAAGAATGCAATTTCTCAGCACAAATAATCACAATTTCTAAAATAATGCTTCTTATAAATATGTAAATAGAATATGTAAATTTGTTGTAATTTAATAGTGCCATATTTTTTTTTTAATTTAACAACCCAAAGTCATAGCCTCTTAAAATATGAAATATGTTCTTGAGAACAATTTTATTATTTCAAACGCATTAGAATTTTTCATGAGAAATATATAATTCATTTAAAAAAAATATATACAAAATAATCATTCTTTAAAAAAATTATTCTCTCTAATAATTCATTACAAATAAAAGAATATGTAGATGAATTTTTTTAAAAAAAAAAACTATTTAAATGGAATAATAATTATGCATCATCAAAAATATGGCTATTCTTTAATATGAAATTCATTTTAATTTAAATAATTGATTAAAAAAATATGGCAAACTTAGCAAAATATATTATATTCTTCAAGGTGGATCAGAACAAATTCGTTCTAGAATTATAAAATTTAATTCTTCAAAGTAGAAGAAAATCTATGCAAGAAATTTTTGAGAACAGGAATTTCAAATAGTAAAAAACATTATCATATGTCGTTATACAAAAATTCTTGCATAAAATATTCCACATTTCTTAAAAATTCACCTCTTGAATTCTATTAAACACATCAAAAAAATTTTTCAAAAAATTATTCCGAGAACAAAAGCTCTAAAATATTACGTTTTCTTTAAATCAATTCAAATTTTCTTCAGAACTACTGCTTTTTCGGCACTAAATGTGGTGTTACTGATTAAATTGTAGAATTATAATCCATAATATAGGCCGTTAATAAGAGCTAAATAAAAGTTCTTTTAAAGTAAATTGCGCTGTGTAGTATTGAAATAAAACCATTAGGTTCTTTAAGGTCAGCAATTATAAAAAAATAGAAATAATGGAAACTTCTTACTTGGATCGTGTCGTCTGTACATAAATGAAGAGGAGACTTGAAAACAGTATAATTTAGTTTTATTCTATCTTTTTGAAAAGAAGAAAAGGCTTCCCGTTGGTCACCGTTCATAAATTAATTTTTGGCCATATAATAATCGATTCCACTTGCAGATATTTCTTTTAAAAATTAAAGTGCAGCACAAATCAAATTTAGTATTGATGGAAAACATAATTAAAATCATTTCCATGGCATCAAGAAAAAATTTAAACATGATTAAAAAAATATAATAAAATAAAAAATAATAAAAAACGAAGACATTCTTCGGATACCATTCGCTAGACTCCGCATCCGCGGCCGGAGCCCGCGATCTTTTTAAAACACGAACTAAGTCATGACAGATCGCCAACAAAACAGATTCTGATTTAAAATTAACGAAATTTTTCATTTATAGTAAGTAACGGGTGCTACACAAGTATTGAAAGGAAAAGATTTAAATCTATTAGAGAATTTAAAAAAAATAAGCAGTATCTTAATAAACAAATCCAAAACAATACATTTGAAAAGTTTAATTTTTATTTGCTCTATGATCGGCAATTAGACACACCTCCGAAAAGATCGACATCCATTCACAGCTTACGCCGCGAGACACTTGCTCCGATGGCGTCATCACAATACGTGCAGATCTGAGAGCAGAAGCATCTCAGCTCAGGCGCGACGAAACGGCGGAGAATTTGCCGATGTGCGGTTGAAAGAAAATCGTTTGCGCAAAAATAAATATGGATTTAAATTTAAAGAACATCTATGTATAAGGCCAAACGAAATAAAAAAGGAACATGATTTAAACACTGTGAGATTTCATATCACAGTCTCATGGTGTAAAAAGGGGGGGGGGGAGAAACTGCTAATTCTTGAGAATCGTTCTGTAATTTTTTTTCATACTTTATGAAAATTGTATGATATAGTAATGAACAAATTAAAAATTTAAAATGCCCTCCACTGATGACAAAAAATGAGTTCAGAAAAACAGAAGCCAAAAGCTTTAAAATGATATGTCACATGAAAAAATCGATCTCATCCCTCCTTCCCATGGGTGAATGCCTCCTAATAGTCTGGGGGTCAAAATAGACTCCGCCAATCGAAGGCCCGTGAGGAGATTCACCTTTGGTCAAGCCTTCAAATGAGGTCGAATCTCGCAGTAGCTTTATTAGGAGTTAGAAAATTAACCCCCGAGGTAAATTTGGGTGAAGGGAAAGAAATGCCCGTAATAGGAAACAGTGGTCAGAGGCTTTCAGATGATATATCACATGATGGTTTCAGAAAAAGTTTGAAAATCTCCCCCACCTGTGGGTGCGCTTTCGCGCCCCTGAAATTTAACCACCACCTCTTTGAAATGTCTATACTTAATAAATGATATTTATCGGAGGTCTCAGTCACAAAACAACATATAAAGGTTAATTATAGTAGAAAACGCTACGGTTTAGAAAGAAATTATCCCGCGCCTTACCATCCCCGAAATTCAACTCCCCCACCTTCTTTGAAATTTTAAAGTGGTATCAAATATCTAAAATGTTGAAATCGATCCAAAAACATCGGACGTAAAATAATAATTAGTGGACAAAGGTTTTCGTACAATACTGTACGATTTTTAAATTGTGTTCCTCCCTCCGAAATTCAACTCTGAACCCACCTCTTTCCACCTCTTTCATTAAACTTTTCGTGTGTTATCAAATATCTGAAATTTAAAAATCGATTCAAAAAATTACAAGTAAAAAAAAAGATAATTAGTGGCTTAGATTTAAATAATGTGCAGTTGCCAAGTCTTTTTTTTTCTTTTTAAAAATTGACTTTTCGGTAAAATAAAAAGTTTCTTATAAATTTTTAAGAAAATTACATATTCGTAATCAGCGTGAAAAAATAGGCACAGATGCATAAGTTTAAAATCTCAAAATGCTGTATTAAAAAGAAAAAAAAATTATACACATCAAAAGAATGCTAGTCTAAAAATTATCTGTGGTTTTTTTCCATATCACGTGCCTGACTTTTAAAATAATTCTGTCTGGCTTGGTTGTGGAAGTTTTCTGGAAAATCTGCATCCCTTTCAAAGAAAATAAAAGTATTGTTTAGAAATAGATCTTTTGTGGAATTTTTTTACTTTTTGTCACAGTATCGGAATAATTTTTAGTTTTTCTGAAAGGGGAGGTTTGTTATTGCATCTGACTGAGCAATTTTCGAGTTTTTAGTCCTGGTAGATTTTAAAATACGACCCTTTTTAAAACGGCCGAACAGATTTATCTCCTTTAGCAATCTTTTATTCCAGCAAACTTTCGGTCACTCTTTGAGTTGTTTGAAGAAATTGTCTGTTGTTTGATAAAAATCTATGCTTTAGTTGCATTATGAAAACTTTTACATTCTTTATTATTGTTGTTTTTAATTAATTACTGAACTAATTATTAGAATTTTAAAATTATTAGTCTCAGGTGCATCATGAGTCACTTTGGATTAGCCACACAAAAATTTCGAGCTTAGTATATGACGTAGCGTTTCTCGCAATCGCGAACAGGCATACACATACAGAGCGAAACTTTCTTTTATCAGTATATGAAAAACACAAACATATTTTTGAAAATAATTATTGACGAATTTACTAAAAGGAACATTGCCGTCTCGGAAACAGAAATAATAATTAATCATCCTGAAATAAAAGAGTAGAATTATTTCACACTTAAATTTTAAATTGGAAAGTCGCAAAAAAATATGTAAGTTTTTTTATTTAAGAAATCCTGAAACTTTCCTATTTTCCACATTGAAGAAGATCTTTTTGCAGAATAAATAATTGGAATTTTAAAAATGCACTTCATACATTGCTAAAGTCCGTCTTTATATTGTTGTCTTTGAATAATGGGCGTGCTTTTTAGTCCATGTTAGCCGAAACTCAGCGTTAAAGATTACTTGATTTCTTTCATTACAATTTCATACATTATATAAATGATTTACTACGAACATTGTCCAGAGGTTTTTTGAAATAGAGCCTGATTATAGTTACAGTTATTTATATATTCATCAATTAGTCTAAATACTATTCGTGATTTGCCAACATTCTTTTCATACCAAATTAAAGAAAAATAAAGGTTACATAAGCGGAATAAACAAATTTCGTAAATAAATAAATATATTTATTTATTTAATATTTAATATTTTGACTAAAGCTATTACGTTTCGTAAACGTGTTTAAAATAATAAAGGAAATTACGATAGTTTATAATTATATACATATCCATTGATCGAAAAATAGAATACTTTGTTTAACAGCCAAGAGTCTTTAGAAAAACATTAAGACATTATTTTTTTAAGTTTATTTTTTAGAGGCAAAGTTTACTTTCAAATATCTCGAAAAAATCATTAGAGGGAATCTTTTGAATAGGACAAATAAGAGTAGGAACTCTACAACGTACAATTATAGATGAAAACAATTTCGGAAAGACAAGAATATATATATATATATATATATATATATATATATTATTATTATTATATATAGAGATATATAACATGGCGTACAATATTTAACATCTACTACGACCTAAATATCGTAGAATATAGAAATTCCAAATGATTGCTTTTAACATGCAGGGTATCTACAAATTAGTTGGGCAAAAAGAATGATTTATTGAATGGAATTGACAGGAAAAAAATTAAAGTACCTATTGTTGTAAGATTGAAAAATAGTTAAAGTTTACCATTATCACAAACGTTCGATGTGACTTCCTCTCGTGACTGTGCAAATGTCCCATCGGTAAATCATTTCTTGCCATAGATTTGTCAGCATTTTACAGTCGATCAAATTAGTTGCAGTGCAGATTCTTAATTTTAGTTCAGGAATGGATACAGGAAGTGACAACTTGTACACCTGATCGTTTACAAAACCCCATACAAAACCCGATATTTAACCCGATATTTAACCATATTTAACCCGAAATCAAGCCGTTAAAGATCTAGTGATCGTGGAGGCCATTGAATAACACCTCCGCTCGCTAAGCGATAGCGTCAGTTATGACACCTAACTCCATCTACAAATAAACTTCGGCAATATTACTACTAGTCTGTCTTTCAACTAGTTAATTTCGTTTAATATCTCGGAAGTTCTTAACTTACGAAATTTCCCAACTATCCAAATATCACAAATGTTCGATGTGAATTCCTCTCATGATTGTGCAAATGACCCATCAGTAAATCATTTCTTGCCATAGATTTGTCAGCTTTTTACAGTCGATAAAATTAATTGCAGTAGGGATAATTGAATATTGTACTATTGTACTATTGTATTAAACTGATAATTTTCCAATAACTTACGAAATTTCCCAACTCTATTTGTAGACATTCTGTATTACATTATTCTTTATGGAGATATATTGAAATTTCTCGTTCATATGCTGGTAAAATATATCGGGTACCGATTCTGTTTTCCAATTCAATCCGAAAGGATTCTACGAAATTATCGTCACAAGATTGCAAGAGACAAGTGCGATATGAAAGTCATCATGCACCTCTCATCACGACTAGACAGAGCTACATGAATTCAATAACAAATGCTCTGGAAGATATCATACCCTGGATGAAACTATTCCTGAATAATCAGATAAAAGTAGTTCTCTAAAATTTAAACGTATTCATTCTCAGTAACGTTCCCATGGAAAGTGACTACTGGCTCTGAGTGAAAACTGAAAGATTGCGCATATCGTCACAGATTAACCTCTGCGTTTTATGGCCGACAGAAGGTAATCCATACCGTCCATATATCTTATTCAGACGTAAATACATCACTTTGTGTTGTGCACGAGTTAAGATCCTGACACCACAACAGATGACATGTTGCATTGAAATCGGTATCGAGTGTGTTTGGAATAGATGATAATATTGTACAATTATTTTTCATGATGTTGTTTCCTGTCTGTAATCTTAGAATCAGTTTCTCTCTTCATTTTTTTTTTCTTTTTTGATGAGAAAATTTATTGTCACAGCTAATAGTCCTTTTCACTGAGCTTGGGTTAATGCCCACTTTACATATTTTTCTTCATATTCAATTTACCTTCCTGTAAGCAATTCTGAAGTAATAATAAAAAAATTAATTTACGTATGAAAGTTATCAATATATTTCAATTAATATTTAAACTAAAATGAATGAAACTGACTAATCGTTTCGTGTCTCTTCTATATTAGATATGAAATATTCGTTGAAAACTGTGGTCAAATCATTATGGAATCACCTAGCTTCTTTATTTTTTTTTTCCTTTACCAAAATTAATGCTTTTGAAAAGAGCAAGAACGTTTCATTGGTTTGTGGCGCCATTGCTTATGTAAAGAATTCAATTAGGTACTTTCTGTTTAAGCTATTTTCAAACAGTAAAGTTTATGAATGAATTGTCCCTTGAAATATAATTTTATGTGCCCAAATCTATTCTTTTATTAAAATTTATTTGTAATAGAAACTGCATTGTTTCATTAGCTTTAGATCTTAAAATGCCGAATTTGAAATTCTTAGATTGGGAAGAATGTAAATTGATGTTAACGCACTAAATAATTTATATGAATTATATCATTATAAATATCCATTCATTTGTTTAGAAAAGACTAAATACCTTAAAACTGGTTTCAAACTTTCATATTATTCCTGATATGAAATGTACATTATTCAGAGCCTTAATTGTGTAAACATTAAATAAAACACTTAAAAGTTATTTCGAAACGGCGAAACCAAATTATTATATATCCGGTTTCATTCTTGTTGGACACAAACGATCGATAGCTTATAAAATTCTGTAGTTAATTACAAAATATTTGTGACAAATGATTGAATATTTAAGGGTATTATCTAATCTATGCCATTTATGAGCAGCATCTTAAACCGCGTATTTGTATTTATAGATTAAAGTTTCTAATTTGAAGTTTATAAAACTCTCCGAATTTACAATTTTTCTAAAACAAAAAAGAAATATATATTTATATATAAGAAAACTATGTTAGCAGCAGATTCAATTTACGTGCCAGATTCTGTAAGTTTAATATATATTGTAAAATTTAAAATTTTATACCCACTTGCGCAATAATAAAATCAGAAGTTCACACAAAATTATAAAATTTTCAACTGTATTGTAATTCTTTTGTAAGTTTTCTAGATTTGATATTCGTCTCATTTCCGTACACAAAGCGCTTGTCTATTTTCCTTGAATGACATTCATAAGCGTTACATGGAGAATCAAATAAAGATAAAGATTTAAAGATAAGATTTTTAAGATAAAGATTTAAAAATCGTTATGATGTATTTAAAAAAAAAATGCATAATATATCTTTAACACATTAACCGCCACGTCAGCCACCGGTGGCTGACACTGAACTTTTCGTTTAAAACGCGTCATTCACCGATGACTGAAGTCTAAAATATGATCTAAAACTACAAAATAATATTTTTTTTAAGTAATTACTGAACCTTTATTTAAAATTTACTTACTTTTTATTTATCACAGGATTACACTTTCTTAAAAATTACTTAAAATATTGTAAACATTTCAGCGCTTCAGTGTCAGTTACTGAGGCACTCAACGTGTTAAAACATATTTTAATTAACATCGTAATTCGTTGTTTGTAGAATAATTTCTAGTTTGAAAAATCCTAATTCAACTAAAATATTAAATTTATATACGTAAATTGAACTTTTCCTGCAACCGGAGACCCACAATTTCTGATACCATGACTATTTTAGTAACGAAAATAATGTTCACACTATCGTAAAAAAGTAGCCCATGATTTTCATGTGATATTTTGAGAAAAGAACAATTCCATCTAAACATGTTTGTGTCAAGATACTCGAATGAAACAACTGAATAAAATACTTTGAGTTACGATAAAGTCGCAACCATAAGATTTACATTCAAATTTAGCCAAAAAAAAAAAAATGTGAAATATGTGATACATTCGAATGCTTTACCAATGCATACTAGTCATAGAAATTTGATTTTTTCACGTTTTTGACGAGTTTCCCTTCAATGGAGAAAATAATAATTGGAGTAAACAAGCACAGATATTAACATGAAATAATTTGAAAAAAAAATATTCTATTGCTTAGGTATGACCTATATGTACTTCATATCAGTTTATCATTTTACAACAGTCCTAATATTAAAAGCAAATATATCATATGGCCAGTTGAGACCGATCAGTTCCTAGTTTATGCTTTCTTAGTGAAATAATTGACGCATTCGTCTGTAATTTCAGGAATATAAAAAACGTGTTTAAACTCATACTATTCAGAGAGCGTTTGATCACTATGAAATTAGGAGATCAACAACAAATTTAATTAAATATATATATACCTCTTGTAAAATAAAATGTTTGAAATTATCTGTAGCTATAACAAATGACTATATAGATTTGTGAAGCATTCGTGTTCAATTGTAAAAGAGTAACCAGCATACTACAGGAAATATAAAGTTTTGGATAAATATTTCAACATACTTATGCATTTCTTTGTGTGTATAGCATGCAAGGTTACACATGAAATGTAGCACCAATTTCCACAAACTTTACAAAGCACAGTAAAAACAACATACTACAATTAAAATACAAGTATATTTAACATTTAATGAAATGTGAACAGTTTTATGAAATAACTTATAATTACAAATAGGTTTCTTATCCTAAATCTCTCGCATGCACATTTTCTATTTTTCCTTCATCCGATTCCTTCATGCTCACATGGTAACCACTTTTGGTGAAGCTCGGACCTTGACTTGAGACAATGTGCATTTTATAGCCCAATAGGCAAAAGTTACAAAACCAATATATTTTTCTGCAAAAATCATATTTATCAATTTTACAGCAATATAACTTGCAATATCAGAGACCACTTGTCAGACTGTTAACATAGATTTTTTTAAGTACTTTAAAAAATAAATTAGTTGATAATAAGAATAAATATTGAAAAAAGTTTAAAAATTCTTTCAAGAACCAAAGAATTTTATTTTGAAATATGCAACATTATAATTACACTATTCTCTGTAAGACTAATTATGTAACGTTACCTCTTAAAATTGGTGCCTGTCTTGCTGCCTTCATTTTCCTGAGTAATTTAATCGTATAATTTGTGTTACGTTACACTGATATGTAATATTACACCAGTTATATCAGTTTAAATTAAACCATTATATAAGTCAAATTAACTATAAAATTGGAGGTAGCATGCTTCCATGAATTTTATGGACTAAGGTGACGTATTTTTTTTCTTTATTATTATTTTTACAGTGTTGAAAGCGCAAATTTTTTAAAAAATAAATTACAGTAGATTTTTTCTCGAAAATCTTGAAAACAATGTACGTGGTGTCATTCTAATGTGTGCAATTTGCTCCTATACATAGTGCAGGATGAAGCGGGTGAAAAATTTGTAGCACCATATTATCGCTCGTATTCACCATCTACCTCAACCTACATAAACCTGGGGTTGAACGCTCAAATGGTATTCATCATTAATCTGATTGGAATTGAGCCGCTAACAGGTCAAATCAGGTTATCCGGGAATTTATCTGAGTGTTCGACTCAGGTTTTCTAAGTTGAAGTAGTTGGTAAAAAGAAGCATTAGTGATTTTATTCGCTTTTGGTATGAAATTAACAAAAAAAAAAACAGTTCAGTGCTTTAAAATTAATTGCATGCAAAATTATATGTAATACGATTTTTGCAAACAAATTATATCGGTTCTCTTACTTTGGTCTAATAGTTAAAAACTGCATTAGATCTAAATGCTAACTGCGAAATTCACCAAAAGGGATTCCCTTCTTAGTTCTTTGAACGCGAATGGCATCCATTTCCATCACTTTTCATGATGTCATCATCGTTTATAGGTAGAAGTAAATCTGTTGAAAATATATTTACAATATCTTCGTTTTCGTAATAAGACATTTTTAGTAAATATTACTAATGAGTCCCCAGGCGGGGGGGGGGGGGGGGACCGTATAAAAATTTGTATTTCATATTTTTTAAGAAATGTTTTATTGACCCAAATCTCTTATAAAATATTTCTCTACCTTCTTTAAATCATATTTGTAACTGGAACTATATGTCTATGACTAACAGTTTACGAATTAGCCATTGAACACCGTTCAGAGTATACTCCTTGTATAATCAAATACCTTCAAATTTGAGCTTCATATAGTTTGTTTGTCATGAAGCATGCAAAGTTCTGTTTCAATACTCACAAACTTTGAATTTGAATGTAATGCATTTAGTATGTAAATCTGTTAACTTAGCGAAACAATCTAGCGATGCAAACTGTTTTAAAATGAATACGAATAAATTTAAACAGATCTTTTCAGATAAAAATAATATTTATTGCCGTATTATGTGTTGTCAAATTATAAATGGCCATTTTACGATATTAATCCATTTTTCGGAGGAATATTACTTGTTTGTGTATTCAAATTGCTTGATTGCTACCACTTTTTTAAAGAGGAATATCTGTCTGATTTAAAATTCCATTAAATAAATATTTAATGATGCGAATATATCTACATCGAAAAACAACTACCGATCGAACAATCTGAATAAAACCATCCCCGCCTAAATGACTGCTTGAGAGGAAATCCTGTTTAAACTACAGTGGCTTATATTTGTGTTGGGATACTTGCATTTTTAGAAATTTCGAAAGCAAGTAATTAAATATTGAAGGTTCGACTGCAAATTATTCCTGCGTTAACTATTTTTTATGAATTTTAATACGAATTAATTGTTAATGAAATACATTCCAATTTTTAAATTTTAAATTTAAAGAAAACTAACTCACTTAAAAATTATAGTATTGATATGTGATTTGTTTCTTCCACTTGGTTTTAATTAAAAATAACTATTTGTTTTAAAGAAAGATGTGATGTTAAAAAATATTATTTAGACCTTTTAGTTAATCGTTCTTTGTAGAAATGTTTTCATAATTTCATACTCGAAATCAGGATAGAGAGATGTTATGAAATGACTAGAATTTGTACTAGAAATCTGCATTATAATGTTCTTAAAAATGTTAAAAGCTTAGAAAATAATTTGCTTTAAAAAAACATTCCACCGTATTTATTTTATAAAATTGTTGAAATCCTATTAATTAATTAATTAATTTATTTATTTATTTATTTATTTATTTGTTTATTTTTGTAATGTGAACTGTTTTTCAAACTATGCTGTGGCTGGTAATTCCTTTTGCCGAAAATCAAAGAAAATCCAGAATTATGAGTAAAAACTATATTCAAATGATTTAAAAGTCACTTTAGAATAAAGTTTGCTTCGAAAATATCGCAGATATTTCTTTGAAAGCATGTGATTAATGGCAAGATCTTGTAGTGGTTATTCCAATAAATTTGTATTTACCGAAGAATTGAAATTTAATATAATTAGACTAGAAGGGAAAATTGTCTATTCGCCAAAATCGAACGACAATTTTAATCCCAAGCATTTAATTTCAATTGTTAAACATGCGGATTGGGTTTTGACAATGTTAGACCCTTTTCGCTTTTTGAAATGAGATATTTTAGTTTTTAAGAATTTGTTTAGGATGGGTATAATTAGCCTAAATTGTTATGTAATTCGCGTGCCCTTACATAACTGTATGGGCAAGCGATATCGCGACCTTCAGTTCCTTTTTCTGCTGCGCCTCCTGTTACACGTAAGAACCAATAGCATTCTTAAAATAAATAAAATAAAATGGAAAACAAATAAAGACGACACATAAATATACACTCTTAAAAAATTTCGATTAGTAATCTAAAATTATGAGAGTGAGTATATATAGTGAAGTGTGGTAAGTAGCTAGGGATACGTGCGTAGTATAGATGCAAAATAATCGGACAGTAGTGCATAGGTAATAGTAGTATAGCCGTTATGTGTGAGACAAATGCATATAAAAAGACTGATTGTCAGAGTGCTATCTATTTACTGCATTATTTTTTTTTAAGTTACTAAAATACTCGTTGAAATTTAAGTTTCGAAGACTAGTAGATATGGCGTGATTACATGGGACACTGCCTCTGTGCCGACAAATTTAGTCCCTTGTATCTTGTTTAAAGTAAATAAACAATATAACTTTTTATGTTATATAACAGCAGAAGTTTCATGAATTGTAATTTTAGTATATATATTATTTTGTAGAGTTTAAACAATTGTTGTGTTTTGCTATTTAAGAACTCTTAGGGGGAAAAAAAAGCTATATTCAGATAGATTTTCGTTATTTTTTTAAGCCTGTTTAACAGTAAGAAATTTGTATTTTTGTAAACTTTTTGCAGATTGTAAAAGCACATAAATTGTCGTAAATATAATTTCTAAAATTATATCTACGTATCCATCGTTTAATGGAGCTTCATTAACTGCGGTACATTTTGAGGGGTTGTCTACACGACTAAACCAGATGCTATCAGCAGTAAGAATATCTGACCGAAAAATCTGCCCGCCGTTTGTCGGCCATGTTGTTCAATGGATAGAGCGTTAGAAATTTAAGTCAAACGTCTTGGCTTCGACTCCCGAACTGGACATTTTTCACTCAGTTGGATGATAAGCTATCGTTAAAATTCAGTATGATTGAATTAAGAATAATAAATAGTACCACTGAGAATAGTTCAACATATCTTTGATTTCAAACAATAAACTCAAATTAATCATTACAGAGTGTCATACTAAAGGAACAAGCTTTTAGAGGTAATATTGTGTGTAAAGTCGAACAATTTCGATATGTGAAACCAAAGTCGCAATCCACTTTTTGAGTTAGAAGTAGAGAATGTCTTACTACAAACTCAACCAGAAGTTTTGTTTTTAATATATTTTTTAGCGATATTTTCGAGGGATTAATTTTATTCTATGTAAATTATCCAGCACTTTTTGTGATGTTAGCATATTTCGAAGAATAGAGGGTAAGTCTGCTGAAAATGTCGTTTCAATACCTTCAATTATGTAAAAGTTATAAAAGAATAATAATTAGGCTCGTGTTAGAAGTGGACTAGCATTGTTAGCAGAAAAAGTACAATGTTAAAAATCTGCAACAAACTGTCCAGTCTTTCTACCGTTTACAAAATATAACTATTATGAAGCGTATCTGACCATATTAGTGACCATACAATTGCCTGATTATATAGTTAAATTAAGGTCTGGGTTGTATGCTGCAAATGCTTAACAGTGTAGATTCGAAACCTGGTTTCTAATAAAAAACAAATTTTGTTTTGAAGCGTTTTATCAGTCCTTAAATTTTGTACCAGTGGTTTAGAAGCATCTTGTACAGGGAGAATCTAATAAGTAATGCGATCCATGGAAGAAACCTATAACAGTTAAAATTAGAATGTCTCGGAACTTTTTAGTACGGGAAAAATGTATGATGTACAGCTACACTGTAAAACATTTATAGCAAAGTAACAGGTCTATCGACCGTTTTTTATAGAAAACGGATACATAGCAATAAATTAACTATATTCTGACCATAATATGAACAATAATATGGTCAGAATAATGTTATATTACGGTTATATAACCGTTTTCTATAAAAACAGTCGATATACTTTACTGTAATTGTTTTACGGTATAAATATGATTTGGATTTTAACTTACATAAAACAAATACGATTATCAACGTGTAGTCTGTTCATATTATTACAGCGCAATGGTAAACGATTGTGTCTTGATAGAATTCGAAAATAAATTTCAAAAAACTTAAAAAGTGGATATTTGAACTCCATTATATATATATTATTTAAGGTATATTTTGGTTTATATATTTCAAAAACTATCATTTTAAAATTTTATTGAACTTTTAAATACAGAAAAACTAAGTTAATATCTTATTTCGGTTTTGACCGAAAATTAAAATCTTTGTTTCAAATTATTCCGTGAAATTTCCTAAAAAGGACAAGTATCATTTACAAGATTAATGAAATTGACCAAAACGAAAAAATTGAGCTTCAGAACACTTTCCCTGCCTATGGCAAATAACACCTGTTAAATATTTCAATTTATGGCTATTTCATTTGTAACTTTTATATTAAAACAATAAAAAATATATTTTTTAATACGTTGAAAGATTTTACGTAGAGTGACCTAGCCAGTAGTAGATCAAATAAGGTCAGTGCTACGGGGTTTTTTTTTCTTCCTGTAAAGTTTTAGAAGTAAACTAACATGATTGTAACAACCCTTAATGAATGAACTATAATGGGCAAAAATGAAATCTGCCGAAATTAAATAGCAACAAAATTATAAGTAAATACAATAAAACCTCCCTAAAGGGACCACGTTCCGTTCCAATAATAATTGGTTGCTCCGAGAGGTGGTCTCTTAATGGAGGTAATATTTAAATCTAGATTTTAATTGTTGAAAAAATGTAACAATTAAATGTTACTAAAATTTATTTTTCGCATTAGGAGAAAATATGGAAATTTAAGTATCAAAACAAATGTTAATTACATAAGTTAATTACTGCAGAGTTTAAAAAATGAATACATTGACGTTTGCTTTGATTTTACAGTTTTATCTTTTATAACGTTTATTTCCCAATCCTTTCGAAGTTCAGTTAATAAATGTAATTTTTTTTTTTTTTTCTTTTTTTTTTTTTTTTTTTTTTGTACGGGAACAAATAATGCCGATTTCATTAATTTATCTATGTTTTTGAGAGTTTCCCGACAGAGTAGGGCAGGGGATTTTATTGACATTCTTAATTTATCATCAGAGTTAAATTCATTGCCTAAAAAGGCACAAAGACGTTTAAACACTTAAAAGTTACCGGGATTAAAAAAAAATCTAAACTTGGTTTAGAAGTTATATGAATAATGTGCTCTCCGGAATTATTTTTCTTATAAAACCTTCTTAAAGCGACCAGGAAAAAAAACGAAATTTTCTTCAAAGAAATTGGTCGCTCAGGGAGGGAGTTCTTTTGGGATGGCCTATGAATGGAGGTAAAATTAGTATTGAGCCTATGGGAATAAATTTCGTTCCATGAAAAAATGGTCGTTGAGGGATCGCAGTTTGGTCGTAGTTTCTTTAATTGCCATTTTCCCAGTAGTTGATCAATCGAAGAAATCAGTGAAAATTCAAAAATTAAACTTTAAAATGTCATGATTAAGCTGTGATTAAAAATAATCCATATAAAACTACTATTTGAAATAAGCAAGACGGAAGTGGATTATTTTAACTTACCGTAATTGTCTCAAACTAATCAAAATCTGAATGTTTACATTTTTTAATTTAAAAAAATCATAAAATTGTTCTCTTATAGCAGGCAGCTGACAAAAATATGACAAAGGGCGTTCCATTATTCAAACAAAAATATTATGTCTAGTGCCACGTGTAAAACTCATTTCCGCCTCAAATGGTGCAGTGTTTCAAAAATTTAATCAATTACTGTTATGGTATCAAATATTGGCAGGTTCACCCTATTAACTTTTTTAAAAAAAATTACAACTAATATAAACAAAATGAAGACTTTAAAAGACGTCAATTCATACAGATAGAAACAAGATTAAGATTAGCAGGTTTCCAGAAAAATAGCGGGTAATTTATTCTTAAGTATACACATATAATTTTTGTTATAATTTTACATAAATAAATAATAAAATAAAATACAGTCGGACCTCTATTTAACGAACTTCTATTTTGCGAATTTCTCTATTTTGCGAACTTTTCCTTGGAACGAAGAACATTTTGCGTATTTCTTCGTAAAATAACCTCCAAACAGCGAAGTGCATTCTCTATTTAACGAACTTTTTCTTGTGATCTAAATTTTTTTTCCTACATATTTCTCAAAATATTTCTGGACATTTCAAACTTATTCTTTCTTTAAACACATTTTATGATGTTCAATGACCTTGAAGTGGTTTTACCAGGCACCTTCTTTGTCAGCAGTGAGAATTCGGTAAGTACGGAGGACGAAAACGATGATCTCTTAGAGTAACTTAAAAAAATGTGGGTACAGATGAGAAAAAAAAACAGAAATTAACCATGATGTGCTGATTGATGATTGTATTTCACTTAATTCTGAAATTGAGACCTCGTAAACACTATCCGAATTGAATATTTTCGACAGTGTGAAAATTAAAAACAATACAGCAATGAATTGAGATGAAGACGTATATGATGATGGAAATGATCATGATGCAGGAATTAACAAAACTTCGTATGATGAAATGATGAAATCATTTGAAACAATTCGACGCGGATTATAGTTAGAAGAAAATACGCATGAAGGGGTTTTTGGTGCATTACAAAGATGCGAGACGTATTATGAGAGAAAGCACTTTTTAAAAGAAAAAACTCAGACAAAATTAACAGAGTTTTTCAGAAACTAAATTTAAAGACGCATATGTTAATGTATGGTTAAAATCTTTTGTTATAATAATAATAAATACGATTAAGTCATTAAAATTCGTTAATTTTAATGTAAAACTATTTACTTTAAACAGAAAATATAGTGTATCCCCGGACAATGTTTTGTTTTCCTTGCAGATTTCAAAGATTTAAACACGTAGAAAAAATGAATTGATGATGGATATTGGTGGGTAAAATAAATAAAACAAATCGATATAATTTATAAAAAAAAAATGTGATTAATTACTTTTAGTAAAAATATTTGGTGTTTATGAATTTAAAATTTGTTTTATGTAGATTAAAGTATTTAAAAAGGTGAATCTCTATTTAACGAATTTTCCATATAACGAACTCTTTTCTGGGATTTTGCGACTTCGTTAAATAGAGGTTCGACTGTATTTAAATGTTCAACAGTGTAATGGTTTTTAGAAATACCAGTTTGTTTTTTACCCATAACTATGGAGTAAAAATTTTCAACTTAGACAGTAATTTTCATCCGAAAACATTTTTCTGAATAAATCTAAATTCTATATAATATTTTAAATTAAATTTGTGACTTAAAATATAGATATTACTTGAGAATTTTACATTAAAAATTAAACACTTTATTTATATCACACGAAATAATTTTTACCATATTCATAGTCACATTAATATTAAATAAGATCATATTATATATTCAAAGACTTTGTTTCCATATATTAGCACTTTATCTACTGATGGTACTTATAAGTACCATTAAAATAACTTGTTATAAAATTAATTTAGTACATGTATTAGTGGTAATACAGTTTAGAATGAGTTATAGGTACATTACTTTTTCTTGTTCTAAAAGTATTATTGGTTACACAAAACAAAAATATTTTTTAAGGGATGATTTCTTTTGCCTTTGCATCTTATCAGATTCCTTGGTAATGAGGAAGAAAATTGGGAATTTTTCAATTCGGGAATATTTATAAATTTCTTTTTTAAGAACATTATATTTGTACATTTCCTAATTCTACAAAATACTAAAAAAAATATTATAAATAAAAGATTTGAGTAGGGTTATAAATATTGCACGAAATCCCTATAAATTCAAATTTAATTAATCCTTCTAAATCTTCCAATCCTTCTAAAACCTTTCTAAAATTTATTAAACGATTATGTAAATCTTCTAATGTAGTTTCAAAAATTCACGAAAAATGTTTTAGAAGATAAAATTTTCATGAATTCATAATCAGTACATAAAGGGTTAAAGTAAAACGTTATATTTTAACAGTTCTTGAAAAATATTTTCTTTCAAAGGTAAAAGTTTCTGTATACTTTCGCCTTTTATACAACAAATCGATTACGAAAACGATAATAAAAAGACAAATAAAGAATGAAAGATTTTCTCGTCTCCACAACAAAATTCTCATAAAAGTTGATGAGAAAAAAATCGCCAAACATCCAACGCGCGGCTATAGTGTCATTATTTTCAGAAAAGTAATATGTATTAAAAAGGAAAGTGGTAAATTTGATTAAACTTACGCTGTACCGAGAGATGAAGTTACAAAATACAGCTTTCGTGTAATTGGTTATTTTTTCCTATCGTTCACCGATTTGTTTTCATCAAATAGAAAATATGATAAGAAAAGCTGATAAAATATTGCATCTTATGATTCTGGATTCTGTCAAGCTAGTTTTTTATTTTTATATATTTCTAGAAATTTAGCCTTACATATTATTTTTAATCTTTTCAAAGAGTTGTATTTTTGTGTATTATGCATTTTTATGTTTTGTTTATGTTATTATTAATCACACTATATATTGTTATTTAATGTCAAACTATTTTAATATATTTTTAATTAGGCTGTTTTCAAACGTCTTCATGTTACTTATTCAATATCTTAAATAATAAATATCAAGGTAATAGTGATTTTATTTTTATTAACTCGCAAAGACGCGTTCTGATTTTTTGTCCTTTCTAAAGCATAGAGCGTCCCTGGGCTCAGTACCAGTATTAGAAGTTAATGTTTAAAATGTGCGATTGAAGATCTAATTTTAAAGTAAGTAAGATATCCAAGCTGGGCTTCCCTGGTTACAAAATGTAGGTAAAAACCGTTTATTTACTTACTAGCCGTTCTTGGCGACCAGTTTGGTGTCCCTTAAATGTACGCTAAGCATTGTATCATGTTACTTTTATTCATAATTTAATTTACTTGCTTGATCCTTCGCCAAATCGGAAGATTCTGATACATGAATTCGATATTTTTATATTAGCCGGGCGCAGGGAATAAATCGCCAAACGTTGTTCCCGTCGTATTTTTCGGATTTCATTAATTTTATTTGAAGGATAATACTTTCACTCATTTTATTTAAAATACATAACTTTAATTTAAAGCTGAAAAATTAAAAAAATTATGACTCTCACTTATTTAAATTTACTACGCTAAAAATTGTTTATGACAGTCTCATAAAAATGAACTATTATAATACTGATGAAATGATGGCGATGGAACAATATTTGGCGATTTATCACCTACGCCCGGTCAACATTAAATTGCTAAATTACCCACCTAGCATATAAAAAGCGAAGCGGTCATCCCGAAACTGTTGATATCAATCACATGAGTTAGACTGTTATTATAGAGATTTTTAAATTAAAATGTCTAAAAGATTTTTTTTTACTTGTAATGTATTTTATATATTGTTCCCTAACAATACCAAAAATGCTTTTTACATGAAAAACAGCGATTTTGTGTTCAAATAAAGTTTCGAGATTTATAAAAGTGATACTTTCGTAATGGTATCATGCCAGGAGTTAACAGCCGAAGAAAGCGTAAAAGACAGCTATTTACAGCCGAAGCAGGTTGTTTCGACGCCGACGGTTCGACGCCAACGATTCGACGCCAACGTTTCGACGCGTGGTCAGTTCGACGCCGTACTTTTCGACGCCGGGGCAGTTCGACGCCATATATTTTTTTCCGTATTTTTATTTATTTTTAGAATAAATATGCAATATGCCTGATATAATATATATATATTTTTGTTATGTATATGAAGCGTGATTCAAATAAATAAGCAATATGACTGATTTTTATTTATTGAATTATCGATTGTTTGCATGCATATTTGAAATAAATATATGTGTGAAAGTGTTCTAGATTTTTTTTTTTTTTGTCCCAGATTAGTGAGAAGCCCCCTCGCCAACGTCAAGGCCCTGGGACATGAGGGAGGTTGTTTTTTTTTATTTATTTATTTCACAAAACAGCATCAAAAAGGCAAAATACAGAAATGGTAAATAAACATATGGTTACAAAAAAGTTATATTGCAGACAAATTTAATTACAGAGTAACAAGATTACACATAAATAAGATTACATCACAAAACTGTTATTATACTAATCCATTGCAAAATTATGCGCCACACCTTTCAGGTATTCCATTATTTCTCGATTTTCAAAATCTTCAACTATTACTTTAATTCTCATATCAGCTCGCAGATACTTATTCCGCTTGTGCGGCGGTTCATCTCCACGTACAAATTGCTCATAACATTGGTCAATTGTTTTTTGAACACGTCTGAGACCATCTATGAATTTCCATAATGTGGGGTGTGAAACACCAAATTCGGACTGTAAACGTCTGTGTGCTGCTTCCGCGAAATTATTGGTGCGTCCTTCGTTATTTAAGGTTCTAGCATAACATGACCACATTTCTGGTTTAAAAATAGGACGACGGCGACGATTATTTCTCTGAATCCTTCCAACATAATAATCTTCAAAGTAATCTAAAATTGGGGTTAACTGATTAGGTAAATTCTCACTCAAAACTTCTAAAGCATTTTCAAGTTCTTCGATAGGCACAAAACTTAACGCAGGAATCATACGTGCATAGAGAGCAAAATCAGCATCGGTATTATATCGTTGCATTAAATTGAATTCTGCTAATTTGCGCTTCATATTTTTCACAAGGTGGAACAAGCACCCTTGAATTTCGGCGTCTGGAAACTTGCTTGAAAAAGTGTTAATTAAGGCAATTTCAAAATCTAAAGAAATTTTTTTCGCCTTAAAAAATGGCCAACTGTCTTGAATCATTTCAAGCATTCGTGTATATGTTTCTTCCGCCTTGTCGGGTAAGAGGGCATAAATGATTGGCAATACAAAACCTCCACGTTCGGCCATAATAACAAAAACCTGGTAAAAATGATGTGGTGCTAGACTAAAAGTTCCATCAACGTAAATTTTTGTTACGAGGTGAATCCAATCGCTGACACTGGCTTTTCCGAAAATTAAAATTCGGTCTTTATCCCCCACTCCCGAATCGGCGATAACAAAATTTTCCTTATTTTCTCCGTAATATTTATAATTTTCTGGCAATTCAATGGAAGCTCTGTCAATTGGTTGCGACGGGAGTGCATTTATGTCTTTTCTACGTCTTTTAATAACTAATCTTACAGCTTCTCTGCTTGGAAACTGTCCTAATGCTCCAACAGACAGCTCTTGCGTTTCTTCAATGCGAATTACTGCGGGAGTTTCTTGTGTTTCACCTGCCCTTCGCTTTATTGATGTTAAAGTGCGGACAACTTCAACACGTGCTGCATTTCCTTCATGAGCATGATTGCGAACAAGTTTTAAAAATTCACTCGTAACTGCATCAGTGTAAATTCTTCCTTTACATTTATTGTTTTTGGAAAATTCAACTTCACAACGCCACGATTTTTTTGCTCCATTTTCTATATATTTATCGAAACAATATAAATATCCATCGTGCTCATACTTTTCTTTACCTCTCTTAGTCATATATTTTCGGCTTTCAGACATTTCTACGGTTGAAAGTGCTAACATTGAATTTAAAAATATCGACAGGCTTCCAAATAGATTACGGGCGCTTTAGAGAAGATAAGAAATGCGCATGCGTTGACAATCGGCAATACTTAACGACAAATCTGAGGCGATTTCATAACCCCCAACTGGAGGAGGGGGGGGGGGTTGCACTTGTCAAAAAAGAGTTAGAGTTATTTACAAGCCTGTAATATGTTTCAAAGAAAGAAGAATAGATAAGGATAAGCTAGTCACAGGCGTCAATGCGAAGTTTCAACCCGTTTCTTCTTATATCGGCAAGGGTTTCTAGGGGAAGCGGTGTTAGCTTTTCTGTGCAACATTTCTTCCCCCCTGAGTGGGAATGTCACGGTTCCTTTGTACATTTACGTGCGCCCTCATTGTCCCCTTTATGGACGCTCCCTATCCCTTTGTCAAGGTGAGGACAAAGGAATTGCATGTGAATTCTAGTTAATACGTTATGGAAGCTGCTTTACTTACACTAAAGGTATTTCCAAATTCTGAACAAATAACGTTAACAGTTTTACTGCGTTTTAGTCTTTAAAATTTACACAACTATTCAAGGATTAAAAATTACAAAACAGGTCTTTATTAAAGAGTTTCATTTAATTAGTACTTTTAAAATGTGGATATTTGTGAATTATATTCCTATAGCAAAAAATAGAATAAAATACATTGTAAAGGAATTTAAAAGTTTTGAAGAAAATAGCTCATTAGCAATTAATTTAAATAAGAATGGGTGTTTTTTAGTAAGAACATAAAAATAAAGATATTTTACATTGTAAACATTTTTTCTTTTCTTTTTTTAACACAGAAAAGTAAAAAAAAAAAAAAAAAAAAAAAAAAAAAAAAAATATATATATATATATATATATATATATATATATATATATATATATATATATATATGCTGTTAGAAAGTCTAAATAAGCTGTGCAAACGTAAATAAAATCGGAAGTTCCTAAGTTTCATAAAAAATATATGGCGTCGAACTGCCCCGGCGTCGAAAAGTACGGCGTCGAACTGACCACGCGTCGAAACGTTGGCGTCGAACAGTTGGCGTCGAAACGTTGGCGTCGAACTGACCTGTACCGATTTACAGCAGCCTTTGTGGTTTTGATAATTGTTTAACCCCTGAAAGCAGAGCCGAGCAAAAGGGCAAAATTGTAATGTTCTTTATTCAGTAATTTTTAAAATTGCTAAAAGAAATGTGTTTTCAACAAAAAAATAGCTGTACATTTACGCTCTTAAAATTTGCATATAAACATGTAAATAAAAATAACAAGTTTACTAAACGGTGTATAAAATGTTGTAAACTCTAAAAACTACACAAACATTAAAATAAAATTAAGTTATTCAACGTTTCGATCATCATCTGTGACCTTCATCAGGAAAACGTTGATTTAATGCTTCTAGAAAGGAGGTCAAAGCCGTCTTGTAATTACAATCTTCGTTATATTTCCAGTTTAACAAATCACAAGCCAGAAAACATGTAGTGACACCATCTAACAGACAAAAAAATAGAATAAAATTTCAAATGATTTAAGGAAGGTGTTTATGTAACCTAAACATGTATAAGTAACTCAACATTAAACAGTATAATTTCAACTACCATAAGTCCTCAGGAGCTGTAATCTAGAAAAGAACTTGTGAAATAACTCTCTTATTAAATATATATGTCATCTGTTGATCATAATAACAAGAACATTTTTCAAGGCCAGTTCCTGGTTCAGACTTATCTGTGCAGCTACACTAGAGGATGCAGATGTAATTCAGACTGTGTTCTATGCAAACACCCGCACCAGCTCTAGGATTGCTGGAATATTGTTATACTAGTTCTACTATCAATTGTGACATTCGCACCCAGGCATCACAACAGGAGCTACTATTTTCATTTGAATTAAATCACGGAATACTGTGCCCATTTCTGATACTGTGACTATACTAATAGAATTTTCATATTCCTTCGGAAGCACATTTTTTCTTTGTACTCACAATCAAACACAGTCATCTTCAAATAGAAGGATAATGCCATGGCGTCACCTATCAGTTGAAAACGGATAAAAGAAAATCGAATGAACAGTGTGGCATACAGTGGCTGCATCTATTGTAAAGTGATTCAAATGAATGCAGAACTGGAAATAAAAGAGACAAACTTTGCTGAAACCAAAAATAGCAGTGCATAATGGGCGTTGAAAAGGAAAAATTAATTGCAAAAAATTATTTTAACAAGTGCATCCAAATTATTGGGATATTAAATGAGATGTTTTCGATACAAACTTCCTTTTTTCTAACCATAATTTCAATTGATGCTTTCTGTAGGTCATCAATAGCAGCATTACACGGAATTATTATCTTGACATTACTAAAGTCTATGTAACACCATCCTAAAGTCCAAGTTACATTTATTTACTGAATTTATCATTTATTTGTTTACTGAACTTTGAAAGCACTTGGAAGTAAAAATTATAAAAGGTAAAACCATAAAATTAAAGCAAACGTCAATACATTCATTTTTTAAACGCTCCAGTAATTAATTTATGTAATTACCTTTTGTTTTCATACTTAAATTTTTATATTTTTTTCATAATGTGAATAATAAATTTTAGTAACATTAATCGTTACCTTTTTTTTCAACAATTAAAATCTAGATTTAAATATGAAGTCCATTAAGAGACCAGTTCTCGGAGCGACTAATTTTTATTGGAGCGGAACGTGATCGACTTAGGGAGGTTTTACTGTATTTTAAATGAAGCATTCCGGATACTTTTTCATCACAGTAGTATGTCATCCGTTTTTTTATATGCATCTTAATCTGTATTATAAAACGCACATTTTATTTAATTTACTCTAAGCTCAAATCTACCAGTACACTGTAAAAAAAAAAAAAAAAAAAAAAAAAAAAATCAGGCACTTTCCGTTTTGGAAAAGACAACTAGTTGTCTTTTCTGAAACGGAATAGATTCCTTTTGAGAATGAAAAGTTTTAATTTACAATGCGATTAGTTTCACATCTGCAATGAAAGCGACATCTTTCATTATCAAAAAAATTACTTTCATTGCAGATGTGAAACTAATCGTGTTGTAAATTAAAACTTTTCATTCTCAAAAGAATCTATTCGTTTCAGAAAAGGCAACTAGTTGCCTTTTCCAAAACGGAACGTCCATGGATTTTATTACAGTGTAATGTACTATGTTCTATCGCTGTCATTGTAATTCGATATAACTTCATTTCTACACAAAGCATCATTTCAAAATTTAATGCATTTGCTAAATCAAAGATTGAATTTTTAAATAAAAGTATAAATTGTAACTTATTACACTATTTTTTCACGATGTTTTCTATAGTTTTCCAGAATGTGATTTTTTTTTCAACACTTGGTATTAGAGTATAATTTTATTTTCTGCACTAAAATGAAGCAAAAGTTGCTGGAACATAAGTAAATATACGAACCTAAGAAGAAAGAGTTATTAAAATAATTTGAGTTTGATCGCTCAAGTAAGACGAGTTTCCTTTCTTCTGCCTGAAGTAATGCTTCAAAATCTGCAATATTGTAACTTTTCTATACATGAACGACATGTTTTTAATCATTATCTGATCCAGACTTCATGGAACTATGACTTAGATATAGTGATACATTGTGCATTTCTTCGTGCTAAAGGACTTGAATAATTCATTTGGTCGTAATTATATTCTGTCTGAATATGCAGAAATATTCCTTGAACAAAAAACAGTCTCTAACATCTTGAAACCCGAAGTTATACACTAAAAATAACCATTCATTGTTTTTATAGACATATAACGCATAGATGTAACCTTCCAGTTTTTAGGAAGTCAAAAATCATACATGGCATCATAAAACTTATTAATTATTTTTTTAAGTGTGGCTTGTTTAATTGTAATGCTTATTTAATTTAATTTTTTTAATTAGGTATTTATTTGACTTCTAAAAACGGAAAATTAGTAGGACGACACCATAGAGGGTAGATAAAAATTATTTTTCTAAAATTCATATATTAAGTTGGACAAGAAATTTTAGATCCACAATTGTGGACTTAAAATTACTAGACGAATAAAATATCGAATTAATTATTAATAATTTATATTCACAGATTAAAAAAAAAATTAATGGCTTTAATAAAATTAGTAATATATAAAGTTTCATTTGTTTTTTTCAATTGTGAAATACTTTTTTATCCACCATGCTAGTTTAAAGTTTGTTCTTTTTTTATAGTCAGATGAAAAAAAAAAAGGGTGTACCAGCGTCACGGCTGCTGTCTATATATGCCGTTTTAAAGGGGAAATATACCTTACACAGAAGAAAATTCAAAATCTCAAAAAATCCAAACATTAAATTTCATGAGAAATGTAGAGTCCTAAGGACATAAGAAGCGAAGGCGAAGGAATGTTCGATTTATTGTTATATTTAAATTTTTTTAGTATTTCTTATTTTGTGGTTATAATTTAAAGATTTGCGACAAATACTTTAGTTTTTTTTATAATTTATAAAAATAATCGCAAGGCATTGGATAAGAAGACTTTTAAAAGAAAACAATACAATTTAGTCGACAAAAATACTGCGTATAATGTGTTTTTTCTTTATTTATTTCATCCCATTTTTAGAAATAATTTAATCTCATTTTTTTTTAATAACGGAAATGTTCTCGCCAAATCGTAATGATTATATAAAGTCATTGAAATCTGCAGATATATTTGAGAAATGAAGTTCAACCCCATTCTCCAACCTGAATATGTACTAAAATTTAAATGGTATTTCCACTCAAATGGCATTATGATATTTAATGATATTTGTATTTATTTGTTTTGAAAATTACTCCCTTTCTTCTCATTTATTCACGTCTTCTACGAATGATGAGTTCGAGTAGCGTTAAAGATAATATTTATTTAAAAAATAATTTTCAGATTTTCTATTACAACCTGAATTGCTCAGATGTTTTATGAACTACATAAAATTAAAGCGAAAAATTAAACTAAGTTTACATATTTACACATGGTTTATATCACGTTATTAACCGCTTCAGTGTTAACATTTAAAAAATGAAATAAAAATTATGAAATTTTCACGCATTGAAATAATGCTCCCAATAAACTAAAAACCATCTAACATAAAATTCTTGATGAAAATATTTTTATTAGAGAAAGGACAAACGTCATGGACACATGTTTTTGGGTGTGTTCGTAATTACATAAATGCGTAGCACCTATAGTCGTCGTTCAGTCCGTCCGTCTGTCTGTCTGTCCGCATATAACAGAGCAAACACTACCCAACGGAATCGTCTGAAATTTTAAATATATAATTGTTGCAAAATTTTGTCGAGTCACGTCAAACTTTATGAAAATTGGATGTATAGTTTAATTACAGGGAGAGTCAAAAGTTTCCCATTACATTACGGCCAATGGGAAAAAATTATTACTAGTGCTTTTTAATGATGATAAAGTCTTCCGAATGGTCTGAAATTTTGAATATATAATTTTTGTCAAATTTTGTCGAGTCATTTCAAATTTTAGGAAAATTGGATGTATAGTTTAGTGACAGGGACAGTCAAAACTTTTCCGTTTCATTAAGGCCAATTGGAAAAAAATATTTCAGGTGCATTTTAAAGATGTTACAGCCTTTCGAATACAATGAAATTGATATTCCCCTATGAAGTGCATTAAAATATACATTCATTATAATATGCGGTGCAAAAAATATTTATAAAACTAGTTAGATTACGAAGGCACCTCATTTGCCACGTTTGACGAGCAATTTCCAACTTGTAAATATTTCTGTAGAAAAATTTTAATTACTTTTAAATATCACGATAAATTTAAAAAGAAGTTTGTAGTTTCTTAACAAAATAACAAAGATACTTAGTTTCGTGTGAAAAAATAAATTACATCAGAACTATATAATTTTAGTAACACTTGCCTGGAGGAGAGTATCCGCTTTTATTAAAAAATTTCTCGTTACAGTTTTTTATCACAAATATTCTCTCGTATATTGATTTAATTTCTAAATATTTGCGTTTTGATAGCAAACTGTTTAAAAATGCAGAAAAAAAATCGTAAATTGCTTTTAAAATAAGTTAAACGCCTTAAAAATGTACTAAAAAGTATGTCCTTGATCAAGGACGCCAGTAGTGAAAGGGTTAATAAAATAAAACACGATTTGTCGCAAACATTTAAACTCTAATATAAATAAAACAACAAATCTTTATTATTAGTATGAGCGAAGCGAATCCTTTACTAGGCCACACAAATTACATTTTGTCGTACACTTTACAAAAAAAAAAGTATTCATTATTTTTACTCGAAATTAAGCATAAAAATAAATTATGATCTGTAGATTTGCACAATATTATTATTATTTTTTTTTTTTTTACTGAATAACGTTACAGAATTTATTATTTTAATTAATTTATTTTACATATTTTTCCATTACGGACACATTTTTGCAAATAAAAAATGAAACACATATGAGTCATTCTCTGAAAAGTGACAATTTTATGTCCCAGGGGTATTGAAGACATATTTTTTAAATTACAAAAAGAAAAAGTGATTTAAACTATCAATATTAATCAGTTATACATATAAACTGTAATTATTTGCTTATTGAAATTGAAATTTGATAAATTTAATGTAGTTTTTAATGCAAATATCATTCCCTCACTATGTCTCCATTCACATATGTACAAAAGAAAATGTTTTCTCTGCCATTGCAACACGTATATTTATAATTATTTTTTTCTCAATTCACTAAACACACTTAAATACATGTTTAGCCATTTAATTATATTTATATTTAATATAATGAATGAATGAGGGCACTTTTTAATGATATCCCTAGCATTTGTCGTCATTCCCTCACATAACTATAGATTTGCCATTATTTACTTACTAAAAAGCAGCACATGTTTTATATATGTCTAGGGCAGTTTGTGCAAGAATAAAGTGAAGTATCCATCTTTTTGTTTGCTCAAAAACGTTCTTGAATAGTTAGTAAATGGCTTTGAAGTTCTAGACCAATGTAAGTATTTTTATTACGCGTCATTCCCTCATCTATTATAAATTTAATAAAAACTAATGAATTTTTTTTATGTTGTTATATTATTAGAAATATGCTTCAAAAGTTATTTAATAACTGAAAATATACCTAAGACTAATCACTTTTATATAACATGGTTTTGAGAAGTATTTCGTCATTCCATTTCAATCATTCCCTCATAATTTTAATATGAGGGAATGATTTAAATTGTGAGTGAATGATCTGAATCCATATATTTATGTACTGAACAGTAAAATAAGAAAATCTAATGCAATAAAATACACATTAAAAAACTCATCAGACTTTTAAATACCGTAAGTAAAGATAATACATTTTTAATTTTTATTATTTTACAGGGAGAAGTTAAAAATAAATTTAAAATTTTTTTTTGTACTAATTCAAATAAACACGAACTCTTATAAATGTTTATGCTTTATCTTTATTTTTTCAGTTGACATATAGTACAAAAAATATTTATTGACAGTATGACTTCTAATTATAATTTCTTTTCTTTTTTAACCCTTTCAAGGGCTACGTTTATGAAACCACTTAATTTTAATTCTCAAGCACCACAATGGCACCAGACTTTTTATAAACATTTATCTATTTAACATGCATGTGAAATATAGCATTTTTCTTATTTATGAATAAATTTGTTCGTAAATTCCGGTGCCAATCATTTATTTGAACATTTTAGCAATGGAAGTGCTTTGAAAGTAAAATATCAGAAGAACTATGAGATACAGCTTGGTTCATATTATTTTTTGATAAATATAGCAATAAGGTATTTGTAGGCTAAATTTTGAAATTTTTGAAGCAATTTTATTGGGCTGCAACTTTTTTTTTTTTTTTTTTTTTTTTTTTTTTTTTAACAGTCAATTTTCAGAGAATGACCCATATATTTTCAGAAGTAAAAATAAATCATGGAGTTAAGATTTCTTTTATGAAATTTTTAAAATACCTTTATTATGAAAATTATAGCATATTTTTAATCAATTAAAATTTGTGAAAATTCAATTATTTACATTCAATTATAAAAGTATTTTTCAGTGTTAAGAATTCAAATACACAATTTATTCTTATTATGGTAAATCATTTACGCAGACGATACTTACGCATTTTAAAAGAATTATGTTATGATTTTTTTTTTTTTTTTTTTTTTTTTTGTAAAGTGGCAACAAAAGAATTCTAAACAAATAAAATTAATTTTTAAATTCGTTATATAAATATTTTGTAAAATTTTACTTCGAAAATATTTTTATTTATAAAAGCCTTATATCATAAATAAAAAAATCCGAGGAAATTCTTAGATATTTGGCTGAATTTACATTTCTAAAATTAAAATGCGCCAAAACATAAAATAACATTTTTTCTTAATAAAGATGCAAGAATAATATAAATAAAAATATTATTACTTTCAAATATTTATCTTATTAAATAATGTTTCGTGAATCCCAACAAAGTATGGCTTTTGCTAGTATTTTTACAAAGAGTGAAATCTTCATTCTAACATCAGAACCGAAATGAAACATTTTCATAAAAATCCGCATTAAATTCGAAACCTATTTAATCTACATGACATTTTTATGTCTTGCATATTCTAAACCCAGCAGAATTTTCATTTAAAGTTAATGGAATGAATTATTTTGTTCCTCACCTTAATCTCATGAAATTACAACCACTTAATACTGAGAACACTCGCTGATTTTAAATAATCTCTTTATTCACATTACTGCGGATTCGGAAAAGATTTAGAATATTCACTGATTTAAATTAAACTCTTAAAGTGCTATTTATATGCAGAAATGGGGATCAGGATAAGAATTTAGACAATCTATACTAATATTATAACGAAGTAACATTTGTTTGTGTGTTTGTTTGTACAGGGTAATCTCTGGAACTGCATAGACGATTTCAAAAATAAACCTAACATCATAATTAAAAAAATCCGAGGAAATTCTTAGTTATTTGGCTGAATTTACATTTCTAAAATTAAAATGCGCCAAAACATAAAATAACGTTTTTGCTTAATAAAGATGCAAGAATAATATTTTAAAATATTATTACTTTCAAATATTTATCTTATTAAATAATGTTTCGCGAATCAAAACAAAGCATGGCTTTTGCTAGTATTTTTACAAAGAGTGAAATCTTCATTCTAACATCAGAACCGAAATGAAAATGTTTCAAAAAATTCGCATTAAATTTGAAACCTATTTAATCTGCATGACATTTTTATGCCTTGCATATTCTAAACTCAGCAGAATTTTGAATTAAAGTTAATGGAATGAATTAGCTTGTTCCACACTTTAATCTCATGAAATTACAACCACTTAATACTGAGAACACTCGCTGATTTTAAATAATCTCATTATTCACATTACTGCGGATTCGGAAAAGATTTAGAATATTCATTGATTTAAATTAAAATCCTTAAAGTGAAATTTATATACAGAAATGGGGATCAGGATAAGAATTTAGAAAATCTATACTAATATTATAACAAAGTAACATTTGTTTGTGTGTTTGTTTGTACAGGGTAATCTCTGGAACTGCATAGACAATTTCAAAAATAAATCTAATATCATAATTAAAAAAATCCGGGGAAATTCTTAGATATTTGGCTGAATTTACATTTCTAAAATTAAAATGCGCCACAACATAAAATAACGTTTTCGCATAATAAAGATGCAAGAATAATATGAAAAATATTATTACTTTCAAATATTTATCTTATTAAATAATCCTTCGCGAATCCAAACAAAGCATGGATTTTGCTGGTATTTTTACAAAGAGTGAAATCTTCATTCTAACATCAGAACCGAAATGAAAATGTTTCATAAAAAATCTGCATTAAATTCGAAACCTATTTAATCTGCATGACATTTTTATGCCTTGAATATTCTAAACTCAGCAGAATTTTCATTTAAAGTTAATGGAATGAATTTGTTTGTTCCACACCTTAATTTCATGAAATTACAAATACTTAATACTGAGAACACTCGCTGATTTTAAAATAATTTCATTATTCACATTACTGCGGATTCGGAAAAGATTTAGAATATTCATTGATTTAAATTAAACTCTTAAAGTGCTATTTATATGCAGAAATGGGGATCACCATAAGAATTTAGACAATCTATATTAATACAGTGAAACCTCCCTGTGCGACCACCTTCATTAAGCGACCACCTCCCTGACCGACCATTTTTCCATGGAACGAAATTTAATTCCATAGGCTCAATACTAATTTTACCTCCATTCAGAGGCCATCCCAGATGAACTCCCTCCCTGAGCGACCAATTTATTTGAAGAAAATTCCGTTTTTTTCTGGTCGCTTGAGGAAGGTTTTATTAGAAAAATAATTCCGGAGGACGCATTATTCATCAAACTTCTAAACTAACTTTAGATTTATTTTTATCCTGGTAACTTTTAAGTGTTTAAACCCCTTTGTGTCTTTTTAGGCAATGAATTTAACTGTGATGACGAATTAAGAATGACGGTCAAATAACTCCCCTGAACCTATTCTGTCGGGAAATTCTCAAAGAAATAGATAAATTACTGAAATCGTCATTAATTTGTTCCCGTCCAAAAAAAATTGCATTTACATACTAAACTTCGAAAGGACTGGGAAATAAAAGTTTTAAAAGACAAAAAAGCAAAAGCAAAGCAAACGTCAATGTATTCATTTTTAAACTCTGCAGTAATTAACTTACGTAATTAACTTTTGTTTTGATACTTAAATTTTTATATTTTTTTCCTAATATGAAAATAAATTTTAGTAACATTAATTGTTACTTTTTTTCAAAATTTAAAATCGAGATTTAAACATGACCTCTATTAAGAGACCACCTCTTGGAGCGACCAATTTTCATTCTAACGGAATGTGGTCGCTCTAGGGAGGTTTTACTGTATTATAATGAAGTAACATTTATTTGTGTGTTTGTTTGTACAGGGTAATTTCTGGAACTGCATAGACGATTTCAAAAATAATATTCTTTTTAATACTGGAGACTATTTCGTCTTCAACATAGCCTATATTTTATTTCTAAACAACACCACACATAGAGGTACAGAAGCAAATGAAATATTTTTAACACTTTCCAAAAAAGTTGAAACGTGTTTATGAACTGGGATTGTCTGACAGTCACGATTATCATGATTTTGATATAGGTTATTCTGATTTACTATGGTATGTTCGGTAATGAAAATGAAGTGTGTAGCGCTAACGGTTCATTTACAGGGGCACCCAAAATAATTACATTACATTAGGGGTGTTTATGTATCGTTTGCTGCATATTCCTTGTTTTCGTGTGCTCCGAATCCATGTAAGTTTCTTGTTCTTTCTTTCTGTGTGTGGCAACACTCTATGTTTATTCTGTTTTTGCTTCTTGTTGTTGTGGAATGTGAAAAATGGTAGAATGAAGTAAGCCGTGGGATCGCTCGCATGTATTTGGAGTTAAAATAAAATCGCGTTTACAGCCAGCTTTGGTGTGTTTATGTGAACGAACCAGTTGTGTAAGTTATTAGTTAAAACCGCAAAACCAAGGACTTATGGGTAAAAATGGTTTGTAATGTAATTTAAACATACTATACTATTTTAAATATATTGAAAATTACATATATCACTGAGGTGTACTACAAAGTTCTTACTGTAGAATCTGGTGTGCATAAAATTTATCGTTCATTTGCAGTTATCAGTTTTTCTGCATATTGCGTGTAGATAAATTTTATAGGTGATATACAGGGATACACAAAGTATATAGAGTACATTTCCGTTTATTGACGGAAATTGCTGAATGGAATTTTAACTTATTTTTAGCATATGATGTAGTATAAATACCAATCTCTAGATGACGGATGAACATAAAAGTTTTGATGTTTTTCCAAATATTAATATACAGTATTCTGAATGTGTTGGAAAGTGATTCACAATCTATGCTGGATGCATGATTTTTCGTTCTTGTTTGAATTTTAACAATAAAAATATATATATATATATATATATATTATAAAAACTCACATTAAAGTTTCAATCCATTTATATGTTTTATCTGCATGACCCTTTTTATGCTTTGCATATTCTAAACTGCATAAAATTTTCATTTCAAGTTAATGGGCTGAATTAACTTGCTCCTTACCTTAAACTCGTGAAATTGCAAAACTTATTATTGAAGAGAAACCACTCACTGAATTTTAAATAATTTCATTATTCAAATTACATTGGTTTTGGAATTATTTCTTCCAAATAAATTTAAACTATCCATTGATTTAAGTTAAACTGTTTAATTCTATTTATATGCAAAAGTGGAGACAATAATATGAAATTCGACAGAATATTAATAAGGATTTAAACGTACTCCTTTATGTGCTCTTTTTACTGAAGTTTAAAAATATATCGAAAATGTGACAAAATGTGAGTGTATAAAAGAAAAATCAAAATTTTTATTGAAGACTAGCTGTTTAACCCGTTTTATTCACGGGGGTTGGTGGGTTTAATTCTAAAACAAAAATTAAAAAATATATTCGATTTAGAAAAATATTTTTCTACTACTGTGAATTTTTTAATGAAATTTAATTTATCATGTTACTATGGCAGCAGACGATAAAACGATATTTTTGGAATAAGGGAATAAATAGAATAAAAAGTTTTGTTGATGTTTGTGATAAAATGTTTCCTTTATTTTTTAAAAAAGGGTAATAATTAAGCACAATTAAATAATGTCTAATTATTTGCATGTGAGGTATTATCGTATGTGAGAAATCGCAATACACTGTAGAGTTTCTTAGTATTGCAGCGTGGCGTACGCAATATGTATATCTCACATTGGTTAGAACTCGTGCGATTACGGTTAAACATAAAAAAAAGAAAAAGAATCGTTAAAAAAAAAATCTACTGAAAATGATTTTTTTTTTTTTTGCACAATCGTTCATGGACACCCAACCAGCAAAACGTGTGCCAAATTTCTTAACCTTGCGCACTGTGGTTTCCGAGTTTTTGAGGTTACATAGATAAGTGCATGAATTTTAATAGGGTAAATAAAAAAATAGTTTTGTTAGTTTTAATGTTTAATAATTCTTAAATATATTTTTCCATTTATGGCTGTTAAGTAACTGACAAATTTATAAAATTCTTTTGAGAATTAATTCTCATTCATTTATGTAATTCATTTATGCATTTTTTCTATCATAAAATAAGAACACATTATAGAAAATAAAATGTAAATTTTCTTGTTATATTATTATTTGCTGTTGGTGACGATGATGATTTTGAAAGAATCCTAATCACTGCTCTATTCATAATTTTCTTAATGAAATTGGAAATAGTTCACTTATTATTTCGCTGATGCTCTCATTTTGAAATATTTTCCGTTCGCATAATGTTGCAGATAACATTTCTGAAAAACAAATAATAATAATAATAATAATAATTACATATAAACGTGAAAATAAACATCACAAGTTTACTAAACGGTGTATAAACTGTTGCAAAGTCTAAAAACTATACAAACATTAAAATACAGTTAAAATATTCAACGTTTCGGTCATCATCGTTGACCTACTTCAGGAAAACGTTGTCGAAATGTCTTCTAAAAATTCTTTTATTCATTTTTCACCTGATACACGGCGCCATAATTTAAATCATTTGAAATTTTATTTTATTTTTTGTCTGATAGATGGTGCCATTGCATGTTTTCTTGATTGTAATTGGTTAAAGTGATTTTTGACTGGATATATAAGGAAACTTTTAGATTCAAGACGGTTTTGCTCTGTTTTTAGAAGACATTACTACAAAGTTTCTCTGAAGGAGGTCACAGATGATGACCGAAACGCTGAATATTTTTACTGTATTTTAATGTTTGTATAATTGTTAGACTTTGCAACAGTATATAGACTGTTTAGTAAACTTGCGATGTTTATTTTCACGTTTATATGTAACTTTTTACGGCGTAAATGTCCAGCTCTTTTAATAATAATAATAATAATAATAAAACCATTAACACAAGAATTTAATTTAAATTACCATTAACTTTTCTAAACAAGTTTTTTTTTTCTTTTGCAATAGGGAATCTTTATTTTTCCATCAATATTGAACAACATATTGTACGTTTCATAAAAATACAAATTAAAATTTTACCTAGTTATCCATTTTAAAATGCATATATTTTTTTACACTTTGCACTTTCTAAATTCAGCAGAAATTTTATTTAAATTTAATGAAGTGAATTAACTTGTTCCACATCTTAATCTCATGAAATTGAAAAACTTAAAACCATGGAGAAAGAATTCACTGATTTTAAATAACCTCATTATTCTAAGTACAGTGGTTTCGAAAGTTCAGAATATTCATTATTTTAAAGGAAACTACTTAGATGCTATTTATATGCCAAAATGAGGATTGATAGAAGGTAGCAGCATAATTAAAATGTTATAAATACGCTTCAAGTGTACAGACTATTGAAATTGAAAAAAAAAAATGAAATATCTTAAGGGGTTTCAGGACTCTTAAAGTTTGAAAAAATTAAAAAAAAAAAGACCATTTTCAACATTTAATATCATTAAATATATTTTATTATAAGATACAATTTTAATTGGCATAAAATATATAACTATGTTCCTTCATTTTAAATATTTAAAAAAAATGTCAAGATGCGGAATTAGCATTTACTCCAAACTGGCTGACATTTAACGAGCAAACAATCAGCATAACAGATTATGCGCAGGATTACAAAATAAATTTGGCAACTGGAATGAAATTTTCCGTGCTTAATTATATTTTAGACTATAGGAATCACCCTGAACCTAAATATTTTTGTATTTAGAGCATTTTTATATTTTTATACTAAGTTGTATTTAGAGAATGCAAAATTTAGAAAATTTTAACAATATAATCACCTAAAAAATATATATATATTTTTTAACAACAAGAAGGAAATCTTAGGTTCAGTTTATGCAGATTAACATGAAACATCTGTTTTGAAAATTTCATAAAAAAATATTCAGAAGTGTTTGAGATATCGTGCGCGTTACGCCCAAAAACGTCATTTGGAGAAAAATGACCTTCAAAGTATTGGAAACGCCGCTTCAGCTATTAAGCGGGAATAATCCTAAAAGCCTTAACTTCTGTTCTAAGAGAAATTTCAAGGAAACAAGTATATCAAAATGTTCTGAAAAGATAGGAGTTTAACATCTAAAAAAACCTAATATTTCGCAATTTTTAAATATTTAAGAGTCCTGAGACACCTTAAAAAAAAGAGCAAATAAGAGGAAAAATCATGCTTCTTCTTTTACAGATATAAAAGATTTTTAAACATTTTTAACATGTTGATTTGTGTGCATGAATTTATTATAACATGAAATGTATGCACATTATCGAAATAAATCATGTGAAATTGCTGTTGTACCATAATAAAATCATTTGTGGTTATGTGAATCCTAAACCACTCTCTACTCAAGCTATATTATGAAATGAACTGAATTTATATCACCTTTTGTTACATTAATTGTCTGAGCGAAGCGGAGGCTAATACACAGCACAATATTACTTTCCGACCACATACAGCTACGATTGATATTAACGCCATGACCTACTGAAAGAATGCCTAATAAAAACCTTTCGTCAAGCATAACTCAAAAAATATTTATCGGATTTAGTTTCTGATTGCAACAAGAGGTAACCTATGAGGGTAACCTACTGAACTATCAAAAATAAGTTTCCAAACCGTTTAAAAATTATATTAAAAAAAACTGATAAAAAAGTACAATTTATCTACATACGTCACGGAAATTTAGTGTACGTCATTTTCACTGGCTGGATGTTTTTGTAGAAAATCTGATTACAGCACTTGGAGCAAAGAAAATATGCCAGCAGTAACATTACAGTATAATAAAGCCTATTTAAAAAGGAAAATAAATATGGAATTTTTTTTTTTTCTATTTAAAAGATAAAAAAAAACCCAACATATCTTAGTATTTGATATTTTGCGATAATCTCTGTAACATAATTTTTCAATCACCAATTGCATCTTCTATATTCCGCGTGTGCAAATAAGAAATAGTTCTTTCATGATAAAATAAAACTTTTTGATTATGGCATCATTTCTTCTCCCCCCCCCCCTTTTTTTTTTTTTTTTTTGTAATTTTTTTTTTTTTTTTTTTTTTTTTTTTTTTTTTTTTTTTTTTGTATTTTAAATGAAACTAGTTGGAACCCGTCAAATCTTGATGGGAAACAACTTGATAGTAACACATTGTAAAAACTTGGTTATCCCGTCGGACAAAAATCTATCGCCAAACTACAAGATTAAACGCCAATAATGGTCTATCATAAGTGTCACATTCACCTGGATTTAAGCAAGTTACACGTGTTTACGTCATCAAGTGATTTTTATTTCGACGTTTTATTTATATTTTTATTAATGTTATACTAATTTATTTGTTCTTTCGTTATTTAAAATGACAAATTATGTCAATTTGTATAATTTGGCGAAACTGGTTGACGGGATAACTAAGTAGTACCAAAAAAACTTCATGACAACTTTAAAATGTCAGAACTTTTTAGAGAATAATTCTTAGGAAAACTTCAAATAATTAGGAATTATTCTAAATAGGATAATAAAAATCTGAATTTGCTAAAATCATGATCAGTTCAGTAGGTGGAAAAGCACACAAGCTCCGAAGTCAGACAGTGACAATAATGCATGACCCTTTTTTTAGCTTATTGTTGTAAATGAAATTTATATATATATTACGCTATCGTACGTGGCACAGAAATCGCGATTATTTGTTAATTGTTTAATGGCAATACCCTAATGCCTTGATAAAACGTACCACAATGGTTATTGAACAGAATTTAATGTATCACCATAACTATAAGGGGGTTACCATGGGGAGACCCTGTTCTGTTGCCAAATGCTGCTAAGTTTGTCGCCAATTTGTCGATATATAGCCAGATTTGGCGACCAAAATGAGTCGCCAAAATTGACTCCAGCTTGGCGATATCTCTAATATTTCGTCAAATTACTATAGACTTCCATTGTAAACCTTACTTGCTAACAGAAAATCAACCAATTGAGATATTTTAATGCAACAAAAAATAATATTAGCTTAAGGGATTCTATTAATCATATTTAAGGGAGTCCAAGTAAATTAAATTATGAATAAAAGAAACGTGATAAAATACTTAGCATGCTTTCATAAACATAAGGGAGACCAAACTGGTCGCCAAGGGCAGTTATTTGTGATTTAAAATTCTTTAAATTGAAGAAAATGCAGTTATACATCAAATAAACAAAATAAATCAAATAATTGCCAAATGATATAAACGACTATGAAAATAAAATTGGAGAAATATTAAACTTGTTTATGTATCTAATTAAAAAAATACATCTGCTAACACGTATTAAATAAACTATTTATGTTTTTATATAATAAAAGTTAAATGGCTCCTTTATCTACGTGTATGATAATATTATAAAGTACAAAGGTTTGTGTGTTTGTGGAATGTAATCTCTGAAACTACCTAGCTGATTTAATAAATAATGTTTTGAAAATACTAGTGACCATCTCTGCTCCAACAAAGACGGTATTTTATATGGGTACAACAACCTCCATGGGTGCAGGAGCAGAAAAGTTCTAAAACTGCTAATTCTGAGATGCTGTTTGGACTAAAAAAATTTAAATTTTGTGCGGTGGTTACTTTTAAGATATAAATACTTGTTACGAACGCTTTCTACAAGGTTCGAAATTTTAAAGTTAGAAATAAACGTAAAAAGTTCCAGAAAGTTTCTAAATCACAATTTATTTGGAATTGTTAGAGAAAGATATTTTGAAATTTCACATAACTATTACTTTTAAGTCATTAATGCCGGTCACTTTAAAAAAAATAAAAAGGTGTTAAATGGGTTAAAAACATCTAATCTGCAATTTCTGTGATACGGTTTGTCTAGGAAATTAAAATTTGGCATGGTAGTAACTTATAAGATCTAAATGCTCGTTATAGAAAGAATTCAAACAACAATGCATGCATAAGAACGAATTTTAAAAAAAAATCGAAATTAAGAAGACTAAATAAAGCGGTCAAAGTTCAAAAGGTGATCTAAATAACGAAGTACATGGAATTATTAGGAATATAAAGATTAAAATTTGCATGAATGTTGCTTTTAAGACGTAAATACTCGCAATAGAACAATTTCTAAAAATTTCTCTATGTAAAATGATGCAGGAAAGAAAATCTTTCGATTTTTTTTCTGTGCCCCTTCTGACCTAAAAACTTTTTATCGGGTTGAAATTTTTGGACGGAATACTTTGAAGATGTAAATGGTAAAATGGCTAAGAAAGGCTTCTCAAAAAATACAAAATTTAAAAAGATGAAATGAACGCAAACCGTTCTAAATTACCGTTCATTTGCATTGTAAGGTATAGAAACTTTAAATATTTAATAAAACTTACCCCCCCCCCCCCAAAAAAAAAAAAAAAAAAAAAAACATGCAACTTAAATCTAACAAAATGGGTAGCTACTTATCTAGCATTGAATAAGGTGTGTAAACATGGAATAACTGTCGGTATGAAACAGCGAATACATAGTTTGCTTGAAAGTACTTGTCAATGTGTTTCTATTCTGGTCTTTTCTCTCTCTCGCCAAAGGCTCTAATAGAGGAAAGTGTCTGTTTAAATTTGGTATGCAATTTTTTTCAGCTTCACTAATCTAGTGATTTAATCATAACGTCATTTTCTCAATTGCCATTATACGATTTTTTATATAGTAACTTATTCGGGTAATTTTTTTTATCTGATTAATATTGACGTATTTTAGCTTGCATGATTTGTTGGAAAAATAGGTACGAATTTGTAAATTACTTTAAATGACATTTTCACAGCTCAAAGGTTATGCAGACGAGATGTTCCAGGTGTGTTACAAATTGCGCTGCAGTCAATGCCGATTTGTTTTATTTTAAGATGCTAACACGTAATACAGCTCACCTTGTCGAGAATATGTTTGAAACAAAACAATACAGCGTATGTAGTGGCCAACATGCACTCATAATTTAAATCCGATCAAGTATATCTGTAACATACGCAAATGACGCATTGCATGCCTCTGTTTACGTGTTCGGGACTTTAATATATCACTTTTTTAACAGACAATTCCCTAAACACATGTCGACAACCGCATCGCATACATCAAAACAGATATTCAACAGTACTAACTATTCGAGTGGGCCACACACCATATAAAAGTCCTTCATTCTCTTCAAACATCTTTTTTTTTCTGTCATTTAGAGGTAGTCAAATTGGCGCGAAACGTCTGTTTATATTTTTGACATCATTTCAAGAAATAAAAATTCCGATATAAGATATTTTAGTGTTTTATTTTCTCTATTATTATTATTAATCTATTGCGCACTTCCAATTTTATACCCATGCACTGCTGTCTTGTAGGTTTGCTTTGTAATTTTTAAAAAAAGTGTATATTATATATATATATAGTGTATACCGTGTATGTTATATTACTATAATATTTTGTATTTCTATCATTCAATTTGCTCATTTTCATCATCTGAATTTGTAGGAGGTCTGTTCGATAAGTATCAGACTTTTATTTTTCCCGCGAGCAATGGTGATTCGAAGGCAGCGCACTGTGCACATTGGAAAGAGAGAGCTTAATGGGTATGCCTCAGTTTTTTCCACGATTTCGAGTGAGCCAGTCGTTGCCTGAATCCACCGATTAAGGTGCTGTTATATGTGTGCGTCGGATTTTGATTTCTCTCAAGATGAGTGAACGGGTTGAAAAAAGGTACTGCATCAAATTTTGTCAAAGCTTGGTGATCCTGAAAGCGAAACAATTCGTAAGACTCGTCAATTCTCCAGCTTATTCATCGCACCTGATTCAGACTTTCTTGGCAAAATGTGGAATTCAAGTGTTCGCCAAATTCTATACACTTCAGACATGACTCCTTGCTTCTTCTGGCTGCTTCTGAAATTGAAGGTGCCATTAAAAGGTTCCCGTTTTCAGAGTAGAGATGAGATATATAGAATGCGACGGCGGAGTTGAACACAGTTAAAAAAAAGCCTACCAGAAATATTTTCTGCAGTGGAAAGTACGGTTTTGATAAATATGCGGAAGCGCAAGGAGCCCACCTCGAAATGAATAAGGGTACCAATCCTGTCAGGTAACTTATACATTTTTTTCGTTCAAAGGTTGAATATTTTTCAGACAGGCCACATATTGTCAATTAAAGATAGCATCCCATTTCCTATTCTTGTCAGGAGATATTATTAAATCTATGTTCTCACTAACATCGCTCAGACTAATCCCTATGAGGGAAGTCCTACTATTCATATTTTTAACTAGTTTTAAGTTTCGACAACTATAAAAGCAGTATTTATGAAACAAATAAAATCAAAATTTCATTAAAATAAATATTAGTAATGTTTCTTAAAGATATTATAATTTGTTTTTGAGTAAACTGTGATATTTTTTTACATCAATACCAAAAAACCCATTTTACACATGGATTCATAAAGTGGTGATCAAAATTATAAGAACAAGGCAAAAATCGCCAAATATTGGTTACCATTGGCCGGAAAATTATGCAAATTTATTGGCTGGAAACTAATGAAAAATGAAGAATATTTAAGTTTTTATTGAAATATGAGGAAATTCATATTCATAAAATGTATTATGGATTTATACAGTCATGTGATATGTGCAAAATTATAAGAACAACTGGATTTGTGTGATCTAAAAAGTAAAATTTGCACGTTTTTTGTTCTGCCGAAGGAACTCCCAGACAATATACATGCGTAGAAAGCGTTTGAGATCGTCATATTCTGTTTTTCACAGGGTACAAAGCTTTCGGAGTTTGAAAATTCGAAAGTGAATGTATTTGAAAGTTCATGACTTTGTGTATGTCAAATTATGACAAAGTTTAATAGATAAGGAACGTTTATTTACAATTATCTTAAAAATCTCGCTAAATATGGATTGCAAAGACGTACAGGTAGGCCATTTTCAGTTTCTGTACGGCATAAAAGTGTGATATTAAGACAAGTTTGTTAACGAAAGTCAACTGACGTAAAACGGGAATTAAATTTAGAATGCAGTACTTGAATTGTTCGACAGGTTTTACAAAAATATAAAAAGGTTCGCTATGATAAACATATGTCACGGCCACTTCTTGCAATAGTTCATAAGAGACTGAGGACGGTTTTTGCCAAAAAAATGGGAAAAGGTGGGATAATGTTGTCTTTTTCGATCAGTAAATGTTTAATTTGGATGGGCCATGTGGTTCTCACTTCTTCTGGTATGATCTCGGTAGAGAAAAGAAAATTTTCTCAAACCGTGCATTTAGAGGTGGCTCAGTAATGGTCGGTGGAGGTTTTGCAAATGGCGGAACTACTCCAATAGTTTTTGTGCAGTATAGAATGAATTCTGAGAGTTATTCTGATGTATTGCGCGATAATCTTTTACCTGAGGCACCGTTAATAACGAGTGGAGACTATTTCTTCCAGCAGGACAATGCCACAGTACATGAATCCCAAACTTCAAAATCATGGTTTGATGCTAATTTCGTGAAACTACTTCGTTGGCTGGCCAGAACCAATGATCTGAATCCACTGGAAAATCTGTGGGGTATTTTGGCACAGAAAAAATACGAAAATGGTATATAATATGTAAACAAACAATAGCCCATGTTCTCTATCCAAAAGTATCCTGGTCAAAAAGGTTCAAGAACGTTTTGAAGGAACTGTTAAATTCCATGACGTCAAGACTGTTAAAAGTGATTGAGAAGAAGGGAGGGGGGGGGGGATTATTAATTATTAGTTTGTTACAGGCAAAACATTCATGGTTCTTATAATTTTGTCCAATGTTTACAATGACATATTTTCTTAATTTTGGCAAAACATTCATATTTTGCATTTTCCCATGTTTTGATTTCTACGATGATTTTTAACATAAAAAAGCATTTTATTTATAAATTTCACTTTATTTAGTTTAGAAGCAAATTTTTGTCTGTGCAATTTTAATTTGTTCTTATAATTCCGACATTAACTGTAATAAAATTGCTATCCATTTATACATTATATCTGCATTGTTTTTTACGCCTTGCATATTCTAAACTGAGCAGAATTTCCATTTAAATTTAATGGCGGAAATTACCTTGTTCCACGACCCTATCTCATAAAATTGCACAACTTAAAACCGTGGAGAAACTACTCACTGACTTTAAATAATCTCATTATTCAAATTTCAGTGGTTTGTGAATGATTCCTTCCGATTAAGTTTTAAATATTTATTGATTAAAATTTAATATTTACGTGACTTTTATATCGCAAAATGGAGATTATAATAAGAAATAAAACAACATAATTATAAGGTGATGTAGATAATCTTAATCTATATATCTAACTGAAACAACAAACAAAGAAATTTCTAAAAATTTAAGAACAATAGATGCACAAATCATGCTTCTTATGTTTGATATATAATACATTATAAATATATATATATCATACTACTTTATATGCGTATATAAAGTTATTATAGCATAAAATTCATTGCATATTATCAAAAATAAAACTGTCAGTTTGATGTTTTCTCATTATAATTTCATTTGTGGTTATAAGAATAGTAAAAGAATTTTCTTAAATGAACTGAATTTATTTCACTTACTAATTTTATTACTGTTCACATCATAAATTAATTTTAGTTACGAAAAAAAAAACAGTATGCATGAAATCAATATATATATATATATATATATATATATATCTTAATTGAATAAAAGATATAAATATTTTTATAATATATTAGTGTTTATTCCAAAACAATAGATTTTACTAATAAATTCTAAAGATGACAGCACTTCACATATTATTTGGATAACATAGTGGAATTCATTTTTGAATGATCGATATAGGACGCTGGTCACATATATTGAGGTATGTACATGACAATACTGTGCATTATTATTCTTTGGTCCCTCATCATTTAAAAAACTTTTTTAGCAACATGTGCAAATAATTTCTTATACGTACTTGTTTTTCTTGCTGCTTCATTCCTGGTGAGAAAGGTTTTCAAATTGGTAATGAGTTTTTTTCAATCCTTTTAATCATTTTTTTATTTTATATTTGTTTTTCCAATATTTTATTTATCTATTTATTGAGTGTAGTAGTCCCAAATTCGTATTCTTCAGCATTTTTATGTCTATATACTATTTATATAAACTCTATATTGAATAGGTTAAGGGAGACAGTTTTATTGTCGATATATATATATATATATATATATATATATATATTATGTCGTTTTATAATCTTATATCTATATATGTTACGTTATTTTGTAACACTAACGAAAACTGTGGCAATAACAATAAAAATCTCTCTCCAACTCCATGATAATACTCCTCGGAACTCTATCGCAGCATTCTATATTCAGCTAATTTTATCAGCGCTACTTCTACTAATTTTCTAGTAGTTAATAACTGTAGTCGATTTACTAGAATAGCGGGCTTGCACTACCTGTTATTCTCTTTTCACAGGGTCAAAATTGTAGGTGTTTCCAAGAGTCATAGAAGAACAGATTTATCCGTATGCGGAAAATATTTTTATTAAAACAGTTGAGTAGAATGCAGATTTAAAAATATTCAACACAGTACCATAGATTGTTTCGACCATTTTCACTTCTTTAGTAGTTAGTCATCGTGAACTACATTTTAAATTTCTGTTATTAAAGTCAGTCTATTATTTAAAAAGGAACATTTCTAAAAAAATAGTAATGAGGTTTAAAATTAACTGGTGTTACATAATTTGAGCTCTAACTCACGTTTTGACATTAATCCCCCCCCCCCACACCCTGCAGATAACTTTTTAGCGAATGACAGCTCGAATTTGCAGAGAACAAAATTTTAAGCGCGGGCGAAAAATGGAGCGAATCGGATCCCCCCCCCCCCCCTCGAAAAAATAAATAAAGAAAGAAAGAAAGAAAGAAAACCTTGAAACAAATAATAATTATGTGAAATGTTTTTTAGAATAGAGTTTGAAAAGGATCGTTAAAAGTTTAAATCGAAATAAATGTAAGTAAATGGATGATTGCAATATTTTTTTAAGATAGGAAATAATTTATTAAACTAGGATTGAAGAATCATGTTAGTTAGAAATTTTATCTGGAATATTTTAAACGAAATGAAGAAATTTCATTTTCGTAATATATATATATATATATATACATATATATATATGTATATTTAAAACCACAAACAAAATATCAAAATCCTTCACTCACAATATCTATATTGAAACTCTACATCAAAAATATTAAAATAACCAACATAAAAATTAACTCTTAAAACCAAACTATAAAACCAAACACACACACACATATATATATATGTGTGTGTGTATCCGAAAAACATGTTTTTACAAAATATCTGTCTATGATTCTGTGAGTTTGTGATTGTGCGAGTCTGTCTGTATGTAACACAAATTTTGCGGTCGCTCTATTTCAAGAACTAATGCACGTAATTTAATAAAAAATTATATTCCAGTAGTTCCTAATATAAATTGGTGGTGATTAGTTTTTGGTATAAACCGCCCAACAGGTAGCGCTGCTATGCTGCATTTTTCCTTATTTCTGCAATAGCTCTGTCTCAATAACTAATGCCCGGATTTTCATCAAACTTCAAATTCAGTTATTCCTTGATATTAATTGGTGTTGGTATGGTTTTGGTGTAAATCGTTCAACAAATGGCGCTGGTATGCTGCATTTTGTAGCATTTACAAGATTTTCGTAATAGCTCTATTTCAAGAAATAATGCACGGATTTTCATAAAACTTCAGATTCAGTTAGTCCTTGACAGGATTTGACGTTTTATACATTTTTGTGTAAATCGCTCAACAGGCGGCGCTGCTATGCTGCATGTGTTTTATTTCCACAATAGATCTATCTCAAGAACTAAAGCTTGGGTTTTCAACAAACTTCAGATTCATGTAAACCTGGATATGAATTAGTCATGTTTATGTTTTGGTGTAAATTGCTCAACAGGTGGCGCTGCTATCCAGCATTTTTCACGATTTGCACAATAGCTCAATCTCCAGAACTAATGCACGGATTTTCATCAAACTTCAGATTCAGTTAGCCCTTGACATGAATTGACGTTTTATACATTTTGGTGTAAATCGCTCAAAAGGTGACGCTGCTATGCTGCATTTTTTGTGATTTCCGCAATAGCTCTATCTCAAGAACTAATATTTGTATTTTCAACAAACTTCAGATTTCGATACACCTTGATATGAATTGGTGCTTTGTGTGTTTTGGTGCAAATCTCTCATCAGGTGGCGCTGCTGTGCTGCATTTTTTAGAATTTCCCCTATAGCTCTGTCTCAATACTAATGCACGAATTTTCATCAAGCTTCAAATTCAGATATACTTCGATACGAATTGGTGCTAAATTGATGTAATTTCTTGTACTTTTTAAATGATTTAATTGACGTGATTTATGTAGAAGAAAGTTTTGTGATGGCAACAACATACTAGTCTCATATTGTTTGAAGTTTGATGGTTTGTCCTTGAAGGTTGCCGGGTTTGTTTTTAAGTTAATTAAGTTGTTGTCATTTGTTCAGTTTATTTATATTTATTTTTATTTTGGATCAGTTCAGTGGTATATTATAGTATAGTTTTTGTATATATATATGTATATATATATTCACAAATTAAACGTTGTTATCGTTTTTTTTTATCCTTATTTGAATTTTTTTTATTCAACAGTAATTCTTTTCTGATAAAAATAACAAAACTTATTCTACTTAAAATTTCATATTAAACTAATTAAAATCAATTTATACATTACATCTGCATATATTTTTTTTTCTTTGCCTTGCCAATTCTATACTATTCATTTTAATATCATGGAGTGAATCACCTTTTTATGCAACTTCACCTGATGAAAATTTTAAATTTAATACTGTGAAAGAAACTTCTTATCGATTTTAACTAATTAATGTAATTGGAGTGGCATCGCAATTATTTCATCATCCGAATTTGTCTAAAATATTAATTTATTATTTTTAACAATGTAAGTGCTATTTTATATGCCAAAAATATAGATCATAAAAGGAATTAAGCAATATAATTATAAAGTTATATACATATTCTTTATGTGTATAGATTACTCAAGATAAAATGTATAAAGGGTGTCTGAAATATGTGACTGTAAAAAATTAAGTTATTGCTTCTTCTGTTAAAGATAAAATTGTTATACGTTTTTTCTAACAGCTGTTCTTTTCGAGTATGTTTTTACAACATATCTACACATTATAGAAGCAAAAAATATGATTTTCGCCTCTACTATGCCTTACCACTTTTTTTTTCCTGTAAAGAAACTGATGTATACTCCGTTTAAGATTTTGTGTGAAATATCTTCAAAAAATTTGCACAACAAAACAAATTTCATGAAAAAATAATTTTAATGCTTTTGAAAATTGGAAACTGGGTTTTGTGATTTCGCATTAATTTAGCAGAACAACTGTAATAAAAATATGTCACTGTGCTTGCGTAAAAAACTGAAAATTTTAATTCTGAAAATAAATCTAATAGATGCTCTAAATATTGGTAGTAAGCATTAGCATCATGATGGTTAAATTAAATAAAACATTAAATGTCTATCACAAAATGCTTATGAAATATATGATGAAATTTTATACTTAAAGTTGAAAGCCTATATGCATTTATATCTTTGCTTATATTATAAATTATTATAAATTATTACTGTTAAAATACTATTACATTTGATTAAACCAGTATCAAAAGATAAATCATATTACCTCTTCTTTTGATTGTTTTTTAGTAGGAATCGCTTCGTTCGCTTCAATGGATATATTTTAACGAATTATGATTAAATCCAACTTTTGTTAGAAGATATTTTTCAGTAAGCATTTTGATTATGAATTTATTTTCCCATCGTCATTTTTCCACTATAAAGTATTTTCTCAACTCCAAGATTATTATAATTTTGAGTTCCTTACTTAGTAATAATGGATTTCTTGAAATATGTTTTTATTTCAAAACAATTTAGTATTGTCCATGATAATAACATTTCTTTTCATAGCTGTTTTTCCCATTAACATGTATGCGACAGTTACTTTTCGCTGCACTCTCAAAAAACAATTTCCTTAAAAAAAAGTAAAAGTACAGTCAGTAAGTAGCTTTCGGAGTTTGAAAATTCGAAAGTGAATGTATTTGAAAGTTCATGACTTTGTGTATGTCAAATTATGACAAAGTTTAATAGATAAGGAACGTTTATTTACAATTATCTTAAAAATCTCGCTAAATATGGATTGCAAAGACGTACAGGTAGGCCATTTTCAGTTTCTGTACGGCATAAAAGTGTGATATTAAGGCAAGTTTGCTAAAGAAAGTCAACTGACGTAAAACGGGAATTAAATTTAGAATGCGGTATTTGAATTGTTCGACAGGTTTTACAAAAATATAAAAAGGTTCGCTATGATAAACATATGTCACGGCCACTTCTTGCAATAGTTCATAAGAGACTGAGGACGGTTTTTGCCAAAAAAATGGGAAAAGGTGGGATAATGTTGTCTTTTTCGATCAGTAAATGTTTAATTTGGATGGGCCATGTGGTTCTCACTTCTTCTGGTATGATCTCCGTAGAGAAAAGAAAATTTTCTCAAACCGTGCATTTAGAGGTGGCTCAGTAATGGTCGGTGGAGGTTTTGCAAATGGCGGAACTACTCCAATAGTTTTTGTGCAGTATAGAATGAATTCTGAGAGTTATTCTGATGTATTGCGCGATAATCTTTTACCTGAGGCACCGTTAATAACGAGTGGAGACTATTTCTTCCAGCAGGACAATGCCACAGTACATGAATCTCAAACTTCAAAATCATGGTTTGATGCTAATTTCGTGAAACTACTTCGTTGGCTGGCCAGAACCAATGATCTGAATCCACTGGAAAATCTGTGGGGTATTTTGGCACAGAAAAAATACGAAAATGGTATATAATATGTAAACAAACAATAGCCCATGTTCTCTATCCAAAAGTATCCTGGTCAAAAAGGTTCAAGAACGTTTTGAAGGAACTGTTAAATTCCATGACGTCAAGACTGTTAAAAGTGATTGAGAAGAAGGGAGGGGGGGGGGGGGATTATTAATTATTAGTTTGTTACAGGCAAAACATTCATGGTTCTTATAATTTTGTCCAATGTTTACAATGACATATTTTCTTAATTTTGGCAAAACATTCATATTTTGCATTTTCCCATGTTTTGATTTCTACGATGATTTTTAACATAAAAAAGCATTTTATTTATAAATTTCACTTTATTTAGTTTAGAAGCAAATTTTTGTCTGTGCAATTTTAATTTGTTCTTATAATTCCGACATTAACTGTAATAAAATTGCTATCCATTTATACATTATATCTGCATTGTTTTTTACGCCTTGCATATTCTAAACTGAGCAGAATTTCCATTTAAATTTAATGGCGGAAATTACCTTGTTCCACGACCCTATCTCATAAAATTGCACAACTTAAAACCGTGGAGAAACTACTCACTGACTTTAAATAATCTCATTATTCAAATTTCAGTGGTTTGTGAATGATTCCTTCCGATTAAGTTTTAAATATTTATTGATTAAAATTTAATATTTACGTGACTTTTATATCGCAAAATGGAGATTATGATAAGAAATAAAACAACATAATTATAAGGTGATGTAGATAATCTTAATCTACCGGGTGTCCCAAAAAGGACTGACTGATTTTAAAATTCAATAACTTGCAAACGGAGACAGATATTAAAAAAATTCTTGCAGGAGGGTTATGCATAAGGTCAAAAGTTTTATTACAGTGATTTTCGATTTCAGTTCGAATTACAAACAATAGATGGCGCTGTAAGCAATAGTCGCTAAATTCAGGCTCGATTTTTGGTACTTCGTGCCCCGGATAATACATTTCCATCTCCTTTTTCTGCATGGAACAAGATAAAGGACCAAAAATCGAGCCTGTATTTAGCGACTATTGCTTACAGCGCCATCTATTGTTTGTAAATCGAACTAAAATTGAAAATCACTGTAATAAAACTTTTGACCTTATGCATAACCCTCCTGCAAGAATTTTTTTAATATTTGTCACCGTTTGCAAGTTATTGAATTTTAAAATCAGTCAGTCCTTTTTGGGACACCCGGTATATATCTAACTGAAACAACAAACAAAGAAATTTCTAAAAATTTAAGAACAATAGATGCACAAATCATGCTTCTTATGTTTGATATATAATACATTATAAATATATATATATCATACTACTTTATATGCGTATATAAAGTTATTATAGCATAAAATTCATTGCATATTATCAAAAATAAAACTGTCAGTTTGATGTTTTCTCATTATAATTTCATTTGTGGTTATAAGAATAGTAAAAGAATTTTCTTAAATGAACTGAATTTATTTCACTTACTAATTTTATTACTGTTCACATCATAAATTAATTTTAGTTACGAAAAAAAAAACAGTATGCATGAAATCAATATATATATATATATATATATATATCTTAATTGAATAAAAGATATAAATATTTTTATAATATATTAGTGTTTATTCCAAAACAATAGATTTTACTAATAAATTCTAAAGATGACAGCACTTCACATATTATTTGGATAACATAGTGGAATTCATTTTTGAATGATCGATATAGGACGCTGGTCACATATATTAAGGTATGTACATGACAATACTGTGCATTATTATTCTTTGGTCCATCATCATTTAAAAAACTTTTTTAGCAACATGTGCAAATAATTTCTTATACGTACTTGTTTTTTTTGCTGCTTCATTCCTGGTGAGAAAGGTTTTCAAATTGGTAATGAGTTTTTTTCAATCCTTTTAATCATTTTTTATTTTATATTTGTTTTTCCAATATTTTATTTATCTATTTATTGAGTGTAGTAGTCCCAAATTCGTATTCTTCAGCATTTTTATGTCTAATACGAAGATGAAACCACACACATTATTTGTAGAACTCAAGACATTTGAGAACTGATGAATCTCTCTTGATTCTACAAATTTCCATTATTAATTTTCTTCTTTTTTTTTTACTATTTATATAAACTCTATATTGAATAGGTTAAGGGAGACAGTTTTATTGTCGATATATATATATATATATATATATATATATATATATATATATTATGTCGTTTTATAATCTTATATCTATATATGTTACGTTATTTTGTAACACTAACGAAAACTGTGGCAATAACAATAAAAATCTCTCTCCAACTCCATGATAATACTCCTCGGAACTCTATCGCAGCATTCTATATTCAGCTAATTTTATCAGCGCTACTTCTACTAATTTTCTAGTAGTTAATAACTGTAGTCGATTTACTAGAATAGCGGGCTTGCACTACCTGTTATTCTCTTTTCACAGGGTCAAAATTGTAGGTGTTTCCAAGAGTCATAGAAGAACAGATTTATCCGTATGCGGAAAATATTTTTGCCGAAACGTCAGTGAAGGCTTACTGTGGAGACACGAAAAGTTTTGGTTTCCGTTAGTCTGTCTGTCTGTTCCGCGATAACTGCCGCAAAAAGCATCCGATCGGCTTGAAATTCCCTGGGCATGTTGATGAGCTCCTCGGATTTAGCTGTATAGTTTTGGGTTAAATTTGGTTCATTCGTTCGGAATATACAGAACATTTTATTTTGTGATATAATGCTTTTCTATGGGAAGTCAGACGATTTTTAAATTTTCATTTGTTGAAAGAAATCGCTCATATCAATAATAGATTTAAATGGTAAATTTTGGATGCTGAAATTTTTAAATAAGTGTATTAAATTATTCTTATTAGTTTGCAATTTTGTCAAAACATTTGTCAGAGCTTTTAAATTAGGTGTATTACTTATGATAGAATTTTATACATGTGTTCGAATAATATAAAACATTTTATTTTATGAATTTACTTATATTTCATTTTTTCTTTTAACCGTTGCGTAGCAACAGCATCTCATCTAAAAATATCATAAATGTGAAAGTATGTACGGTTTTTTGAAGTGAAATCAAAGCAAAAGGAATGAATTAATGAATGCCTTTGTATAGATATTTGCATATAGATTTATTTAAACGCAGAAATGAAAATAGTATTTATATACTATATAGAATAATATTTTCATTTATTTATTCAACTATTTGATTATAAATGAAAAAGTTCGTTATTTTCATACAGAATAAACTGACATTATTCTGTTAAATTTTATAAACTTTATTGTTGCCAAAAAAAAAAAAATGAATAACAATTTCTCCCAAAGAGTTAATTTTAATTTGTAAGATTTTCACGTGCAAAAGAAAAATGGAATAAGCAAATTAAAAAAAAAAAAAAAAGATACATATGACAGGAATGAATACATATAAACATTTCACACCAAATACCACCTAAAATAGTTTTTGTAGCAGTATTTTCCCAGCACTACGAAGAAAGATTCCTCGATTTACACGATTTTACTTGGCCTTCCTTTTCTCATTCTTTGCGATTTCATTTTCGCAATTGCGTGCATTAATTGGCACAAAATTTTACATTTTTATGACTGAGATATATGTAAGGCCATACAAATAAGAAATTCCGTATTGTCTCCTATAAAATGTGATAAAGTGTTGGTTAATCATATATGTTTTTATTAAGAGGAGCAGAGCTGCCAAGCCTCCGGCGTTCTGGATACCAGTATTTTAATACAGAAAATGTTACTTTATTTAATTGAAACATTTGCGCGATTTAAAAGAACATTTTCTCTAAGATAATAGTGATGTGCAAAAAGCTTGAGACTTGGTATGTCTGGTGGGGAGTGAAATGTTTTACTTAATGCATTTATCTCTATTTTAATGCTACGTGAACAACGTCCGTGTAACAGCTTGTAGAGTGTAAAATAAATTAAATTATTAAAATAATCCTTATTACGAAAAATGAAACAGAAAGTCCGGCTAAGGGAAATGAAATGTTAGTTAACCTTTCGTAATTTGACCTGAACGTTTGCGTCAAATTTCAACGGTATTTGTAACATCACGATTTTAAATTAAATGTAGATACTATTAAAAGAAAATCACAAAAAATACTTAAAGGCGCCAAATCATGTTTATCAATTTAACGATGATGAATTATTAACTGTTAGGTTTAGAAGCCCCCCTACTTTAGGGTGATTTTAGTAAGTTAATGCTATCGAGTACATTTTTTGATATTTAGATTAGATCTTAGATATAAATATTGCAGAATGGTAATCAAAATTATTTTTTTATAAACAAAATTTATAAAGGTATTAGATTTCTAAATTAGATGTTTCAGTTTACATTTCCAAAAGTTCTTTATCCATTAGATACAGGTATTTGTGGTTAGCAGGCAAGTAAATACTGCTGTATGGATATTAGGATAACGTAAAATGCTTGACCGAATTATTGCTTATCCTTATAAATCGCAGTGTAAAAAGAAATCTAAGATATAGGGTAATCATTAACTCAATCAGTAGAAAATTACAAATGCAAAATAAATTACACAACGGGGGGTTAAGGGGGGCAGAGCCCCCCTGAAGAAATTTGCTTTATTATATAAAAATTACTAGAATCAGCAGCTCGTGAGAATTTCAGAATATCCTTACATAACAACGTGTTTAATTTAATGCTTTTAATGTCTGAAACCATCGAAATATTTTTTTCCTTTTATAAATGTTTGTGTAATTTAAATAGTTTAAATTTTGTTTTTGTAGAAAGATTAATATTACGCAAAGTTTGATAAAAACAATGAGTTGCAGAGATGACGTTGAGGCTCTTGATCTGCAGATTTACTAGTTAATTGCCGAAACGTCAGTGAAGGCTTACTGTGGAGACACGAAATGTTTTGATTTCCGTTTGTCTGTCTGTCTGTCTGTCTGTCTGTCTGTCTGTTCCGCGATAACTGCCGCAAAAAGCATCCGATCGGCTTGAAATTAATTGGGCATGTTGATGAGGTACTCTGACTTAGCTGTATAGTTTTTGGTTAAATTTGGTTCATTCGTTCGGGAAATATAGAACATTTTATTTTGCTCTGTAATGCTTTTCAATGGCAAGTCAGACGATTTTCATATTTTCATTTGTTGAAAGAAATGGCTCATATAAAAAATGGATTTAAATGGTAAATTTTGGACGCTGAAATTTTTAAATAAGATTATTAAATTATTCCAATTAGTTTAAAATTATGTCAATATATTTGCGAGATTTTTTAAATTAGGTTTATAATTTTTGGGGGAACTTTATGCATGTTTTCCAATAATATAAAGCATTTTGTTTTATCAATTTGACATAATACATATTTCATTTTTTACCTTTTCTTTGATCAGTTGCCTAGCAACTGGAGATGCAGTATGCCGTAAAAACAGTTTGCAATATGATGTGCGTTATCGCTCAGATTTAAATGCCCTCATTCGGCCCAAACAAAACAAGCATGTGGAACAGGGACCGAATTCTTTGACTTCATCCGTGCATTTTTTCTGTAAAATGAAAACGATCTGCTTATATTTAAGCATTCTAAAGTAGCATTTCATTGTATTATGAATTAAAAACTGTATTACTAAAAATATTTTTCTTTTCTTTCTTTCTTTTTTTAAGCACGCCGTTGTGTTTGGGTCGAATGTAGCGGATTTTAAGGTTACATTTTTGGCGTCACTTCAAGATTTATTGTTTGCGTACGGTTAACACGAGGATTTTATTTTAAATTTTAAATTTATTAATTTATAAAAAAAAACTTATGTTTATCCTTATAAATCACAGCGTAAAAAAAATCTATGATATACTATAACCATCCGCACAATCAATAAAAAATTACGAATGTAAATTTAAATAGACTACGGGGGGTTCAGGGGGGCAGAGCTCCCCTGACAAAATGCAATTTTTGATTTAAAAAGTTACCAGAATAAGCAGCTCATCAGAATTTCAGAACATCAGTGTATAACCACTTGTTTAACACATTTAATTTCTGAAACTTTACGAAGTATTTTGTATTCTTATAAATATTTATGTAATTTGAAAACTTTAAAAAGCGATTTGTAGGAAGATGAATATTACGCAATGAGTGTTAAAAAACAATGACTTGGAAAGATGACGTTGAGGCTCCTGATCTGCAGATTTACTAGTTATTAAAACAGTTGAGTAGAATGCAGATTTAAAAATATTCAACACAGTACCATAGATTGTTTCGACCATTTTCACTTCTTTAGTAGTTAGTCATCGTGAACTACATTTTAAATTTCTGTTATTAAAGTCAGTCTATTATTTAAAAAGGAACATTTCTAAAAAAATAGTAATGAGGTTTAAAATTAACTGCTGTTACATAATTTGAGCTCTAACTCACGTTTTGACATTAATCCCTCCCCCCACACCCTGCAGATAACTTTTTAGCGAATGACAGCTCGAATTTGCAGAGAACAAAATTTTAAGCGCGGGCGAAAAATGGAGCGAATCGGATCCCCCCCCCCCCCCTCGAAAAAATAAATAAATAAAGAAAGAAAGAAAGAAAACCTTGAAACAAATAATAATTATGTGAAATGTTTTTTAGAATAGAGTTTGAAAAGGATCGTTAAAAGTTTAAATCGAAATAAATGTAAGTAAATGGATGATTGCAATATTTTTTTAAGATAGGAAATAATTTATTAAACTAGGATTGAAGAATCATGTTAGTTAGAAATTTTATCTGGAATATTTTAAACGAAATGAAGAAATTTCATTTTCGTAATATATATATATATATATATACATATATATATGTATATTTAAAACCACAAACAAAATATCAAAATCCTTCACTCACAATATCTATATTGAAACTCTACATCAAAAATATTAAAATAACCAAAATAAAAATTAACTCTTAAAACCAAACTATAAAACCAAACACACACACACATATATATATATATATATGTGTGTATCCGAAAAACATGTTTTTACAAAATATCTGTCTATGATTCTGTGAGTTTGTGATTGTGCGAGTCTGTCTGTATGTAACACAAATTTTGCGGTCGCTCTATTTCAAGAACTAATGCACGTAATTTAATAAAAAATTATATTCCAGTAGTTCCTAATATAAATTGGTGGTGATTAGTTTTTGGTATAAACCGCCCAACAGGTAGCGCTGCTATGCTGCATTTTTCCTTATTTCTGCAATAGCTCTGTCTCAATAACTAATGCCCGGATTTTCATCAAACTTCAAATTCAGTTATTCCTTGATATTAATTGGTGTTGGTATGGTTTTGGTGTAAATCGTTCAACAAATGGCGCTGGTATGCTGCATTTTGTAGCATTTACAAGATTTTCGTAATAGCTCTATTTCAAGAAATAATGCACGGATTTTCATAAAACTTCAGATTCAGTTAGTCCTTGACAGGATTTGACGTTTTATACATTTTTGTGTAAATCGCTCAACAGGTGGCGCTGCTATGCTGCATGTGTTTTATTTCCACAATAGATCTATCTCAAGAACTAAAGCTTGGGTTTTCAACAAACTTCAGATTCATGTAAACCTGGATATGAATTAGTCATGTTTATGTTTTGGTGTAAATTGCTCAACAGGTGGCGCTGCTATCCAGCATTTTTCACGATTTGCACAATAGCTCAATCTCCAGAACTAATGCACGGATTTTCATCAAACTTCAGATTCAGTTAGCCCTTGACATGAATTGACGTTTTATACATTTTGGTGTAAATCGCTCAAAAGGTGACGCTGCTATGCTGCATTTTTTGTGATTTCCGCAATAGCTCTATCTCAAGAACTAATATTTGTATTTTCAACAAACTTCAGATTTCGATACACCTTGATATGAATTGGTGCTTTGTGTGTTTTGGTGCAAATCTCTCATCAGGTGGCGCTGCTGTGCTGCATTTTTTAGAATTTCCCCTATAGCTCTGTCTCAATACTAATGCACGAATTTTCATCAAGCTTCAAATTCAGATATACTTCGATACGAATTGGTGCTAAATTGATGTAATTTCTTGTACTTTTTAAATGATTTAATTGACGTGATTTATGTAGAAGAAAGTTTTGTGATGGCAACAACATACTAGTCTCATATTGTTTGAAGTTTGATGGTTTGTCCTTGAAGGTTGCCGGGTTTGTTTTTAAGTTAATTAAGTTGTTGTCATTTGTTCAGTTTATTTATATTTATTTTTATTTTGGATCAGTTCAGTGGTATATTATAGTATAGTTTTTGTATATATATATGTATATATATATTCACAAATTAAACGTTGTTATCTTTTTTTTTATCCTTATTTGAATTTTTTTTATTCAACAGTAATTCTTTTCTGATAAAAATAACAAAACTTATTCTACTTAAAATTTCATATTAAACTAATTAAAATCAATTTATACATTACATCTGCATATATTTTTTTTCTTTGCCTTGCCAATTCTATACTATTCATTTTAATATCATGGAGTGAATCACCTTTTTATGCAACTTCACCTGATGAAAATTTTAAATTTAATACTGTGAAAGAAACTTCTTATCGATTTTAACTAATTAATGTAATTGGAGTGGCATCGCAATTATTTCATCATCCGAATTTGTCTAAAATATTAATTTATTATTTTTAACAATGTAAGTGCTATTTTATATGCCAAAAATATAGATCATAAAAGGAATTAAGCAATATAATTATAAAGTTATATACATATTCTTTATGTGTATAGATTACTCAAGATAAAATGTATAAAGGGTGTCTGAAATATGTGACTGTAAAAAATTAAGTTATTGCTTCTTCTGTTAAAGATAAAATTGTTATACGTTTTTTCTAACAGCTGTTCTTTTCGAGTATGTTTTTACAACATATCTACACATTATAGAAGCAAAAAATATGATTTTCGCCTCTACTATGCCTTACCACTTTTTTTTTCCTGTAAAGAAACTGATGTATACTCCGTTTAAGATTTTGTGTGAAATATCTTCAAAAAATTTGCACAACAAAACAAATTTCATGAAAAAATAATTTTAATGCTTTTGAAAATTGGAAACTGGGTTTTGTGATTTCGCATTAATTTAGCAGAACAACTGTAATAAAAATATGTCACTGTGCTTGCGTAAAAAACTGAAAATTTTAATTCTGAAAATAAATCTAATAGATGCTCTAAATATTGGTAGTAAGCATTAGCATCATGATGGTTAAATTAAATAAAACATTAAATGTCTATCACAAAATGCTTATGAAATATATGATGAAATTTTATACTTAAAGTTGAAAGCCTATATGCATTTATATCTTTGCTTATATTATAAATTATTATAAATTATTACTGTTAAAATACTATTACATTTGATTAAACCAGTATCAAAAGATAAATCATATTACCTCTTCTTTTGATTGTTTTTTAGTAGGAATCGCTTCGTTCGCTTCAATGGATATATTTTAACGAATTATGATTAAATCCAACTTTTGTTAGAAGATATTTTTCAGTAAGCATTTTGATTATGAATTTATTTTCCCATCGTCATTTTTCCACTATAAAGTATTTTCTCAACTCCAAGATTATTATAATTTTGAGTTCCTTACTTAGTAATAATGGATTTCTTGAAATATGTTTTTATTTCAAAACAATTTAGTATTGTCCATGATAATAACATTTCTTTTCATAGCTGTTTTTCCCATTAACATGTATGCGACAGTTACTTTTCGCTGCACTCTCAAAAAACAATTTCCTTAAAAAAAAGTAAAAGTACAGTCAGTAAGTAGCGGGAAAATTCCCTGTGACTGAAACATATTTTTCTGAGTTAGAATAAATTTCAGAATTTTGAATGGATATGTTTAGGAAATTCTGAGTTTAGGTTTGCGGATTTTTCGAGTTTCGAAAGATAAGGGACATACGTAAAAATTCCGTTTCTAATAGTGCTGGATTATTTATCACTATATCGACAGATATTAATATTTCTTAACAATCACAATAGCAATATCTAAACTTTGACTTTGTTGATATATCCCAATAATATAACAGTGTTAACAAACACTGCAATTACGATCACGTGCACCGAAATAAATATCGCCAAATAACTCATAACTCAATAAAATAATAATATTTTGCGCTCACCACCAGAGCCCCTGAAAAAAAAATTCTATTCCAATGTCTTCAACCTGCTGTCCTGTCTCATCCAAAACAGAAAATCTACATCGATAAACTTCCTTTCCGCTGATTATCTGCAATAGAAACCATCCCAATCATTGCAATATATCTATCCCTTCTCTGTAAACCTATAGTTCATTCGACTCTCTGCGTTATACTGAATAACACTTATCATCCTTTTTTATCTCAACTGTGATTAGCCTGCACTTATTTCAATAACTCCAGATAATTGATACATTATGAATAATAACGCATGAGCATTGGTTATTCATTGTCGTGTTTGATATGGAAGAAAACTGGTGATCATCGACTCTATACCAAATCAGATGGAATTGTCCGCTTCCAAGCAACCAATCAGAGTCCGCTAAAGTTTCCCCTGTTGTTTATAGCAGAGTTACAATGAAAGTTGGTGAAAAGCCCAAGGGCTGGGTTGATTTTTGACGGCCGATTATCTACTTGAGGGATATAGGCCCTAGGGGGAGTGCCCTTCGTGGGGGTTTTTCAAAGGGAACCTAACCCGTATTTACGCATGGAAAATCCAAGGTTTCGAAGAAAACCACGAAAACTCCGAAACGGTTAGGCCGACGGGTGCGATTGGGTTCGAACCCAGCACCTCCCATCTGCTAGCTTCGAGAGCAGATCCTCTCAGCCACGGGTGGGGCTGAAAAGACCAAGGTCAAAGCAGTCTTTCACAGTGGTGATTGGCTGATTTTAAAGAACTTCCCAGTCAGTAATGTTTATTCATATTGACTTTCTTCTTTGTCGTATTTTTGTTAGAGCGAAGTTTTCTGTAGTGAATTTAATGTATTCTGTATTGATATTTTTCAGCTCTGAATGTTTATCAAAAAACAAAATTTAAATTATTATAAAACTATTGTCAAGTGTGATTTAAGTATTTATATATTTTTTGAAAAGGTTTCAATGTTGTTTTCTTGTAGTAAATAGGCAAGAAGATACATATTCGTAATCAATCTTTTGAACGAGGGTGGGGAATCCCCAGACTCCTTAACCGGAACATGTTGGATACAAACAATATCTTATATGGTAAAACCTTCTAAAACGAAACCTCATAAAGCCGCCCGAATTTCCGTTTTAGACAGGTTTTCATCTTAGAACGTATAGTTGTGTGGTATTTCTTTTAAAAAGGGTTCAAACGCGATTTTTGTCTGCGTGAAGAGGGATGAGAAGGGATTCAAAATATCAAAACTAAATCTAATGTTAAAAAAAAAAAAAATAGATATGTGAATCTCCTTGCAGCAGTGACATAAGACAGTGATTAAGAGTGGTCACAAATGTGAAATCTTTTGGCACCCTAACGTCTTATAAAGATTTAAAAGGGCCTTTAATCATACTGAAAACTTTTATAGGCACAGGGGAATACTGCATGAATCTAAATTATGATGAGATCTAAAATTATCTCAGTCAAAGTCTTGTAGATAAAATTTTGCGGTATGATAAATCTCAGATAATGCATGCGGTACACCAGTACATACGCATGAAAGTTTTTCAGAATGTGACTCCATAACATCTTAGGGATCACCGGAGGTACCCAAGAAATTTTGGAGGAAAGTCCATATAAATAATTATTTTATTATTATAAGTAATTATAATATTCATTAATACCTTAATTCAAAGCCTATAATCCGCGGATCAAACAATCATGTTTCGATCCAGAAATTTTAATTAATTATTCAAGTTAAAAATGTATCGCGATTGAACAAGTTACGTTTCATGAAACGAGATTTCTGTGTTCGAACATAATTGTTTGATCTGCGGATTATAGGTCGAAAATTACGGTAATATTTGTTTTTTCCTCAGAATGTGTCGAATATAATTAAGTAAAGCAGGTCATGATAACATACACTAAATTCTATCAAGATGATAAAAATTATACTATCAGGTTGCGACTGTAATGATAAAGATAGGTGCTTGTCTGTCTCTCTGTGTGTGTACACGCGTGCGCGCTGAACTCTGAAAAAACAATGCAGCCCACTCAGCCGTAAGATTTGACAGGACCTGTATGCCTGAAGACATGCATATCGAAGACAATTTCAGGAATTTTTCAATTAATGTTTTATGCGTATTTTTCTGCATTTTGCCGCATTTCTTTTTCTAATTAGTAAAAAAGAATTCGATATCAATATTTTATCCAGTATAAACTTTGTCTTCTTTTGAATAAAGTGTTTTAAAGATTATTACAGAGATTTTTAATGTTTTTTTTTTGTTTTTTTTTTTTTTTTTTTTTTTTTTTTTTGGGGGGGGGGGTTCGCATTTCGGGGTGATTTTTTATTTCCCATTCCTAAAAGGAATCCGGTTTAAATCTTTTACCCAAATAGTTAATTTCGTTCACTGCGTTTTTTTAATCTTTTCCGAATTTTTAATGATTTATATTAAATTAAATTTTTAGAGATGGTTTTCCTGCTTTGAGACGATTGTTTGACTTTTTTTTAAACAGAAAAACTCTCCGGTAATTTTTGCAATCGCCGTGATTAAATTCAAATTGGAAGAATGTGAAATCAGTTCTTATAAGGAAGCTGAAAATTTAATTTGGCTCGAAATAAAAAAGGCAATAATTCAAGATTGTGGGCTTTTCTCTCAATGAGTGGCCAATTTCTTCAACATGAGACGTTTATTACAACATGGAGGACATCACGATTGACATACACTAGCACATAGAATAACACTTATAATTATCCCATTCCTTATATGGGTTTCGTTTGTTTCTTTACGACCGGGTGTGTCCACGGCCGTTCACAGCGGCCGTTCAGAGTTTTAGCTCACCTTCCTAGGTGAAGCTATCTAGGGTTCTGATCTGATTCTCCTCTTTCGACAAAAGAGCGCGCTTCTAGAGGCTAGAGGGCGTGCACAAACATAACACCTTCCCATTCGGAGTTTTGATTTAGTCTTTAAAGACTAATCAAAATCTAGTGGATCTCCCTAAACATTTTAGTAAACACATTATTAAAAAAATCAAAATTACAATACTTACTTAACATAAAGATAACTAAAAAGTATAACTAAGATACTATGCAATATGAGATTATGATACTAATATTAATACGTTAAAGCTCCAAAGTAAATATTTTTAGAGTTCAAATAATCAATGTCCAATCAAATAATGTCCAATAGAGTCATATTCGGAAAAGTCTTGAAGGTAATATACACTGCTCAAAACAATTAAAGGATATTTGAAGTTTTATATAAAATAAAGATATAAACGAAATTTTTTTGCCGAAAATAGAAGAAGAGAATCACAAATGCAAATTTTTCTGGTTTTCAAACTGTGGAGTATGCAAATTTTGAGTTCGACGTCAAAAACGTCGCTTCAGCGGCAGCGAATGAAATTTGACTTTCAACTGGATAAAAGAGAATGAAGACAAGGATGATCGGCATTCAGTGATTGCTTTGTTTCGATGAGTACGATGTCTCAGCGAAGTCATTTGACAGATTCAGAAGCTTTGAGAATTGTTGGTAGGTTAGAAGGGGGCCAAACTCAAGCCGAAGTAGCGCAAGCCATTGGAGTGTCACAAAGTGTCATTTCCAGGATCTGGAACCGTTTTTTGGAGATTGGATGTGCAGGCCGAAGACCAGGGCAAGGTCGTAGACGGGCAACAACGCCCAATGAAGATCGATATTTAGCGTTAACAGCTCGGAGACACCGAACCATGAATGCTACTCTTCTCCAACAACACCTTCGCTCGGCTACAGGCACCACGATTTCAACTCAGACTGTCCGAAACCGGCTCCATGCTGTAGGTCTGTATGCTCGCCGACCGATGGTATGTGTTAGATTAACATCAAGGCATCGTCGCGACCGCAGGGAGTAGGCAACCGAACATGTCAACTGGAGGAGAAATGAATGGAGCAATATTCTGTTTTCTGACGAGACCCGTTTTTCTGTGCATCCGGATAATAGGCGTATTTTCATTTGTAGGAACCGTGGCAGTAGGAATAATCCTGCGTTCGTGCACGAAAGTGTCAGATTTGGCGGCGGAGGACTGTTGGTGTATGGTGGCATCTCCATTGATGGGCGCACTGACCTCTACATCATTCAAGGTGGAGCTCTGACTGGTCGCCAATATAGCGATGAGATCCTCAGACCTATTGTAGTCCCTTACGCTGCAGCAATCGGAGATAACTTCATTTTAATGGACGATAACTGCAGGCCACATCGTGCAAACCTGGTGGAGGATTTCCTTTTCGAGGAAGGAATCGTTCGAATGGAATGGCCAGCGTGTTCTCCGGACATGAATCCAATCGAGCACGTTTGGGACGCTCTAGGAAGACGAGTTTCTGGCCGCCAACAACCCCCACAAACTCTCCAAGAACTGGAAAGAGCTCTTCCGGAAGAGTGGGGCAGAATACCCCAACTCGTCATTAATAGCCTCATTAAGTCCATGCCTCAAAGGTGTTCAACGTTGCTGGCCGCCCGTGGAAACCATACCCCCTACTGAAAATGATTTTTTTTGAAGAAAACACCTTTTCTTATTCTTTTTTTCTCATATGCACAAATTGTGTTTTTTTCCTTTAGTACACAATAGCGCAATAAAATGCATTTTTTCTGCCAAACATGTGTAATTTATTCTCATATAACCTACTATGTCTGTCGACCATGTATCAATCAGCTAAACAGTTTACCAGATACAAAATCCACCTAAAACTGCAATATCCTTTAATTGTTTTGAGCAGTGTATAATGACAAACAAAATAAATCAAAATTTTATGGTGAATTTTTTTGAAAGGTAAAGTTTCTTTCGTTTAAGTGCAGTGTGAGGCATATAGCCTACTCAAAGAGTTTGCACTAGTGTGGGGTTTTCCACGTCGGTAGGATATGTGAGCTAGAAATCGCTGCAATGCCAGAGCCCACCTTTGAAGGCGCGCACTTTGGGATGCAAAGTCTGTTAAGAATTTCAAAGGGTTGCGATCACTCACAACAGTCACTTGCTAGCCATATATATAATGCTCAAATTTTTTTGAGCGAAAATAACCGCGTAGGCTTTCTTCTCTATAGTGGCATAACATTCTTGGCATTTCGATAGTTTTTTGCTAATGAAAGCAATGGGATGTTCTTGGTCATTTAAATCTTTTTTGAGATAGGCAAGCACCTATCGCGTACGATGAAGCATCTGCATGTATAATGAAGGGTTTTGTAAAGTTCGGCGAATAACAAATTGGCGTTTGGCTGATTGCCTGCTTCAGATCACGGAAAGCTGTTTCACACTGCTCTTGCCAGATAATTTCGTTAGGAGCACATTTTTTTGTAAGTTCAATCAATGGGCGGGCTATTTCAGCGAATGTCGGGATATAGGACCTATAATAGGACAGAAGACCTAATAAGCTCCTAACATCTTTCTTGGATTTTGGCACTTCTAAATTCTGGATAGCTTCTACTTTTTCTGGATCAGGAGCATGTCTGCCTGATCCTACCACATGTCCTAGGAACTTTATCTGGGGTCGTGCAAGCCCCAGCAGCGGCTGAGAGGTTCTGCTCTCGAAACTGGTTGACGGGAAGTGCTGGGTTCGAACCCAATCGCGCCCGTCGGCCTAATCTTTCGGAGTTTTCTTGGTTTTCTTCGAGCCATGAATGCGTAAATACGGGTTAGGTTCCTTTAAAAAGACCCCCACGAAGGGCACTCCCCCCTCGGTCCTATATCCCTAGTGTAGATAATCGGTCGTCAAAAATCAACCAACCTGGGTTTGTGCAAACACATAATTCTTAAAATTTACGTCAGGTTTGCTTCTTCGAGGGTTGCCAGAAAAGCGTCTAGATGCTTAAGATGATTGGTACAGTTATCGGAAAAAACTACCACTTTATCTATATACGTTTCGGCGTATCCTTTATGTTGGACTAAAGTGCGATTCATGGACATTTGAAAAGTGGCTGCCGCGTTACGTAGCCCCAATGGCATGACTACGAAGGAATACTGTCATCGGTATGTGACAAAAGACGTTAAATATTTGGAGTCTTCACTTAACCTTATATGATAGTATCCTTTCAGTAAGTCTTAAAGGCTGATGAATTTCACTGGAGAGACCTTGTAGAGCAATTCCGTAGCGTTAGGCATGGGGAATGAGTCGACTTCTGTCTGGGAGTTTAAATATCGATAATCAACACATAATCTGACTGAGGAGTATTTTTTGGCTACACATACTATCTGGTGAGCATATTCAATCTGCGAGTGCTCGATTAGTCCTAAACTTAATAATTCTTCAAGTTGTCTGTCGACTTCACTTTTAAGTGCCTCTGGGATTCTGTAGGGCTTCTGACGTTTCGGTTTGTTGTCAGGTATAAATTTAATTCGATTTTCTCCTACATTTGCAATTTTTGGGATTCCCGACTGAAAATTGGAGTGTCTACGCAATATGTTAATTAGTTGTTCCCTCTCATTATCTGTTATATGGTCTAGGTGTAATTTTTGGTGGCGATTATTCGTATCGTCTTTAGTAATCAGCGGGACATTTTCAATCTCACCAAAATGGATATCATCATCATAGATGACGCCCATGTGTGTTGTCTGAGCTTTTAATTTTCTGATTTTATTCGCGTATAAATGCTTTATACTATTATCTGGCAATTGTACTAAATAATTATAGGGGGATTTCTTTTCGAGTATCGAGCTGAAGCTGTCCACCTAGCGTATATTTTGTGATTAATGTCAGGAATTAATGCAATAACTTGATCATTCGGTTTAAATTCTTTATGTCTAGCTCTCCTGTTGTGATAATAAGAGTAAGCTTGCTACTTATCCTTGCAAGAAATTCCGACATGCTCGGCTGCTTTTTTCTATCTTTATTTTCAGGTCATTTAAGTAATTGGTAACTGAGCCTAACTGACCAATTGGTAAAGGTGTCTCATTAGTCCATGATGACTTTAATATGGAAAGAGGACAGGTTGGACGCCTGCCATATAACATCTGGAATTCACTAACGTCCGTTGTAGCATTTGCCCCTCCCTGTATGCCCACCACAAAGAGGGTATGTGTTTATGCCAACGTCTGACATTTTCTCTTATAACATGATGTATCATTCCTTTAAGGACGCCATTCCATCTTTCAACTTATCCGTTTGACTGTGCGTACCCCGGAACGGAAAACCGCGGGGAAGTCCCTAAACATTTCATAAATTCCTTCGTGAGGGGCGAAGTGAAGTTTCTACCCTGATAGCTAGATATTAATTTGGGAATTCTGGTCCGTGAAAATATCTGTAAAAGGGCATGGCATGCAGATTTAGCAAAAAGATTTCGTCAACAGACCACTTCTGACCAACGCGTGCACTGGTCTACCGCGGTCAGTACACACTTGTATCATCCACTAGCAGGTTCTATTGGGCATATAATGTCTACGGGGACGTCCCTAAACGTTTCATAAATTCCTTCGTGAGGGCCGAAGTGAAGTTTCTACCCTGATCGCTAGCTATTAATTTGGGAATTCCGATCCGTGAAAATATCTGTAAAAGGGCATGGCATGTAGATTTAGCAAAAAGATTAAGTCAACAGACCGCTTCTGGCCAACGCGTGCACTGGTCTACCGCGGTCAGTACGTACTTGTATCCTCCACTAGCAGGTCCTATTGGGCATATAATGTCTAGGTTTATAATCTGCATCTAGTCAGGATTCCTCGGCAGGATAAGTAACTGGGATTATCGGTACATTATCGAACTAATTTGCTTTCGCTCGAAACTGACAGGACAAACGTTTGTCGCAAAAATCGCTCACATCTGTCTTAATCCCAGACCAAAAAAATAAGAATATTTTAATCTTTGAGTGGTCTTTCGTCTTCTTAAATGCTTACCCCAAGGACTTGAATGAGCGAACTCTAGCAACTGCTTTCTACGCGGCTCTGGTACGAGCAATTGATATACTGTTTCTCCTAATATTTTGTCACGATAATATAACAGATTGTCCTGAACAAAATAATTATTACGCTCATTTTTAGCATCTGTCCAACAATGATTTAGTATTGCATCGCTCTACTGTTCCCATTTAAATTTTTCAGAGTCATTCGTGAAATTGCTGGTATTTTTATTACAATCGTTATCAATATTCTCGTCTGCATTTCCGGTTTTACTCTGCCCGGCCTCCGTAGCTGCACAAACTAAATATAAATCTACCGCGTTGGTGTCCCTCGTACGGGACAAATTTATAGTACTACAATAATTTATTGTGGTGTCGGGTTCGTTATATTCGCTTATCGTGCTTAATTCCTTATGAGCATTTGAAGATAACAGTAGATCATTGATTAAATTATCAACCATCACGCATATTATTACTATTTTTGGGAACACCCTGCAATGTAATTTATAAGCCGCTATGCTTAGTGGAATGTTTATTTACGGTGCTCTTAACTGGTGCGAAAAGCTGATTTAAGTATAATTGATCCGCATGGTACCCTAAAATACTCTGGTACACAAACACTCTTTATAATTGAAATCTGAGTACCGCTGTCAACCACCCCTCGTAAACTTTTATTTTCAAATTCTAAATCTATAACTTGAAGCGGTTCAATTAATTTTCCCTTTCCCCGCACCTGTTCTAAATCAAATACTTTTCGCGACATTACTTTGGCTGACAGAGCATTTTCATGTTTATCTTTTTCTGATTTATCGCCCTTCCCAACTAACTAATTACAAATTGTCACGTGGTGTAATTTGAAACACAGCCTATATTTAGTTTTTGCGGTACAATCTTTAATTAGGTGTTTTTGCTTCAGGCAAGCGAAAAATCTGCCCTCAGCTTTCAATTTATTAATTCTTTCCTGAATTGAATATCTGTCACAATTTTGTGTTAAATGTTCATTAACTGCATTGCAAAATAAACAAACACTCTCTCCGGCCGCCACTTGAGATACATTGGGGCCAGATGTTTTGTTAATCTTTTGTCTAAATTCGGGCAATAAATCTGGTAAGTGCTTTGGCCTTGAATAATCAGAAGATAAACTTATAATTTTTGTCTGTTTCTCCCTCCTTTCTAATTCATTTCGGATAAATGATAATAATTTATCAACGGTGTAATTTGATTCACAGAATTTTTGACACTTTGTTTACTGAACTCCAGAGATAAGCTGTATGGTAATGCTTTTAAAATTATGGGAGTCAAAAGTGCGTCAAAACTATTTGATTCCATTTTTAATGACTTGAGACTGCGAATTTGCGTTTGAACCGTGTAATGTAATTTACGTAATAGCGTGACGTCATGCGATTTCGTTACCGGTCTTAAAGATAACAACGTATTAATGTGACTGGTAATAATTAAATCTTTTCTACCGAACTGTTGTTTAAGTATCTCTACGGCATCTATGTATTTTTTATCAGATAACGCAAAACCCAATATAGAATTACACGCACTCCCACCTAAATAATCGAATAAATAATTCATTTTTTCAATATTTGACATGTGTTCATTGTCATGTACCGCTGTTTTAAAGGAATTCCAGAAATTCAGGAAAAGCGTAATATTTCCATAATATTTCTCAATTTTAAGTATCGGTAGTTTTAACGTGTTCAGAAATTCTAAGCACCTATTATTTGCAGGACATACAGGGGGGTTTCTGTTTTATCTTTCTGTTTTAGTTTCTTATTTACTGTGAACTTCCAGAGTGTTATTTTTTCCTGATACTCCGATGACGCCTTTGCAGCCTTTTCCACTTCCGATAAATCATCGATTAATAATAAAATTTCGCTGTCCTCTCGTTTTAAATCACTGGCTTTTTTGTTCTAACATCGGTAAATTTTCTTCAAGATCATATAAGTTTGGCTTGTCAGACACATAATTATCTTCGATTTTTTTAATTATGGATATTATAGAGCTTTTTGTTACACCTCGAACTTTTTTTAATTTAGAGATTTTGTCAGCCATATTTCAAACAATACAAATTTCCTTACCTCCGGAAAAAGAGATAATCCGATAAGGTATCCACAATGTACGATAATTTCACTTACTGGCCAAATCCCACTTTTTTTGTGGCACCATTGTAAGAACGACCGGATGGTCGCGTGTGGGCTTTTCTCTTAATAAATGGCAATTTCTTCAACATGAGACGTTTATTACAACATGGAGGACATCACGATTGACATACACTAGCACATAAAACAACACTTATAATTATCCCATTTCTTATATGGGTTTCGTTTGTTTCTTTACGACCGGTAGTGTCCACGGCCGTTCACAGCCTTTTTTAGCTCACCTTCCTAGGTGAAGCTATCTAGGGTTCTGATCTGTTTCTCCTTTTTCAACAAAAGAGGACGCTTCTAGAGGCGAGAGGGCGTGTACAAACATCACAGAAGAGGTCGTAGCTTGCTCGGGAGTACGTTGCTGAAGGCTGTCCCCACATCAATCCTAGACTTGTTTAATTCTACTTTCGTTAAAAAAACCCCAAACAATGAAACTCCACTAGTAACGAAATTTTCTTTGAAGGACAGGGTTTGAAATAGCGTGCGGGATTGCGCGATTTGCGTACAGAAAAGGAAATTCCTGCATTATAAAAAAAAAGCTGTGCAGTATTCCCCCCTTCAAATTCTTTGACAGACCTGTGATTCTTCAGTGAGTTTTTTGAAGTCCACGATTTTTATTTCTTTTTTGGAATTTTTCAAAGTCAATTCGTGAGTCAGTTCAAAAAAAAAAAAAAAATTGAGAAGTTTTTCAAACGATCGTGTAAAAATATCGGGCGGGAATTTCGACAAAAGACTGCAAAAAATAAGCGCAAATTTCGTCAAAAGATGGCGCAAAAAATTAAGAATTTCGATAAATGATTGACGAAACATTTTTGCAAATTTCGTCAAAATGTCGCGAAAAAGAGTAGAGAATTTTGTTAATTGGTACGGTAAGATACCTAGAATTTTCCCGATCGGTCACTCAAAACTATCGCGAATTTCGACAAATGGCCCTTGTAAAAGAATCGGTTTAGTCAATCGTCCGCAACAGAAAATAAATTTCATCAAAGGATCGCGGTAAAAACGGGAATTTCATCAAAGGATCTTAGAAAGAAAACGCAAATTTCATCGAAAGATCGTGCTGAAGAAATGCCTATTTCGTCAAAATATCGCAGTAAAAATGCGAATTTCGTCAAAGGATCGCGTTAAAAAACACAAATTTTGTAAAAATATAGTGGTGAAAAGGTGCGGATTTCGACAAAAAATCGGGTAGAAAGACGTGAATTTCGTCTAACAATTTTGGGAAAAATTGTAAATATCAGGAAAGGATCGCAGAATAAAATCGAAATTTTGGTCAAAATTTACTGCACTGGGCTAAAAGATTGAAATCGGGTTCTTTTTCCTGCTCTCAAAAGAACGTCATGAAACAAGAAAAAAACTTTAAAAATAGTATAAAAATTTTCAGAGGAAAAAATTATTATATTGACTTGAAAGACTGCAACCCTATTCTTTCTACGAATGTCAACAAATTGCCGCGAAACCCGAAATTCAACAACCAACATCCAGATTAATTTCAATTTTCTGTGCTATTATTTTTCATATTCAAAGGTCTGTGCACTCCCTCCTCTTTCCCTCAGATAATCACATTTTAGAATTATCTTTTCACATCTGCATTCCCTTTCAAATTTTTTTGCTTCTTTCTAGATTTTAAACTACGAAAGCAAAGAGACAAATACTTTCTATCCTCGCCAAAAACTTACTTAATTTCTCATGAAATTGCAGAAACATACAATAGAAAGAACGGTGTTAAAAAAAATCTCCCCCAAACAAAAGACGTCAAAGTGGGATTATAAAGCCAAACTTTTTAACTTACTATGACTAATCCAGATTCTTGTAAATATTCTAGTTTAAAAAAATAGAAACAACATTTCTTTAAAAAAGAACGTGGGTTTCTTTTTTTATCACGTTTCAAATTCAGGCTGTTAGTTTTCTGAACTAAACTAATTTCATAAACTAATTGAACTGTGCTTTCACTTCTTTTTTCTTTTGTAGATTTTGATTTTTTTAAATAATTGTGCTTGTGTCTGCGCAAGCGGGGGTGCCCGGGCACCCAGGGCAACCCCCACCCCTAGCTACGCCTATGATATATAAATACAGGGATTTTTTTTCTATTAAAGATGTTTGTTCTCAATTGCTCTGACCAACAAACGCAAAACGTTTTGACACATTTACAAATTTATTTTGAAACGTAAAGGCACAAAATGGACTTTGGAAGCGATTTAGAAACGAACTGTGTTTTCCATTTTTTGATAAATAAATTACTTATTGAGATAAGCGATTTTGGATCACATGACAAAGACGCTTTTTACCCTCTCTTGAATGGTTATTCTTCTTTCGCGCGGAAATTCCGTTCAAAACGCCCTCTTTGACACTATTTTCTAAAAGGTCTATTACGTTTGCAAAAAAATGAAAAAACAGTTCAGTTACATAGTTTCTGAACAACAACACCTGCTAATTTCATGCATTTCCGAACAAAAATAAATTAAAACTTATGTCATAAAGTTGCCCTTTTGTATTTGAGAACAGCCAAGAATGAATCTTTTCTTTAGAGAAAAATTGAAAAGCAATATTTCTGTTGCACATATCATCCACTGAAACCTATACAAATATATTAGCACGACATGTGTCATTAAATTAATTTTAGTTTTTTCCCGAGCTTCCTCTTTTCCTGTGTTAATTAAGATAAAATTGTCAACGTCCTAGATTTAAGAATGTTCTATTTTAGTTTGTATTTTACAATTTTGTCAGTTATTCGCAAAGTACTTCAATAGTTAAAATGTCGCTGATAAATAATGCATAGACGGGAAGTATAGGAAATATACCATTTTAGATGGAAAATATTTGCAAGAAATGGTATACGTGCAAACAGATATCAAACATTCGTTACTTTACTAAAATATTTTTTTTATAAATATATATAATTATTTTAATGTTGCTGTGTGAACATATAGGTATAGGACATTGAATAGTTGCTCTCTACATCTCTTTTTACTGAAATTGCTGCTATTATGCCATTTATGTTTCGAAATTAGCAAAATTTCTACTCTAGCACAATTTAAGATAGTTATCGCGATATATCCCAAATATCAATATTAACTCGTTGATTATTGCGATATTAAATTATTGATATCGTCTAGCCCTAGTTTGTAATACGAAAAATTGTCACGGCGCACAATTTGCGGAACAAGACTTTGTTTTGACGAAAATGCAGCTTTCAAATGGAGGGTTTCGGGTCATTTTTATGTTAGATTTACAAATCTTAGTGTATATTTAGACAAAAAAGGAATAATAAAGCAGAAAATTTCGTGTTTTTACAAAATATAATAAAGGTAAAACTCGTTCAATTCACGGAGAGAGAGCCTTTTTTGAGAGTGTACTTAGATACTAATAGACACGGTAGGTTTTATAAGTATTTTTCCTTCTTTCTTTTTCTTTCAAATAAAAGTATCTTTGTGTTAAACAATAAACAATGGGTGGCTTTGTCACACCATTGTAGTAAAGTAATTGAAAAACTGTCTTACGAAATCTATTTGTGGGAGAAAAAAAATGTTTTGTAGATATTTAAATCATTCCCGTCTTTTAAGAAACGAGACGTTTTGGAAAATATTTGAACCATGCATATTCTAAAATTTTTCTTTATATTTATGACAGATTGGCCGAGAGGTTCTACTCTCAAAGCTGGTAGACAGGAGGTGCTGGGCTTGAATCCAATCGGGCCCGTCGGCCTAACCGTTCGGAGTTTTCGTGGTTTTCTTCGAACCGTGGATTTGCATGTGTAAATGGGGCATTCTCACAATCTTTTTACTTACGGGAATAAAAATCCGGTGAAATTAAACTTGCTAAAATAAAATTTTCATCAGATAGACCTTAATGATTCAAAATAAAGAAAAAATGGTCAGCAGCGAAAATTTTTTTTATTTAACTGAGGTTTAAGGTAAACTTGCGAGTTTAATTTTCCTTACCATTTTACCACTATACTTTCTATTTTCTTCTAAATTTTACTTATAAGGAATTTGCATAGTACCCACAGGACTTTCAAATAAGAAATAATAACAATGTAGTATTTTTAGTACAAAATGTTGGTATAACATTGTCTTAAAGGGGTGTTCAAGAAGGGACGGTAAGGTAAAAAAGGGGACGGTATAGGAAAAAAGGGACAGTAAGGATGGAACGGCAAAGAAAATTACCACCTGTTTTAGTCAAATCATGTTAAGACTAAGTGGCAGCCAAAATGTTCATTGATTTTTAGAAACAAGTAATTACATTGGATTAAATTTAAAAAAATTACCTCGAAAAGTGCAGGAATCAGGAATAAACCTTGGGGACGGTAAAGCAACCAATAAAGCCACGATGCTTGAAATTGATATTTAAATGCTGATTTAAATTCTGCAGTAAATTTCCTTAGAATTTTAGACATTAATTCTCTAGCATACTTCTGCATTAGAAAAACCTTGAAAAAAATGTTGTGGCTGCATCTGAAGTGATTTTCTGTATAATTTTGGAAGAGGGATGGTAAGGAATCTAAAACCGAGGGACAGAGTTTAAAAAATAATAACAACCCTAAAAATGTGCGCAGGTTAATTTTTTGCTACATATTTATATAAAACAATAGTTCCAGTTTCGGAAAAAAATTGCATCGCATTTTTTTTAATGAAACAATTTTATACAGACAGCTACAAACTTAAAAATCAGCATCAGGGACAGTATAGGGGTTTTCAGGGACAGTACAGTATTTGGACCCCTAACATCGTCTAAAACTTATTTATCTCGTTAATATTGTTGTACAATCGTGCAATGGGATGTTCCCCAGTATATAAAATTTACAAAAAAAAAAAAAAAAAAAAAAAAAAAAAAAACATGTGCTAAAATAAAAATTATTATTCAGGGACATAAAAGTCAAAAGATTGTGAGAATGCCCCAAATACGAATTAAGTTCCCATAGAAAGACCCCCAAGGAGGGCACTACCCCCCCCCCCCCCTTAGGGCCTATATCCCTCGTGTTGATAATTGGCCGTCATAAACACGACCAACCATCCATTTATGCCAGATAAAATCTTTTTATGATTGTTGTGAGATGTTTTTTTATTAATTTGAATTTATTACAAAAATTATAAATTTTGAGTTACATTGTTACTTGTTTGGTTATTTTCTGTTATACAAGGTGTTTCAAAATATTGATTACAAAAAATATGAGTGGAAGTAAGAGAACTGTCAATTATTCACATAATAAAGCATAATCGAAAACTTCACCTGCAAAATATAGAAAAGCACAAATACGCATCAGTTAGACGCACAATACATAAACTCAAGTAAAGTTGTTTATAAAGTGCAACCTGACCGTACAATAACTTATAAACGCTGAATACAATTTTACTAGAAATATAAATGTTCGACAATTAGCAATGATGCATACTTGATACCAAAGCCGAATGATTTTTCAAAAACTTTAAAAATTAGATGGAGCTTACAGCTAGTCGCAGTGGTGATTGCGTATTTATCACAAGATCCTGGGAAGAAAGAACCGGCATTTTTTACATAATGCTCTTTAAGGTTCGTTACAACAGAATTTTATTCTAGATAAATTCGTACTGTTCTCAAATACAAATTGACTACATTAACAATATTCCTGAATTTGTTTTTGGGTATAAATTGATTGAGTATAAATATAATATAATTGATTGAGTATTGATTTGGGTATAAATTGATGAGATTGCAGGAATTCTAATTTATAATGTGTGAAATTGGATAAAATTTTACTATTTTTTAAAAAAGGTAATTAAATTTTAATGTTTTAATAAAATGCTGTCAAAGTTCACGTTTTCATCCGAATTTCCGGACGCAACATCCCAACAATGATCGTCATGAGGGAATAATCACATTTAACTGTAATTCATTTCTCTAAAAAAGAAAGAAACTGTTCTATTGTAAATCACTTCAATAGTCATGCCTGCATTTACGTTTAAATATAAATCTGCAAATGTTTCAGAAAAATTCACAGTATAAATATTTTCAAAATACCCTAAAATAAACATGGTGCTGTGGGTTGCGTTTTTTGCAGTGTGTCAATACAGGTGTAAGCGCTGATGTACAGAGTAAACTATTCTCTGCTGGTGGTGCGTTCCTGTATAAACATGGTTGATATAGTTGCTTTTATCAAAATTTTTACGCAATTTAAATAGACACATATTTTCAAAGTTTTCTGTTTGTGTTTCGAATTTATTGCACCATACTGCTTTAATGAATTTGGTTGTGCACTCTTGTCTATATGTTTTATAAAAATCTAATAATAGCAGAAAAATCTATTTTTTTTACTTATGTCTTTCATGATCTTTTTATGTCTGAAAATATGAATACATCTTTGAAGCAAAATTCAATGTTTTCCAGAAAGATAAACAAATTAAAATAAACAAGTATTTAATTCCTATACAATGATTAATTACCACATTCAAAGATAAAAACAAAACAAAATGATTTATTCCATACGAAATATTACATTGCAATAATATATGAATATAATGAATGTTACTAATAAAACAAATTTAATCTATACACTTTCTCTAAAGCAATTAATATCCTTTCATTGTTTCTACTCCTTGATAATCCAAAACATGGTAAGTTCTTGTTATTAGCCTTTTGTTTGTTGCTAATCTTCTTAAGCTCGGAATGAAATATTATTTTACAAAGAGGCAGGAAATAATATATATTGGGAGATAGATGTATTAGATACTTATACTTTCAGCTAAAAATAAACAAAGTATATATTTAAGTAAAATAATTTTTAATAAATTATCCGTTGTCTTTCTTCCTAAGGTTTATAGCTCACTCACAAGAAAAGTGACACGTTTCGACAAAAGTAAATTTCACAGGAGAGGAAAAATAAAATTTGCATGATTTTACTGTAACATGAAATAATACCACTTAGGTCTGCATTCAGGAATAAAAACGTGCATAAAAGTGTAAAACCATTAGGAATGAAGACGTAGGATGAGGTTTGGGGGATCGGGTAATTTTACTCCCCACACTATCCATCTCTCTTCTGTGATCACAAATGGACATATAGCGTAATAAAGTAATTCTCCCTATAACTACACTTATGAAATTGTTTATGTAGCAAGTCGCACTTGTGACAAGCCTATTAGTGCTATAAAATGCATAATGAATTTTTGTGTGATGCGTCACTTTTCTTATTGGAGAGCGATAAATTTTGTCAATCTTTTGAACCTAAATTGATTGTCAAAATATGAGTATTTTCTGTCCAGTAAATGTATAGTTCAACATAAATTTTATCTATCACTTTAAAAAAAACTTTTTTAAGGAGGTATTTTTACTTATTCTTTAATGTTATCACGTTTATCATTTTCCAAAATAAATGGATAATGCTCATAACTTTAGTATCCGTGGCTGTTTGTCCACCAGAACACTGATATGAGAAAAGTATATTATACTAATTTAAAAGTTCTTAGTCATTTATTTTTTTTTATCTGTTCACAAGTTCGTGTTTTATTGTTTTCTAAACTAACAATGATATTTGAATATGTTATTGGCATACTGATGCTGATTTTGGCTGTTACTAACTTAAAAACTAAATAAATTATCTTATTTCCCTAATATATTAATTCACAGTCTAAAACGCAATCACCTTGTATTCTGTAAGTATATTTTTTAATGGAAACTAGCGTATTTAAATTAAATTATATCCTTGTAATTTTAGAATTCATAGAACACTTTTCGCGTGGCACGTGGCTTTTTATCATTTAATTGTAATATTTTTTTATTTGTGTTCACTCATTTCTTGCGGTTTTTTTCAATTTATTAATTTTTTTATTTTACTTTTGTGTGATTGATTTTAGTGTAACAACTAACCCGAATAGAAAATTTCCCATAATAATTCAATCGATTCAAATCAAAAGATCGCTCTAATACAAAGTAACAGCTCTCTCTCTCTCTGTGTGGCAGATGATTGCACATAACAGGGTATTCTTTCATTTCCTATTACATTATAAAAATATAAAAGTAAATGAAATAATATATAACTATTTATTACCATCACCCTTAAAATTTATGTACTTAAATGATTTAATAATAAATTACAGATTAAGCACTAAGTAACTTTCATTGTCGTTGCTTCAGTGACATTCATTTAAAGCACTAAACTACTTCTCGTGTAAGAATTTGTAACAACAGTCTATTTTTTCCTGTAACTGATTGAACAAATTTCTTTCTAACACTTTATCTTTTTTGGAAGTGTGATTTATTGCATCAGCCAGCAACCTTTAAAAAAAGGCATAAAAAACCGCTTTTGGATTAAAGCTTTAAATAGTTTAAGGGAAAATATATTAAACAAGCGATAACTAATTTTGAATGTCTGATTTTTTTTTTAACTTACACAGGAAAGACGCCCCACGTACGTCGAGATTTCTTTTGTGAATTAATTACGAAACTGTCACTTTCGGTAAAAGGATTTTTAATAATATTTAACTTATTTTACGAAGACATTTGTGTGATTCTCAACATTCGAAATAACTAGAAAAGTGAATGATTTATGTAGACTGTAATATTATGCATTTTCAAAGTCGAAATTCACATTTTCATTTCTTTTTCTTCTGGGAAAAATATCATCTTTATGCACGTAACAGTAAGAGATCATTTTATTTTGTAGGTATTTAAAATAATGAAATTTAAAGTTTGTAAACTAAGATATTAGTAGAGCAAATCCATTTGTAAGGGTACCGTTATGCGTAATTTTGTCGTTCTGCATATAAGAAATGATCTACAAACGAGACTATGATCGTCTTTAAACTTATCTCTATCTTCAACATTTGTTTCACGCTAACATTCCATAGTAATATTATAACTTCATCAATAATTAAATAAAATACAAATGCAACAGGTATACACTGGTGGACAAAACTTAAGGACCACTGTTACTTTCAATGATTACAGTTAGAAAAAGATCCGCAGCAGCACGTCTAAATTTGCACGAATGCGGGATGTACTCCGTTTTGTGAAACTTATGCAAATTTTATACTTCCGATTTCGTCGATCACGTAACAGCAGAGATAAGAGATTTTATGCAGTCGGCGGGTGATATGAGTTATCATTAGATGTAAAAATTGAGAGAGATGAAGTGAAGCTTGAACATTGAAATTTTGAACATGTCTTCGAGGCATCATTTAGATGATATTACCCGTGGTAGAATAATCGGAAAGTTGGAAGAAGGACGCAAAATGAGAGATGTTGCCCGTGAATTTAACATCGTGCACAGTATTGTTTCTAGGCTATGTGCGGCATCCCAAAAGAGTAGAATAAGTACTAGGCGCACGGGAGGAGGTCGACCTATCAGTACGACGGCCCAAGAAGATCGCTCTATTGTTATTTCGGCAAAAAGGAACCGAAGCAACACAGCTGGTCAATTATCAAATCAACTTTGTGCTGCCACAGGAACTGAAATATCGCGGAAAACTGTTGCAGTATTTTTGAAAAAGGGTGTACTATACGCCCGAAGACCTATTGTGTGTGCCCCAGTCTCGAGACGCCAACGTAGCACCAATTTACAGTGGTGCCGTAAGCTTTGCAATTGAACTGATGACAAGTGGTCTACCGTGCTCTTCTCAGATGAGATTAGATTCAGTCTATCATCTGATTGTAGACGTAAAGTGATATGGCGCGAGGTTGGTAGTGCTTACTGTCGCGAAAATATTCTAAAAAGAGATCGATTTGTGATTTCAAGTATCATGGTGTAGGCAGGGATCATGTTCAGTGGCCGCACGGATCTCTATGTGCTTGACCAAGGGTCCATGACCGGTAGACGGTACATTGAAGACGTCCAGCTTCCACATGTCCGACATTCTCGAGGTGAAGTTGGCGAAAAGTTTCGTTTTATGGACGATAACGCACCTTGTCATCGCACACAGTCTGTACAAGATTGTCTTGAGGCCGAAGATATCCATCGCATAGACTGTCCATCACGTTTCCCTGATCTGAATCCCATTGAAAATGTATGGGATGCCTTGGGAAGACATATTGCTGCTCAATAATTTCCTTCCACAAATAAGGAAACCCTCATACGTGAGGTGAAGGAAGAATGGGGCAACATGCCTCAACAGCTACTGAATCATGTTGTTCTGAGAATGCCACGCCGTGTTGAAAGTTGTCTCGCATTACGCGGTGGCCACATCCCTCATTGATAGGGCACTGACGATTGTTAATTGTGAATATTTTGCTTTCTTTGTACAGTCATGTTTTCGGACAATATTCGCATTTCAGAAAAAAAAATCCTCTGGTAATATCCTGTATACATCCTTTCAACAAAATTTTTATATTGAATCCCGTGTAACGTTCTTTTAATACTATAGTTTGCTTCTTGATCTATACTCCCACACAGATTCTCATTTACGTGTACATTTCTTCTTGGTCCTTAAGTTTTATCCACCAGTGTATAATCGAACGAACATCTTCAACCGCTGAATCTATCAGAGTGAAAAAGGCACGGTAAGTAGGAAAATCTTTGGCGATTTGTTTCGCTAGCAACTCCTGCTATTCGGCTAATACAAAAAAATCTAAATCTAAAATAATCTAATGTAATAAAATAAATCTAACATAATATATTTGATTAGAAATATCTATTAGAGTTTTCAATATAAAGTACAAGGATTTCGTAAATGTTCAGTCTCCTGGGAATCCCTAATTTGATCCCCTAGTGTTTTTAAAATATAAAATGTAAAAAAAAAAAAAAATGTTGGATGTGCCAATCCGAAAATTTTCTTCTATCTCATATATCTTAATATTTCAAAATTTTGTGACAGATGTCAATATTTCATTTTTATAAGTTCAATACTATATCAACTTTGACTTTCATCTTAAATTTCTGCTTCAATCAATTAATCGGAGTAAAAACAAGTTAATATCGATCATGATATTTATTAAAACCACGAACAGTCGGCTTAACAGGATGGGAAGTTCCCGTCGATTCACGAGCCACTGGTGTACAATAGAGCTACGAAACATTAAGAAGATTACACAAAATGTGCCATCACACCGCCCCCTTCGGGCTGAATTCTTCCACATTCAGGAAAGACCTTCTTGTCATGGCGATAAGCATACAGAAGAAATTTGGTTCAATTATATGCATAACTTCATACACTTTTCGAAGGTACAATATTGAAAATGGCACAAAAAATGGCTATTGCAGCGCCCCCTTCCAACGTAATGTTTCCAAATTCAGGCAGGACATTCTTGCCATAATCAAAATCATACACAAAAATTTGGTTCAATTCTATGCATAACCTCATACACTTTTCGATGGTACAGTATTCAGCTTTGACCTGTCAGCCGCAGAGCCCCTTTTATTGACATTTTGCGTCGGACACTAAATAAAAATATCTTTTCACAACTTCTTTTCTGTTGCCAGATGCATGACACTATATTTGTTGCTGATAATATTTCGATATTTACATCTACAAAACCATCATTTTCTTTGATAAAAAGAATTATTTTACTACGAACGCCTCTAAAAGATATAAATTTCTGGAATTTTACTCGCCGATACCCAGATTAGAATCACAAGTCAAGAGAGCGAATGTTCACATGCAAAGGTCGAAGTTAGCAAACTTGGTTTCAAGTTTGGAAATACATGTATTAATAACTTATTGCGTACTGCGATATTTTGAGAAATGGTGAATGTAAATTTGAGAGATGCGTATGTAAATTTTAAAACGATGAAAATGATGTTAAGTTTAGGTTTCACGCGAAAAATAATTCTTTGATTGGCTCATGGTGAAATACTTTTTGCTGATTTTCAATCCGTAATTTCAAACGTAAGAGCCTCAATGGGTAATTTCATCATAATTACTTATCTTGGTTAGGTATACTAATACATTTTAATTTAATACGTTGAACAGTCAAAGTTTATGGGATTAGTATTTTGGCAACTTTAAATTAAAAATAATATTTGTTAAGAGTAAGTATTAATTAATGTGAGTTTTTGTTAAACAATATCTTTCGTGTAAATACGACGGGTTTCATCTCGTTATTAAACAAAATATTAGTTCCATTGTTGTAAATTATGCATTTTAACCTCATCAGAATCGTTATGGCGTCGTTAATATTTGTGACCTGATATATAGATTGATTTTCAGAAGTTTTACTTTCTACGTCGGTAACGACCACTTTATATTTTTTTTTCAGTGTGAACCTTTTATTCTCCATAACCTACCAAATCGATGCAATTCATTTTGAATTTTAAATTAAGAGAAATGAAAGGAAATCGAACACGATTTTGGGTCTTAGCCGCATGGTAACGGATTTCATTTTACCATTTTTGCATTTTAACCTCATCAGAATCGTTATGATGGCGTCGTTAATATTTGTGATCTGAGATATAGATTGATTTTCAGAAGTTTTACTTTCTACGTCGGTAACGACCACTTTTTATTTTTTTTTCAGTGTGAACCTTTTATTCTCCATAACCTACCAAATCGATGCAATTCATTTTGAATTTAAAATTAAGAGAAATGAAAAGAAATCGAACACTATTTTGAGTCTTAGCCGCATGGTAACGGATTTCGTATTAGCCGCATAACTACGAGTGATAAATCAAAGAAATCGAGTTAAATATAACAGGGTTTTGTACGGATCAGGGAATTTTCCAGGAGATTTTCCAGCATTTTTTTTTTTTTATAGAAAAAGAAATCTATGCTAAACTTGTGAAATTTCGCCTTCGTATAAGGAGAGATTTTATGTAAGAAAATAGCGGTGCAGAAGAATTTCCTGGTCGCAAAATTCAGGAGTCGTACGAACCCTGAATTAATGTCATGTATGTATTACTTATATGTACGTATTCTTATGTATGTATGTTTATATTCAGACGTATGCATGTTCGTATTGAGAAATTTCCGCAATCGGGTTTGTAGACAATTTCATAATTTAGCGAGAGTTTTTTTAAGCGCAAATTTAACCATTTGGTGGCGGTCCCAATTACAGAAGGTTACTCATTTTTTTTTATTCACTGTAAGTGAATGTGCTGCAACTGCAATGCACATGGACATTATCGGTAACCTTCCAAATCGGTGCAATTCAATTCGGAAATCATTTTGAATTTTAAATTAAGAGAAATGAAAAGAAATCGAATACGGAAAATTACGATTTCGTTTATTAGCCGCATGGTAACGATTTCAGTATTAGTCGTATGGCTACGAATGATAATCAAAGAAATCGAGAAAAATATAATGTCATGTGTGTATTACTTATATGTATGTATTCTTATGTATGTAGGGTTGTATTAAAACGTATATATGTTTGTATTGGGAAATTTCCGTAATCGGGTTGGTAGACGATTTCATAATTTAGTGAGCGTTGTTTGATGCGCCAATTTAACTATTTGGTAGCGGTCAAAATTTTAGAAGGTTATTAATTTTTCTTTTTAATTCAGCGTAAGTGAATGTGCTGCAACTAAAATGCAAGTGAACATTTTCCGTAACCTACCAAATCGATGCGATTCACTTTGAATTTTAAATTAAAAGAAATAAAAAGAAATCGAATACGGAGAATACGAATTTGGATGTTAGTTGCATGATAACAAATTCAGTATTAACCGCATGGCAACGAATGATAATAAAATGAGTCGAGAAAAATATAATGTTATGTATGTATTCTTATGTATGTTTTTATTCAGAGGTATGTTTGTATTAGGAAATTTCCGTAATCGGGTTGGTAGAAAATTTCATAATTTAGTGAGTGCTGTTTTATACGCAAATATAACCATTTGGTAGTGGTCCCAATTACAGAAGGTTACTCATTTTTTTTTAATTCACCGTAAGTGAATTTGTTGCAACTGAAATGCGAGTGAACATTCCGAAGTGAATGAGTTAAGCATTTTTGGCCTAGATGTACACTTGAAAAAAGAAATGCAGTGAAACATCCCTGTACGACCTCCTCCTTTAAACGACCACCTCCCTGAACGACCATTTTTTCATGGAACGAAATTTATTCCCATAGGCTCAATACTAATTTTACCTCCATTCAGAGACCATCCCAGTTAAACTTCCTCCATGAGCGACCAATTTCTTTGAAGAAAATTCCGTTTTTTTCCGGGTTGCTTGAAGAAGGTTTTATTAGAAAAAATAATTCCGGAGAGTATATTATTCATCAAACTTCTAAACTAAGTTTAGATTTTTTTTTTATCCCGGTAACTTTTAAGTGTTTAAACCCCTTTGTGCCTTTTTAGGCAATGAATTTAACTCTGATGACAAATTAAAAATGACGGTCAATAAACTCCTCTGCCCTGTTCTGTTGGAAAACTCTCGAAGAAATATATATAGTAATGAAATCGTCATTATATGTTCCCGTCCAAAAAAATTGCATTTATTTACTGAACTTCAAAAAGACTTGGAAATGAAAGTTATAAAAGATAAAACCGTAAAATCAAAGCAAAAGTGAATGCATTCATTTTTTAAACTCTCCAGGACTTATGTAATTAACTTTTGTTTTGATACTTAAATTTTTATATTTTTTCCTAATGTGAAAAATAAGTTTTAGTAACATTAATTGTTACCTTTTTTCAACAATTAAAATCTAGATTTTAACATGTCGTCCATTAAGATACCACTTCTCGGAGCGACCACTTTTTATCTGAACGGAACGTAGTCACTTTAGGGAGGTTTTACTGTATGTAGATAACAAAATAAAAAAGTCCTAAAAGCGTAAAAAAGGGTAGCTTACTTATTTCTTGATTTTAAGATTTTAGCTAATTTTATGGTAAAACGCCAAGCTAAAATGAGAAGTTTTATGAATGATTAGAGAAGAATCATCAGTGCTGAATTTCAGTGGAAATGTCGCCAAATTTGGCAGCTACAGCCAAATTCGCTGCATTTATATCAACATATTTTTGGTCGCCAAACTTGGCGAAATTTCGCGAAATGTCTCCAAGCTTGGCGAAACTTTTGACGTTAATGTATATGGCTATATAGTTTTATGCTTATAATCGGAAAATGGATACAACAATGAAAGATAATTCGTGAGAAATCAACTTCACTAAAGGTCATAAATCATTCCGTGAATTTTTTTTTTTAACTTGTTGTCTAGATGTACTGTACATTTCAAGAAATGTACATATTTTTATATGTGTAACATTATACACAAAAGTTTCGAAAATGCCGGTTAAAAGAAAGCAATTGAGATGAAAAGAGTTATTCAGCGTAATTCTATGTGGAAAAGTCACATAAAAATAACCCAGCTGCCTACGAGTAATTGCGCGAATAACGATATAACAATAACTCAGATGAACAAAAGTATCAAGTTTGATACAGGAGTATAGCAGATTACCCATTTTTGAGTGTTATATAAGTGTTACAAACCTTTCCCTTATACCATATTAACAGGGTTGCCACGCTTTAGGGATTTTCCAGTCAAAATATCAGTATTTTTTTATAGAAAAATATATCTAGATTAATCGCACGAAATTTTGCCTGATTTAAAGAGTGGTTCTTTGTAAGAAAGTACTGGTGCCGAAGAATTTCCTGGTCTGGAAATTCCCTGTAGCGTGGCAACCCTGATTAAATAAGTCTGGGCTATGCCAGACATGCAAGTCTTTGAAGGTGCTTTGAAGTTTTCTGCTGTTAGCTCGATGGATCCAGTTCCAATTTTTGATTGTCTCAAAGATCGCAGCTACATTAAACAAATCAAAATCGCTCCACACATCCCCGGTGGTTATTCTTTCCCTTTACCGTAGACTCTCTTATTCAATGTATTCTCTTTACTTTTAACATTTCTGAATTATTTTAAAGAACAACAAATCACGCCGCATAAAAATTTTGATAATTCTGACATCAGATTTACAGATGAGCAGCAGAAAATACTTTAGTTATGCATAGAACAGCTTTCGCCGTTGCAAACAAAAGTTACAATTTTCCCTAAGTCATCTTTTATTATTCGAAAAGCAAGAGCTGGAAAAAGTAGTATAATCAAAGAAGTAAAACAATCATAGAGCAGTTAGGATCACAAGCTGTCATTCTTTTGGCACTAACAGGTACTGCTGCGCTTAATGTCGAAGGAAAGTCAATTCACTCAGTGCTTAAAAAACCACCGTGTTTTAAATAGTTCGCTGATTTAAAAAGTCAGGCAGAAAGAAATCTACAGCTCAGCATGGATACAGTATTATTTATTTTTATTGACGAATTTTCAATTGTCGTCTTATGGCTGAACTTGAAGAAAGATGTCTCAAATGTTTTGTTTAAATCCTTGGAGGTATTAGGTTATTACATCGCGTAAAAGACATCCCTCTATATAAGAGACATTCTATAAAAGACATTTTGGCTCTTCGCAGACAAAAAAGCCTTAGAGCTTTTGAAAACTGCTTCACATTAACAAATTCATTCAGACAAAGTGACGATCAGCAAAGACAGTACCGAAATACTCTATATTCGCTTTGCGTGGGTCAAGTTTCTGACTACTCTCATCCCTTATGCAACGGTTGAAAGCTACACTGCTTCCGGCTCAATTTGAATAATTTCAAGATGCTGCATGTTTTTTTTTCTCCAAAAACAAGCAAGCGAAAGAGCATAATCAAGAAGTACTTTTTAAATCAAAGTGGTCAATGACAAGAATGTTAGCAGACCACAATAATTAAAAGTATGATGTAGTGAAGATGATTACGTGTTCGGACTTCAGGCTGGACTTTTTTTAGCAGTTGGATGCAGAGTTATGTTACATACCAATATCTGGATGCAGTGGGGATTGATAAGCGGTGTACTGAGTACAGTAAAAGATACTGTCTATGACCCAAAATTTCATCCCCCAGGCTTACCACAGGCTATAATGGTTCATTTTGTTGATTATCATGCCACAAATTTGCACTTGAGCATTACCTGAGGCAACTCATGACTGAATTAAACACTAGAAAATGAGGATTCAACGGGTCTTATTTCAAATTTAATTTTGTACTATTAAACAGTAATCATGAAAATTAAATTTTTTTTTAAAAATTTAAAATGTTATGTGTTAAGTTAATACGACTCCATGCTCCGACATTTCGGCCTGACGGATACTAGTAGCTAAATAATATGTAGTGTTATAATTATTTGTTCTTATGTTGTTTGTTCGACAAGAAGTAGCCTTTTAAATGTTGTGTGTTTCAAAACGGTAAGCTTTGTAGATTAGATGCTGTGTCACAATTTTTTGTAATGGCGTCATTCCGGGAACAAAGAGATCGGATAAAATGAACAGATGGCTATTTTGCGCGGAAACAATTTTTTATTCATTTATCATGACAAAATACTACTCAAAAGTATTTTCTTTGAAAGAAAGAAGGCAGGTTGGGGCAATAACGTCTTCAGCGAAAGGTTTACTCTCAACATTTGCAGTCTGCATGTTCATTATTTTTTCCTTTATTTTGTAACAATTTAATACTTAAAACATTACAAAACCTGATACTTATTTGTGTAAACTTTAGCTTGCGTTGATTAAATATTCATTCTGAATCAATGCGATTTGTTCATTTGCGTATACTGGCCACTTTGAAAAGCTTAGTCACGCAAAGTGACCATTTTCTGGTTTTCTTTTAAAGTAACATGTGCATCTTAAAATAAATTATAAAAAAATTTTAAATAGAAAATGAAACTACTGTTATTGTAGTTACTATTGGTATTTGTTTTTAGAAATTTACGGAATAAAAAGGTATCATAAAAATTCATCAAATTTTAGAGTGGCTACTTTATCCTTCCTTCCCCTAAATATATTAACATTTTCAAAATATACTGTTTAAAAATATCCCGTTTATGACTATATAATTCTCTGTTCATATTACAGATAATCATGCTGTATTACTTATTATTATATATATGTATATTTCTTTTTGCATTATATATAATATGTCTTGTAAATGTGGGATATTTTCATTACATTTAAGCAGTACTTGACAAATAACGTTTCTATTCTTTTTAAAATAAAGTAATTTAAATACTATACATTGCAATGAGTGGTTTATAAGACAATAAATGGTATAGTCAATTAAGGTACCCTATTATGAAATGTTATTACGAGAATTAAATATTTATTTGATATAAATTCTAATTTATAAAATTCAAAGTATTATTCGAAGTAAAATAAATGTTCTTTGCAAAACAAATTTTTCAAATGATTAAAAAATAAAGATAAATGCATTACTTTTATGCTATCTTACACTTTTCAACAATTTTAACCTTTGAATTAAATAGCAATTTCATGAAATAATTGCTATTTTTAAAGAAAATAATATTCGGAAAATATGAGTATAAAATTAACTTTATTATTAACGTTATTCATAAAATATATATCTCGTATCCCTCTTATTCATAAAACCCTCACTCAATTCCAAACACCTTATAAATAATGTATAAAAATACAGAAGGAAAGACTATTTGAGTATATCAGCTAATTATAAATTACTAGAAAACCCGCGGCTTAGCACGCATAGTAGTTGAAATATGCCACGTGGTGACTTTGAAATGGATATGTAAGTACTTAATTTAAAAATGGTATGAAAAATTTATAGAAATCGTAATTTAGTATGTTTTCCTCTCATTTAACCATTTAAAATTTCGATTTTTAAAAAATCCATTCTTAGTTCTTAATTCTTAATTTTTAATTCATTCTTAATTCATTTATATCATAAAAATAACCAAATGTCATATTTCTTGTTCTTTCAGCATTACAGAAACGTAACTTTGATATATTTTTCTCCCCTTCACCCATTTAAATTTCGATTTTTTTTCAAAAAGCAGTTTTTAACGAGTATTTACGTTTTAAAAGTAGCAGTCTTGTCAAATTTCAAGTTTCTGTCCTTAACAATTCCATAAAAATCGAAATTTAAAACGTTCTTAGAACACTTTTCACGCATTTCAAAATTTAAATTTGATTTTTTTATAAAACTGTCCTGTGTGAGGATTTACATCTTAAAAATAACACGCATGTCAAATTTAAAGTTTCTATCCTTAACAATTATATAGAAATCGTACTTTAGTACATTTCTGGCTCATTTCATCATTTTAAATTCCAATTTTCTTAGAAACCATTCTTAGAGAACACATGTATCTTAAAAACAATTGTCACAAAGTTTGTAGTCCCTTCACTATCATAAAAATCGTAAGTTTTCAACGTATTTGTTCCTCTTGTACCCTTTAAAATTTCGAACTTTAAAAAAACTCTGTTCATTTGCATCTTAAAGATAGCAGGTATATCACATTTAGAGTTTCTATCCTTAACAAGTACATGTAAACCTTAATTAGGATGTTTTTTACTCACTTCATCTTTTTAAATTTCAAATTTTTTTTTAACCATACTTATTAATTATTAGTATCTTAAAAATAACCACCATGCCAAATTTCCAACTTTTAGTTCCTTCAACATCACAAAAATCATAATTTAGAATGTTTGGTTTTCCTGCATGCTTTATTGTGACTTAAAAGTGGCAGAAATGCCAATTTTCCTGTTTCTATTGTTAACATTTCTATTGAATTCGCCATTTAGATGCGTTTTTTAGGACGCGTTTCGCGGATTTCACCCTTCCAAATTTCTAATTTTCTACCATGCCAAAAATCAAGTTTTTAGTCCCTGCATTACAAGAAAAATTTCAATTTTAGAACGTTTTTCGCTCTTTCATGCCGCTGAAGTTAGTAGCACCGACATAAAATATAGTCTATGTTAGAGCAGAGACTGTGTATGAATTTACCACCATTACTTTTGTTCGGTCGTTCCAGCGATTACTCCTAAAAGCAAGCAAACAAACATTACTTTAAAATATTAGTATAGATTAAGAAGAGTGAAAGAATATAGTGTTAAAGAAATTTAAAAAAATTAAAAATATTTATTAATTTTAACCATTCGTAAAAAAAAATCTGCCAAAAAGTCAGATTTTTGTTGTTGTTTTATTATAATTTTATTTTATATCGTTCTAAAACTAACTGTGTTTTTATTGCGAATTTCCTTAGATTTTTCAGCATTTTCTTTTCTGTGTTAAAGATACTCACAATAAATTACTATAGTAATTTTAGGTTTTTCCCCCTCTTTCTTAAATAATTTTCCTTTTTAACTTTAGGTTAATTATATATGTTACTTTATCATTTTTCTTTATGAAAATATACATATATTTTAAAATAATTCAGTGGATTACTAAGCCCTGTATGAATTATAATTTAATCTCAATTGAAAAATCCTTTATTGATTCAAAGCATTTTAATTAGGAAACAAACTAGACTTTACTTAAAGTAGTATCAAAGCGATCTTCGAATTTTATCTTTCCGTTTATAAAAACAAGACTTGATTTATGGAAATGATTTCTGAGGAGGAAAAAAATCTTATCATTATAATCCATTATTTACAGTGTAATTTATAACGATAATAAATAAAATTTAGTTATAAAAATGAAAAATTCTGTTGAGGATCACATTAAAGGGAAACTTTTCTTACAAATTTTATTAATTACTAGCTGGCCAAGACGTTTCACGGTCCCGTGATGAATGACCCTTAAATTAACCTCAAATATGTATGATTTTCTATCTTTAACTCCATTTTATCTGAATTTATATTTTTAAATAAAAAAATATTGAATTTAAAGTAGAAGCTAATTGGTATTTTATTTTCAATATAATTTGATTTTTGGAGTCAATGCACACGGAAAGCGAACGAAACGGCGACGAAACACGAAACATTTCTACCCATCTGAACGTTTAAAAATTTTTCTCGGTGGTGTAAATCTGATGTATTGAGATTCTCTAAAACGATTGTGTTAAAATACGGACTTTTAGTTATTTTTTGTGTAGAAAAAATATAGTCTCCGTGAGGCGCGAAGTAACCTGCGTTTTTTGGTGTATTTCCAAGAGTTAAAATTCACATTTTTTAAAAATCGATTACACCAACGATTAGAAAAAGGTTTCAACTTTAATAACAAATTTTTAGTTTGTCGGTACCCCTCAAATTGCGCACTAAATGGGCGTTGCAATGAAGGAGAAGAATGCTTTTCGGAAAAAAGCTTTTTTGAAAAGAAATTCAATTGGTTAACTGCTATATTTTTTTTAATTGATTCATCATTTGAGACATAAGTGCATGATCTTTCAGAATATGTCTTCTGTTTTTAACTATACTAAGCGGTTTGGGAAATCAATAAATAATGATGAAATATCCCCGGAATTTATTCTTTACGTTCTTCATTTTCAACCGTTGTGTAAATAGGTTTTCTGCGCGTGCGCCTGATCTTTTTTCGTTTCGCAAGTACCAATATGTGTTTTTAATGACAGCGAGTTGCAATTTTAAATTAATAATTCAAATAATTATCAGAATTTTAAAATTATGAGCCTCAGTTGCATCAGCAGGTACTTTGAGCTAGCTACACAAAAATATTCAGCCTCGTAGGTCTCGTAGATTTTGCTGGCCATCGCACACAGAAACAGAGAGGAAGATAGAGCGAAACTTTCTTTTGTTAGCATAGATAATGTAATTAATTTTTTAATTAAAGTTTGGTTTCAGGTATCGATATTTACGCTGTCTTTGCATTTCTCTATATTTAATGTGTTCTTTATGCTTGATAATTTTTGTATTTCAGCTATTATTTTTTTTATAAAAATAACTGAATAATTTCTATTAATAGTAAGATCATTTCATACTTGAATTAAGTGGTGATAAATTGGTCTACTAAATTTATATTTTTTCTCTCATAATTTAATTTATTTGATCATGCAAATTCTTACCTTTTTTTGTTTAAGGAAAGATTTCATAACATATAATTTGATGGGCATTAATTTGGCCTTCAAATTTTATATTAAAAGCGAAGAAAGCATGGTTTTGGGGGTAATTTAGTGCGAGTGTTTGGCGCTATTCTGACAACCCTGTCATTAGTATTTTTCAACTATTACTCATTGTTGAAACTTATACTGATTTCTCCATAATGAAGCGGTTCAACCGTAATTGTAAGGGACACACACAGACTTGGATTTTATATAAATAGATAAGATATTATTAATATAATAATTTTTATTATTATAATTAAAGATATATAAATTTATGCTATCTAAATTATTATATGATTTTAAAAAATGAGATATTTGCTTTTTTTTTTTTTTTTTTTTTTTTTTTTTTTTTTTTTTTCATTTTAAAGATGGTTGTCTTTACGAAATTTTTTTATTGAAATTTTCAAGTTTCGAAATGTATGTGGATGTTTCTTTCCATTTAATGTTATTTCATCAATTAAGTTTTTTATTACATTCTTCTATCTTCAAGAGAATAAAATATAGTAATCGAAATTTTTTTCGACTTCCGGTTTTCGACGGATTTACACGTTTTAGGGGTCAAAAATTCCCCCAAAAACATGTTTTTACAAAATGTCTGTCTATCAGTCCGTGTGTCCGTGTGTTGCCATTGTACCATCAAAATTGAGTATGAAGTTATGCATAGAATTGAACAAAATTTTTTCTGTATGTTTTTGGTCGTAGCATGAAGATCCTCCATCAATTTAGAAATATTCCGCCGGCAGCGAGTGATGTAATAGCGATTTTCGTGCCATTCTCAATATTGTACCACCGAAAAGTGTATGAAGTTATGCATAGAATTAAACAAAATTTTTTGTGTTTGTTTTTGGCTATGGCAAGCAGGTCCTCCCTGAATTTGTAGACAATCTGCCGAAAGATGGCGCTGTAATAACGATTTTTGTGCTATTTTCATTATTGTACCATTGAAAAGTGTATAAAATTATGCATAGAATTAAACCAAATTTTTTCTGTATGTTTTTGGCGATAGCATACAGGTCCTCCCTGAATTTGAAAAAATTCTGCCCGAAGGGGGAACTTTAATAGTGATGTCTGTGTCATTTTCATTATTGTACCATCGAAAACTCTATAAAGTTATGCATAGAATTGAATTAAATTTTTTCTGTGTGTGTTTTTGGCTAGGGTCAGCAGGTCCTCCTTGAAATTTGAAATATTTCGCCGGAGAGGGGAGCTGTGATAGCTGTTTAAAAATAATTTTCTCGATTTTTCACACTTCTATTGCTCATTTTCGGCTCGTGCAATGACGGGTGTTTGCGTGCTGCTAAGCCGGCTATTTGCAACAGTTTATGACAACAGGATAAGGAAATACTATTTATTTTAATAAATATCAGGATCTAAATTAACTCGTTTTTACTCTGATTAATGGACTGAAGCAGAAATTTAAGATGAAAATCAAATTTGGTATAGTATTGAACTAATAATATTGATGTATTAATATATATAACTTCTTTTTGAAATATTAAGATGTATTAGATAAAAGAAGGTTTTTGGATTGTTACATCCAACTACACTGCTCAAAACAATTAAAGGATATTTGAAGTTTTATATAAAATAAAGATATAAACGAAATTTTTTTTTGCCGAAAATAGAAGAAGAGAATCACAAATGCAAATTTTTCTCGTTTTCAAACTGTGGAGTATGCAAATTTTGAGTTCGACGTCAAAAACGTCGCTTCAGCGGCAGCGAATGAAATTTGACTTTCAACTGGATAAAAGAGAATGAAGACAAGGATGATCGGCATTCAGTGATTGCTTTGTTTCGATGAGTACGATGTCTCAGCAAAGTCATTTGACAGATTCAGAAGCTTTGAGAATTGTTGGTAGGTTAGAAGGGGGCCAAACTCAAGCCGAAGTAGCGCAAGCCATTGGAGTGTCACAAAGTGTCATTTCCAGGATCTGGAACCGTTTTTTGGAGAGTGGATGTGCAGGCCGAAGACCAGGGCAAGGTCGTAGACGGGCAACAACGCCCAATGAAGATCGGTATTTAGCGTTAACAGCTCGGAGACACCGAACCATGAACGCTACACTTCTCCAACAACACCTTCGCTCGGCTACAGGCACCACGATTTCAACTCAGACTGTCCGAAACCGGCTCCATGCTGTAGGTCTGTATGCTCGCCGACCGATGGTATGTGTTAGATTAACATCAAGGCATCGTCGCGACCGCAGGGAGTGGGCAACTGAGCATGTCAACTGGAGGAGAAATGAATGGAGCAATATTCTGTTTTCTGACGAGTCCCGTTTTTCTGTGCATCCGGATAATAGGCGTATTTTCATCTGGAGGGACCGTGGCAGTAGGAATAATCCTGCGTTCGTGCACGAAAGTGTCAGATTTGGCGGTGGAGGAGTGTTGGTGTATGATGGCATCTCCATTGACGGGCGCACTGACCTCTACATCATTCGAGATGGAGCTCTGACTGGTCGCCGATATAGGGATGAGATCCTCAGACCTATTGTAGTCCCTTACGCTGCAGCAATCGGAGATAACTTCATTTTAATGGACGATAACTGCAGGCCACATCGTGCAAACCTGGTGGAGGATTTCCTTTTCGAGGAAGGAATCGTTCGAATAGAATGGTCAGCGTGTTCTCCAGACATGAATCCAATCGAGCACGTTTGGAACGCTCTAGGAAGACGAGTTTCTGGCCGCCAACAACCCCCACAAACTCTCCAAGAACTGGAAAGAGCTCTTCTGGAAGAGTGGGGCAGAATACCCCAACTCGTCATTAATAGCCTCATTGAGTCCATGCCTCAAAGGTGCTCAACGTTGCTGGCCGCCCGTGGAAACCATACCCCCTACTGAAAATGATTTTCTTTGAAGAAAACACCTTTTCTTATTCTTTTTTTCTCATATGCACAAATTGTGTTTTTTTCCTTTAGTACACAAATGCGCAATAAAATGCATTTTTTTCTGCCAAACATGTGTAATTTATTCTCATATAACCTACTATGTCTGTCGACCATGTATCAATCAGCTAAACAGTTTACCAGATACAAAATCCACCTAAAACTGCAATATCCTTTAATTGTTTTGAGCAGTGTACTTTTATTTTCTAATGCGCCTCTCTGGTTTCTTTTTTTAGAGTTTGAGTTTTCGATTGAAAAATATCATTAAAAAATTTACCTATTTATTCTAAAATTCTACTGATTAATTTCTTCGATCATTTTTTTAAAATAAATACAAATGGCAAAAAATATAAAAATTTAACTTTTAAACTTGTTAATAAAATAAAAGAATTACTATAAACAATCATCACAAGCTAAAAGCATTTAAATATAGAACAGTTTTACACGTTTACATCAATACCATCAGGCCTTACTTGTACCAAAAAAAAAATTGGGGCATCGTGCCTGTCTGTGCTATACTTGTTAAACAGTCATAATATAGTTACTTAGATACGATTTAATTTAATATTTAAAATATATACATTTATTACTGTTTTAAAAAATAAACATTTCATTTCACATTTTAATGGCAAAAACAGTACTTTTGTGAGATGTAAATTTCCAAGTGAACGAAAAAATGTCCAGAAAAGGATTCGAACCAGGGATCTCTTTCGCTGAAGCCGCCAATGCTCGGCCATCTGAACTATCCCGGATCTTACTGATTATAGCATCTGGAATGATTCTGAATTACCTCAACAGAATAAATCGCAGGTACCAATTTACCAATTAGAATAATTGTGTTAAAGTTAATCTATTGTAAATACGTGTCCAGCGTTTTATGGATATCTGCGATTTCAGTTTTGAGATATTAAAAAATCCAGTTTTCCAAAACTAGTGTGTTTACCTCCTCTAAATTAGGTGGTTTGTGAAATCAGAACCTCATGTTAATTTACATGCAATATTTATTTCCGGAGAAATATAATTTTATTGCTCTTATATACAAATTGTCGTCGTAATTAAAATTCATATTAAAAATTCACGTTTGATTGGTATGGCATATATTGAGGGAAACTTCAACCTTTTACTTTTAGTAGGCTTCCGCCAGGAAACAGTTAAATAATATATATGAAAATCACGAAAAAATTACCAAAAATATTAACCCTAAATATATAAAATCCTAATGAAACGAATTTATGAAACGACTGATTAAACAACTGATTATGTTTCACGGCAATTTCTCCTAAAATATAGAATATTGTGTGATGAAATTAACTCCAAAAATCGGTATTGATCCGCAGATCTCATAACTGGTATTAGAATTTTGAAATTCGAATTAGTTTCCGATATACTAATTTTTTGCTAATTTTAAATACTTTCTCTAATGATTGCAACTCAAATTTTAATCGTAAAGGATTTTTTTTTCATATTTTAGAAACGGTTATTATTTTAAACTAATTTGGCGACCCGTTTGAACTCCCTTAAAAGTATGCTAAGAGATGTATTATGTTACTTTTATTCATAATGCAATTTACTTGAAAAATCTTTCGCCAAAGCGGAATATTCTTATAGAGAAATCAAGAACTCAGTATTTTTATGTTAACGTGATGGAGGTGATAAAACGCCAAACATTTCTCCTGTCATTTTTTTTTTTTTTTTTTTTTTTAGTAATTCATTAGCATTTTATTTAATATAAAACTTTCGTTTAAAACTGAAACATTTTAAATTAATGGCTTTCACTTCTTTCTTTTTTTTTAACGAAACGAAAAGAAAAATATTAGGCACCAATGTCATATACGCACCGGGCAGTGGCGTGGCGTGAAAATTTTCGGTGGTCATCGCAATTATTTAAGTTTGTGGTGAAAAATTATTAACTCTAAAATTCAATGGTTGAATGTTCAAAAAAGAAACTTTAAATCTTACCTTCACTTATACATGAACTCCAAATGTTCTGCTAAAACTGGATCGTAGAGTTTTAAAAGCTTATTAAGAGTTTTAAAATATTGCTTGGTCATCGCCGCATCCAGCGATGACCGGACGCCACGCCACTGGCACCGAGGTACCTAATTGGCGCCTTGTCTGACATGGTAACACGGCTATTGTTACTTATTTATTTATAAATGTTTATTTACATTTATTTTCTTTTTATTTAAAAAAATTGTTATAAATTGTTTTGTTATATAGTTATTATTTTTTTTTATTGCTATTTCACTTTAAAAGTAATAGACAGTAATTTCAAAATACATATATAACTGATATTCGAAAACGAGGTTTTCGCCAAATTGGCGTAAAAAAGGCAGTCACAAATATACATGACATCTGTGCCAAATATTAAATAATGCTTCATGACTTACATTATGAAAGGATTCTTAAATAATAATCATGACATTTAATTTCAACTTCAAAGCAATGTTTTAATGGTACTACTCAGTTATCCCTTTGACCAATTTCGTCAGTTTATATAAATCGCCAAACCACTCGCCAAATTATACAAATTGACATAATTTTATTTTAAATAACGAAAGAACAAATACATTAGTATAACATTAATAAAAATACAAATAAAACGTCGAAATAAAAATTACTTGATAGCGTAAACACGTGTAACTTCTTTAAAGTCAAATGAATGTGACATTTGCGATCAACCATTATTGGCATTTAATCTTAAAGTTTAGCGATATAATTTTTGTCGATGGGATAACCAAGTAGTACCGTTTTAATTTGCCACTCGAAAAATGAAAAAAAAAAATGCTAACTGGCGAGTTAAAAAAGAAGCTACTGGCGAGATTTCCATCCGACTAACATAAAAGTACCAAGAATTCTTTGCGATCATGGCAACTTTTGTGTAATTTTATTTGAAAAAATAATTTTGATTCTTTAATCAAAATGGAAACCTTTTTTGTGAAAAGCGAAGTGATCGGCCCGTAATTGTTTATGGCAGTTACATGACTTGGACTATTATAATATAGGTGAAATGATGGCAATAGAATAATATTTGGCGACTTATCACCTGTAGCTGTCTAACATTAAAAAACCAAAATGACCGCCGGGAATATAAAAAGCGAAGGTATCCGCCCTGAGCTGTTGATGATAGTCACATGGCTATGCTTTTATTATAGAGATTGTTTTCAATTCTAAAAACAACGCAAAGAATAATATTTCCTCACGATTAAAAATTTACTTACAAGTGACTATTAAAATTGAAAAAAAAAACTTTAAAAAATTAAATGAGTACATGTTAAAAGTAGGAAAATATTGAAAATTATGTCTTAAAAATTGTATTTACAGGTGAATATTAAAAGAGAAAGGAAACTTTAAAATAATAAATACATTAATATGCGTTTAACCCTATTAGGGGCAAGGTACTTCTATTCGTAAAATGTTGAAATCAGTGAATGGCACCAGAATTTACAAACAAATTTCGAAATAAGAAAATGCTTTTCTTCACTGACTTAATAAAAGGAAAATTATCATTCTAATATTCTGGGTGCCATAGTGGCATTTAAGAATTAAAATTAAGTGGTCCAAAAATGAACCACCCCCTTTGCAGGGGTTAAAGTAGTAAATTGTAGTAATTGTAGTAAATTGTATTATGCCAATCGTTTTATAACGCTGAAAAAATACCAGGAGGCAAAGATTCTGTTTACTTAATTCATTTTATTTTAGATTCTTTTCAAATGTTTAAGTAATCTTTTTTTAATCAAACACGAAAACAACCATTCGATGTCTTAACAGCAACTGATTCGGACTTAAATTTTCGCAATCAAAGGAAATTGAATGGAAATCGAGATCGCTACAGGTTTTTTCATTATAATTCAATCTTTTCTAATCTTTTTAAAATCGATAAAATTAGCGTAATTTTAAATTCATTGGTGTCTGAACGGTGGTTGGCGAGCTTAGCTAGCATGGGGCAGAGTCCCATAGTGTTTTATAATGTTTTTCAAACCGTTCATACATTTTTTTCTAAAACAAATTACCTAAATAAGAAATGAATGTGATGAATATTTATAAAAATAATTAGTTTGGAAAAGAAAATCATCACTGAAACAAATTGTTCTTAGAACGTGCTATCCCATTTGATACTTGACTTAAATTGGTATTCGAATTTTACATTTACTCCTTTAAAATTAAAACTTGATTTATTGCAATGTTCGCACGGGGGAGTAAAAGTCGTTTTATTTTAACCCATCAATTATGAGGTAATTGATTTCCACAATAGATGTAGTTTATTGTAAGAAAAAAGGGATATCTATTTGGCAGTTTTTTTCTAAGCGCTTCTAACGATTTATTTCTTTTGTAATTTTCTTTTTTGAAAATCTGTAAGAACACTTTTTTTATGGATATTTTAAACAAGATGCATATAAAAGATGTTCTTTGAAAAGATAAAATTCAAATGATAATTCTGGAATAGTTAAATTAATATATACATAAAAAGTAATAAAGTAAAATGTATGCGAATAAAATGTTTACGGATAAGGATAAAAATGAATCATGCATTTAATAATAAAAGATCATGTAAAATAAGTTTTTCATACGTTATATTAAAACTATACTAAAACTATACTATATTAAAACTATTTACTATAATTAATAAGTAATGTATTATTCTATTTAAAAAGAGGGTGTAACACTGACATTTTTGAGGTAGAAGCAGGCGATACTGGTGTAAATAATAATAATAATAAAAATGGTTGAAACATTTAAATTTGAACTCTTTTATGACCACAAATGAAAATTTATGGCAACACATTAGCTATCGTAGGATAATAAGAAGAGAAAATGAAACTGAGTAGAGAGCATCATCTAGCTGTAATTTTCTTTTACTTTAATATGGATCTAAATCAAGAATTATTCTTCAATGTCGATAATTAGTATATGAAAATGAATCCCAATCTCCTGCCACTGAATTTATATGGTTTACAGAATTTAGAAAATGTCGAAATTCTCTCCTGGATGAAGAAAACACAGGAAGATCGGCTGTAGTCTCGGGAAATATCTCCCTATTCTAAAAAAAAAATAAGTTTATTTTAAGAGATATTTAATGCTAAATTTGGACAAAATCGTTCCATTAAAAAAGTTTTATAGTAGCAAAAACTATACATGGGAATTAATTCATTTTTAGATCATTTTATACTATAGAATTTCCCGGTGTGCAGACTCCATTCACTTTTTTAATTTGACTCATTTTTTTAGGTTTTATTTCTATTGTAAATTCAAATTTTCAGTATTTCGAGAGATATTTTTTTACTTATTTTAGAAATTGTATTAATTTAAACTGTTGCCAACTGTATAAACAGCGCAAACAATAATGTTTGCTTCAAATTAAAAATTTATTTACACGTGACTATTATTAACAGAAAAAAAACGAAAATTAGAATTAAATAATTACGTGTGAAAAGCTGGAAGTTATTGAAAATTACTTCATAAAAACTATATTTACACGTGAATTTTATAACTATATTCTAAAATAATAAATTCATTAGCATGCGTTAGAAGTTTTAAATAGGAGAAATTACGTCACATTTACGTCACATTACACTTATTACGTAAAATGAACAAAAAGTAATATTGCAAAACAGTTTAAATTAAAAAATTGCGCGAGACATTAATTTGATATTTTGAGATTATATTAATAAGATTAATATTAATTTTATTGAACGCGTTTAGACTGCTTTCGAGCGATTATTTTGTAATGTAATAAAAATTAAAAAGATTACAAGCTGAAAATGAAGCGTCATCAACAAAAAAATATGATTTGAAAGGGGAAAATCTGGGAAGCAGAAAATAAAGAAATTGCTTAAATGGTTTAGTTAAGATTCGTTAACCTTCAGTGTCGTTTCCGTCAAAAGAAGGCATTGGTATTTGTAAAATATATTTACATTTTGATGCAGGTTTGCTTATTATATTAGTTTATTTTGAACTTTTTAACTGATTTTATTTAATTAAAGACGAAAACAGCCATTGTATCTTTTAACAGCAGTTGATTTTTCCTTAAAATTCTCCAATCGAAGAAAAATGAATAGAAACCCATTTATAGGGAGATCGCCACTGTTTTTTAAATTATAATTCAATCTTTCAAAATCTCTTTAAAGCCAATCAAATTAGCTTGCTTGTAGAGACTGCGGTGTCTAAACGGGAGTTGGCGAGCGTAGCTCGTAGGGAGCCGAGCCCCCTGTGCTAATTAAAGATCATTGCTGTAGGTACCAAATGATACAGAATTCAACTTAGCATTGGGTCCGCAGCTATACATGAAATTATTCATGAAGAATTGCATCTGAAATAATTAAGTTTTTCGATAGGCTAAACATAATTTAACAGAACATGAACAATCGAAATGTGTCAAAATCAATCATAAAACCGTTAAATTACACTGTAAAAAAATTTCCCTTATTTTACACCAAAAAGGGTTTCAACTAAGTTGCCACCCCAAGTGGTGTAATGAAATTCCATTTGTAAACTCGTGTAATGAGCCACCAGCTATCAAATGGTGTAAACAAACACCACTTTTAGTGGAAACTTAGTTGCCACCATTTTTTGGTGTAAAATCATGCTACTGTTTATCTAGTGTAAAGTCACACTACTGCTTATTTGGTTTGCACTTGAACAGTAAAATAAAAAACAATTTAAAGATTACATTTTAAATCTAATGCAACCATAATTTGCAATAAATAGTTTCACGCAAAGAGGCTGCTAAGCATTGTTTTAACTGCGATAATTTATTATCTCAATTAAACATTTTAGTTTTGGTAAACAACGAAATTTCCTCACAAATCATTCATTCGTTACATCTGGACTTACGTCACGTGTACTTGACTCTTTTTTTTTTTTTTTAACTCAGCGTAGGACTGACTGGTTTTTGAATAAATAGTCTAAGCAAATTAAAATAAACATATCATAAATACAACTAAACATTGCAAATTGTACAAAAATCAGATACAGAGAGCTAAAAACCACCGATCTCTCAAGCGCTAAAGAACAATTTTTATCACTTTTAAAATGCAAATTAAAAATACTTAACGACATAATTAATTAATAAACACTACACCGCTAGAAAGCATGATGTTTAAGCTTTTAAAGGATATGAATAGTTAAGCAAAATGATAAGGTTAAAATAGTTTAAAAAGGTGCAAAACAAAGGAAACAAAACGCGTAACGCTACGGGAAATTGGTCTGAGACAGAAATTTTTATGCCAAATTTCATGAATTTTTTAAAGATATTTAAACTCAGCCCAGGAATACACAGTGGAAAGCGGAGCAAAGCCCGTACTTTATAGAACATAAAACAAGTATTAGTTTTTCAAAATAATTAGTAAAAAGTTGAAAACAAGCTATGTTAAAATATGTCAACAACAGTAAAAATCCCATGTATTTCTAAGAAGGGCTAACTGGAAAATCGAAAAATGTCAACTTTTAAAACGCTCAGCAAATACACAAAAAGTGTTCAAAACTTTTAAAACTAGATAGAATCTTAAAGCTTAAGTTTTAAATGAGCTGAATATCACATTAGTTTTTCAGAAAAAGTTAATTTTAGTAGTTAAAAAAGCTTAAGAATATCGTTGTTTACGTAATGTATTTCCTACGGGAAAACGAAAGTCGTAATCCTAAAAACGATACTTTTTAAAATGGCTCGCAAATAGCTAAAACTTATTGAAAACTTAAAATTCTTGGTTACAAAATAATTTACAATCTGTAATTTAGTTGAATCGAACATTATTTTAAAGTTAACAAGCGGAATTCATTGTATACTGAGCGTCTCAAAAGTGACAAAAATGCCAAAATTTGAAAATGGAACCAATACACTGTAAAAGTAGGTTGACTTCATATACTCATAAAATTATAAATATAACAGATAGAGATGCATAGTAGGGATAAAAGTGTTGGAAAATGATTGTAGTATTAATATTAAACAGGAACCTTTCAAAAACATGAGTTTTAATTTCTTACCCTATTCCGAAGAAATTAGCCAAAGAAGACGAGCATTTTTTCAGCTATGAAGGAACCTTTCAGCTGGGATGCTGCAACATAATCTGGTTAACTGCTTTTTATTTAGTGATCATTACTGAGAAATATTTTCGAACAAAATCCGAGCCCTGGAACATGGCTATATAAACAGATTTCAAAATGGCGAACTGAATCATAATCGTTTAAAAACTTTACACTCGAACTGGTGTTTGGTTTCCACAATTTCTTTAAAAGATTAAAATTAAACCGTTTTGAGTGTATCATGACACATTATTCAGTGTCTATACCAAACTTAGAGTATATTTAAACCGTTTTGAGTGTATCCTGACACTTTATTCGGTGTTTACACCAAACTTAGAGTATATTTAATCCTCATTTGGCATTTCATAAATTCAAATTAAGCGTAACTATAATCCCTTTTTTTACAGTGTACCTAAGGTTGTTCGACACTGCAATATTTCTTAAATGGTAATTGGCGATTAGACGTACATACTTTTATTGGCGCTTTAACACGCCAAGACAGTAAAGTATGGGACATTGAAGATGACCCCAAACATACAATGCTGAAAAGACAGAAAGCAATGAAAAAAATTGTACGTCGTGTTCTTAACAACTTCTGTGCGGCTATTGTGAGTACTGGTACTAGCTTCATGGCTGGTAAAAGCCATAAAGTTAGAGGGACAGAAGACAATTACAGCTAACATGTACGCCACTAATTTTCTTCCAGAAATTCTTAAAGAGGTGACTTTTAGAGACTCATGCTTCACTTTGACAATGAATCTTTTCATTCAACAAGGATTAGAATCAAATTTCTAGATCAGAAAACCATCCACGTTATAAAACACTCACCATATTCTGATCTTGCTATGTGTGACCTTTAGCTAAACATTTGTCTAAAAAAGAAATGTGGTCGTCATTTTTAATTCTAAGATGAGATTGATGAGACTATAAAAGTATATTTTTAATCTATTCCAGGAAATGAAAGACTTCAGGCCTTTAATCAGTGGGAAATTCGTCTAAAACGCACATTGATCTCGAGGAAACTACTTTGAACACTCATAAGAATTGGTAAGTTTAAATTCTACAGTTTTGACGTACATCTCAAACATTTCAGTGGGACCCTTGTGTTTTATTTAAGTTTACACCAAAGAAGTATTCGATTTTTTTTTCTCAAAAATTATGACTTTATTTATTGAAATAGTTACAAAAAAGAAAAAAAGGATGTTTTGTTTTATTCATAAATTTGAGGTACTAGATAAAAGCAATTGGATTACAAAAATGAGAAATTTTGTAAAATAATGTTCTTAAATGATAATTATTTTTAAGAAATTTCATTAATTGTGTTTTGTTGAATAGTTATCTTGTTAGGAATCACGAGAAAGTGTTTAATTCAATGGTAATTATATTTGCTTATATATTACAAAATTACTGTTTACCAAAGTTAAATTTATTATTCATTATTTCTTTACAAATGAAAAGTATTCTGTCTATATAGACGTATTAGGTGAATTTTAACCCTTCCCTGCACGATTTTTTCTATTTTTGTGATTTTTCTTTGAAATCTATAAATTGATCTAATAATGGAAAAAATAATAAAAAAAAATTGAATATCTAACTTTCAGCTAAAATTTGATATTTTATTGTGTGGGATATATGTACACATTTATGGTTTTAAAGTATTGTATTGCTATATTTTGCAACTAAATAGGCTTAAATTAATTAATTTTATCTGTTTCACACTCTGTAACTTTTATTATATTAATATTTTTAAATATTCAGTAAAAATTATGAAAGTAAATTTTACCTTAATTGTTTGATCGATTTTTTTTTTTTTTTTTTTTCCAAAGAACAATTTTTTTTTTTTTTTTTTTTTTTTTTTTTTTAAATAATGCAGCCATCTGACATGGACAAAATAAGTGTTTTTACATTCTTTGGACTGTTCTTGATCAGTTAAAGTGATCATATTAGACAAATTCATGGCACATAATGCAAATTATAATGTTTTTAGGTATGTGCCAGATATGGCACGTGGTGAAGTGAAGGGTTAGTAATTATGAGGAAATGTAATCTGAATAATACCCGTTTATTTAACAATACATTTTAACTGTCAAATGTGATTTAGCATTTCTTTTTATATTACTTTTATCCCATTTATGAATTTTATGATAGTATATTTCTTAATTAATGCATATTTAATGTTTGAAAAATAAAATATGGATCTGAGAAGTTAACCAATCCATGATTTTCCAAATAACAATGACAGTCCAAATATTTACACATTACACATTTCACAATGCTTCAAAACATAGTTAAGGTCATGGTTATATGAATTACATATTACTATACATAGCCTCTGAATTCAATATTGTTAATTTGTACTAATGCATGCTGAATTTGGATGATGATGTGTTCGTATTTGGACGCAGTAATAGAGTATGTAAGCAGTCACTAAATTTAAGCTATCTTAGTACAAATGCTGTTCGAATGTATCCGCATTCTCTAATGAATAGGAGAATATCGTTACATTATTATTTCTTTTATGAATGGAAGAAAATAACAGAGGAAAATTTTTCAGGATTTTACGTAAATATATGAGTTGTTGGAGGCCTGCGCAGGAAGCCTGAAAATTCTATATCCAATAAATCTGAAAACCACACCAACCTCACCCTTATCCCCCCCCCCCCACCCTCACATTTCATTAACCCCAAACCCCGCCTGATCCCGAACCGGACACTATTCACCCATTGCCTAAATTGAAACCGAAATACTTAACCTTTTACCCGCCACACCATGAACTGCTTCTCAAATTAATTTGAAATTTTTGTTGAGATGATTTAGATTCATTCTAAGGTTGTGTGCCAAATTTTAGAATGTTAGGATAGAAGTGGAGTTACAGGTATGTTCCACTTGTGGAATGTTGGTGGTACGAATAACATTTGTAAATTTCGGCGAATTTTTTTTCCAAATCATACCAACACTGCACGCATTTGAAAACAAAGAAAAGAAGATAAATTAAAAAATGTTTTCTATTTTAGGAACTAGTTAACTGGTCACTAACAGCAAAATGTTTATGAAAGCCATGAACATTTTTTTCATGAGTACGGTATTCACAATATCCACGCCCTTTCTTCATGTTTTTCTGGCAATTTGAACATCTTCCTTGAGTAGTAGATGAAAAGCAATAGCTACTAGATGAGGTGATAATGTCCATACATAATGGAGCAGTAGGACCTCATATTCTCTTTCCCAAAACACCAAATCCAAAGTCTCAAAGCAGAAAGAACAGCCATTTTTAGTTCAATTGAAAACAGATTTCACCACTATTTTTTTGATCGAAGTACTGAACGATATGTTCCAAGCAAACGATCCAAAACATGTACACCATCCATATTCTGATTATACAATCTAATCAATCGAGGTTGTTTGGTTAAAACGTCTTGCTTCAATTTTCGAGAATATCGTGTTACTCTTTGAGTTAGCAACGCTCCTTCCCAAGTTGATATAAGAGTAGCGGCACTGTTGTTATTCTATTGCACACAAATAACTTTGCCATCACTATAATAATCAAAATCACCTCGTTCATGTTTGTGTATTTCTTATGTAGATTTTATTGGGATTTATTGGTTCAAAAATATTTCACATACATTTTGACAATGGAACAATGTAAGCATCTTGATGAACTACCTAGTTGCTGGCAACTTTACCTCCAGTGTAGAGGTGGTTTGTATTGCAAGGACATTAGGTAGCCTTAAAAAATTGTTTAAACGCGGTTAGTAGCCACAAAGAGGAAAAGGACTAATAAAAACTGAAAAAAAAGAATTAAAAGATAAATTTTAATTTAAGGATAATAAAATAACAAGAAGTTTAACAATATAGCATGAAGACAAAAAAAAAAAGATAGAAATATTCTATTAGTTCCAAAATGACAGGCGAATAAGTTACCGGGAGTTACTCCATCTAAAAAAAAAGAACTCCTTACAGACACCATACATTTAATTTTAACAAATAAAAAAATAATAAATGGAACAATGTAGTGATTATCTGGATTCTCTAGTTGCCATACAACTAACTTTACATCCGGTGTAGAGGTATATACGTTTTACAATGCAATGGGAGACCTAAAAAATGTTTAGACGAGGCTGGTGGCCACAAGAAAAGAAATGTTAAGAGTAAGTAAAAAAGAAAAAAAGAAAAGAGCAACAAACATAAGTTATTGTAGTTTATTAATAAACAATTGCAAGAGACATAATATTAAACTTATAATACTTGTACGAAAATAATAAAAAAAAAAATAGTCGCCCGAGAAAGCTCCGTAAAAATAATCAAAATCCTAAAAAAAAAGTAACAATAAGATAATTTTGTACTCTGAACCGCCAAAGTTCCACTTGTGGAACATTGGCATTCATATGATAATAAAATGAAAACAAAATAAGATAAAAGATTCATTTTTGCATAAAATTTCATAAACAAGAGTGAACAATCCATTAACCATCCTCACAAGACTCTCATTTGAATTATAAAGTTATAGATATAGTAAACAGAATAGCCTACTACATTTACGTTTTTTGTTACATTTCAACAAGTTCCAAGATGGAAACCACAAAAAATTGTTAAACAATACTTTATAATCCATTAAAACATATCTTTAAAAATATATATTTAAAATTTCGCACAGATTAAGCAAACACTTAAAAAGATAGAGCGTCACATAGTTCATGTTCCACTTGTGGAACGTTGACGTGTAAAAGGTTAAATCCGAACGCGAAATGGAATACAATTAATCATGATTAAACATAATTACAGAACAATAGTTTACATCTCTAAAATGAATTGCATCCTTTATATCTGCACTAATAAAAGAATTGAGTTTGTGTCTGTGTGTGTGTGTGTCTTTTGGCGATTGATAGGAAAATCTACAGCGTGTAGGGTTCTGAAAACTTGAATGAAGACAAACTGAGGTATTTCCTAATGCTAAGATTTTTCGGATTTTCATAATTAGCCGAGATATTAAGTAAAATCGCATTAATTACGCTTTAATGTCATAAAAGATATTATTACTATAGATAATAAAAAATTATTATTGTTCACAACAAGTTTCATTCCCATATTAGAATATTGAATGCACAGTATTTATTAAAACATTTATATCCTTGTGGGTAACCCTTAATAATTCGAGATAGCTAATATTTTCTTATAAATTTTTTTGGTGACTTTTGTGCCGATAAGGGTTTCAGAAAAGCATAATTTACAGATTCTTATTTTATGAATTTAGGGATATAATTGTGGTAGCTTCATGTATTAGTACAAGAATTAACATTTTTGTGAAGAAACTTTTCCTCCCAAACGATGAAATAATTTTTTTTCACTTTTAATTTACATTAATTGTGTGTCCTTATCCAAGACTATATGTATTTTAAACTAATCAGCAATTATGTATAATCACTTACTTTACGGAAATGAGAATATAGTGAGAATCACTGTTTTACTAATAAACCGTAACGAATTTAATTATTATTACCGTATTCCTTTATGTTCCTAAGTTCATGAAAAGCTCTGATTATTCTCGCCACATAGTTCATAGCTTGCGAATTTATCAGTGTTAATTGCTACTAATGCTGGTAAAATTGCAACTTGGATCTGCTGAAATTCGAATGAAATCCATTATCATGCAAATTATAAGTTTAAGCACTCCCTGAATTGAAACTACATTACTGTATAATGCTATACGAAGATGTTTGTAGTTATTAAGGTTTAATGTAAGTTTTTTGTTCATGAAGAAAACATTTAACAATTGTATAACTTTCGAAAAAAGAAACATTTTTACAATAGTATGACTCTTTTAAGGAAATGCGTTCAAAATTTGCCCAGTGTACATATTTTTGATGAAAATAAAGCTACACTTTTATAATTCACATTAAAAGATTCTTTGTCGCACAAAGATTGGAAAATTGCCAATGCACAGTTTTCTTTTTCAACAATAATTATTTTAGTATACAATTTTTAAAATGAGTTAATCAAATTTTCAATAAATTTTATATCAGATTTATGCAGTCCCCAAACACACTTTAACCCTTAAATGCGCGATTTTTTATTTTGTTTCGAAAAAAATTATATATGATTCTTTGAAAGGTTTATGACACAGGAAAAATAGTGAAAAAAATTAGAGATATATTTTTCATATAACACGTGAATCTTTTCTTCTGTTGCACATCTGCAATATAAGTAAAAACTACTGTCATGTAGCTTTTTTACGCTAAAATATTACAAAATAGTAAATATTTTAATAAGTATGTCTCCAAATACCTTATTTTATATAAAAATTAATTTTATAAAACTTAATATCTAACCCTTTAATTCCCATGATAGAATACGTTCTAAAAATTACGTAGTTTAAAGAATCTGACTTTATACCAGAAAGTTTCAATGGTTAATTTCGCTTTATTTAAATACGGAATGTCTGTTATTCATTAAAGCAAATATAGTCCAGTCAATCTAGGATTCAGAATGGAACGTTTTGGAGAAATTTTTTTCTCTTTCTTCCTTTATGTTTTCCGGGGTACGATTTTCAACTCTGCCACCTCGTATCTGGGCGGCTTAAAAAGTTATAAGCGAAAAAAACATGAAAAAATCGTGTTTTTTCGGGTTTTCCATTGTAGTCGCTAGAGGGTTAAACTTTTTTGAAAACCCTGTTGCACAAAATTAATCTAGAAAAAAATCCCTAGATGTTTCATATACAATGTTTTTTTCTAAGATCAATACTTCTGACAATACCAGCAAAAAGTAATTTAGCGATACATTCAAATTTCATCATCGGATGACGAAAACGCAATACTATCACAATGCATCCACTTGTATCACCAATTTGAAGCCTTTTAGTTAATTGTAATTGCCTTTCGAATATGGTGCTTTCTTACCATGTTTTAAACCTTTTATATATTTATTAACAAAATAAATTGAAATCGGGCAATGAAGAAAAATAAAAAACGTAAACACTACAAACGGATGAGAGCACCAATTGTTATTTTCCAACCAATCTGATTATAACTATTACATGATTATAACTGTACAATTATAACTATTATACATTTCATATTATAACATAAGTGGAAGATTGTAAACAGGAAGAAAAGAAAAATGCAGAGTTGTTCTCCCTTTATTGTCGTTTTGGTAGCTTTGAAAGGCCTGGTTCATGTTCTTTGAAAGGAGGCTCATCGTTATCTTGATTGGTCAGGTTGGGTCTTCACGTAACTTAAAATATTCCAGAGAATTGGCTTGCCAACCTCTATTTCCGAGTCATTTTCGGTGATGAAGTAACTGAGATTGTCACAATGCAGTTCAAGCGGAGTAGCGAACAAAACAAACCTGCATTCCTATAGCCACACTTTCCACTGCAGTTGGCTTTCAATTTGCAGGATTTTTTTCGCAGAACAGCTTCTGGTGCTTGAGTATGACAGTTGTTATTGGTGTGGTGCTTCTCTTAGTTTTATTGCAGTCCCATTCCATAGCTTTTTTACAGTTACCTAGTCATAGCTGTACTAATGGTAAGCGCTTAAACATGTGTATCAAGTTGCATCTTCTGTTGGAGGAAGCTGTGCTATATTTGCAGCGGTATTAGATTCTTTAGAAAACATTCTTAGTCTTACTGCAGTAATAATGCTGTGACACGCCTGTTATAGCATTTATTAAGGTCTCCTTTTCTTTTTCTTAAATATAGTGTTTCTATGGAAACCTGTATGGTTTCTGTAATGAGAGACTCATTCTCCTTCAAAACTGATCTGGGGGGAGGATATTGAGTAGATTTGTAAACCTGAGACCGAATATCTTCAGCCACTATCCTCGCCGTAATCTGAAGAATACGCCGTCATTCTTCCTGGGGAGATGACCATCGTTGTTGATATCAAACATCTCTCAAAATATTATCACATGTGTTCTTGAAGCAAACAACAGGTACCTTGTTTGCAGTGGTTGATATAACAATATCGTCTTCACACTTGTTTAGAAGGCGTGATTTAACTGTTTTGACTGAAGGACAGTATTCACCCTCTTTAAGCTGGTCTGTTAATTCTTCAATAGAATATTGGTATTGTTCTTTATTTTCCTCCAGATAAAATAAATGACTTGCATAGGTGTGTGTATGTCAGAGGCAAGTCGACTTTTGTGCGTCTCTGTGGGTTTTGCATGCTGATGGGACTTTTTCATACATTTCAAAGCATACTATGCCTATAAGCAGTAACCAAGTCCTGGTAAACCTAGTGCAGCAGTAACCATGATCTAGTCTGTAGATTATGGCAAGCCCCAGCTCATCATCATGATTTTCAGGAAGTAGTTTAACTTTTAAAAGGATTGTCAAAGTGGAATATATTTCGTTTTGTTATTATTTTATGAATTTCTTTTGCTTTTAAATATTGTGGGATTTTTTCTTCAAACAAAAAGTAACGACTTTGAAACGAAAACTGTTGTACTTTTGAACGGTTGGTTTTCTACGTCTTTAGAAATCCTCTACAAGTTGCAGCAATGTGCTTTTTGTTTGTGTACTGTTTACGGCCTTTTTTATGGATACTTAGAGACTCCTTGTTCAGTAAATAAAGCCTTTTCCCATCTTTTCGTTTTTTACTTGCTAATCTGAAGGACTCCACACATTTTGATTTCACTTCTGTTACTTTAGTTCCACCCATTAACTTCGTGTCACAGATAAAACATTTTTCTGCTATCGTGAATATCATTTCACGTCTCACAGAATCGTTTTAAAACACATAATTTTTAATTAAATGCACAGTGAACATACATTAAAGCAAATGCATAACCGACCGTCGAGACGTCTAGAAACAAACTGAGAGCCGAACTTTCAATTTTAACCCGAGCCAAAAATTCCCCTGATGGAGAGGGGAAGAAAGAGAAAGGTGAGGGGCTTCTTGTAATATCATGTTCGTGGCGCTATGAAAGTGTTTCAAGGACACCCACCAACTCGTTTTGCATTCACAAAATTATTACATTAAGCGTTTTCGGCATCCGATTATGGAGTTTGAATGTATGGCTAAAATCCTTTTTACTCGTATTGCCTAAACTACGCATCTTAGAAAGAAACATTGTGCAACAAGCAAATAACAAACTCGATACACATGTCTAAGAGTTTACCACCAGTACAGCTATGGCTAAGTAACGATAAAAAAGCTAAGGAATGGGGCTGAAATAAAACAAGGAGAAGCACCACACCAATAACAACTGTAAACTCACACACCAGAAGCTGTTCTGCGAAAAAATTCTGCAAATGCAAAACAAAGTACAGTGAAAAGTGTGGCTATAGGTATGCAAGTTTGTTTTGTTCGCTCCTTCGTTTGAACTGCGATGGCCATTGTGACAATCTCAGCTCCTTCATCGACGAAAATGACTTGGAAATAGAGGTGACAAGTCAATTCTCTGGGATATTTTAAGCCATTTGAAGAGCCATACTGAGAAATCAATAAACGATGAGCCTCCTTTCGAAGAACATCAACAAGACCTTTCAAAGCTACCAAAACGACATTAAAGAATCTGAACAACTGTGCATTCTCTTTTTTCCTGTTTACAATCTTCCACTTATGTTATTATATCAAACTTATAATAGTTATAAATGTACAGTTATAATAATGTAATAGTTATAATCAGATTGGTAGGAAAATAAAAATTGATGCTCTCATCAGTTCGGAGTGTTTGTGTTTTATATTTTTCTTAATTACTCGATTTCGATTTATTTTGTTAATAAATATATAAAAGGATTAAAACTTAGTAAGCAAATGTTAAGATGTTCGAAATGCAACTACAATTAACTAAAAAGCTTCAAATTAGTGATTGAAATGGGTGCATTGCGATTGTATTGCATTTTCGTTCTCCGATGATGAAATTTGAACGTAAGCAGAAAATTCTTTTTGCTCGTATTGCCAAAAGTATTCATCTTAGAAAAAAATATTGTGCATGAAAAATCCAGGAAATTTTCTCTAGTTTAATTTGATACAGCAGTTTTTTCAAAAAAGTTTAACCCTCTAGTGTCTACAATGGAAAACCCGAAAAAAAACAACAATGTTTTCATGGTTTTCCGCTTATAACTTTTTAAGCCGACCTGATACGAGGTGGCAAAGTTTAAAATCGTGTTCATCACCCGAAAAAACATAAAGGAAAACTTCTCCAAAACGTTCCAGGCTTTTCCTTTTTTGGTCTAATATTGCTATGTTAATTTCCTGGTATGAATTAGGTATATACATATAAAAAAAATCTATTAAATTCAAAATACTGTAGTTTGCATATATGCAAAGTTGCGCACAAAGAGATTAGGTTTTTAGTCACACATGCCATAGTACGATCTGTAATATATGCCTCGAGCGAAACTTTTCCGCTGCAACTGGGCTTATTTTCAAGACTGAACGGAATCCATAAATGTAAGAAACATGCGCAATATATGGAGAGTGGTCGCAGCTAAATGTTTTCGAAAATAGTGTAAATCCATAGAACTGTAAACAGCTATTTTTAGAGCACTCTAGTGTTCGGATTTCGAGCTGGCAGAAGTTAGAAATAACGATAAGTCAGTGACTAAGTTACGAGAGGCAAAATATCCCCCGGTGTAATTCCAACCGCTTCTCTCTTGAAAAACCAGTTTATATCTGATATTACCTAGAGTAAGATAATGCGTGCGATTGCAGATTAAATCATTTTTCGCATGCTTTTGAAGATGAATGCAAAGAACAGATGAATGCAAAGAACAGATTAATGCAAATTTTTATCCTGTGCAAAAGTGACACGACAAATCGAACACTAAAACGAAATATTGTGGTCTTCAAATTTCATATACATGATATATAAACAGTGAAATACGCTTAACACGAAAACGCTTAACATGAAAAATCGGTTAACACGAAATGATATAGCGGACTGTATACTATGCAATTTAATACATATTTTTCTTTTAGCACGATTTAAAAATCGTTTTACACGAAAAAAATTCGCTTTTGATCTAGTTAGTTTGAGATAAAATTGGTGAATTTTGTGTTAAAACCGCTGAATTGTGGGTGAAAATCAATGAATTTCGTGTTTTATTAAATTAGCTTATGTTTTATAAGCACAATGGCTAAGAAATCGGTGCCAAAACAAACTGGTATTTCGCTTCAAATAAAGATGAAGCGGCTTAATGCAGTTGATGAAAAATAAGGACCAAAACAGAAATCAGCAAAGAGTTTGGTATTGCCAATTCTACTTTATCAACAATAATAAAAAACAGGTATACCAATACGTTAATGTTTGATTGCAGTATGTTTACGCCAGAGAGAAAACAGATGAAAACTGCCAAGAACAAAGATTTAGACACAGCTTTGCTTATTTGGTTCAAACATTTTTTTTACATTTTCTACAACGCGGGATAACCCACCGTTGGCATAGGCTTCCAGATCCCGCGTTGCAAGTTTATTCAAAAAAAAAAAAAAAAAAAAAAAAAAAGAAAAAAAATTACGATTCTATTTAACAATAATTTTAACAATAAGAATTAAAGGTAATAGTAAAAATAATAATAATACTAATTATAAATGTAATAATAAAAGTAATAACAGAAGAGATGAGCTGAGCTCTTTACAGACGAAAATGTGTATTATTTTCAACACGAATATGATTGATTAATTATGAATAGCAGCAGATGAATAAAATGTTCTTAAGTCTCTACATATTCTCAGGTGCATTAGTTTAATAGTTATTATCATGAGTTCAAGTGTTTTGTTGTGAGATAAATTTTAGGTTATGGATAACCTGAGTGTATGAATGTTCTATGTACAAGAGTTTTCTAAATTTTATATTCTCGATTTAGTTAGGCACTGTTTGGCCTGAAGTTCATGTTTCTGTTCATTAGTGCTAATCTTGTTCATCTATTGGCATTTGTGGGTTTTGAAAAATTAGTTGATTGTTTTCTAGTATCCGCACACATTCTATTATTTTAGTATATAGCATTGGTGATTTCAGCACAAATTTGAACCAATGGTGATGTCCTATTGCGGCTGATTTACGGATATGGAGGGTTGATGTTAATGGACAGCTGAGCACATAGTGAAGTGAGTTACCAATTTCACCATAGGTACACAGTGGCGACGGAGCTTTATTTATTTTCAATAGGTAGGACGGGAAGGGTCCATGATTAGTTGAGAAGATATACAGGTTTCTATGTACTAACATGAAGTCTGTTGATACTTCTGGACATAATTTGTAAGTAAATCTGCCAGTGGTACCATAATCCCACTATTGCTGCCATTTGTCTATGGCTTCTTTTTTCAATTTCTTTTTAAGGTGTGAAGCTGGGTATGGATGAAATATTTCTCGTACCTTAATATTTGTTATAGCATCTTTGGCTAGTTGATCTGCATGTTCATTTCCTTTAACACCTGTGTGTTCCCGTACCCATTGAAATTTAATTGATTTAGATGTTTTCTGTAAGGCTATTATAATTTTTGATGTGAGAAAATCTGTACTAAAAACGTTCTCCAATAATGCAGGACTTGACTGGTTATCTGTGTAAATGACGAAGTTCCCGTCCCCTGAGGATTCTGCCCATAATATTGCAGCTAATATGGCGAGTTGTTCAGCTTGAAAAATTGAATTTGATATTTGTAACTTTATTTGATGAGTATGGATGCATTTTCCTTCTTTATAAACACAGAAAGCATACGCTGTGCCAGCATCTGATTTTGAGCCATCAGTGTATATATTTATTGTTGAAGTGGATGGAACTCCTTCTTGTAGTAAAAGATAATCTTGATGTGGGGAAGGTATGGATCAGGATATTTTCGGTTGATAGAAGACTGGAAAGTTGTCCTCTATTGCAATTCCCAAACGTAGGACCTGTCCTGAAATTGCTAATGTATTTAATTGGATTGCCAATGGTTGAATGTCGCATAATACATTTAAAGCTGCCGTTGATGATTTTCTATAAGCTCTCGACAGGAGCAAAACGCATTGTGTCTGAATTGCCGATAGTAACATGTAGCCGTGTGAGACTGGTAGGTGTGGAAACCAACATGAGTGGCATAGGATATTTTTTTTTCTAATATTTGTATGCACCAGATTTTTAAAATTTGCTTCGAAAGGCCTCCATACGCAGCGGCGAATTTTAGAAGATTTTGTGATATTTGATTAATTTCTATAAGTTTTTTATTCAGGTGCGGAAGAAAAGACAGTGTTTTATCCAATGTTAAGCCCAAGTAGTCTATTGTAATTTCAGATTTAAGGGAGTGCCCATCCAATTTATATATTGGTTCTCTCTTCAGGAAACGTGGTCTTCGAAGATTTAACACTACACATTTGCCATATGAGAACTTCATATCCGTTTGTTTCGCCCAATCACTTATTATTTGTAGTATCTCTCTTCCGATCTGCTCCAACTGTCTTCTTGTTTGGCCAAAAATAATTAGAAGAAGATTATCGGCATATGCTATTATCTTAAAGCCATGTTTTTTTAATATTTTCAATAATTTATTCAGGAATATTCGGCAAAAGAAAAGGTCCAAAACAAGACCCCTGTGCACAACCCCTTCTAAATCAGTGAATCTTTTTTGATAGCCAATTCGGCATTGCTCCTCTTGTTGAAAGAAATGATGCTACTATGTTTATTAATGCTTGTTTTAGTTTTAGGAATTTTAATTCTTCTAAGGTCTCTGGCCAAGGTAGTCGGTCAAATACATTCTTGAAATCTAGGGATATTAGGGAAATATTCTCTTTGAGCAGATTTATAAATGAGAAAAGTTCGGCTATCGCTGACTCCGTCGAACGACCTTCTTGGATTTTTGTAGTGATTGTGATTTTTATAGTTCTTTTTGGCAGTATAAGTTAAAGTTTATCCTTTTTAATAATAGTTTTTCATATATTTTACCGAAGATTAGCAGTAAGGAGATTGGCCGATATGAAGATGCGATTCCTGGTTTTTTAGAGGGCTTTATGAAATAAACCAATTCTCCAATCTTCCATGTTTTGGGGAAGTAATTTAAATATAGCAGAACATTGTACATTTCTAGTAGGGGAAACTTATGATGTTTGAATAATTGTCGTACTATGTTATAATCAATTTCATCGGGCCCCGGGGCCTTGTTCCTGTTGAATGAGTAGATGACATTTTTAAGTTATTTTAAAGTAAAGTTTTCAATTGCCTCTGCCTTCTGCTGGTTAAATATTGATTCCGCTTGCATTTCTGATTGGTAAAATGTTTCTGTGGTTAGAGTTTCGTAGAATCTTTCTGCTGTTTCCGTTTCTTCCTCTTGTTCCTCTAATGAATACAGTTCTCGATTATGATAATTTTTAAAAGCTACTTTTTTATTTTTCCATAAGGGTTTTTGGATTGTGTACAAAATCTTGTCCATTCCTGTTTTTTCGCGTTCAAAATTGCTTTTTTACACATGGCTCTTTATGATTTAAATTTAATTATGTCTTGTACTGTAGCTGTCGGGAGCTTTGTTTTTCTTCTTAGTGACCTAACTAAATTACGTTTTGTACGTAGCTCATGGTTCCACCATGTTATCTTCGGTTGGTGATTATTTTTTTTTTGAGTGTCTGATCACATGTTCTTTTAAGTAGTTGGTAAAATTCTTCATATTTTTTTCAAATTCCTCAGTGGTTTTTATATTTTTGAAGTTGAAATTTTGCTGGTTTAATTCTTTTTTAATTTTATCGTTGAATTTTTTAAATGATGTTTGTTTTGTTCGATATCTTCTGTTTGGTAACTGCGGGATTTCAATATTAAAGCTCGATGTGATCAGTGTATGATCTCCAAAGTCCATATCTGGGTGTACCATCCAATTGTCCAGTAAAGAGAACAGTGACATTGATGATAGTGTGACATCGGGCCAGCCTTTTCTTAAAGTTGTATTGTCCTTTTTATTAATTAATTCATACGTTGGTAAACTATGGGGATCGTTTAGTAACAAGAGTCTTTTCGTTGCCATATGCGATATTAATTTTTGCCCTTTGTCATCATCTTTTTTGTAACCCAACAAGGCACTGCGTGCGTTTAGGTCTCCAGCCAATAAGAATAAACTGCTGGAGCCTTTTACTTCTTGCCAATCATTAATATCATTTTGTAAATCTGTTGACGGGGGTGAATATTGTGATCCTATTGTTAGTAAATTATTTATTAATTGAATGTTGATGAAGACTGAATGGTTATTTTTCTTAGTTTTTAGATGGCTAATTGAAGGATTTAGTATTATAATGCAGCAATATTTTGCTACTGAGAAGTAATACGGTGTTGAAAGTTGTAGTCCTAATGGGGATATATCTATTTTTTCCTTTATTGCATAACGTATGTAATCTGCTGTCGCCGTTTTGCTGTTTTGCAGATTAATCTGGGCTATTGTTAAAATATTTATGGAAATTGGCTGTTTGGTATTATTGTTGATATTTGATGAAGATGCTGAAGAAGAAGGTGTGGAGATATCAGAAATGTTCTCTGAAAACTGCGCCGGTGAAAGGTTTAGACATTGTTTTCTATTATAATAAAGGTTTTGAAATACATGACATTGGATCGACGACGCACTATGCCTGTACTCAAAGCGGTTGCCAAAATTGTCCACTGTATTGAAACAATTTAAGCACTGGTGCTGTTCTGGGATACGCTTTTTAGGACAGTAATCTGATTTGAAGTTATGAATTCAATGTCCGCATGTCTGTTTTCTTCGGCTTCTTTCTATTGTGTGTCCGAAAAGCTGGCAGTTACTACAACTTATGAGTGTAGTGTAGTGTGATGTTCTACAAGATGCTCAGCCGATAAAGATTCTACCTTGTGTTAGTAACTGAAACGCTTGTTGTTCTTCTAGTTCTATCATTAATTGATAGAATTTGTTTTTTGGGCGTGAAATTACCTTTTGGGTATTATCTTTTATGTCGTGGTTTAATTCCGATTTCAGTATATATTGTATTTCTTCATGTTGTACATATTGTGGAATACCAAGTATGATTATCTTTTTCCTTTTTTCCCTTAAGAATATCATTTCCAATAAGCTCTGTAATTTTTCATTTTTCTGCAAGGTATTTAGTGTGTCATCTACCTCTTTTGAGGTTGTTGCTTTTATTATAAAGGAGTTTTTATCTCTTGAGATTGTACAGAAGAGCTTCGGTAGTTTTGCTTCCCATTTTAGTTCTCTATCCACAATCCCCCTTAATATGCTCATTGACATTTTTGTTTCTTTCATCCTAGTTAATAATATTGCCGATTTAGAGATTTGTGGCATTTTCCTTGAAATTTGTGGATGCGCTTGATTATGTTGGGGAATTGATTTTTGTGCTATTTTTGAGTAGGAGGTTGAATTGGCAGCGTCAGCATCAGCCTGGGAGATTATTGATGGTGTTTGTTGATTTGAGATTTCATCACTTTTTTGATTTCCTGTCAACGTTAATATCTGTTTGATTTTTAATTCCTGCTGTTGAAAGTTTGTTTGTATTTCATGCTTTAGTTCTTCCTCTCTCGCCAGGGAGTGGAGAGTCGTTTCTATATATACTTGCTGCTGTTTAATTTGGTTTTCTTTTTCTTCTATTTTCTCTGTTTGCATTTCTAACGTATAAAAGAGCTTTTTTATTTCATCCTGTATAAATTTAATGTTTGATTTTTCCATAGTTATATTCTTTTCTTGCAGTATTGTTTCTACGGTTTCCAATATTCCAAAGTTTTCTTCTATTCCGGATTTAACATAGTTTTGTGCTTTTTCTTTTAGCATTTGCACTTCCTCGTCCTTCATTCTTATGGTATCTTGATTTTCTGTTATTTGCTTATGGAGCTCTCCTTTTACTTTGTTTATTTTTTCTTCCATTTCTCCTTTCAAGGTTTCACTAGTATAGGTGGAGGTGGTTTTCTCGATCTCCTTTTAATGACTGACTGTGAAGGTGTTTTTATACTTTTTGTTAGATCTTCCACTGAGGAGGAGGGGTAAGATCTTGATAATCTTGCTTAGCGATTTCTGAGGCGTTTGGGGGTTAGGGATTGAATATTAGACATATTTAATTCATTTTCATTTTCTGAGGACATACTCATTTTTAACTGTATAAGCTCAAGCTGAGTACAGAAATAGTGGCCACAGATACTTTTTCCCAGCGTCTGTGACTATTCTTCTTTTCTTCGAAATGATTATTTAAATAACAATTCAGTTATGGTGATAAAATTTGAGAAAACTTTCGTAAATTTTTGTGAGATAAATGTTCCTTCAAAATTTTTAGATATGGCTAATCAGGAAAAAGAGATAGGGATCCACTAGGCCCCCATCATACATCATTGAAAGAAAAGTATATAGAAAGAGGAAATCAAAAACCAGTAGCCTAAACTATTGAAAATAACTAAGACAAATAAATTTGGAATAAATGGGTTAGTTTTTGAATAATAAAAGTATTAAAAATAAAATAAATAAACGATAGCAAAAATTTAATGCCAAAATAAATAAAATGTGGATATGTTGCGGAAATTTACTGTGCTACTGAAGACCTTTAAGATTAAGTCTGCCAAAAACCTTCCAAAAAAACTGTATACACTGCTTGTATATTACAAAATAAATATAAGAGATATACACAAAATATACAATATAGGTTAGTAATAAATAATAGATATAAACAATGTTCACACTCAGATAAACACCCTTTAAATACCCTAAGATACACAAAGTAGCAATGTGACAATCACAAAATGTTTAGGTTAACACATGAAGTAAATTAGATAACAGTAATATAAATATAGCAGTATGAAAATGGTAGGCATATACATGAAGTAATCAAGTTAAATGCAGATGTAGCAATATGGCCATTTGTCCACCTCCCAAGATGAATAATGAGAGGCCGGTGGCACAAAGAGAAATGTAGTACTTTTGAGTAGCCAATAAAAACTTTTGTAACAAGGAAAAAGAAAAGCTTAAGTATTGCCTTTATAAAGAGAGAGTAGTAAAAGGTAAGGAAATCTGCGAAGTAGAAAATTAGGAAAACTGGGGACTAACTATATGGCTATTAATTAATAGTTTAAAAGTAGAATCAATTAAACAGCTTAATTTATAAGAAAGTAGCAAAAGTTAGGCTAAAAAATTGAAAGAACTTGGAAAGTTGCAGTGGGACAAAATAAAAACCTTACTGGAGTTAGATCTGAACAAGAATTGGAATTCTATCTAATTGAATTAGAAAGTGACAAAAGTTAAGCAAAATAGGGATAACTAATAGAAATAAGTACTGCATGTGAAGTGGGACAGTAAAACGACTTGAGGAAAAACTATGTCAAGAAAAAAAACATGTAAATTGCTTTAATAGTAAAAAAGTGACAAAAGTTAAGCAAAAAGCAGGATATAGTAAAGACTGGTATTAGTAATGATTAAGGACAGTATAGGTAAGAGAATTAAGCTAATTTAGAAGAAAACCAGGACTCTAGCTCAAAAAGAAAAAAAAAGGGAAAATTTATAGGTTAGGATGGGGGGGGGGCAAAAAGTGGGGCAAAGAAAGGACAAGATGTAAAGATAATAAATATAGCCGAAAAGATATCTGAAATGATAATAGAGAGCACAGAAAACACTTAAAAAGATAGTTGCTCCACGCTGACCCGACTAGCGGAGCCCCTAATTGAGCTAGAAGGAAGCCGATGGCGGCAAAGGAGGCGGAAGAAAAAGTTTGTTTAGGCAATATGCACCCAACTTTGGCGCAAAGAAAAAGCCCTACGCGCAGTAGTTCCCGAGAAAATTGCAATTTTATAGTAAATTGTTTTATAGTATTTTCAATCATTTTTCATCCAAAAACACCAAAAATGGATTCTTGGATTACATAATGGCAGTCCTACTACTAACTGTATATCATAATAGTTACTGAACACCACGCTAGTCTCCATAACACAAACAGAACTATTGTGTTATCAGTAATAGTTCTGTTATAGAATATAATGAGCTAACCTATATATTGAGAGTATTGTAAAAAGAAACGAAATGGCGAACATTAATCCTTAACTTTACATGTTCAAGTGTTTTCAAAGATTAACTACTCAGAGCACCCCATAAGACCCTAAAATAATGTTAAACAAAGCTAGCTATGTACTGGCTTAATTAAGGTTTTTTTTTTTTTTTTTTTTTTTTTTTTTTTTTTTTTTTTTAGTTTTGAAGAAACAAAATGACGGCTTTTCTCTCTATAAAATTGCTTATTTTAGGAATTTGCTAAGTTAATACGGGCATCATACCCCTTAAGACTCAATAATATCTAAGTTTAAGCATTATTTTTAGTTATGAAAACAACTGGAATGAATTATATTAATTTTATACTATTGCAATTCCCATTGGAAAATCAATAGAACCTCAATGTGTTACAACGGCCCTGAAAGGGTCAAGCGGATATACTCAATTTTTTTACATGATCCTTAAGCCCTAAAGTAAGCCGTTAAAGTTTCCTTTAAAAAAAGACCCGGTATTAATTAGCTAAGTATAACCAGCTTTATAGCCCAGTGGATAGGGAGATGAATTCGGAAATAAACAGGGAAAAGCCGGAAACTGCCCCAATCCCCCCCCCAGGTTAGGCCCAGAACGAACACGCCACCCCCCCCCCCGCACCAGGCGAGCGCCAGGAACCACAGACCGACCAACAGCCAAAAACCACGCCTCCCCCAAACACCACAACACCATCCCAAAACCACCCCCCCACCCCCCCCCCAAAAAAAAACACTGCCAATACAAATGCTGCAGAGCCCAAAACCCCGAACAAAACGAGAACCAACACCCATCACCCCTGCCGAACATCAAGGTCACAACCTCACCTTAAAGCAAAACCGTGACCCCAACACTCAACAAAAGCACCAAGCGCAGGCACCCATCGCACTCAGAATCCCAAGCCCCACAACACCCGCACCGACAATGCCCCCGAAAAAGTCAGCGACCCCGAGACAGCGCCACCAAAAAAAAAAAAAAAACGCGCGCCCCGACCATAAATCAACGCACAACTCCCAACGCCCACCCAGCACGAGGGCGAAAACGCAGCACACCCACCCAGACACAAACCGCAGGGATCAAAACAACCCCCAGTACCCCCCCCCCCCAAACATTTCCGAGTTGGGCCTCTTTTTTCCCAACACTGGGCTAATATTCATTTAGAAAATACCTGGGTGCCGGATTTTCCTAAATGTTTACTTTTTAACCAATCATAATGCGTTAATCTGATATGACGTCAGTTGGGGCAACTCAGATATAAAGGTAGACTAGTCAAACCACATAGAATTCATAGATAATACTACAATTAAACGCTTCAAAATACAACAGAATCAATGAGCGTGTTCAGAGGTGCACTTCGCGCAGCGCGCGCGCTGAGAAGTTTATACCATGGAGTAGGTCTTATCGAAGAAAGGAATTTTAACATAATTCAATTATTTCATTATTTTTATGGTTCAAAAAAGGTAAAACCAACGACTATATTTCTTTATCCTTCCAAAACATGGTTTTCGTAACAGGACTACACGCCTATGTTCACTCACATAAAATCTAAAATAGTCGGGAAAAACATCACGTGACCTTCTTTATCTACTTTAGCCCATTTAGCATTTAAAATTAGTTAACCAACCGCACACAAACTCCGCTCAAGCTGCTCAAAAAAATTGTGTGGGCGATTTGATCACGTGATTGTGCGTTTTCTGCTTATGTGTTATTGGTTGTGCTTTGTTTGGTAGGTTGATTGATACAATTTAAGAATTCAACTGGTGATTTAAAAATTTTAACAATTTTCTTTTTATTTATTTAAAAATGATTTATCAGTTGATTTATAACTTCTGTGATAAATAGAATGCTGTTAGTAAACCAAGATTGTGATATCAGCATATGAGATTTGTTTGTAATCAACTATACTGGATGGATTTCAATGGAATTTGCACTGTTAGTTAGACAGTTTTTCAGAGAAGGTTTTAATATATATATTTCTTATTTTATGATTGCATATTTTAATACCGTGTGGATAACAGACCAAAATACATCATAAAACATGAGAAATAAATGGCATTCAAAATTCTGTTAGTATAAGCAAAATACTTACTTATACTTTCAGTAGAAAATTTATAAACATTCTAATCATACTTTATTCATTATAAAACTAGACAGCAGACCTATATATTTTATCTCTTTAAAAAATATATCTACAGATATTTTTAGTTAAAATAATCTACAACTATTACATTTTATTTTTATAATGTTCAAAGTAAAATATGATTTCTAGCCTAGTCTCGATAAAAATTCACTCGTAAAGTACTCAAAAAAAAAAAAATCAAGGAATTATCCTACGTGCGATATATATTATTTTTTCATTTGGATTTGCTTAATGTTTATATCATTATACATATACATACTTAGAAACGAAACTTTGAATATTTAAAAGGTGTTCAGATGTAAAAATTTCATCTCGAAATACCTCATTTTCTCACATTTAAATAAGTATTTTATTATTATAATAAAAATACACGTGCCTCTGTATAATAAAAATAAAAATATATATTCCATCAAAAATATCTTATTCATTATGAAAAATATAAAACAACCAATAAAAAACTTGTGACACAACGTGGGATCGGAGGGATTCGAACCCACAATCCCTAGTCTCGAGTTCACTGCCTTATCCATTCGGCCATCTAGCACACATTGCTTTTGCATCAAAATATCTTTATAATTAGCACCTTAATTAATCAAATCCATGATCTGTTCCTGAACACACTACGTGTCTACCTGTACACTACCTGAACACACTACATCCATGATATAGACCCACTCCATGTTCCTGACTCCTGAGCTCGCGCGCGCTGCGCGCGTGCTTCTTGAACACACTCTATGACAATATGCAAGAACCCACCAACCTCTCAAGCGCAAAAGAACAATTTATGTAACTTTTCAAATACATTTTAAAAATACTTAGAGGCATAATTTTTTAATGAAAATGCACCGCTAGAAAGCCTGAAGCTTAAACTTTCAGAAAAGTATAATAGTTAAGCAATAAAAGTAGAAATAAATAGTATAAAATTCGAATTAAAAAGTAAACAAAAACGCGTAAAGGCTATGGGAAAGTGGAGAAAACAAAAAAATTTTCTGCAACTGTTCATGAATTTTTTAAATATATTAAATCTCAACCCAGAAACACACAGCGGGTGGCGAAGCAAAGTTTACACATTTGGGAAAACAAATCATATAACAGTTTAACAAAATAATTATGAAAAAGTTAAAAATAAGCTTAGTTAAAAAGTATTAACATCTCCAAAATCTCTATGTAATTGAATGTGCGAGGGCTAACAAAAAAATCAAAATGTGACATCTCTTAAAACGCTCATAAAATAAACAAAAGATAATCAAAACCGTTAAAACATGATAAATTCTGAAAGCTTATACTTCAATAGACCTAAATATTGCAATTGATTACCAGAATGAGAAAGTTTTAAGTGATAAAAAAAGTTTCAAAAATCATTGTTTACACAATGCTATTCCTATGGGAAAACGAAAGTTGAAAACTTAAAAAAACACTACTTTTTAAAATGCTTCGTAATTAGTTATAACTTAATAAAAACTTAAAATTCTTGAATGTAAAATGAACTACGTACCATAAAATAGCTAAAACGAACAGTAGTCTGAGTTATCAAACGGTTTTTGATGTATACTGAGCGTCTCAAAAGTGCCAATAATGCCAATTTTTTGAAAATGGCTCAAAAGCAGTACAAAAGTGAGTTGTCTGTTTTTACTTATAAAATACATGATATACCAGGTGGAGAGACACATTATATACCAAAATGTTGGTAATTGCATAGAGATAGTGAATTTTTATTACATGTATTATTTACATGCAGTTTTACATAATGTATAAGCACAGGAAGTCAATGCACATTATCGTATCCGAGAGTCATGGAATACAAAAGGTAGAGAAAGTTAAAAAATTCATAACTCCGGAATTAGTGCACAAAGCAACATAAACTAGGTAGCAAATTAAAGACCATAAAGAGACAAAAATAATAATGTATAGTACAAGGCTCTAGCTTACCCCATTCTTGACAATTTAGTCGATAACTCGTCGATAACGCTGAGCTTTTTCTGAACGATGTTGCCCATGTCAGAGATCTAACTATTTGGTTCAAACAAGGTAGATCTCAGAATGCTGGGGAAAAAAAAACACAAAAAGAAAGATATCTGATTTTTTCTCAAAAAACAATATATTTTTTACTCGCTTTTTATCCCAATTACTAGTAGTTTTACAGGAAATTACAATAAAATTTGACGACGCGAAAATATTTGTGAATTTTGCTCTTTTTTTACGAATCTTTTAACGCGAAATTCTTTTAACACGAAAAACTTTTATCGGTCCCCTCAGTTTCCTGTTAAACGCATTTCACTGTATATAGATATAGATAGATGATCACTGAAGAGCATTTCTCCATAATAGGAATATAAAAACTAATAAACAAAGATATTTAGTGTAAGCAGCTTTATGCTATGACTTTTATTGGTGTGGTTATCACAATTAACTGTATTTTATTTTTGGATATAGGAGGGTGTATTCTAGAATAATCTTTATGTTATTGCATATCCATTTACATTAATGCACAGATGCACTTTATCATAATATATGTGTCATACATATCGAAATATAATATCCTGAAAAGTGTAAAGTGAAGAATCTCCCCGACTAATTATTTTCACTACCTTTAATCCGTTCATTAAAATCTATTGAATCTGCTGGTAGTATCAATATAAGGCAGATGGTTACATATGAAAAAAAATATATATATTGAAAACAAGTAGGAAGCAGGAATTCTGCTTTTTCAAAATTCAGTGTCGACCCCGATGAAAAATAAAATATATATAAATGTAAGTAGTACAAAACATATTTCAGTTTTAAGACTTAAAATACTCGCTTTTATTTTAAACAAAATTACGTCATTTGTATCCGCTACATAATTCCACTTTTACGATTTAGGCTTAAACAACATGTATGGAAAAGTATGCATATGATGTCACTATTGCCGAATAATACACAAACCCAGTAAAAAATGATGTCACCATTCAAGAAACTCGACAATATAATCGGGTATTTAATGATTCATATGCATAAGCATTCATTTGATTGTAATATTAATGTGGATACTGAAAATCAAATATAATATATAATAACCCCATGTTTTATAAGAAATCAATCATTTATATATATATATATATATATATATTAATTTGAAAAATGGGCATTACACATAGAATAATAAAATTACATAATTTTAGCTTTTTGGTAGGAATTAAGAAAAGGCGGAGGAAATAAGTCCACGAATATTATTTAAAATATATTTTTAGAGCTGACGATATTCTTGGTATAACACATATTAAAATTACATTTTTTTTCAGTTGTTATGAGAAAATAACAATAAAAAGATAGAGTAATGTGCCATTTTCCATAGAGTAAAGAGAAAGAATAGAGATGAAGTGTGGGGAGTGGGGGGAGTGGGGGTGACTCCAAAAATATAACCCTAAAATCCGCTACGTTCGGCCCAAGCACAACCACGCAATTTTGAGAAAAAGTAGAAAACTTTTAGTTACACAGTTTTAATTCATAATAAAATGAAATACTACTTTAGAATGCTTAAACATAAGTAGATCATTTTAATTAAGATAAAAAATGTACGATTGATGTTATAGAATTCGGTCCCTGTTCCACATGCTTGTTTTGTTTGGGCCGAATGACGGTATTAAATTTGAGCGATAACCCGCATCATATTGCAAACCGTTTTTAAAGCATACTGCATCTATATTCTTTCTTTTTACTTTATGACTATTTTCCCTTTACTTCCTTTCTACAGAAATAGAGTGCTTCAGTTTCCGTCATCGTTAAAGAAATGGTATTAAAAATTAAAAAAAATTAATATTTCAAAAATAAATTGAGATACAGATTTCAAACGAATAGCATTTAAAAGTACATTTTTTCCTATAAGAAGGTAAAAAAATTAAAAATTTGCGAAGCTTAGACGTTTGAAAAATTGCAGTAGACTTTATTAGTATTTAACCATACAATGACACATCTCCTTCGCGTTGCGGCTGGCTTATGTAACGTAACGTTATTTTTTAGGAACGATACTTTTATTTCTGCCTGATACAAATAGCATATCGGGTGTTTAAAAAAAAAAAAAAGGAAATTTTTCTGCTTTACTTTTTTTTTTAATTTTGTGATTAAATGCCTCTTTTTTGAAATTATCAAAACCAATTTATATAGCACGAAAAAAAAAATTATTCTGTACGCTCAAATTGTTTTGTATGTACTTTAAGTGGAACTTAACAGAAATCGGTTAAAATTCTGCTTATTATAATCTTATAAAAGCTGTATGGGATATCTTAGGCAGATATCCAAAATCTTTTGAAATAATACTTTGTACATAAGGGGCATATGGTAAATTTAATTTAACATGCTAAATATCAGAATAAAGATCAAAGATTCAGATTTCGTTAATACTATTATTTTCTGTTTATTCTGAAGATAAACTGATTACGTTAACAAATGATCATGTAAAATTGACTCTAAGATTCTGGATTTTATCAAAATGTTTTTAAGTTATCGATACCTAATAATGTACATCATTTTCTCCATGTAACTTTTCTGATATTAAATTAAATAACTTTTGAAGCACCACTCAATTTTTCAAACTTATCGTTAAACAATATTGTAATCAATCAGATTTTATTTTCGTTCATGGTGGAGGCCGGTGTAATGCATTTAAAAGGTATTTCTCACATTTGTTCCGTCCTTATAACAATTTTCTTGTTTAAAAGTCTGCTTTAGTGATGATTACAGATTAAATTTCAACAGGATCAAAAATCGGAGGTTTGTTCGCTGATCATTTTTTTTTCTATTGTACATTTTAGTAAAAATTGGAAATTTCCCCGAAATTTCAATAACAAGTAACTATTTATGCTCTTCAAATAGCCATTAAATCGTACGTAGTTTTTGTTAAAGAAAAAAAGGTAAAAAACAATAATATAAGACTGTCCACTGAGGTTCAAAATGAGTGATATTAGCAGAAGTAAGATTTAAAATGAATGTGGATTATGGTAAAAGGTTAGCACAAAACCCTTGGTCGAGTGCAAAACCAGTCTAAAAAATAGGCCTATTATCGCACAAAAAGCTTCCCCATTCAAGTCATTCATATATTTTTTCTTTATTTTTGTTTTTTCTTCTTTATAGGTATTTCAGTTTCCAAACGTTAACTGTAATGTTTCGCACATAAATAATAATTTTAAGTGCTTTACTTATAAGAGTGACTAAATAGCTATAAAAACTAAACATTTGATTTTTAGGGTTAAACTACTTAAAAAGTAAAAACAGAACCATTATTAAATCACTTCTGTATCTGTCTGTCACAGCCATTTTACACGTAAACTATGAAACGTCGAAAGTTCAAATTGGCTGAAGTAATAAAGGCTATTTACTCACATATTTATAGATTATTAACCATTCACAAATATAGTTGGGAAATATGAATAGGGGCCAATTAAGTTACTTGAAATAAATCTTTTCTTTGTATATCGTGTGAAAGCTTTCGTAACGCTGAACTCAAAAATACTTTTCTTTTAATTTTAGGTATGATGTTTTCCGATATATCGTCGAAAATGCAATGCAAAAAATATGCCCCCCCCCCTCTTTTTACGAATCTACGGGAAACAAAATTATAAAAAAATAGTGGTAGTAGAAGTTAATTTAAACCTTGTAGGAAAACTATAGCGATTACTCTATGGACACATAGTTTTGGGGAAAATTGCATTTTTTCCTTACATACAAATTTCGAATTGCGGGCATTTAGCAAAGCTCTTGAGGAACGCTTGCAGTACCTATCGTAACAGAAGTATAAAAGCATTGTTGATAATGGTTTTCGAAAAAAATCGTCGGTAATTAGCCGAGATATTAACCCTTAAAGACAAGGACGGTTTTGACATATATATAATGACAGGGGTGGAGTACTCTATGTGCCATCAGCTTTTAAAACGTAGATAACAACTTGAGTTGGGGAGCGCTAGAGGTACCAATCGTAGCAGACATCTAAAAGGATGGTTGATAATGATTTAAAAAGAAAAATGTCAGTAATTAGCAGCGATATTAAAAATTAAAAGCACGGATGTTTTGAACGTACAAAAAGACAAGAATGGCGTACTCTATGCGCTATGGCCTAGATAACAAATTTAATGATATATTTGTGTAATGCAATGCCCAGTAGTAGTATAAAAGCAATAAATGCAAAACTTTTTAAAAAAGACTAATTTAATTAGAACTAATCAGATAATCTCTATGGGATTTTCGACTAGTTTGCATTGGGTAGATATCTAAATACGCCACCCGTATATTTAAAGATTAAAAACCTATCTGAAAAAACGCGGCACGGAGCAAGTCAGAGATGCATCTTTGCGACTTCCTTTCGAAGCGAACTTAACGCAATACACACTTTAAATTTTGAACAATGGTTTTGTTTTAGATACTAGGGGGCTCAGCCCCCTACGAGCTACGCTCGCCAGCCTCCGTTCAGACACCGCAGTCTCTAAAAGCACGCTAATTTGATTGGCTTTAAAAAGATTTCGAAAGATTGAATTATAACTTAAAAAACAGTGGCGATCTCCCTATAAACGGGTTTCTATTCATTTCTCTTTGATTGGGGAATTTGGCCAAATCAGCTACTGATAAAAGATACAATGGATGCTTCGGTCTTTGATTAAATAATTTTAGTTAAACATTTCAAAATATAAAATGGATTACGTAAACAGAGTCTTTGTCTCCCGGTATTTTTTAACAAAGCGAAAAAAAAGTTTTTTTTAAATAAGACATTTTAAATGTATCGTTTATAATCTGACGTAATTTTTAACAAACTTTTCTTTCTCTTTTTAATATTCACGTGAAAATACTTTTGTTATGAAATGAAATATTTAAGCTGTCCTAACAAAAATAGTTGAAAAATATCAAATAAATGTCTCGCGCAATTTTTTTAATTTAAACTGTTTTGCGATATTATTTTTTGTTCATTGTACGTAATAAGTGTAATGTGACGTAATTTCTCCTATTTAAGACTTCTAACGCATATTAATGAATTTAATATTCTACAATATTCTTTCTCTTTTAAAATTCACGTGTTAATATAGTTTTTATGGCGTAATTTTCAGTGAGTCCCTGTTTTTTTTGTAATTTATGTTTACAATAGTCACGTGTAAATAAATATTTAATTTGAAGCAAACATTACTGGTTGCGCTTTTTATGCAGTTGGCAACAGGTTAAATTAGTAAAATTTTCTGAAATACGTAAAAAATATCTCTCAAAATGCTGAAAATTTGAATTGAAAATAGAAATAAAACCTCAAAAACTGAGTCAAAATAAAAAAAATTAATGCAATCTGCACTCCGGCAAATTCTAACGCATAAAATGATCTAAAAAGGATTACACTGCCATGTATAGTTTTTGCTGCTATAAAACTTTTTTAATGGAACGATTTTGGCCAACTTTAGCATTAAATATCTCTTAAAATAATTCTTCGATTTGAAAACTGTCGGCATCAGCGTGTTTATCAAACATTTCTCTATAATACCACCGATTTTCATATTTTTGTATGCAATATTTTTCTTAATATTAATGAAGAAAGACCTCCGGTCACAAAAAATTCAAAACCGTCGGCGGCGGTAGTTACTTTTTTTAGAATAGAGAGACACTGTAAATTGAAAGATTATTACTCCGCTGAATTTGGGTTTATGAATTGCCAAATGAAGCTTAAATATGCACTACTTTTATTGTCAACGCCGTATTAAGTTAATCATAAACAGGTTAGGTTATGATTTAAAAAAGAGTTATACAATATAGCAATATTTGATACTGTTTAGGGTTCATACCTCTCTGAACTTTCATTGTATATTACATTGTATATTTCATTGTGTATGTCATATATCTGCTTTTCCAGTAGATGCAGCTCTATGTTGTATAGTTTTTTACAAAGTCCTATTATTCTTTTAGCGACAATTGTTTTGTAATAATACAGTTACTAATTAATATACTACTTATTATATGGAACCCTCTGTAAGCGTGTAATACTCGCACTTGATCGTTTATTTTATTTGTTTTGCGCAAAGTTATCATGCAGAATAGATTAAACTTTTCATAAAATTCTTTAGTTATTTTATGGATCGTGTATTTTATATCTGAAGTTGCTTTTTTTATCAGAAAAATATTTAAAATAAAGTTTGAAAGAGGTAACTGAAGGTTGTGAAATAAAGCTTTAATATATATACCGTATATACTCGCGTATAAGTCGAGGAATTTCTGATAATTTTCGGCAAGCAAAATGGGGGTCGACTTATACACGAGTCAATTAAAAAAGAATAAAAAAAAAACTTCGATTACTGCAAAATTTTAAATGAATAATAAAATTATTATATTTATTATGAACAAATACAAATTATGAATAATAAAATATTATATAAAGTATACAGATAATAATAATTTTTCATTGTTTTTTTTTCAATCATTTGCTTTTGTTTACTTGCTACTTTTTCGCATTAGCAAGTGAAATCTTTGGTTTTAATTTGTGCAAAATTGAAGTAAAAAGTTAGGGGTCGACTTATACGCGGGTTTTTGATTTGTTGCAGATCTTGCATTCGGATATTAGGGTATCGATTTATACGCGAGTATATGCGGTATATAAAATATACAAATAATAATAATTTAACATTTAAAAAATTTCAATGATTTGTTTTTGTTTACTTACTACCTTTTCGCATTGTCAAGGGAAATCTTTGGTTTTGAGCAAAATTGAAGTAAAAAGTTAGGGGGTCGACTTATACGCGGGTTTTTGATTTTTTTACAGAATTTGCATTCAAAAGTTAGGGGGTCGACTTATACGCGGGTCAACCTATACGCGAGTATATACGGTATTTTTTAAAAGATGGATTTCATCAAAAATAATAAAATCATTCTGTCTTTTTAGGAAACAAAAACATTTAAAGAAATAATAAAACATACATAAAACCTGCAGCAAAATTAACAAGTTTAGTACCAATTTTATTTATCTATAAGTGAAACCAATACTTTTTATAGTTGGAGGATGTATATTGAATAATATCTTATACATTAAAAAGCTAAGGTAAATTTTTAGTTCAGTGCAAAATGAGCATAATTCCGCATGCGTAAAATTAAATCTATAACTTGTTCAGTTTTAGAGTAAATTAGGAAGATTCCGGTTAGTCCAGTTGTCTACGTCGTCAGTTTAAAGGTGTGAAGCTCTGTAAACAACGCGAGTTTGATCCTCAAGCGGGGTATAATGATTTTGGGATATTTTGGGGGATAATTCATTTCAATAACGTCTTATTTTATTTCAGAAAATCAACTTCTATGATTTCTATTTCTTTATTATAATTTGAATGCTGTATAATTAAATAAAACACTCAACAATATATTTTTTAAATACTTGTTTCATAATAAGAATATTTAAGCTAAAATATATATAATCACCAATTAAATAAATTGAACTGATTTACAAATTTTGCTATATTTTCTGACCATTATGAAGAATATATATGTATGTGTGACTAAAGAAAATTTCAGAACTATAAAAGAAATTTCCTGGATATCCCTTGTTTAATAATTATCCTTCTATATATATAAAAAAAGTTTTGATTTAGAAATGGACCAATGAAAATCTCCGTAGATATTCCGGGTAGATCGGCATCCAATCTGAATGCTTAAGCATGGCCTTAAAAAAAACTGTTGCATACAAAAATATGAAAATCGGTGGTATTATAGAGAAATGTTTGATAAACACGCTGATATAGACAGTTTTCAAATCGAAGAATTATTTTAAGAGATATTTAATGCTAAATTTGGATACAATCGTCCCATTAAAAAAGTTTTATTGGAGCAAAAGCTATACATGAGAATTTAATCATTTTTAGATCATTTTATACGTTATAAGTTCCCGGTGTGCAGATTGTATAATTTTTCTTATTTGACTCATTTTTTGAGGTTTTATTTCTATTTTAAATTCAAATTTTCAGCATTTCGAGATATATATTTTTTAGAAAATTTAGAAAATGTTATTAATTTAAACTGTTGCCAATTGTATAAACAGCGCAAAAATTAATGTTTACATCAAATTAAAAAATTATTTACACGTGACTATTACAAACAGAAAAAAAACTTTAAAATTAGAATTAAATGATTACATGTTAAAAGCAGGAAAATTACGTCATAAGAACCATATTTAGACTTGAATTTTAAAAGAGAAACAAAATCTTAAAATAAAAAAAAAATCATTATTATGCGCTAAACTTGTAAATGGTGGAAATTACGTAATATTTAAAATGGCCAAAAAATATGGTAAAACAATTTAAATTGAAAAATATATTTGCGCGAGATATTTTGAGATAATCTTTTCAACTATTATCGTAAATTCGAAGACAGCGCAAATAATATTTCTTTCTAACAACAAACGTAATTTTCACGTGAATATTAATAAGACAAATAAAACTTTGGTGTAAATTACGTCAGATTTGAAACGATACATTTAAAATTAATTATTTAAAAGAACTATCTTATAGCGCTGTTAAAAAATACCGTGAGACAATAGATCAGTTTCAACCATGTGATCACAAACCTTGCAACAACCCGTGACAACCAGTCTTGGTGGGCAAACAAATAATAATACAGTACCCCATACTCCTACTTCTATTCTACTGCGGTCGCAATACGAACCACTTTGTTCTTGTTTATTAAATTTTTCTTTTTCTAACTTTTGCCATCTAATTTAGTGGAAGATTTTAAACTTAACGAAATAAAATGTCTTCAAAATATTATGAAGAATTGGACACAGATGTCATATACGTACCATATTGGCGCGATTTTTTTCTGACGCCAATGTCTTATACGCAACGGGTACTTAACTTGCGCCAATGTGTCGATATTATGCTTGATACGGTAACCCGGATATTGTTGTTTATGCTGTTGATGTTTTCGCCAAATTGGCGTCAGAAAAAATCGCGCCAATATGGTGCGTGTATGACATCTGTGCCAAGACTTGAATGATACTAAAACTGAAGAACGATATGCTTCCAAAATTAGTGTTCTTTCCGGAGTAGATCCATACAGTTTGAAAAAAAAATGATTTGAAGAAATATGTAGCGGATTTACTCGACGTCAGTTATTTTGACATCGTAAACTATTTAGTTTATGGGCAAAGTTTTTATACTGAGAAAGACTTCAGGTGTTATAAAAGCCTTGAATCTTATAAAAAATTTGCCAGTAACTGGGTAAGAGAAGTGCATTCTTTGAAAATGGGAGATTTTCATCTTGTTATTGGAAAAGTAAACATACATTTCTATGCATGAATTAATAACAAATTCCATGTGATTGTGATTTCATTCATAATAAAAATCGTAAAATTAATTCACACAATATTGCGATGATAACCATCTCTGTCGCCTTTCTTCAAACAATGTTTTCTCATAATATTATCTGTCTTCGGAATGCCTGGTAATGTATAATAGGATTTATTATGTTCCCTGTTCGAACGATTACCGCACATTTTTACAAAAGTCGCTGGCATGGTGATGCGAATAAATGTGATAATTTATGTGATAACACCTGCAACAAGATATAACAATAATGTAAATAATCGCTCACAAAAACTTTGAAATATAGGTTCAGATTTATAAAGTGATTTATATTGTTTCACAACAAAACAACAGCAATGTGATTCACGACGACCGATGTGAAAGTACGAGTCAAAGAAAACTACCAATGTTATTTGTTACCCCCCCCCCCCCCAAGTTTTTCTCTAGAGGTCACGTGCTTAGAGCCGTGACGTCAGCTGAAACTGATCTATGACACTGTTTACTTAATTCATTTTACATTAGTTTATTTTAAAAAGTTTAACTATTTTTTTAATTAAATACGAAAACAGCCATTGTATCTCTTAACAGCAGCAGATTTGGTCTTTAAAATCCCCAATCCAAGGAAAACGAATTGAAACCCGTTTACAGAGAGATCGCTACTGTTTTTTTTTTTTGTTTTTTTTTTAAAATTCAATATTTTTAAAGCCGATCAAATTAGCGTGCTTTTTGGATTTTGGTGTGCCTGAAAATACAAAGGGGGGTTGGCGAGCGTAGCTTGTAGGGGGCAGACCCCCCTAGTATAATATATGAAAATGTAAAATAAAACCCAAGTAAGTAAAAAGTATGTATTACAAACAGGTTTCTCGCTGTCTTTTGACAAACGTTAGCGATTTGGCAAATAAGAAATAAAAAAAACAGTAGCCAAATAAAAAGAAATATCAGCAAAATAGATTCAGCGTGAAACACTGAAAAATCTATCTTTAACCCCGTATTGCATCCATTTTTAGGTGCGTTCGTAATTATATAAATACGTAGCACCTATAGTCGTCGTTCAGTCCGTCTGTCCGTCTGTCCGTCCGCATATAACAGAGCAAAAACTACCCAACCGAATGATCTGAAATTTTAAATATATGATTGTTGCAGAATTTTGTCGAGCCATTTCAAATTTTATGAAAATCGGATGTATAGTTTAATTACAGGGACAGTCAAAAGTTTTTCTTTACATTACGGCCAATGGGGAAAATTATTGCAAGTTCATTTTAATGATGTTACAGCCTTCCGAATGGTCTGGAATTTTAAATATATCATTGTTGCAGAATTTTGTAGAGCTATTTAAAATTTTATGAAAATCGGATGTATAGTTTAATTACAGGGACAATCAAAAGTTTTTCTTTACATTACGGGCAGTATGAAAAATTATTGCAAGTGCATTTTAATGATGTTACAGCCTTCCGAATGATCTGAAATTTTAAATATATGATTGTTGCAAAAGTTTGTCGAGCCATTTCAAATTTTATGAAAATCGGATGTATAGCTTAATTACAGGGATAGTCAAAATTTTTCCGTTTCATTACAGGGAATGGGAAAAAATTATTACAGTGTATTTTAATGATGTTACAGACTATGCACTTACGAAGTGCAAAAAACTATACATTCAGTACAATATGGGGTGCAAAAAATAATTATAAAACTAGCTATAGTACGAACGCACCACATTTGCCACGTTTGACGAGCAATTTCCAACTTGTTTGTATATGTTGTAAAATAACCTAATTTTTTGTAATTACTTATAAAATAAAAAATCGAGTATCCGCTATAGAAACTATTAAATATAAGTACATTCTAAATTTCTCCTACATTTGTAAATGTTTCAGACATTCTATTAACACACTAAATAAAAGTTCAAAACAGCTATTTTCGATTTACCGTTGTGAAATATACGCTAAAAATTGCTATAAGATTTTGATTGTAACTGAAACTGATAGAACAAATTGACGGCCAATGATACTTTATATACGACTAATAAATTGTATGGTAAATTGCTAATTTCAATACCGCATTCCAGCAAAACTTTTCTCAATTTTGAACCTGAGGCGAGTAATTATGTTTGAGTTTTTACCAGCGTGACACCGGTGTATAGATAGTGATTGACTGACACTAGAGAAATACCTATCGCATAATCCTTTCTGTGACTTTAGCAATTGATAAAACGAACTGGTATATAGTCAGTATCTCTATAATGAGAGTAATGTAAATAGCCCGGTGTGATTGAACATGTAAAGCGACATTTATCGTTGAGAAACGCGGATAAGAAACTCGTCTGTATTGGAACACACACTCAAACAGAACAGAAATTGAGCACTCGCAATTTGGCGACTCTGATTGTTCGTTTACTCGCCAAATGAAGCATTTTGTCGTGATTTGGCGCAATGCTGAGCGTTAGCGAGAACCCTGATTACAAATCGTTTGCTTTTAGCATCAAGTTTTAAGTTTATGGTTTTTGAATGAAACTGGTAAAAATAAAGTTCACGAAAACTTTTAACAGTCATGTAGTTAAAAAAGAGAGAAAAAATAACTGTAATTGATTTTTCAAGAAATTTTCAACAGTAAAATTACGCCCAAAATTACTGAGTATTAAATACGTGGAATTTTACGCATTGCTACCTAAGTGTAAACCAACAGAATGAAAAATGTCCAAGAGGTTGGAGCCTTATCGAGATTTAAGAGTAAGTTAAGGCAGGCAGGGTATCGTCCTCGAAGCTAAATGGACGAATTTGAGGAGAGCACTGGAGCGTATTTCCAAGGATCCGGGTTCTTGTGACAGTTTTCACTCAATTGGTTTACGCTTAATAAGTAACGTGAACAAGTTCACGTATATTAATATTTAATATTCAAATTTATTAATATCACGTATATTTAATATTCAAATGAGAAAATATTAAATGCTGCTTTAAAAAGAGAGAGAGAAAGAGAGAGAGGCTGTAGTAACTATAAATAAATACTCTAACTAATAGTTTTAGTTAAACTTGAGATAAAAAGCATACATAATTGGTTATGAATTAAAAACTTAAAATTCTTTCCCTTCATTGAGTAGGTTAGACTGGCAGCACCATTTATCGCCTTAAATCTACAAAAATCACTTGTACAATAATGCAATTCAGCAAGATTTCAATAGTTATTTTAAAAGTTACTAAATAAAAATTTAAGCGTTTTTTTTAAATAGAACATTTAAGTTGTTTACCGTTACATTTTTACGGGTACTATCTAGTATTTATTTTTTTTTTTAGCTAATGAAAATTTTAACAACTTTATCTATCAGAACAGAAATTAGGAAAATTAATACTATAGTACAGATTAATAAGGGGTCCAAAACTCAGTGCTTGTTGAAGATATTTTAATTTTGACGTAAATCTGTTTATCAAACATTCGTGAAATTGCTTATTTTAACAGAATCACAATCTTAAATGTATTTGTTCATGTTCAAAGTTTTCGATGCTCATTTAACCTGAAAATGTTTTGAATCTTTTTCATGAACTCTCATTAATTACAACTTGTATCTGCGACAAAATTTTAAATACTTTTACAAATGCTAAAAATTAGATCTAAAGAACCCTGAATCTTTTTCTGTCATAATTCTTTAAAGCAATTATAACAGAACAGAAACAAATGGAGTATCCTATAAATAGATGGGGACTAATTACTGAAGTGATTAAAGTTTTTAGTCACCTGAACTCAAAAGTACAAGTTCTCAATACCAGGCTCAAAAATAGTCGTACCACCGAAAGGATTTATAATTAACTGCAGTAATGAATGAATTTTACTTTAAATTACATTTATATTTTTTATTTTAACTGAACCATTTTTAGGAGTATAAAAATAGAAAAAGAAATAAGAATTTATCATAAAGGCACATTAAATATTTTCGAACGATATGCCAATCAATCAATCAATAAATAAAATATAAAAATAATTAAACTTTTGGAACCCCATATTCCTCGTTATGTTTTCAAATCCCATTAAATGTGTTAATCTTTTGATGATAAAGCGCTTAGTGGTTTTTCGTAGTGTTCATATAATCTGAATTTTGCAAGAGTCCTATAATCTGAAATTATTCTTTTTTATAAACGCTCAGTAAATCCATTTTATACCTGAAATACTCTTTTGAAGTACTAACTGCTGATAATTAATTAGATCCAAAGTACACACAATTATGTTCTGAACAAAAATCGTTGAAGCATTTATAATTATAGCCAATGGAACATGTGAAAAATAGATGCAATTAATAACTGAAATAATTAAACATTTGTAGCAGTCAGAACTCACTCCGATTACACAATATTTGTTTTAAGCGTAATCCTTATACCAACAAAAAAATGAAGGGTTTTCTACGGACAGATAATAATTAAGTAAAGTAATGAATGTGTTTTACTTAAGTTTTATTTGAGATGCTGACATTCTCGGCGTTACATGAACCCGGAATAATCTTAAGAATACTTTTAAAATGTGTTCAGAAATTTTTCTCCGGAAAGGATTTAGAATTGGGGATCTCATCAGATGCCTCCGGCATCGTGCATCCTCGAATTTATATAATATATTTTTAAACGAATATCTATCCAAGAAAACCTAATAACCCAAGCTACGGAGTCCTTTGGCAGCATACACTCGGATCTGCTACATTGTAAAAAAAGACAGATGTTTCTTAAACTATCAAAATTTACTATAATCACGAACGAAAATATTCGATAATCGCTTCCAAGTAATCCAATGTTCCGAAAAGCTTTTTTTTTTATCTTTAGAAACCTGAGAAAACAATTTGTTTTCGAAATTTAAAGAAGTATTTATAAAAATAAATTTTTATTAGCTGCGTAATTTTCGTAAACGTTTTCGAGTAGCTTTTACAATGCATTAATCATTTCTCTCTACTCGAAAAATCTGTTTTTCGGATGCTATCAGTTCTCAACTTAACATTTCCAGCTGCATAACTGAAACTGTGCATGCAATTGCAGCAGAATAATGTTAATTTTAATGTTAATGTTAATGCTGTTAATTCTGTATGTTGTTAATTCTGTATGTTTAAAAGTTAAACATGTTTGCTGAACATGAAAATATTTACTTGAGACCTAATCGCATCCGAAAAACAGATTTTCTGAGTAGTGAGTGTAAAAAAAAAAAAAAAAAAAAAAAAAAAAAACAGGTTAGTGACTAAATATGTAATTAGCAAGGAAAAGTGTTAAAATTAAGTTCATATTTTATACGTTTTAAGGGGGTCCGGGACACAAAAATCTTAAAATTTTCATTTTTTTATTGGATTAAAAATTTCTCTACCGTTTTCTGCTTAAAATGATGTTTAAATCATGTTTCTATCTGAATTAGAACAGGAAATATTAATTTTTTTGTTTTGGTTTGTTTTCAAAATATGCCTTTCAACCTATGGTTGTCAAGGAAACGAGTTCTTGTGAAATTGCGTTTTTCTTCATGATAGGTTTTTTCACCATTTCTCATATTTAAATTCTTGTAAGTCGAGAACAGTTAAAGATACAGGGTTGAAACTCGAAACATATCTTTTTCAATTATTTTACTTTACTTTTGAATCAGCATATTTGAAAAAAATATTTACTTTTGAAAATATGATTAAAAAAAAAAAAAAAAAAAAAAAAAAAAAAGTTGCACCACTTTTTTTGTAATTTTTTCGTTAAATATTTTTAATTTTTTAAAAAATTGATATTTTTTAAATGCTGGCTCTAAATTAAAATTTATATATTTCTATTTATTTAAATGAAGAAAAATTGAAATTCTATCAATAATATTTCGAGTTTTAACGATTTTAAACTACCCCACTTTTTTAACAAAATTTAAAATTTAAATTTTTTAAAAAAAATATGAGAAGTTTTATAATGCGATTTTAATTACAAATGATATGGTTAACCATCACAAAAAATTTCAAAATTTTAACTCAATAAATATATATTTTTTTTTTTTTTTGAAAATGTTCCCAGACCCCCTTAATTCATATTTTGTCTCACGTGAGCGCTTGTGCATTGATTAATTTTTCATCAGAACATGACAACTAAAGTCGTTATATCAAATAGAAAATGTAATAGAGACAATGACTGTTTTTTTTTTTATCAATATTTATGCTACTAAATTCTTCTACTAGTTTTTCATTTCGTAAGTTTCTTTTCTTAATAATGCGTTCCTTTCTTTTTAATGTATAATTAATTTAACTATCAATAGATTCAAAGCTATCAAACTCGGCATGTCAGGATAATATTTTTAATAGTTAGAACTGATTAATGCACAGTAAAAGGTCCTCTGAAACGTTTCTCAAAACTACGAGTGGCTAATAGAAATTTATTTTTATAAATTCTTCTTTAAATTAAAAAAATAAGTACCTTTGTGAGGTTTCTAAAGATAAAAGAACATTTTTCGGAATCTTGGGTGACTCGGAAGAGGTCATTGTATAATTTCGTACGTGATCACAGTACATGTTTGTAAATTAAGAAACATCTGTCTTTTTTTATAGTATACGCACAATTGGTCTGTGTTTACGTTTAAGACTCCGACAATCATATAGTATTATAATAGACCTTACTTTGATGTGATACGTATGCTCTGGTTTGTTTTTGCAAATGACCTCGAATTTGTGTGATTTTATAATTTTAAACCAAAATCTTTCAGAATAAATATAATGTGTCCAGCTGTCTTGAGATGTATACAATACACATCCTCAAATTTGTAAGATATTGTGTTTTTAAACGAAATTTATCCGAACTATCTTTGAACTGCTGCCTCACTGCCTTCATCGGACATACGCTAAAGCACGATTCTCTTACAACACGAAAAATATACTGAGAAAGAAAAAGTCTATGGCGGTAACATGAAGAGGTTATTGTATATTTTCGATCGTGATTACAGTACATGTTTGTAAATTAAGAAACATCAGTCTTCTTTTTTTTTTTTTTTTTTTTTTTTTTTTTTTTTTTTTTACAGTGACGCACAGCTAGTCTGCTTTTACGTTTAAGACTCCGACAATCTTACAGTATTATAGTAGACCTACTCTGATGTGCTACGTATGTTCTGGTTTGTTTTTGCAACTGACCTACGAATTTGTGTGATTTTATAATTTTAGACCAAAATCTTTCAGAATAAATATAATGTGTCAGCTGTCTTGGGATGTATACAATACATCCTCACATTTGTACAATTTTGTGTTTTTAAACGAAAATTTATCCGAACTAACTTTGAACTGCGGCCTCACTGCCTTCATCAGACATATGCTAAAGCACGATTCTCGTACAGCACGAAAAATATACTGAGAAAGAAAATGTCTATGGCGGTTTCATGAAGATGTTATTGTATATTTTTGTTCGTGATCACAGTGCATGTTTGTAAATTAAGAAACAACTGTTTTTTTTTTGTTTTTTTTTTACAGTTACGCACAACTGGTTTAAGTCTCCGACAATCCTATAGTATTATAGTAGACCTACTCTGATGTGCTAAGTATGCTCTGGTTTGTTTTTGCAAATGACCCTAGAATTTGTGTGATTTTATAATTTAAACCAAAATCTTTCAGAATAAATATAATGTGTCCAGCAGTCTTGGGATGTATACATCCTCAAATTAGTACGGGGCCCCACCAGTGGCTGAGAGGTTCTGCTCTTGAAGCTGGTAGACGGGAGGTGCTGGGTTCGATCCCAATCGCGCCCGTCGGCCTAATCGTTCGGAGTTTTCGTGGTTTTCTTCGAACCTTGGATTTCCAAGCGTTAATACGGGTTAGGTTCCCTTAGAAATACCCCCACGAAGGGCACTCCCCCCTGGGCCTTTATCCCTCGTGCAGATAATTGGCCGTCAAAAATACAACCAACCAACCAATCAAATTAGTACGATTCTCTGTTTTTAAACGAAAATTTGTCCGAACTAACTTTGAACTGCGACCTCACTGCCTTCATCCGACATACGCTAAAGAACGATTCTCTTACAACACGAAAAATATACTGAGAAAGAAAAAGTCTATGGCGGTTTCGTGGTATATTTTCGTTCGTGATTACAGTACATGTTTATAAATTAAGAAACATCTGTCTTTTTTTTACAGTGACGCACAACTAGTCTGTTTTTTACGTTTAAGACTCCGACAATCCTATAGTATTATAGTAGACCTACTCTGATGTGCTACGTATGTTTTGGTTTGTTTTTGCAAATGACTCTCGAATTTGTGTGATTTTATAATTTTAAACCAAAATCTCTCAGAATAAATATAATTTGTCCAGCTGTCTTGGGCTGTATACGTAATTATAAAAGTAATTAAACTTGAAGAATGCTCGAATTTAATTTAAATGACATTGTGTAAAGTACGGGATTTTACTAGAAGGTAAGAATTAAGTAAAACCAGAAAATAATAAGCTTTTACTATATATTTTATTTAAGATATGAAATATTATCATAACAAGCGAAAACATCAGTTTAACTGAGAATTTTATCCACCATTTAATTTTCTGAAAATAATTTTGATAAAAAATATTGAAAGTTAGAAGTAAATTTCCAACTGGGCGAAAAATGTCCGGACCAGGATTCGAACCCGGGACCTCTTGGCTGAAGCCAAGCTCTGACATCTGAGCTATCCCGGATGATTCTGGTCGAACTTTTTCACCCAGCTAACCTTGATGATTACAGCATCTTCTCTGAAACCTGGTTCATCTCAACAGAATAAATCTCAGGTAATGGAACTCCAGAAATCGCTGGATACGAAATTACACTAGATTAATATAACACAATTATTCTAATTGGTAAACAAATCATATTAGATGTAAATTTCCAACTGGGCGTTTTCTGGAGTTCCATTACCTGAGATTTATTCTGTTGAGCTGAACCAGGTTTAGTCCAGATGCTGTAATCATCAAGGTTAGCTGGGTGAAAAAGTTCGACCAGAATCGTCCGCGATAGCTCAGATGGCAGAGCACTTGCGGCTTCAACCAGGAGGTCCCGTGTTCGAATCCTAGTCCGGGCATTTTTCGCCCAGTTGAAAATTTACATCTAATATGATTTGTTTACCAATTAGAATAATTGTGTTATATTAATCTAGTGTAATTTCGTATCCAGCGATTTCTGGAGTTCCATTACCTGAGATTTATTCTGTTGAGCTGAACCAGGTTTCAGACCAGATGCTGTAATCATCAAGGTTAGGTGGGTGAAAAAGTTCGACCAGAATCGTCCGGGATAGCTCAGATGGCAGAGCACTGGCGGCTTCAGCCAGGAGATCCCGGGTTCGAATCCTAGTCCGGACATTTTACGCCCAGTTGGAAATTTACATCTAATATGATTTGTTTACCAATTAGAATCATTGTGTTATATTAATCTAGTGAATATTGAAAGTATTAAAAATATTAACACATCTTTAAGACTACTTCTTTACCATAAGTAAAATAAGTATTAAATGAATAATATGATATTACTAATAACTCGGACAAATAACAAAAGAAATATATTTCTAAAAAGATAATGTTCATATAATAAAGAGCAACACTTTGTATTACTTTCACGAAATCATCGAGTTCTCTTTTCTTTCTTTTTTTTTTTTTTTTTTTTTTTAATAATAAACTTACGTGATAATCTTTTCTATTGGACACAGAGCTAAAGAAGAAGAAAAATGAATCATGCATAGTGATCTTATCAGTCAAAACGAAGCGTATCAGTATTTGAGGAAGATAATACGGCTAGAAGTTTTTACGTACTTCATGACACAAGATAATGATTACTTATTTTTTATAAGAGCATTTTCTATAAGTGTGTCATTGCTAACGAGAATGTCAAAAATTCTTATTGTTTTAAATAAACCTCTGACATAAAAGTATAAAAAGATTATTGAAAATATGTTTAAGTTATTCTCTCTGATTATTTCTATGCTAATACTAATATATGAAAAATATTTGTACGTCTATGTGTGTTTACGCGGTGGCTAGAAAATTATACCGCACGGTCCTAATCCTACAGGTCTAAAATTTGAATGAGGATAGACAAAGGCAAGTTCGAGAGCACATGAGGCTCATAATTTTGATTTTAGGTAGATTTCATATGAAATACTACCTATTACATTCTCCCATATGTTGGAATTTACAAAAATTTTCTGCAGATCTACACCGATCATGAACCCTAGAACGAAAAACCACCCTCAGTAAAAAACTTTATACATATATATATATATATATATATATATATATATATATAATTTTCCTTTGGACACGATAACTTCCATAATTCTGCACAAATCTCTTCCAAACTGATACATAAAATCAGGTGACATAAAATCTCGGTCAAGTTCGATAATGGGCAAAATCGGACAAAGGGGGTGGAAATAGTGTGGGGTTTTGTGAAAACCGAAATAAACCCATAACTTCATAATTTCTGTATATATCAAATCAGTTTAAAGTTTTTATTACTTCTAAAAGTTGGGCCAAAAATTTATGTATCACAGATTTTTGATAACATTTAAAAAATGGGCTCAAGGGGCTCAAGAAATGGATTTTTAGAGAGAAAAAAATTCATAACTTTGCCAATTCCCAAGATATCAAATCCAATCAAATTTATTATAAATCTTCTTAATAATGTGTACAACGTTTATATTGAGAAGTTTTTGATAGGGCTAATTCATACCGCAAAAAAATTAAAAATGAAAAAAAAGGAGAGTTGAAGAAGCAAAAGATATAAAATCCCCATGAATTTATAATATATCTCCTTAATATTGAAGAGCAAAAGATATAAAATCCCCATGAATTTATTATATATCTCCTTAATATTGTCTACAACATTTATATTGACAAGTTTTTGATAGGACCAATTCTTACAGCAAAAACAAATTAAAAATACATAGCGGTTGAAGAAAAAATCATCATATTAAGGGTGTATTCAAATCCAAACTGCTCATTTTCTGACTCATTTTTAAATTCATTTTTGCTCTCAAACGCATCCAATTAGTAGATTCTGTTATTCAGATACTATATAATGTACCGTAAGGATTGATTTTCTGATAGAGGCAGAATATATTTCAAAAAATGATGTAAAAGTGGGCATTTTGAACCGAATTTCCCGAAGTTATTGTGTTAGAAACGAAAAATATTTTCCTAATGGGGCCATTCCACGCAAAATGAGAAAATTAGCTATGGCAGACATGTGACAGATTTTAATGAAAATCAGTATATAAGTAGATCATATCTATTTATGAGTAAAAGTAAAATAATTGATTTCAGGATTGTTTATTTAAGCATTAAAATTTACATTAAAAGTGAATGCAAAATCGAGGTTTTGTCTACATGTTTAAAATTTCAATTTCGATTATTAGCCTTAGGAATGGAAAGACTATATTTAAAATTAATTATAATTAGGAATGAATAATAATTAACAAATTGGCGTAAGTTAATAATTGTATTTTTATTCCGTATTGAGAAAAAAAAATATTTTTGAAAAATTTTGAGGGAAAAATGCAATATTTCTATTGGTCCTTTACACATTAAGGACAGCTCCGACAAGATTAAAATTGCTTGACCTTATAGCTAAAAGAATATATTTTAAATATCGAAAGTTTCATTCTTGCCTTTTTATTCCTTAATGAGAACAAAAATAAATAGTAAAAAATGTTGAGGGTAAAATACAATATTTCTATCACTTCTTTGTAAGTGAAGCAAAGCTTTATTAAACTTTTAAATTATTTGATATTGTAGATAAAAGTGTATATTTTAAACATAGAAACTTTTATTCTTGATTTCAGTTTATTTTTGCCTCAAGAATATTTTAAATTTGAGTAGAAAGAAATGACTGACTATGAAAAAACTATATATTAATTCTAAATCCAAATAAAAAGAAACTAGATGGCAGCACTAAATTTGTTTTCCCATGAAATCTTTCAATATTTTAAGAGAAGCGCGCGAATTCAAAAAAGAATAGCGAATGGAATGTAGACATTACTATTTTGAACCAATTTTTGTTATGTTAGGAATCAAATGGCAATCTTGTATATTTTTTTAGCATATCATGGACTTATTAATCTTTATGTCTGTGCAATATTTTTAATGCTGGACCTGTTTTTTATTTATTTTTTGTTCATACAGAAGAGTAAAAATGATGATTTTGTATTTTTTTTTTTTTTTAAGTTTCTAAGTTTTTTTTTTTTTTTTAAGATGAAGGGAAAAAATGGGGACTTTCAAATTTGGGGAATTCGATCTCCATATGTCATACTACATCAGGCATTAATTTAACAGAAATTTTATAATTCCTTTGATTTTTATAACGTTTCTAATTTTCTCAAAATTTACAAATTTTCAATTTTTACAACCAATTTATAAATAATCATGGTGTTACTAGATTATTATTGCTCAATAAATAGGAAGATAATTTTTCAGAGGTTACAAAACTATAAGAAAAATTCATTTCTGTTAAATAGTTTTCAAGATACAGAATTTCAAAGTTGCAACTTTGTACGATTGCGCACATGTCATTCTATATCACAAGTTTTTTAAATGTCCAAAACTGCTAAAAAAATTATTTTTTGTCAAGTTATTTTGCTGAGCATTACTTGAATAGGAATTGAACCTCTGCATCGAATTTTAATAAAATTCGTTAGTATGTGGCCATGACTTTTTAAAAATTTTTGCTCATTTTACGTGGAATCACTCACGGAGAAAATAATTATTTATAAATCAAGTTTTAATTAACTGATCGAAAAATAAAAACACAGGTCGTTTATAAATCTCTTCAAAAATCACGTCAGCAAGTTTCATATTTTTTCTATTAAAAATGAATCTGAAAATGTGCAAGAAAATTTCGAGTTGTTGAGCAGGGGAAAGTATTTTCTTGAATACCGCTTTAACAAGATTCTGATAAAACCAGCTCTTATATAAAAATGAAATAAAACCTCGTCAAAACTTGGCAGATAAAATTGTTAAAGTGGGTATATCTCTAATCATGATTTAGTTTTTGTATACTTAACTTTTGTACACTTACTTTTGTATACTTAAAATTAGTATACTTAACATCGAAATCTACCTCCGCCTATAGGCCGGGCCGGCAGGGATTTTTTTTTTTTATAAATAACGAATACATAATTTTAAGGGATAATGAACATCACAAAATGACGCGTGGTAGCAGTTGTCGTCCGGTTCAAAACGGTATTTCCTATAATCTTTCAAAACAGATGAAAGAAGCGGGGGAAAGCGATCCTTATTTAGAGTTTTGATCTGCCGCATCTGATGCTCAGATCAAAATAGAAAAAAAAAATATATATATGTATATAATAACGATGAAATCGCAAATATATGAACAAATAGTAAAATTTTAAAGATGAACAAAATATGAACATAGGAAACAAGTATGTAAAATAGGAAACTATGAATAACCCACAGAATCTATGTATATCCAGTTATTCTGGTTACTTCCCCGATGGTCATGGTGTTATTAGTTTAAAAAATGATATTAAGCTTAAAAAAAAAAAAAAAAAAAAAAAAAAAAACATTTTATAAAATTTGATTTTCTACTTTTTTTTAATCAACATATGAATGAGACTTTACGTCTGTTTACATTTTTTTTTTCAATTGCTTTCTGGGTCCATACACGAAAAAAAACAAAATATACCCACTTATTTATAGCACATTTCTAATGATGTTCAGAAGAAAAGGAGACGTTTAATAATATTTATGTTTTTTAAGGAACTTTTGGTCACAATTAAAAGTTTAATATACCGGGTGTCCTAAAGTGCGCTGACTGAGTTTAAAATTCCATAACTTGGGAATAGTGGCAGTTATAAAAAAATTTCTTGCAGGGTGATTGTGTAACATGCCATCTAGTGCGATTCTCGATTTTAGTTTAAAGTAGCATCGCTAAATGACGCAACAAGCAATAGACGCTAAATCGGCGCCCGATTTTTGACCTCTTTCTTATCTCAGTATTGATGAAAAGAAGGAGGTTAAACATATGGAGTGGTTCTCAATCCCAATCTCATCTTTTTTCTTAGGGTCCCACTTCGTATATTTAACATCCTGCTTTCGCATCAATACTGAGAGCAGAAAAACGCCAAAAATCGGGCTCCGATTTTGCCCGCAGCGCCATCTATAGCCTGCTATTTTACACTAAATTCGAGAATCGTAGCAAAAAAGAACTCCTGATATCTTCAATATCCCTGCTGCAAGATTTTATTTTTAATATGTCACTATTTGCAAGTTATTGAATTGTAAAAATAGTCAGTACATTTTAGGATACCCGGTTTATAAATGTCAGATCGCTGTAATCAGATCACTCCTTAGTTTGTTCGATGGATTTTCGATTAAAAATTTAAAATCATACAATACCTAGGTTTTAGGCTGCCGAAGCCACTGAGGGCCCCAGCAATAGGTTCTTTTGAAAAGATTTTCTTAAAAAAAGATATATAAAATTACTTAAAAAAAGATATATAAAAATAATGCAACACTTATTTTAGATAAATTTAAGATTGTATGACTTGGCCGTGCAACGCCGGACGGGTCAGTTAGTATATATATAAAATTCCATAAATTATATTTTGATAAGAATTGCAAATATAAAGCTAGATATTATTCCTGTAAATCTAAAATTCATATACTACTGAACGTTCAGCTTCAGTTAAAAACACACCTAAAAATGAGAAAAACACGTATACACACAGAAATTATCACTCAAAATTAAACAGTTCAGTATTCATACAAGATAATATTCCTCGAAGTTTTTGTTTGCTTTAGGAAATAAGATGGAGATTGCATACTTTTTATGACAAACTGTTTTACTATGAAAGTATTATTTTTCATATTAGTATTTTATGAATATCTCATTTGTATTTGACTCAGAAATTTAGGTATAAAATCATATCTAAAGGGTACTCTTTTATTTTAAAAGTATGAGGAAGTTTCTAAAAGAAATTGTGAGCAATTATCCATCCAAGGATTTTAATTGAATATATGAATGAATGGAAATAATATAGATAATTCCTGATATACTTATCATAAAAATAAAATTGCACAGTGGTTTTTAACACGTTCACGCAGGCGCGGTGGATCACACTCGACTGTCTCAGAGCTGCCATGTCTTCAGCTTTGTGGCTACCAGTATTTTAGTACAGAAAATGTTGTTTTATTTAAGGGACTGTGCATATATAGCGTTATCAACTTTTTGGAAATTTTGGACCCCCTCCACCCCTTTACGATATCACACGTTATCATCCCTCGAAGCCCCCCCCCCCCCCGGTAATAATATCGTTATCAATGTATAAAAAAATTTTAGATTTTTTTTTTTCTTTTGCTTGGAGTGATATACAAATATGGTTGCATTTATTTTTTGCATACTTTATTTATTCAAATGAAGAGAAGTCAATAAAATAACACTTTATATATGAAATAACTTTATATGAAATAATACTGAAACGAAATAGTTACGATTTAAAAGTATTCAATAATATATTTTTGTTACACAATGCATTCAACGTAATAATATCTTCTTGCAACTTTCCCGCAGGAGCTAGGGTAGACAAAAATTTTTATCAACAAAACAGGTGGGCAACGTTCTTTCTATTTTATTTAGTAGTAAACACAAGTTCCATTTCAAACATACTTTGCATATGGTTTGTCGAACAGTGGATTATATATGCATACAGAAAAATAGGAATTCCAAAGGTTGGGGTTTTCCACATTTTGGAATTAAATAATTTTATAATCATTTATTAATTTTAATAATAATTTTTTTATTTTCATAAAAGTAGAAAATAGACTAAAAAGATAATTGTAACATGCGTTTATGGCAATTGTAAAAGATAATCGTAATGAATGTACTATTTTGATGTAAAGACCAAGTTACAAATAAAAAGAGAAAATTTTGGTTTGATCAGAAATGATAACGATATCAAAAGTCCAACCCACCCTCCCCCTAGAGATATCTTACGATATCATGCGTCAGACACCGCCTCCCCCCTAAAATGATAACGTTATATATGCATAGCCCCTAATTAGAACAATTGGGCGATTTGAAGGAACAACATTTTCTCTAAAATAACAGTGGTATGTAAAAAGCCGGAGACTTGCCAACTCTGAGACAGTCAAGTGTGACCCACCGCGCCGGCGTGAACGTGTTAAGTGACTAAACAAAATTAAATTTCTATAAACGGGTTCACGAGCTCACCGACCGTAAGGATCTGCCTAATTTCTTAAAGTTAAGAAAAATCATTGCAAACTCGATTTTATATAATCCAGCATTATCGAATCTTGATTTCTTTGAAACTTCACATTTGAGCAATAGCGACTTTTTATGAAAATGAAATTTCATATTTCATTTCAATGTTTAATGCTACAATAAAGCAAACGTGTATGTTAAAAAAAAAATTCATGGAGTTATTAAACTTTAAAATAGCGCTTTATTCATAAACATATAGAAACAAACAACTAGAAGACACAAACACGAAATAAAAAGGAAGATATTTGGGTTAGAATTTGACACAAAACCTACTGTATTCAAAACTGATTTTTTTTAAACAACCTTTGAATGTTTTTGGAAAGCAATAAATAAAAAATATGTAGCATATGTAACTTAGGAAAAAATTAAAACAACTTTCAGATTTATTTTTCAAATTTTTTGTTTATAAAATTGTATTTAGTTAAGCAAATAAAATCATTTTTTTAAATAAATTTAATTTTACTTTTTTTGCGATTCCATACAGTATGTGCTAAATAAAATCCGTAACAGGAAATGTAACATTTAGGAAATAACAGGACATACTTTTTCGAATTTTATGTTATGTTTTACTGGCACTTAATTTATAAATCTATATATTCTATTGTATCAATAATAAAAACTAGAAATATCAAATTTGAAAAAAAATTAAATCTTTTATTTGGAAAATTAATGAACTGCTTCAAAATATTTCATATTTGTACGTTCCAATTTTTAATCTCATAATCCAAAACAAACACATTTTTAGAATGATGTTTGTACACAATTGAAATTAGAATTGTTTTTAGGTTTTATGTAATTTCAGAATCTTTAAAAGTTAGCGTACGAAGATAAAAGGAAAATTTCATACAGCGTTTTTTGACAGAACTACAAAATATGACAAAAGAGAGTTATTTTTCCATCTTTTAAATAACGTAAAATGTGATAAAATTATCAATAACCCAGATAGAGATATTCAATTACAATACTTCCTAAAAGACAACGATGAAACTATTATGTTATTGTGATTAATGGGTTCCATTAAAAAACAAATATATTCAGTGACGATGGTGACATTAGCAATTGAATAGAAGTCATCGTACATTATCTTATGTATTTTGAAGTTATAATAATAATGTTTTTTTTTTTTTTTTTTTTTTTTTTTTTTTTTTTTTTTCATGGATGTATTTTATTTATCATTTAAAACATATTTGCAAATGGTAAACTAAATCTTTACTTTCAAATGTCATACTGTTTTTCTAAGACGACTATTTTCACGAGCAATTTTTGATATATTTTTTCTAAATCAATTCATGTTGGTGTTGAGGTTGAAATAACAATCGAGACAGAAACAAGACTTATTACTAATTCAAAATAGATTTCTAATTAAATATGTACAAAGAAATATTTTAAGACACTCATTTAGAAAATTTTCTTTTGTCATGTAAAATACTTTTATGAAAGGGATATTTTATTTATTATATAAATGTGATTTTGCTTATTTATTACCTTATTGTACGGGGAATCTTCAAATATTAACACTTTCTAGGCAGGCGACATTTGCAGTGTTTTTGATTATGTATCTTGCAAACAAGTTATTGCGCACTACAATCAACTTTATAACATGTTTCTCAATCAAAGCTAAGCAAACGATAAGTACAAGGCAACCTCGATTATCCGAGCTAATTGGGACCGCTAGTACTCGGATATAGGAAATCTCGGTTAATAGAAATTGTGTATAAAAACTCGCCATGCTCGCGAATTTAACATCTCTTACAATAATAAACAATAGAGCGTTTTTCAAATGATAAAATAAACATATATAAAGTTATGTTTTACAGCTCAACAAATTTAAAAATTAAATCAACTGCTAGTAATAAATTTCAAAAAGCAAATTGAATTTTTTTTAAACTATACTAAGTTAAATATTGAAAGTACTTTCATACTGAATGCACTTACAAAAATAAAACAAATCTCAAGGAAATATTTTTTTTAAATTTTATTACATTAATTTGTAAATTTATATTATTTACATTAACAGAGGATTCACAAAAAAGAGGGCAAACACAAGAATGTCATGAAACGCAAACGAGAAGAATCTCATGAAACCCAAATGTCTATTGTCAGAGTCGCCAACCATCCCCCTACTGTCGCAAGTCGAGTGTGTGTGTGTGTGGGGGGGGGGGGTGTAAATATCCGATAACACATTGAACCTGGTATTCAATAGGCCCACACAGTCACTGGAAACAAAGCATTGTTCGCTGTTGACATCTCAGGGTGCAATATTTCTTGGAAGTTGGGTGCTTTTGAGGGCAGAAGAGCCTGTAGCACGGACAGTGAACTAAAAAGTGTGGTCTTTTCCATTTTCAATGCTCATGCACACACAAAAAAAAAAGACTTCGTTATCGGCTTGATTAATCGAAGCGCGGTTAATCGAGGTCCTACTGTACAAGGACATTCTTTTCACTATAAAAATTTCCTTATACTCCTAGTAATTACTGTCAACATTTGAAAATCCGCAATCACTATAAGGATAATCTTTTAACCTATCAGCAGTAGTGACAAATCAGGCAGGGTTTTTCTTCTTGTTATTCTTGTTCATGTTTTTGTTGTTGTTTTTCTGGGGTTTTCAGAATATCTGATATTTATGAGAAAGTTTGAATATTTATTTTTCTTTGCATAATAATAGATATTCTATAAATAAAATAAAAGAAAATTACTACTCAAAATGTTCTGTTATGAATTTGGAATAATATTCATGCAACTGAGATACAGTCTCCCGTTTTCAACGTTTGTTCTATACAGGATTGTGAACGTAGTCACCCGATTGCACAGCATGAAAAAAAAAAAAAAAAAAAAAAAAACTTTCAAAAATAAAAATAATTTAAAATAAGTGAACATCTTTTCTTTATAATGTTTCTTTAACTCTTTTCACAATATTGTAAATTTTTAAGCTATAATTCCTAGCCTTATAAACGAAAACTATGTTTTTTTTTTATCTTTTTAGAAAAGATAATTTTGGCGTTTTGTATTTTCACAAGCTTTTAAATTTAAATTATGCCTGCAAAGATTTAAAAAAAAAGATTTTGAACAGCCTTTTTTTTTTTAAAGCAAATGCAGCTGAAAAAATGTAAAATGCCAGCTAGAACCATTGTCCCATATTTCTCATACAAAATCTGAAAATGTGGTAAAAAATGTCATTAACCCAGATAACAACCTTCAACTAAAATGTATCATATAAAAAAGGTGACTCCTGTTTTATATGATTAACGATCTCCATTATAAAGAAAATGTATTAAGTAGTGACGATGATTTCAAATAAAAGTCATTGCGTTTTATCTTTATATTTCAAAGTTATTTTAATAGTGTTTTTTCAGATAATCATTTAATTTTTAACATACTATTTTTGAAGGTATTTAGGTTTCTTTGACTGTATGTGCACGCAGAAACGCTTTACATGTTTCCTTATTTTTACAACCAAATCTAAAATTCTAAAAATCAATTCGTCCTGGTATTTAACACTTTTAAATGTACATTTTTAATAATAAAATATTAACTCATATAGAAGCAATAATAATTACTAGCCTGTAGACGCGTAATATTATTAGAAGACGTACTGTTAAGAATAATTTTGAAATGTTTGTATTTCTTTATTTTTTATTCATGCGTTTAAAAATCTTTCTATAGTCTTTAAAAATAATTTTGCATAATGTATGTATTTCCGCCTTTTTTTTTCTTTGCTGTGTAAAATAAAGTTCATGATAGAAAATTCATAATACATAATGTTATTACCGTTTTGCATATTCATGGGAATTTACTTGTCACTTGAGACAGAAATCTTCAAATGTTTCTAAAACATTTAAAACGCATACAAATCTTAATTTTAAAATATATAAACGCTGAAGATATAATGAATTGCTTCAAAATATTTTAATGTGATAATTTCATGCATCATAAAACGAAGCTAAATAAAAATTCAGTGACTTTTTTATCTCTTTGTACACGTTTGGAGCTGAAATTTAATAAGCTTAATGTAATTTCAAAAGCTTTATATGTTTATGTACGAAGATAAAAGGAACAAATCGAGCAGCCTTTCTTGAAAGTTAATGGTGCGACAAAGCATAGCAACGACAGCCATTTTCTATTTTTTTCAGACAATATCTGAAATTATGCGGTATAAAATAGCATTAACTTAAATGGAAACGTTCAACCAAAATGCATGGGAAAATAAATGATGAGATCCTTATTTTTCTATGATTCATGAGCTAAATTTTAAAACAAATGAATTCAAATATTCTAGTGCAATTGAGTAAAAGTCATTGCATTTTATGTGTATATATTCCGAAACTTCTCTATTTTATTTTATGTATGCATTACATTAAAAAACTAGTATGTTGTGGCCATCACAAAACTTTCTTCTATATAAATCACGTCAATTAAATCATTTAATTAGTACAAGAAATAACAACGATTTAGCACCAATTCATATCAAAGTATATCTGAATTTGAAGTTGGATGAAAATTCGCGCATTAGTAGTGTTATGTTGTATTTTATTTTGTTTTCTAATCTTAGTATATAAATGATGTATATTAAATTCTTAAAGTTAAATGATAAGTTACGTCCTTGGATCTTTAATAAATATATACATTGATTTATTAATATACAAATATTTTAGCCTTACAATTTATTAATACTTGACTCTGTAAATGATTAAAATTTCTATTAAATTTCAATATAGATTCCACCTTTTATTTAAATCATAAACTAAATATATCCGTTGCGTTGTGTTCCTAACGGTGCTCATATGAAATCTTATAATATTTAGGGTTTTTATTTTAAAATACTTGAAAAGGCTAGTCGGAAGTTAATTAGTCAAGCGACCATTTATTATTTTAAAAATAGTAACAATAACTTCAAATTAAAATACTAAATCATATATTATTTAGGAATATTTTATTTAAGTAATTGATATCATGGATAAGTGGTTTAATAAAAATAACATTTTTACAAATCAGCAGCGAAAATGATTAATATAATAAAACTAAAATAAAGCATACTAGATTAACGGAGCTCGGGTGGTTCCTTTAAATTATTTCATATTTCAAAAAACATACTTAAATATAAAGTCAGGAACTTACCAGGAGTTGAGCAACTGGTTTCCACATATTAAAATACACTAAAATATCCGTAGTTAAAGGTCCCATTAATTGTTCAAGAAAAATGTTCCTTTACACATAAATGTCATTTCTAAAACCATCCTTAGTATCATCGCACAAGATCCGCTCCTAGTAACAGTCTATAACGGTTTCTAATCAATCTTCAGCAGTCCCCGAAAAACAACATCCTTCCTCCAATGCATCTTTCTTCTCCTGGAACCGCCCGCTATACGCACAAGTACATCTGGATTCTGTCAAAGGCAATCTTCCCGTTTAGGCATATAAGTACAAATTTGCATAAAATCGCTGGAGATTTTTCTTTTCTTAATTAGTTATTCATAGATTGCAGGAGATGCTTCTTTTCGTAATTAGCTGTTCATAAATCGCAGGTGATACTTTTAAGATTCTTCATCGCTTAGCTCCATCACTGCCTCCTTTTAAACCTCCATTGTTCATAAGTTACTACGTTTCCTTAGAGGGGCATGTATTTCAAAGCGTCATCGTGAAAAGCCTGCGAGAGCGAGCGAGAGAATCCTCATTTTCCAACGTACGGCCCTACCTCCGCATTCGCCGCTGCTCAGCGAGAAAAAATCCACTCCGTCCAAAACCCGATTTATTTCTCCCCCGCTTTTGCTCCTGGATCATCCTCCATACACTTCCCCCTCTCCCCCTCCTTTTTTTTATTTTTTTTTCTTAATAGTAAAGACAGGAGGTACCCAAACACAACTTAACTTTTATTGGCTAAAATTATCTACGCTCCCTCTGACGCCATGAGAACGCTTGAATTTTTAAGTAACGCTAACCTCTTTTAACCCCACTAAGGTGCACAAATATCCCGGACATTCGCCGCCAAATTTATAGTTTTTGAAGGACTAACGAACGTCAAACCTAGATTTCCCCTCTTGAGTTTATTGCTGCTAGGGTCAAAAGCACAGCCGAAAAGTGCGGAAATATCTTTCTCATCCGTTGAAATTCAATATTTTCATCCGTCTTATACCCAACTGTAAACACATATCTAACCACCGTTCTTTCTCTGCAATGAGAAAAACAGAAAACTGAGACCCCTCTATTTATCTAAACATGGACCCTCCATCGAGAAAATAACATATATTGCAGCTGTGTTACATTCCTTTCCCAGTGTAAATTTTCTAATATTCCCAAACCCCTTCAAACACATCATAACAGTTCGAGAGAGAGAGCTATAGCGGAAATTCTGAAAAATGTAGCGTAGCAGCGCCACCTGTTGAGCTATTTACACCAAAAATAAGCAGCTCTAAATGATATCAAGGTATACCTGAATCTGAAGTTTGTTGAAAATCCAAGCATTAGTTCTTGAGATAAAGTTATTGCGGAAATCGCAAAAATACAGCATAGCAGCGCCACCTGTTGACCGATTTACACCAAAAATTAAACAGCACTAAGTTTTACGTCAATTCATGTCAAGAACTAACTAAATCTGAAGTTTGGTGAAAATCCGTGCAATAGTTCTTGAGATACAGCTCTTGCGGGTATCGTGAAAAATGCAGCACAGCAGCGCCACCTGTTGGGCGATTTACACCAAAAATTAAACAGCACTAATTTATATCAGTTACTAACGGAATCTGATGTTTGATGAAAATTCGTGCATTTTTTCTTGAGTTAGAGCTATTGCGACAATCATGAATAATGCAGCATAGCAGCGCCACCTGTTGGGCGATTTTCACAAAAAGTAATCAGCACCAAGCTATGTCCTGGACTAACTAAATCTGAAGTTTTATGAAAATCTGTGCAGTAGTTCTTGAGATATAGCTATTGCAGAAATCGTGAAAAATGGCGCATAGCAGCGCCACCTGTTGGGCGATTTTAACCAAAAAGTAATTAGGTCCAGTTTATATCAAGGTCTAACTAAATATAAAGTTTTGTGAAATTCCGTGCATTAGTTCTTGAGATAGAGCGCCCACAAAATTTTTGTCACATACAGACTCACAGGGTGACAGAGTGACAGAGAGTATCACAGACAGATATTTTCTAAAAACCATCAAATCGTGTTCTGGGCATTCTAAAACGTATAAATCCGTCGAAAACCGGAAGTCGAAATTTTTCACGAATTCAATACTTTCTTCTTGTAAAGATAGAAGAAAGTAATAATATATAGTGAAATATTTAGTTTTGGTATGGCTATATGAGGGCGTTAAACTGACTTGTCCCTTTCTTTAACATTTCCCAACGTAGAAGAAAAATATTTATATCTTCAGTTATTTTATTTATTTAATATTTGTTTGTTTTTTGTAGTCTGTGGTCTGCCCGTACTATAGTTTTGTAAGTATAATCGGAATTCTCTGTTATGCCGATACATTATAATACTCTACCACAGCAAGTTCTCCATTGAAAAGGCAGTATCTAGCATTTCTAGTTTGTGTACAGGGACACTCAAAAGAATTACGTTGCATAGCAGTCTCCAGAGTGAAACAGTCTTCAACGTATTTTAACGATATTTAACTGTTCCAAACATAACAAGTTGAAAATTGCTCGTCAAACGTGGCAAATGAGGTGCGTTCGTACTATAACTAGTTTTATAAATATTTTTTTCGCCGCATATTGTACTGAATGTATATTTTAGTGCACTTCATAAGTGCCTATCCATTTTCATTCTGTTCGAAAGGCTGTAACATCATTAATTTGCACTTGAAATAATATTTTCCCATTGCCCGTAATGTAACGGAAAACTTTTGACTGTCCCTGTCATTAAACTATACATCCGATTTTCATGAAATATGAAATGGCTCGACAAAATCTTGCAACAATTATATATTTATAATTTCAGACCATTCGGAAGGTTGTAACATCATTAAAATGCACTTGCAATAATTTCTTCCCATTGGCCGTAATGTAACGGAAAACTTTTGACTGTCCCTGTAATTAAACTATACATCCGATTTTCATAAAAATTGAAATGACTCGACAAAATTATGCAACAATTATATAGTTTAAATTTTAAATGATTCGGTTGGGTAGTTTTTGCTCTGTTATATGCGGACAGACGGACAGACGGACGGACAGACGGACGGACAGAGGACGAACAGACAGACGGACTGAACGACAACTATAGGGGCTACGTATTTATATAATTACGAACGCACCTAATAAAACTGATGTGCAATTCTCACGCACATAAAAAGGCATTCCCTAAAATATGGAGTATAAGACATCTATACAGGGTGTATCTGAAATGCTTCAACAAACTTAGTTAGGGGGATGATAGTACTCATCAGGACGAACAAGAAATGCAATGGAACATTGGGTCACAAACCACTTATTGAGTCACAAATACAGTCACCCTAACTGAAGTCGGTTTGTCGGTCAGAATTTTGCGAAAAATTAAAATATTGCAATAAAATTGTAACGATAGGTACCTTATTTTGTATTAAATGTGATAACATCACAAAAAGTTCTGGAAAAACAGGGTACTCACACAATCGATGATACCGTATAAACTGATAATCACAGTCCAAAATGGGGAGCGTCCAATGCATACTGCTGACGCGTATAATGGAAACCTGTACCACTTTTTTTTTTGTGATGTTATCACATTTCATACAAAATAAGGTACACATCGTTACATTTTTATTGCAATATTTTAATTTTTTCGCAAAATTTTAACCGACAAGGCGACTTCAGTTAGGGTGAAACACTGTATTTGTGACTCAATAACTGGTTTGCGACCCTATGTTCCATTGCATTTTTTGTTTGTCTTGATGAGTACTATCACCACTCTAAGTTTGTTGAAGCATTTCAGATACACCCTGTATATATATTTCTCTTAAGTGGCTCTAAAATAAGGCTGAATTTATTGCTTGACGTTTGGGAACAACCGCAGTAACACAATTAATTTGCCTTATTACATTCCACCAATCAGAAGCGTGATTTCACCTCTGAAACTCGCGTCATATTTTTAAAAAAAGTTTCAATGGTTTTCATAAAATGTAAACATATTAAAACGATTCCGTTTATTTATGAACTAATTGCATAAGAGCAGAGCGCAGGTTATTTACTGATAAAAAATATTAAATAATCAGTGTTAATAAAATGACACTGAATAAATAACTTTTCATAGTAAGCCAGATGTAAAACGAAATGTTTCCGATGAAGATAAAGACGTCATTCGAAAAACACAAGATGCATTTTCATCTATGAATTAAAATATTTTACTATAACTATGTGAGTGATGATGTCATATTCCTGATTCTTATTCCTGCACATAAATAGACACTTGCTATTTATTTAGAGATTCTTGGTATACAAAACTAAAATATTTCTGAAAATTACATAATTTCCAATTAATTAAAATGAATATTTAATGAAACTGAGGAATTTTAAAAGAATTGCTTAAATGAGGCTCTAATCTCGGAAGGGATGAATGGTTTAGATGGTGAAAATGATGTCATATTTGAAAGAAATTATTCATTCTCATATGGACCCCAAAAGTATCCTGGCCCCCGGTAGAATTGTTTCAAACAAACAGCCGGTTTCTGAGAAAGTTTTGCATAGTGTGAAGGATTACCTCCCAGAAGATAGCGCTGTAAAAGCCAGGAAATGCACAGGAGTGGTTTTTTAGGAACTACAAATGACTTCATGAGCATTTAGAGTTCATATAAAACTGGAATATTTTAGTACGATTTTGTCAATATGACGTCCTATTCACTAGCATTTACATCTAATTCAGAAAATTAAAATTCAGAGCAGGAGCTGTTTTTATACACAGTGCGACCTTTTGGTAGATGTAAGAATAGAAATGGCCATTGGTTCTTTATACGGTCAAGTAATGCATTCAGAAAATGAGCTTTTTGATCAAAAGTTTCTTTTAGATACATCAGAAAACATGTGTTAACGTTTTGTTAACTTGCCAAGTGTCTGAGACATGTTGTATTTTTCACGTCGAATGAACTTTCGATAGTGTCTGTTGATTTATATTGAACTATCCTGGTATCAGATAGTGTTTTTCCGAGAGTTTATCGAAATAAATTCAAGCCGTGTTGTACAATATTATGCGCAATTAGTTTTAAATTAATTGTGTTCCAAGGTAATTTTTTTCAGTTAATTATTTTACATTTCAAAAATTGGTAAATTTCATAATGCTAAAATGATTTATGGCTATTGGTAGCAATAGCTAAATGCATTTTTAATTGTGATTTCAACGAAATTTTTTAATTGCTGTTTTTTTTACCTTAATTTTTTTTTGAAATTTTCATGTTAAAATGATTTATGATAGTACTCATCATGGCTAGAGTTACAGCAAAAAGTGGCGAGCAAACGAAGTGAGCTGGGGAGGCGTAGCGGTCCCAATGTGATTTGTGTCGCAATTCACGGGGGCGGGCAAGCGTTAGTGAAGCAGGGGCAAACCCCTAGTTAGTATTATTTCTTGCCACTATGACAATTTCCCTCGCTTAATATGTTTTGACTATTGCCAACCCAAATATTTCAATAAAATGAGTAAACTACATTTTTTTTTTCAAACTATTTTTTTCTGCACATCACAGACGGCCCTCTAAACCATCATTTTGAGGTTTTTCAATCATAATTCGAAAAGTTCTTGAAAGAAAAATTTTAAATTGAGAAATCGCTTAAAGCAGGATTTAACTTTAGAACTTAAAATTAGAAGAACTTGTAACTTAACATTAGAAGCTCTAACATTTGAACGTTTATATTTCAAAAACCTATCATCTAAATGATTTGAAATTTCGTTTCTAGGCATAGTTTGAACAGAAGTTTTAAAATATATTATGAAAATTGGGTTTTTCTATTGAAAAAAACAAAGTTTAGTCTGGTTTTTATTTGTAGGTCCCCCCCCCCCCCTCCTTAGCAATTTTACATACATCATTTAAAAGTAGACTTTATTTCCAATCGTTTGGTACCAGTAACTTTCTTCTATTACAATTAGTTGCTGAGTTAGTAAAGTGTGTTTACTTTTTTCCAATCTACATGTCCTTTATAGTTCATTTATAGAGGCGCACAAAAAAATTCGGTTATTGTACTGTCTATAAGAGATACTTCTTGAACACTTATTTTCTAGTGTGCTTTGCGTTTTTAAGTTAAATAAATATTTTTATTCTTATTACGGGGTTATTAAAAGGCGAAATTGCGTTAGAATATTATGAAAAAATGGTTCGTGTTTCATAAACTATTCTTGTAGCGTCTTTTTTGTTGCTGTTTATTTTCAAAACAACATGTATAATTTAAAAAATCTATTAGTTTTTGTTAAGAAAATTAAAAAAATAGATATTTGAATTAACAATATAATTCAGATAGAAGCAAGATATATTATTGATACAAGATATTTACATCATTTTACATGATGTATAAAAATTCTATGCATTGTGCCTAGAAAAAATCCTAATAACTACTCTCATATCACACAACAACAATCTTTATTTACGGTTCGTTGAACAGGGGCACGGACGGACATTTAAAACATAGATTGGATACATGTAATAGAATCTTAAGCCCGAAGTTTCCTCCCGAGATGCCTTGTTGGGGCATCTGTCCACTCTGCTTCATAACGTCAACCTCTTCGCTTTGGCCTCTTGCATCGTGTATATATTTCGCTGACAATTCAAGCGCCTTCAAGAGTCTAGAGCAGTGTTTGCCAACCTTTTTTAGGCCGCGCCCCACCAAAGCTTCTCTAGAATCATGATGTCCCTCCCCCTCCGTTCTATATCATATAAATCTTATTACATAAAAAATAAACTTCGATTTTCCCGGGAGGGTCCGAAAATAGCATTAAATCTAATAAATGATTTCACATTCTTTAATTTATCAAAATCATATTCTTTTAGTACAAGTATGTTTTTAACATAACTCTATAAATTCAATGAGGCCATGGATCTTCGCATTGACATCTACAAATGTTTTATTGTTTTTTTGGCAAATATTCTCAAATTATAAGTGATAAACAGTCTACATTTTCATCTTCGTAAAATTTCTTGAAATCTCTCTCACATTTTGTATTACATCTGATAGAATTAATACATTTTATAATCGATTTTAATACTTCATTAACAACAAGTGATATTTTTTTTTATCACCGAGACAGTATGGATAACATAATCCACAAGTAAGGTTTCTGGATTCGCGCTTTTATCCATTTTAAGTAACTATTTTTCTATCCACTCATAACAAACTTCTTTGATTGTGGACTTTATTTTTCCCATTATTATTTGACAGACATATTTTCTCCAATTTTAAATATTAAAATGCATATGTCATGAAATATGTTTATATATTGTGTATTTGGTCTTTAAAAGAGTCATAAGAAGTTTACTTTCTACCCATTTCCTTCGGTGATGCGCATAGGGATTTATTAATTTCATGAAAGTAGTACCTCATTTAGATAATTGAAAATATTTTTTAGATTATTAATGCCTAAATAGTCAATTTTAGATATGCCCTACTGAATTACATATGTAAAAGTTCCTTTACATATGTAATACAAAAGTTCCTAACATCTACGAATAGATGTGTTTTTTTAAATAAATAATTAAAAAAAGCAGTGTGTGTTGCTTAAATAACATTACAACCAGAAAAATTATAGTGATTTTTTTAATATATTAAAGCCACCAAAGTATGTTTAAAAAATTCATATAATTATTCCGGTTTCAGTGTATTTGAGTTTTAAATGGGAATGTTTCGAAAATTATTTTTTATTCAGTTATTTTTAAATTTTTTCATCTATTACTTCTATTTTTAGAATATGACATTACTTTCATTAGAAAACAACTGACAGAAATTTGTTAATAAGAAATCTAAAATTGCCCTGCTAAAATGTCATATTGCCCCACATTGGGAACCACTGGTCCAGAGTATGTTTCGAGTCTCTGTGAGTTATGAATTCTTAAACGTTGAAAGATATAAAGTCGCGAGCGTTTATACTGTCTGAAAACTCATTAGCAGAAAAGATATGACCTCTTGAAGAAGTTTATGTTAGGCATCTGGATTGCCCTGAATTGAATTCTGTCAAAATCAACTTATATGAGGACCAATTATGACTTTTCATTAGTCTGGTTTTAAACAAAGAATTCTACATATGAACTCCATGTAATGCGTTACAGCTTCATATACTGTACGAATAAGGACCTGAGTAAACTGTTCCAGAAGACAGTTTTTTAAATTTCGTTAAATGTACCTCATTCATCGTCATGCGTTTGGTATTTGCGTTAAAACAACTGATGTTAACATTAGAAATAAAATGTATAAGCTATAGATCACTGCGCAAATAAATTTGACCACATATTCGAATATTGCTAAAATTCGATTTTCAAATGTCTTACATGTTTTCTAAATTTTCAGATATCTTGTTTCAACTTACTAAACGATGAAGCTCTGTTACAGTATTTTTGATGTATTGGAGTCTTCTTCTTAAATGCTTCATAATCTATGCTCGCTGAATAAATTTGTTTTGTTGCTGTTGTTCATTTTTGAAACAACATGTATAATTTAAAAAATAAAATCGTCCTAGCTTTCAAAATTTTCAAAATACAGTATACTCTCCATTATCCGAGCGCGAGTTATCCGGTTTGCGGATTATCCGTGCTTATTCCGGACTCACAAAAGAAAAGTTAAAGCGAAACGTTTTCACGCTTATCATGTATGTAAAATTCATGTTGATGTGAATTAGAATCTTGTCCGGTTTAGCTGGTAGTATTGTGAAGTGCGTAGATGTAAAATCGAACGCTCTGGAACTTGTTTAACGGGTAGGGTTAAATTTGGTTAATGATGATAAAACACTACCAAATTTTTGGAAGCAATATTCGTTATTGAATGCAGTATATGGTATATCAGCAGCATGGTTAAAAGTAAAATCGTCTACTTTATCACGATCGTGAGGAATGATCATACCGCTTCATGAACAATCTTCTTCAGATATTCAAGAGGGATATGAAAACAGTGGTATTATTGAACAAGTAAAGGAATTAGAAGGTTTTGAAAATCTTGATGAAAAAAATTTAGAAGATCGATTCCAAAAGGATGCACATGAGCCCGGCTTTCAGTATTTGACAGCTGAAGACATCGTTTCCAACTGTGTTATTAATCTAATAGTGATGATAGTACTGATGCAGAAGTTGTACTGAATGAAGGAAAGGTACAATTTCTTATTCTACTGCTCTAGAATCTCTAGAAACTTTGTTAGGCTATATGGGACAAGGAGGATTTGATTACGGTAACATTACTGCGGTTTGTAATGTATGTGCCGATATAAGACAAGAGATGAACAAACAACAGAAGCAAAGATGCATTACAGATTTTTTTTAGCAGTAATAATTAAAAGGAAAATTTTTGTACTAATGTTGATTGTTTCTTTAATAAAAAGGAGTTTCCGGATTATTCGTGTCTTTCGATTGTCTGTGCGACCTCTCCGGTGATTAACACGGATAATCGGGAGTGCACTGTAAATATTTGTAGCATTAAATTGATAACTGAAATAGAAGCAAGATAGATTAATAATTCAAATTATAGTACTAAATAACTATTTAAAATGTGTCTCTATATTTTTTAATACTTATATTTAGGATTTTGATTTATCTTATAAAATGCATTTGCATAGTTTTAAATAAATAACTTTTTGCCTTTTCTTCAGTTGAATACTGTATGTTTGAAGTAAATTTCGTACAAGAAAATTTTATATTATACTGCTTTTATTTTTACTTTTAGGTTCTTTTTCTTACCCTGAGTGAAGACATTTTAAAACATTTTTTTAAACGTTGAAAAAATTAAAAATGTTATTAAAGGAAAAAAATAAAGCTAACAACAAGACTATACACAACAGTTATAAATAAACAAAAATAAACATGTATTTGTTTAAGATTTTATGAACAGCTTCAAAATATTTTATATTTTTATACTATAATTTCAAGTCTCATAAAGAAAAAAATTCACAAACGTACAATTTAAAAAAATAAATGCATTTGCATACATTTGAATCGAAAATTTTATTTTGGATTAATGCAATTTCAGCAGCTTTAAATTTTTGTGTATGAAGATAAAGGAATAATTCGAGCAGCTTTCCCTTAAAGCTAATGGAGCGAGAAAGTATCGCAAAGAGAACATTTTCTTATTCTTTTTTTTTTAGACAAGATCTGAAAATGTGATACAAAGTATCATTAACCCAGATAGAAACATTCAAGTAAAATGAATGATTTGTGAAAACGATGGCACTATAATGTTTTTGTAATTAATGAGCTCCATAATGAAGCAAATGGATTGATTAATGATAATGACTTAGCAATTCAATTAAAATCTCTTCGTTTTATTTGTAAATATTTCAGGTTATTTTAATATATATATTTGTTTTAAAATATACAGTATCTAGAAATATTTATCAATTTTTAAAGAGTTTTAATTCTTCAGGCTTTATTTTAATTTCACAAACAAATGTTTAATAAATATGCCATGGTATTAAACATTTACAAAATAAATATTTCTAAAAATACAATATTATTTTATATAGAAGCAAGATATATTAGTAATTCAAGTTATATTATTAAAGAAATAATTGAAACAAAATATTATTAAAAATACAGTTGTTTAGAAATTTTTCTTTAACCTAGTAAACGAATTTTATAGGACATTAAATAATGTTCTTTTCCTTTTTTCGATTTTAAAATTTTATAAATAACGCAAATTTCATAACATAAAATTTTATATATACAAAGTTTATTACTATTCCTTGTATTCTATTATTACTAATATATATATATATATATGCATAATTCGTTCTTAGACATTCTTAGAATTCAAAATATTTCGATTTTTATGTTATGTGATTAATCTTATAAACAAAATTTACTGAATAAATAAACAAAAAATATTTGCTTTAAAAATACATTAGTATATGATTTTAATGTAAATTTTTATTTCGACTTAATTTAATTTCAAAAGATTTATAGTTTTTTTTTTTTTTTTATACTACATTATTAAAGGGTTATTGCAGCAGATTTTCTTGGAAGCTAATGTAAAATAGCTGAAGCCAAAAATTAATAAAGAGAGCTATTTTCACATTTTAAACAGGCAAGATATAAAAATGTGATGGAAAATCTCATTAACCAAGAAATTGTATCGTAAAGGAAAAGGGTGACTGTTTTTTTTTTTTTTCGTAATTAATGACCTCTGTTATAATGCAAATGAATTCAGTAATGATAGTGACTTTAGCATATAAAAAAAAAATGTCATTGCGCTAAATATTATATATTAAAAAATTATACAGGAAACTGGGTGTAAACGGGGGTAACGGAAGAAGTGCTTTTTTTTCTGTAAAATAAATCAGTTAACCGTTCACGTTATTATCAATGCATATTAATACCAGCATCATATAAGCACATGTATTAAACAATTTTCTTCATTAGCTGGTTGCAAGTATCAAAACATTTCCAAGTAACTTTGAGGGATTTTTTTCAGCTTAGTAAATACTTGTTTTTAAAAAGCTTAGATTAAAAAAAAAAAAACATAATGTATGGTTATGAAGTTTTTAATCAATGGTATTCATTTGCAGTCTTCGTTTTGTGATAATGGATAAATGGTTAATTTACAGTATCCTAAAAGCAGATCAAAATGGTAGAGAACTAACGCGACATGTAGGATTGGGCTACCTCAAAAGTGATTATACGAGGGTGGTTCAAAAAGTAAAGTAATAAGACGAGGGTACAAATTTCCCACGGGAATTAAATTTCCTATGTATACAGCTGAGATTATCACAGCATTCAAACAATACCGGTAGATGGAGCTTATTATGCAGTAGCGCGCCATAGTCTCAGATAGAAGAAGGAAGCTTTGACGGAAACGTGGTTGGCCATTGATGTAGGAAGTGTAATATTGTTTCTGTATCTCAGCTGAAATGCGTCGTCAGCTTGTGAAAGTATACGGAGCGAGTGTAATGTCACGAAAACACGTGTGCTCAAGCACAGAATTCGATAACGGCAGAACAGATGTACGACGGGAGCAAAGACAGGTCGTTGAGGAACGTCTACTAAAGATGACAAGGTGTGCCGTGTGAAAGCTTGTTGTCGCATTCAGGAGAGAAATATTGCAAAGGAACTGAATATCTTCATTGACACTGTACACAATATCGTGTATGAACAATTGAGCTACATGAAAAGGTGTTCTCCATGTGTACTGCGAGATCTCAGATACGAGCATAAAAACAGGCGATTGGGGTTGTCTCTCAACTTAATGCGGTCACAGAAGGAGTGTGTCCCGTTTCTGCACCATATCGTTACAGAAGACGAATAGTAGTAAGTAAGCTAGTAAGGACCCATCCTGGGAACCCGCTTTTGGCTTATGGTTAGGTGTGACCCCCAAGCCCAGTGCAGGGAAAAGTTTTACTACCTGCGGAACTCCTTCAATGATTTTTTTTTTTTTTTTTTTTTTTTTTTTTTTTTTTTTACAGTTTAGGAGAAATAACAATGTTAGATATATGACAATTATTGACAGTGTGTGCAATAAATATTTACAGATGACCCCCTATAATTACATTTGAGAGAAATATTCATTATTATAACATATAAATATGCATAGTTTTTAGAATTTGATATTAAACTTTTTTGATCACAATTACCCACATATTTACAACACTTTTATGTTATTTTCAGGATTCACAATGCTAACATCAATTTAAGCCACGTACAAATGTGATATTTGCAACACTTAAAGCTATTTTCAAAGTATATGATGCAAAATTCTAATTTTTAACTCTATACTAAAAATAAATATTAAGGTACAAGATGCAAATAATAATTAATATTATGCACTATTATGAAAGTATAAGTAATTTTAGATAATAATTATTTACAAATTTACAATACAATGATACTATGTTTGAGATATTATGTAAGATACAAGATGCGAACAATAATTAATATTTTGCACTATTATAAAAGTATAAGAAAGTGTGTATAATAGTTACATCTAAATTTACAACACAATAATACTCCAATAATAATTAAGAATCTGTACTGGAATAATGAAAGTTGCTATTTACACTTTATACAAAAGAATTGGTATTTGAAGATGACTCAGTCGAAGAAAACTTGCCAGGAGTATAAATTAATTACATTTTATATAAAATATGACCACGCCGACTCGAATACCCCTGACCACAGCCAGAACTAAGTTTGGAAAAGTTACATAGTATAGAATTAAGCTAGAAATTTATAATTTATAAATGAGTAGCATCACGTGACACTTAAGACGAAGGGAGAAATAATGGCATGAAAAAACCCCTCGTCTCGCCATCGTAAGAAGTTAAAAAACAACGCCATTCATGAAAAAAGTCAAGGGCATAGTCTTTTGGGACCACCAAGATGCGCTGTTGGTTGATTCCCTCACAAGGGGAGCAACCGTGAATGCTACCACTTATTTTGCCACGCTGGATCAGTTGCGTAAGGCACATAGCAGGAAACTACCAAGACTGCTCTCAAAAGGTATCCTGTAGTTACACTACAACATCCGTCTGAATACGGCTTCACTAACGCGTGATTTGATACAGCGTTTCCGGTATTGGAACTTCCACCATACAGTCCACACTATGCACCAAGTGATTTCTATCTCTTCGGACTGTTCAAGAAGCACCTGTTAGGTCGGCATTTCAGAACCCCTGATAAAATTCAGCAAGGCGCCTTGATGTGGTGTCGCCTTCATGCTGATTTCTCCTATGCCCGTTTTGACGCGTTGCTAAACCGATGGAGCAAATGCTTTGACAACCATGGTGACTACGTGGAGAAGTAATATGTACTAATGTCTCACTCTGTGGTGTATTGCTTTGTATTCGTGAATAAAATTTTTCTCCCGCAGTGCTTGCTACTTTACTATTTAAACCACCCTCTAGTGTAAAAATTGTATTTAATTTTATGTTTAATTATGTACTTTGTATACAAACCAGCGATGTGTCTTTCACTTTTATTTCAGTTAACATTAATGGCATTTTTCCAAAATATCTTTCAGTAAGTCATATAAACATGAAAAGGTAATAAAAGTCTCAATCAATTTTTCCTTAGTATGTTTCTCTCTATTCTAAAACAAGGTAACTTATGCTGTCACCGCCGCCGGTTTTGAATTTTTTGTGACCGGAGGTCTTTCTCCGTTAATATTAAGAAAAATATTGCATACAAAAATATGAAAATCGGCGGTATTATAGAGAAATGTTTGATAAACACGCTGATGTAGACTGTTTTCAAATCGAAGAATTATTTTAAGAGATATTTAATGCTAAATTTGGACAAAATCGTTCCATTAAAAAAAGTTTTATAGGAGCAAAAACTGTACATCGGAATTTAATCATTTTTAAATCATTTTATACGTTATAATTTCCCGTTGTTCAGAATGTATTTATTTTTAAAATTTGACTCATATTTTGAGCATTTATTTCTATTTTAAATTAAAATTTTCAGAATTTCGAGAGATATTTTTTACTTATTTTAGAAAATTGTACTAATTTAACCTGTTACCAACTGTATAAACAGCGCAAACAATAATGTTTGCTTCAAATTAAAAATTTATTTACACGTGACTATTATAAACAGAAAAAAAATTCAAATTAGAATTAAATAATTACGTATAAAAAGCAGGAACTTATTGAAAATTACTTCATAAAAACTATATTTACACGTGAATTTTAACAGAGAAAGGATATTGTAAAATAATAAATTCATTAACATACGTTAGAACTCTTAAATAGGAGAAAATACGTCACATTTACGTCACATTACACTTATTACGTAAAATGAACAAAAAATAATATTGCAAAACAGTTTAAATTTAAAAATTGCGCGAGACATTTATTTGATATTTCGAGATGAACAACTATTTTTGTTGGGACAGCGCAAATAATATTCCATTTTTAACAAAAGTATTTTCACGTGAATATTAAAAAGAGAAATAAAAGTTTGGTGAAAACTGCGTTAGATTAAAAACGATACATTTAAAATCTCTTTCATTTATTTATTTATTTACTGAACAAAAAACATACGACTTGTGTGCTTCACATGAGAGTCCGCTTAAAATGTCTTATTTAAAAGAACTTTCTTTTCGCTTTGTTAATAAATACCGGGAGACAAAGACTCTGTTTACGTAATTCATTTTATATTAGCTTATTTTGAAATGTTTAACTGGTTTTATTTAATCAAAGAGGAAAACAGCCATAGTATCTTTTAACAACAGCTGATTTTTCCTTAAAATTCCCCAATCAAAGAAAAATGAATAGAAACCCGTTTATAGGCAGATCGCCACTGTCTTTTAAATTATAATTAAATCGTTCAAAATCTTTTTAAAGCCGATCAAATTAGCGTGCTTTTAGAAACCGCGGTGTCTGAACGGGGGTTGGCAAGCGTAGCTCGTAGGGGGCCCAGCCCCCTAGTTATAAAAACAGAAAGAAAATTTTATTTTAAAAGTAAAATTTTATTCAGTAAAATTTTACTTTTAATTTAAAATATTCTTCATTCAACGTATAATAGTGATGATATAACTCTTGAAATATCTCATTTAGGAGTTATTTTTGTTTAATTAATGTGTTCTATTTCACCCGTAATAAGGTTGTGGAACAAAATGTCTTTTTACGAATTAAGGATTACACTGGGGAACACACATTTTGTTGACTTAGATCTGGTACTTGTTTTTGGCTAATTATTGGCATCTAAATCTAAAAATGACCCTAGTTTTTTTCTATCACGTCAACTTTTTAAGCTACAGGATGCCCCCAAAATCATATTTAATGTGGATACAAAGGAAAATAAAGAAAAAACTACCAAATATATTTATCATACAACGGCTTTATTTACTTACTATAAGCTACATTGTGTTCATACAAGTAGTAAAATCCTTTTACAAAACGAAAAAAAGTACATATTAAGGTAAAAATTTCCGCTTGTAGCTTTTCCTGGAGTGTTTAATTTGTGGATAATCTCGCTTGATGTTACAACAATAGTCAGACATCATATGTTCGCCCCATCTACCTTGATACCGTTCTTCCATGAGCTTCAAACCTTGCCGGAATCGCTCACCCAGCTCATTACTGACTGCACCAAGATTTTTCGGGAAGACTTCAAGATGGCTATGCAGAAAATGAAGTTTGATGATCATGTTGCAACCAAGCATTTTGAAGCTGTCTAAAAGTTGCTGGACACTTTCGGTGTAATTTTCTATTCGCGTATTTCCAATAAAGTCTTTAACAAGGTTTCTGAATGTCTACCAAGCATTCTTTTGGAGTTTTCTCATTGTTCTGATGAAATGTTCACCTCTAATGAGCTGCCGAATCTGTGGACCGCCAACTATACATGCCTTTATCTTTTCAAAAGACAGGTTTAGAAATTTCGAAATGGGATACTTGAAACATTCTTCTTCGGTTGACAAAGCTTTCACGAACTGCTTCATTAGACCCAGTTTTATATGCAGACGTGGAAATGTGGTTTTTTTTTTTGTCGACAAGTGGCTGATGCAAAATGCTTGGATCACCAGGTTTGACATAAGATCTTGGAGGCCAATTCGACTGGAATCAATGCTTTTCACGAGCTCCGCCGTCCCACATACACAAAAAACAGGGATACTTGGTATATCCACGTTGCTGACCAAGAAGGAAACAGACCATTTTAAGGCCAACACAGATCATTCATTCGTGCATGTGATATTGCAATAAATCAATGGCTCTCTTTATGTCCTCATATTCTTCGCGCAAATAATCTGAATGGTCTATTCGGACTGTTCCAAATAAATTTCTATTGTGAAGGAGCATGCACTTGAAGGTCCTCTTTGATCTATCGATGAAAGTCGTCATTCAGTTGTGGTATAAGGATGGAATTCCTAACTCCTCCATTAAACCATGTACGTTATGGCAATAAAGAAATCCACCGTTGCTTCGAAAGTATTGAAGAAATTAACATTCTCCTCTTGATCGAAAGTAGGATACCATAGCCCCCTTTTTCAAGCAAATTTTTCTCGTACAGTTTTGATGCTAAGTGTTCAGAAGCTTTTTTCTTCCTATGACTCACGCCCGATTCAGCGTAGAGTAGTCACATTAATACAAGCTGTAGAGAAAATCCTGACGTGATAGAATAAAACTAATCACAGTTTTGAAATCAACACGCTTTTTTGACTTCAAGACAGCTGAAAAATCGAAGTCAACAGAAATTTTGTTAAAAATTGTTCCCCAGTGTTATCTTTAAGTAATTAAGCTATGACTGACAGTTTTTATCTATTGACAGAAAACTATTTAAAGTAATCGTCAACAAAAAATCCGAAAAATATGTAAATTACACTTTCTACATTGTGAAATATAAAACATGTATCATTACCCTCAGACTCTCCTATTAACAATTATAGTATTTTGATAAATGCATTCCACGAAAGAAATTCTTTTGAAATGTTTTATTGATATTTTGAATAAATCCATGTGAGTAAATACCATGCTATTTACATACATATTACAACCTAATGTATATTTTTAAAATCAAATTTGTCCTGGCATTGTGAATTTACAAATCAGATATTAAAAAATCATCACTGACATCATTACAGATATAAATATTCAAAGTAAATGCAATAAAAGATTATGATAAGAGGATTATTTTCCTAAAATTAATAAAGTTGATATTAAAAATGATTTATTAATGATAACCCTGTAAATAGTTGTTTAAAATAACCTTGTTGCATATTTATATATGTTTTTGAAATCCTTTTAATTTTATTCATATAAGCTCATTTATTTATAGTTATCAATATCGCGACCTAGAAAATGTTGGTGCACAGTTGAATATTGAACGTTATTTTGATATCATAAATATTTCAAAAGCTTGGAGTTTTAGAGTACCAAGTTAAAAGGAACATTTTGAACAGGTTTTATTGAAAGCTAATGTCACGAAAAAACACCAAAAAGAGAGTGAGCCCTTTTCTCATTTTTTTTCAGACAAGATCTGAAATTGTAATAGGAGATATCATTAACCCAGATAGAAATATTCAGCTACAGTGTATATTTTTCTGTGATTAATGAGCTCTGTTATAAAGCAAATGGATATTGTAATAATAGTGAGTTTAGCAATTGAATTAAATATTTTTTTTAATCTGCACATTTGAAAGTTAGTTTTAAAAAGTTATTTAACAGATGCATTTCATAGAAAACATAAAAATTTGGGAAATACTTAAGGATTTCAAATGAAAATCAAATTTTAAAGTAATTGCTTAAAAGGCGCAAAGGCCAACATAGTGAAAAAGAACTTCAGTGCTCTATACTGATGGCCCGGGTTCGAGTCCCGGCTTGGAATCTTTTTCACTATGTTGGCCTTTGCGCCTTTTAAGCAATAACTTTGAAATTTGATTTTCATTTGAAATATTGTATCCAAGGCGAATGTTTCCCCCTGGAATAATTTCCATAAATTAATATACTTAAGGATTTTTTTTTTTTTTTTTCTAAGAAATAAACTTCAAACATGTTTCTATTTTTTTTTTTTTTTTTTTTTTTTTTTTTTTTTTTTTTTTAATTCTCATATTTAGATATTTTTCTTCAGTCTTGCAAACTGCTTTTTTATCATGTAAATGAATGTACTTTTGCTTTTGTTGGATTTTATAGCCTTGTTTATTTTTAAGTATTTTTTTTCTTTTATTTAAAAAAAAAAAATAACCAGTAGATGTTTTTCTTCAGCCTTGCAAAGTGCTTTTGTTACATGTACATGAATGTACGTTTGATTTTGTTCGATTTTTATTTACTATTTTTAAGTTTTGTGTGTTCTATTTTTTTTTAGTTCTTACATTTAGATATTTTTCTTCAGCTTTGAAAAGTACTTTTGTGTCGTATACATGAATGTACTTTTGCTTTCGTTAGATCACAAAGTGTTTATTTTAAAATTTTGCATTTTATATTTAAAAAAAAATTACATTTAGATATTTGTTCCTAAATCTTGCAAAGTACTTTTGTATCATGTACATGAATGTACTTTTGCTTTTGTTGAATTTCATTGTGTTTATTTTTAAATTTTGTATTTTATATTTTAAAAATAATTCTTACATTTAGATATTTTTTTTCAGTCTTGCAAAGTACTTTTTAATCATGTACATGAATAATCTTTCGCTGTTATCGGATTACATAGTGTTTGTGTAAAGTAAATGTTATTGAAGAAATTTAATACATAATAATTTTATGGTTTTATTATTTCATCGATTCCTTGATATTTTCCTAATATTTAGAAAAGAAATCTCCAAGAAATCTTTAAAAATTTGAAACTTTATGATATGTCACAATTAAAACTACTAATCATCTTCTCGTGAAAAAGTTTGTGAACCACTTCAAAATACGTGGCCTGTCTGTAAAGTATCCGAACTTCGACCGAAAAAAATATATAAGTTACCTGACAGGATTGGTACCATAATCCCCTTCAAGGTAGGCCGCTTGCGCCTCCATGCACTTAGTCCACAGTTCCTTCCACTGCCGAAAATACTTCTGGAAAGCTTTTTTTGGAATGATGCTCAACTGCGCCGTTCCATTGTACATAGATCACCACTAATCGCAAAACTGAATCCTTTCAATGGCGTCTTCAATTTCGGGGAAAAAACAGAAATCGCAAGGAGCCACGTTTGAAGAGTTGTAAAGTTGGTAAACGATTGGAATTTCATGTTTTGCCAAGAATGTCTGAGCAGGTACGATGACTGATGTAAAAAAAATGATGCATCTTACGACACTGGATGAATATTACGAATTGTTTTGCTTTGAGAATCCCCAAGATTTGACAAAATTGGAAGCAGTACCTTTGATCAACCTCTTCAGTCATCTTGCGAGAAATCAAAATCCGGCAAACACGTATGACAGCGCTTCACTCGGCGAGTAGCAGGCAACGACTGGCTCACTGGAATTCGTGGGAAAAATTAAAGCATGCGCATTAAGCTGTCTCCTTACAATGAACACAGTAGTGCCGCCTTAAGATCACTAATGCAATAGGAAAAACTGAGCTCGGATACCTATCAGATAGATATCGTAGTTAAATTGTTTATGAGACAGATTCAAACATCATAAACATATATTTTTACTTAAAAAAATACATTTCTATACATTTTAATTTGAATCATGATTTTGGCTATAATTAATTTTCAAGGATTTGCATTTTTGCGCACGAAAAGGAATATTTTGTGAACTTTTTCTAAAAGCTAATGCAGTGACTACATATCTCAAATAGGGAACTATAAGTATATTTTCACGGCACAAAACATGGTAGTGTAGTGGAAAATACCATTAACCAAAATAGAAATATTAAACTAAAATTTATCGTTTAAAAAAAGAAAGATACTGTTATTTTCCATTAATTAATGAGATGGCTTATAAAAGAAATTAATTCAATGGCGTTAGGGATTTTTAAAACTTGTGTAAAATTCATTCAATTTTATCGCATTTTAAATTTTTATTAATAATATCAGTTTTAAAGATGTACTTTATTTGAAACATAATTTGCTGCCAATTACGTTGAAACATTTTTTGCCAAATCAGGAAATTCAGATTTCTATGGTTTCCCTTAACTTCTGAACCAAATGTGCGATTTTTTAATCTCTTACAAATGTTGAACAGTTGAAAAATACATATTTGTAGTTATAAAATATCATTATTGAAGACAGAAACAAATTCTGTCAAACTCAATCAAACTGTTTTTCTAATACAACATTTAAAACAAATTTGTGTTTTTTCTTTCAAATTTTTACTTTTAGAAATTATTTATCAGGCTCGCAAAATATTTTTTCAAAGTAATTTTAAATTAATTTATGATTGAATTAGCAATCTGATTGCATATTATATGTGTGTCATAAATTTCGAATTGGAAACATAAACATATTTTTCATGCGTGATTTTTCAATACTTTCTAACATAGTTGAAAAATGTTTATAAATTAGGTTTGTCATTCCATCTGTCTGTCCGTCGTCCGTCAATCTGTCCGCCCTCTAACTCGCTTTATTATACTCGCGTTTACATTTAATTCATATGTGTTTCTAAGGTTTCATGGCATGATCTGTATTAATATTTAAGTATCTATCATTTATAGTTCACTTACAGGGGCACGCTAAAGATTTCCATTACTTTATGGTTTATATAGAAAATCGTTTGCAGTGTATTTTAATGATATTATTCTATTTCAAACTTATTAAAAATGTATATAGCATTCGCCGTTCAATTATTTGGCCACACAAAAGTATACGATTATAGAACGGTCTATGAGAGACTTCAATTGTGGTATGTGTTTTAAATTTAACTATCTTTTTCATATTATCTGATCTGTATAAATTGTATAGATCATATACAGGGCTTCACAGAAATATTCGAGTACATTTCTGCTTATTGACGGTTAATTTCTGAAGGGAATTTTCAAGTGAGTTTTGCGTTCCCTAACTGAACATTTTTTTTTTCATACTATGTAGTATATAAACAAATTTATAAGTCAAATACAGGATTCACAAAAGAATTCTGATATTTTTTCGACCACAGATGGAAATTGCTGAAATAAAGTTTGCGATTGTGTTAGCAATTTATCATTTTTTTAATTTAGATATTTTTCCCTTATTAAACGGTAACGGTCTCTTATTAAACTAGTGGCCGAGAGGTTATACTCTCATAGCTGGTAGACGGAAGTGTTGGGTTCGAACCCAATTGTGCCCATCAGTCTAATCGATCGAAGTTTCCCGTGGTTTCCATCAGACCATGGATTTCCCTGCGTGAATACGGCTTAGGTTCCATTAGAAAGACCCCCACGGGGGCCCATATCACTCTTGCAGATAATTGGCCGTCACACACAACACCATACCACCCTTATAAGACGGTAAAGTTTTGTCACGGTACTCCGAATGTGTTGAAAATGCTTCATAATCTTTGCTTAACGCATTATTTTTCCAATCTTTTATTTTCTTTTTGTATATTTTCCCGGAATTTATATTATTAAACTTCATTCTTGTGAAATTGTGTAAATGAACTATTTTAGAATATTTCAAACGTTTATGTGATTATTTTAAACCTCGTAAAAAAGTAAAGAAAATTATTGGGAGTGGGAGTGTAAGAAAAATTCATACACACATACATCTGAAATGTAATTTTTTAAATTTAATTTGAAAAGCTTTAATTTTATTTTGTATGATGATAAAAGAATATTTGAAAATATTTTCTTTGAAGTAATGTTGCGAAAAACATAAAAAAGCATAATCATATTTCCCTTTTTGCAGAAGAATATATGAAGATATGTTAAAAAATATGTATAACCGAAACAGAAAAAGTCCTTCCGGCCAGTGCCGGGAGGAAGAGGTAGCTTTCATATTCCTTATTTTAAAAAAGCCAACTTATATTATTCAAACATACGAAGCTCAATTTAGTGGAAACCGAATATAGGAGATTCAATACTAATTTTTATCAATACTACATCATTATGAATGAGAATTTCGCAAAATTAGTCAGCTTTATCCAAGCTGCTTTTATTTAAAGTAACTTATATTTGGCTGCCAAATTCGGCGATTTCTTAAAGTGCCTGCCATTTTAAGACAACATGGTGGATGAGGCTAACCAGTGAACTTGGTTGAGAACTTAATAATTGCTGTGCACATGCTCACTCACATCGGAATCGGTTGATATATAAGAGTGCTGTCGGAGGCAAAAAATCAGATTTTTCAAAATGTCACCCACATTAGAAATTGAAACGGCTATATCTGAGCCATTTTTTAAGATAAAGACAAACAAAAAATGCTCCTAAATCCTTATATCAAGGTCAAATACTTAAGAAAGAAACCTTTTTCAATTTCTAATTTTTTTGCACCTCACTTTAAATATAATTTTTTTTTAATGGCCGCCATTTTGAAACAAGATGGCTGATGAAGCTGGCAAGCGAACTTGGTCGAGATATTGATGTATACTATCCACATGCCTTCTTCCATCGAAATAAGCGAATACGTGTGTTATCGCTTGACAAATACAAGATCGTTTCAAAGTGTTAGCCATGCTAGAAATTCAAAGTGCTATAATTCAACCATTTTTTAAGATATAAACAAAAGAACAAATTTTCAGAAACAAAAACTGCTCCAGAATCTTTGTATCAAGGCCAAACACATAAACAAAAATCTTTTTCATTTTCCAAGTTTTTAATACCTCGTTTTAAATTTTAAATTATTCTTTTTAAAATAGCAACCCTTTTGAAACAAGATAGCGAATGAAGCTGGCCAACGAACTCGGTCGAGACATTGGTGTACTATGTACAGACCAAGTTACATCCAAATCGGATCATAAATACGCCTGTTATCGCGTGACAAAAATCAGGTCGTTTTAAAATGTCAGTCACAATAGAAATTCAAAATGCTATAACTCAGCCATTTATTTAGATATAGACAAAACAAAACCTGTTCCGGAATCTTTGTATTAAGGTCAAACACATACGAAAAAAAATCTTTTTCATTTTCCAAATTTTTGGTATCTCATTTTAAATTTAAAATTTTTTAAATTTTTTTAAATGGCCGTCATTTTGAAACAAGATGGCGGATGAAGCTGGCCAACGAACTCGGTTGAGATATTTGAAAGTACTATGTACACACCAAGGTACATCCAAATCGGTTCATAAATACGTCTGTTATCACGTGACAAAAATCAGGACGTTTCAAAATGTCAGCCACGCTAGAAATTCAAAATGCTATACCTCAGCCATTTTTTAAGATATAGACAAAACAAAAACTGCTCCCGAATCTTTTTATCAAGGTCAAACACATAAGAAAAAAATATTTTTTCAATTTTCAATTTTTTGGTACCACATTTCAAATTTAAATTTTTCTTAAAAATTTAAATGGCCGCCATTTTTAAACAAGATGGCGGATGCAGCTGGCCAACAAACTCGGTCGAGATATTGGTATGTACTATGTATAAACGAAGTTACATCCAAATCGGTTCATAAATACGCCTTTTATCGCGTGACAAAATTCAGGACGTTTCAAAATGTCAGCCACGCTAGAAATTCAAAATGCTATAACTCAGCCATTTTTTAAGATACAGACGAAACAAAAACTGCTCCGGAGTCTTTGTATAAAGGTCAAATACATAAGAAAAAAATATTTTTCCATTTTCAATTTTTTGGTACCACATTTCAAATTTTAAATTAAAAAAAAGTTTAAATGGCCGCCATTTTGAAACAAAATGGCGGATGAAGCTGGCTAACGAACTCGGTCGAGACATTGGTATGTACTATGTACACACCGAATTACATCCAAATCGGTTCATAAATACGACAGTTACAGTGTGACATAGGTCAGATATATATATATATCAATTTTGAACGGAGGGTGGTTTCGGGGTCTGGGGGTCATGATTGATGAAAATATACCAAATTTTTTGAAATGGCTTTCCTCCGAACGGCTGCAATAGGTAGCTTTTTGTAATGAAAGCTACCTAACAGTAAACTAAAATACTAGAGTGCATTAATGATGATATTGTTATGACCCTTTGATCAATCAGTTCGATTATGTAGAAAATGGGTTAAGTAGTGATGTGATTTCATGCATTTAATAAATATCATTGTAATGTATCTTTATATTTCAAAGTTATATTAATAATGTTATTGTAATAAATGCATGTTAGTTAAAACATCCTATTTTCTAAAATATTTCGGAAATTGTTTCCTAAATAAGAATATTTATCAACTTTCACAGTTAATTTTTTAAATTATACATCTATACATCGGAAACAAATGTGTAGTTTTTAAAACTAATTAATTCTTGTGTTGAAAATTTATAGAATATTTATTTTCAATTTTAAAATGTCATTTGACACAAAGAAAGAATATCTATTACAAACTAAACATATTTCAAACGTTTATGTGATTATATTTAACCTCGTAAAAAAAAAAAAAAAAAAAAAAAAAAAAAAAAAAAAAAATAGAGAGACTGGGAATGTAAGAAAAATTAATACACATGTAGATCTAAAATGTAATTTTTTAAATGTAATTTGAAAGGCTTTCAATTTTTTTGTACGATGATAAAGGAGTATTTGAATAGATTTTCTTTAACGTAATGTTGCGAAAAATATATAAAAAAAAATAACTGAATCACATTTCCCTTTTACCAAATATGATTGTAATTTATCTTTATTTTTCAAACATACATTAATAATATTATTGTAACAAATGCATGTTATTTAAAACATCTTATTTTGTAAAATATTTCGGAAATTGTTTTCGAAATGGGAATATTTATCAACTTTCACAGTTGATTTTTTAAATTATCCATTTTATTTTCAGAAACACATGTATAGTTTTTTAAAAATTAATCCATTCTTGTGTTGAAAATTTCTAAAATAATTATTTTCAATTTAAAAATGTCATTTGGCAGATAGAAAAAAGATTTATTACTTACTCAACATATTTTTCAAAAGTACTTCTAAAAAGGAGTATGTAGCCTTAAAGTTATTAAATTTCTCTTTTGAATAATGTTGAAACTATTTACTTTTTCTTCTTTAAAACCGATTTTAGTTTGTATGTGTATAATGCATTTTGTAACCAAAAATTTAGCTATATAATGTGTCATACATTAGGGTGGAATGAAAAAAGCAATTTTTTTTTTTTTAAACATTTCCTGACTCATCAAAGGGTACTGTTTGTCTAAAAGGACACAGTAAAAAATTCCAGCGCAATTGCTCATCGTCTTCAGGTTCCACACAGGGGGCCAAAGAAAGGAATGTTAACTCAAAAAAAAAAAATCAATTTCTTTTATTTAATTTTAAGGTTTACAATAGCTTTATTTTCTAACTGAAAAACAGTTTAAAAAATGAAAAAGAAACCGGGAGACATTTTATTTTAATCAGTGTTCAAATTTGAATTTCACATGGGGGCCGAAAAATTTATCTTTGGTGTCAAACTTTGGAAGTTCCTTTCGTTACTTTACGAGGGTGGTTTAATAACTATTGTCCCTAGTGTATATAAAATATTTGTACTGCGTTGGTTGTTGTGGAATATCGAAGCCTAATGTCTTAGATGCCTATATGCTGAATTAAAAACCTTAAGCTGCTATATTCACATAGTTTTGGAGGGAGGACTGAAAGGTGGGAAGTGGGGATGAAAGGCTGATTTTTAGCTTATGGGGCTAGATTTGTGACAGTGGATGAGACGTAACTACTGTCGTTTGGACTCGAGATCATAGTGAAGTAGCCACATCTCATACACTGGCCAAATGCAGCCTCATAAGCTCCGAAACAGCATTTCAGCCTCACTCCCCCTCTTAAAAACTCCCCCAAAAATTGGTCTTTAAAACTTCACCCCTCTCTCCAAAAGTATGTTAATATAGCAGCTACGGTTCTGAAATTGAGCATATAAGCATTTAAGAGATTAGGCTGTGATATTCCACATCAACCATCGCAGTACAAATATTTTATTTCATTAGGGACAATAATTGTCTGAGCGAAGCGAAGGCCTCACACAGGCTACTTAATATATACAGGCTGCTTAATATTATAATACTTTCCGGCCACAGCTACGATGGATATTAACGCCATGGCCTACTAAAAAAATGCCTAATAAAAACCTTTCGTCAAGCATAACTCAAAAAATATTATGTCGGATTTCGTTTCTGATTCCACCAGAATGTACCTATGAGGGTAACCTACTGAATGCACTTACTTTCAAAAATAAGTTCCAAATCATTTAAAAATTATATTAAAAAAACTGATAAAAAAGCACAATTTATCTACATGCGTCACAGAAATGTACTGTACGTCATTTTCACTGACTGAATGTTTTAGTAGAAAATCTGATTACAGCACATGGAGCAAAGAAAATATGCGCGCACTAACATTACAGTATAATAAAAACCTATTTAAACAGGAAAATAAATATGGATTTTTTTCTATTTAAAAGAAAAAAAAAATATCTTAGTATTGGACATTTTGCAATAATGTCTGTAACATAATTTTTCAATCACAAATAGCGTATTTTATATTTCGCATGTGCAAATTAGAAACAGTTCTTTGATGATAAAATAAAACTTTTTGATTATGGCATCATTTCTTCTTTTTTTTTTTTTTTTTTTTTTTTTTTTTTTTTTTTAGTATTTTAGATGAAACTAGATGGAACCCGTCAAATCATGGTGGCAAACAATTTGATAGTAACATATTTTAAAAACGGTACTATTTGGTTATCCCGGCATACAAAAATCTATCGCCAAACTATAAGATTAAATTCTAATAATGGTTGATCATAAGTGTCACATTCACCTGACTTTAAGCAAGTTACACGTGTTTACGTCCTCAAGTGATTTTTATTTCGACGTTTATTTTTATTTTTATTAATGTTATACTAATTTATTTGTTCTTTCGTTTTTTAAAATAAAAATTATGTCAATTTGTATAATTTGGCGGGTGGTTTTGCGATTTATATAATTTGGAGAAATTGATCGACGGGTTAACTAGGCAGTACCAAAAAAATCATGACATCATTAAAATGTCAGAAATTTTTAGAGAATAAATCTTAGGGAAAATTCAAATACGTAGGAATTGTTCTAAATAGGATCATAAAAATCTGAATTTGCTAAAATCATGATCAGTTCGGTGGGTGGAAACGCACACATGCTCCGAAGTCAGACAGCGACAATCATGCATGACCATTTTTTAGCATAGTGTTGGTAGATGAAATCTATATATATTTTATGCTATCGTACGTGGCACTTAAATCGCAATTATTTGTTAATTGTTTAATGGCAACGCCCGAATGCCTTGATGAAACGCATCTCATTGGTTATTGAATAGCATTTAATGCATCTCCATTCTTATAAGGGGGTTACCATAGGAAGACCCTGTTCTGTCGCCAAATGCCGCCAAGTTTGTCACCAATTTGGCGATTCTAAGCCTGATTTGGCGACCAAAATATATCGCCAGCAGTGACGCCAGCTTGGCGATATCTCTATTATTTCGCCAAATTCCCATAGATTTCCATTGTAAACCAATAGGGTTTACTTACAGAAAAACAACCATTTGATATGTTTTAATGCAACAAAAACTAATATTAGCTTAAGGGATTCTATTAATTATATTTAAGGGAGTCCAAGTAAGTTAAATTATGAATAAAGATAACATGATACAATACTTAGCATGCTTTCCCAAATATAAATTTTATGGGAGACCAAACTAGTCGCCGAGGGTGGTTAGTTGTGATTTATATTTCTTTGAATTGAAGAAAACGCAGCTATGCATCAAATAAACAAAATAAATCAAATAATTGCCAGATGATATAAACGACAATGAAAATAAAATTGAAGAAGTTTTAAACTGGTTTATGTATGTACTTTAATAAATACATGTGCTAACACGTATTAAATAAACTATTTATATTTTTGTAGAATAAAAGTTAAACGGCTCCTTTATCTACGTCTATGCTAATATTATAAAGTAGTAACGTTTGTGTGTTTGTGGAATGTAATGTTTGAAACTACGCAGCTGATTTAATAAATAATGGTTTGAAAACGCTGCTGACCATCTCTGCTCCAACAAAGACCGTATTTTAAGTCGGTACAACAACCTCCGTGGGTGCAGAAGCAGAAAAGTTCTAAAATTGCTAATTCTGAAATATTGTTTGGGTTAAAAATTTTAAATTTTGTGCGGTGGTTACTTTTAAGATGCAAATACTCGTTAAGAACACTTTTTACAAGGTTCGAAATTTTAAAGTTAGAAATAAATGTAAAACGTTCTAGAAAGTTTCTAAATCACGATTTATTTGGAATTCTTAGAGAAAGAAATTTTGAAATTTCACGTGGCTATTAATTTTAACTCGTAAATGCCGGTCAGTTAAAAAAAATATATATATCAAAAGGGTGCACCATAAAAAAAGATCTAATCTGCAATTTCTGTGATACTGTTGGGTCTAGAAACTTAAAAATTGGCATGGTAGAAACTTATAAGATCTAAATGCTCGCTATATTAATTATTCAAACTGCAATGCACGCTTTAGAACGACTTCTAAAAAAATCGAAATTAAGAAGACTAAATAAAGCAGACAAAGTTCAAAAGGTAATCTAAATAAAGAAGTACATGGAATTATTCGGAATATAACGATTAAAATTTGCATGAATGTTGTTTTTAAGACGTAAATACTCGCAATAGAACAATTTCAAAAAATTTCACTATGTAAAATGATTCAGGAACGAAAAACTTTTGATTTTCCTTTTCTGTGCCACTGCTGACCTAAAAACTTTTTATCGGATTGAAATTTTTGGACGGGATCGTTTAAGATGTAAATGGCTAAGAATGGCTTCTAAAAAATACATAAAAAGATGAGATGAACGAAAAACGTTCTAAATTACCATTCATTTGCATTGTTATGCATAGAAACTTTAAATATTTAATAAAACTACATCCCCTTCCCCAAACATACAACTTAAATCCAACAAAACGGGTAGCTACTTATCTAGCATTGAATAAGTTGTGTAAACATTGAATAAATGTAGGTATGAAACAGCGAATAGTTTGCAGGAAGGTACTTGTCAATATTATACTTCTCTGAGCTTTTCTCTTTCTTGCCAAAGCTTCTAATAGAGGAAATTGCCTGTTTAATTTTGATATACAATTTTTTTTTCAGCTTCACTAATTTAGAGATTTAATCATAAGGTCATTTTCTCAATTGCTATTATATGATTTATTATATAGTTACTTATTCGGGTAATTTTTTTTAAATCGAGTTAATATTGACATATTTTAGCTTGCATGATTTGTTGGGAAAATACGTACGGATTATTAAATTACTCAAAATGACATTTTCACAGCTCAAAGGTTATGCAGACGAAATATTCCAGATGTGTCATAAATTACGCTGCAGTCAATGCCGATTTGTTTTATATAATGATGCTAACACGTAATACAGCTCACCTTGTCGAGAATATGTTTGAAAACAAAACAATATATCGTATGTAGTGACCAGCATGCACTCATCATTTAAATCCGATCGAGTATATCTGTAGCACACGCAAAACACGCATTGCATGCGTCTGTTGACGTTTTCGGGACTTTGAAATATCACTTTTTTAAGAGATAATTCCATAAACTCTTATCGACAACCTCATTACATACATGAAAACAGATATTCAAGAGTATTAACTATTCGAGTGGGCCTAACACCATATAAAAGTCCTTCATTCTCTTCAAACATAATTTTTTGTCATTTAGAGGTAGCCAAATTGGCGCGGAACGTCTGTTTATGTTTTTGCCATCATTTCAACAAATAAAAATTCCGATATAAGATATTTTAGTGTTTTATTTTCTCTATTATTTTTAATCTATTGCGCAATTCCAATTTTATACCCATGCACGGCGGTCTTGTAGGTTTTCTTTGCCATTTTTTTAAAACAGTGTATATTATATTTATACGGTATACAGTGTATGTTATACTATTATAGTATTTTGTAATTCTACCATTCAATTTGCTCATTTTCATCATCTGAATTTGTGGCAGGTCTGTTTTATAAAGATCAGGCTTTTATTTTTCCCACGCACAATCGTGATTCGAAGACAGCGCACTGTGCACATTGAAAAGAGACGCATGCCTGTGTTTTTTCCACGAATTCAAGTGAGCCAGTCGTTGCCTGCTTCCACCGAGTGAGGTGCTGTTATACGTGTGCGTCGGATTTTGATTTCTTTCAGGATGAATAAACGTGTTGATAAAAGGTACTACATCAAATTTTGTCAAAGATTGGTATGGAGGAGAATACTTATGGATGAGTTTGATTCTCCATGCAGCGATGGTTCACGGGTTCGTACGTATTGGAAAAAGAAAACTCCAACATTATAGGTGAAAAAAAGTATTGTCAATTTTTATTCATTCTCAAATGAAAATAAACAAATCGTAGAAAAAGTATCAGCTATGAAGCTATGTAGATATATAATCATCCATGATAAAGTGCTTCGTAACGTTAAAACATGAAAAAAAACAACAGCGGCCCTTTCACCTACCTTACAACAGAGGGCTCGAGAGCAAACTGCTCTTAATGTGTACTGAATCACATGACTTGGCGTAATACATTATCGCCAACCAACATAGTTTCTGACGCCGGAAATACAGAGACAAAGCTTTGGCGGTAGGTTTAGTAGACAAATAACGTGACAGCTGCCCTTTCAGTACACCCACAGGATGTGAAGCAACCCTACATGTTTCAAGAATAAGAGCGGCACGAAGTTTGGCTTTGTTTACATTAACAACAAATTGCGCTTAAATGTGATTGTGAAATCTTTAACGAATGTATGTAAAATGTAGAAGGCATGATAAAAAATGAAATATAATTTGAAACCGCAATTCCCATAAAATACTTTTTTTTCTTTATTTCTTTTACTCGTCAAATTCTAATAGGAATTAAGAGTGGTTTATTTAAAACGCAGATAAAATACGATAAAGAAAATGAACCATTAAAAAGTGCAGATACACGGAAGTTTATGTGTCCTTGATTGCTTTTAACAAAAACCCGTTAAGAAAGAAAAATAAATATGCGAGAATGAGATTTTGAATAAGTAAAAATGAAATTATAAAACTTTATACGTGTTGAGTTAAGTTCATTGTGAAAGGAGAAAGAAAAAAAGTAAGTATATGAATGTAGAACTATGAATTGTTTTAGGAAAAATAATTAATATAAAGATTTTACTTGTTCAAAGTAGATTTTGAGTAATAGGGGGCGGGGGGGGGGCGGAATCCGATATGTTGCAGAGAAATCTGCTACACTTGGTGATCCTGAATGCGAAAAGCTATTCGTAAGATTAATCAATTCTCCAGCTCATTCATGGCATCTGATTCAGACTTTCGTGGCAAAATGTGGAATTCAAGTGTTCGCCAAATTCTATACTCTTCATAGATGACTCTTTGCTACTTCTGGTTGCTTCCGAAATTAAAAGTGCCATTAAAAGGATCCCGTTTTGAGAGTAGAGATATGATATATGTAGAATGCGACGGCGGAGTTGAGCACCATTAAAAAAAAGACTGACAGAAGTATTTTCTGCAGTGGAAAGAACTGTGGGCTAAATGTGTGGAGGCGCAAGGAGCCTACCTCGAAATGAATAAGGGTACCAATCCTTTCAGGTAACTTATACATTTTTTTCGTTCAAAGTTTGAATATTTTTCAGTCAGGCTATATATTGTCAATTAAAGATAGCATCTCATTTTCTATTCTTGTCACGAGTTATTATTAAATCTACGTTCTCACTAACATCGCTCAGACTCTCTAATCCCTCTAAGGGAAGTCCTAGATGTTGAACCACCTACTTATTTCACTGCGAATGCATCCATTCCTGCCTTCTGCTCCACGTGTTGCCAATGATGCTTGTGTTACTAGACGCTCATAACTATCTACTGCTTGAGAAGAACAAGGGAGCTTCTCAATTTCAAACTATGAACATTTTCTGATCATACTTTGCTATGCCTTCGTCACTGAGGTTCATTGTAGCTGGTGGTTCCAAAGGATTGTCCCAGTGAATCATCTCAAAATAGCCCTTAGCTTCGAAATCTAAATGTAAGGTGAAATTGGTGTATTTTTCCCTTCCAGTCAGATTTTCTTGCTTTCAGTATTTTTCGGAGCCCCAGTTTTCGAATATGTGATCGTTCTTCTAACAGTATTGCCAGCAGACTGCTTTTAGAGTGAGCAAAATAAGAGTTTCTCTGAATAATTTCGTGAACGATTGACTTAAAACCTTCTGAGCTTTTTTTTTTTTTATCATTCTCTACAGGTGACGTGCTCCATGAGTAGCTCCTGAGATTTTCTTTATTTCAAACCAGGATGGCATATAAACTTTCATGACATATTCTACTAGGAGCTTAAAGTTTTCTGTTGGTTCGGCAGTCGGCACATACAGACGCAGTATTCTGTTGACTGTATTGAGCCATTTTGAATGAGACATCGTTCCGGGACTTCTGTTTGCTATATCTGGAAGGCACTCGCTGGATCATACTGCCCTAGAAATATTGAAGAGATATTTTTTGTCAGCACTGAGATCATTTTTTATGAAATTTACGCAGAGAAACTGGAATAGAAACAAAACTTATCAGAACAAGGGTTTCGCACATTTCCAGAGATTTTCCTATTGTTCCGGAAAACTGGTGTTGCCCAAATGTAATCCACCAATCTTCTGGAAAAGGCGGCGTAGAGGTAGTTCAATAATATGCAATAAGCATACAAACCAGCGTAATTTGTGGCCAACAAAGATTTCAAGCTGTCTAACTGCGCCAATTTTTTGTCCCAACATTTACATTCGTTCAATCACAGCCAACGGCAACCTATTACGAAAATGTAATCGATGTTCTCGCCTCAGCTTAATGCATTCAATAACTTTGAATGGAGTATCTTTGGATGCAATTCCTATATCACGAAGCATAGATGATGCAATGATAGCGGCTGACTTACCCCATACTCCCGTTCTATCACTAGAAATGGCTAGATTTGGCAGTTATATTCTCATTTGGCCTGTCTTGCAGGTTGAGGGAGTATCATAGATATTAGACTTCGACATTTGGCTTCATGACAAACGTAATCGTCTTCATCTTTAGAGTTAACTTCCAATTCCAAATCAGATCCTAAAACGGCGTTTTCATATACATCCGTAATATTTTTATAAGAATTGTTATATATATTATATTTTAAATGGATTATAGAAGTTCCTCTGCTTTAGATTCCTGATTTTCCCTTCTACATTGCCTTTCTATAACACGCTTCATTTTTTGAGTTGCAGAAATGTTAATTGATCCTGTTTTTTCTCTCATGCCGTTGGTCTGCTAAAACATTTCGTTCCATGTTCACTTTTTTTCCATAGAAATTTTTTCATTAAATCAACATACGTGGGTAACACTGTTTCTTTCAATTGTACTGGAGATCCAAAAACACTACAAAAAGTTTCAGTTCAGGTCATGTTTAAATTAAATTTCCGTATTGTCTGGTCCAAAAAAACAAAAACAAAAAACAAATTATTGTCTACATATTAGTGTCTACATATTCGTGTCTACATATTAGTGGTTGAAACAAACACAAGCATCAAACAAAAACAACAGTCGCAAAAACGAATCATTCCACATAATAAAACTCACGTGTCAGTCACAGTTTTTAGATTAGAATACGTACTGACATCTGTTAGACTTCCACGTTTAATTTGCTATTTATGTACGAAATGCCCTTTCCAGCACTAGCATCTAACAATATTATTTTAATAAAGCCATTCATTAATCAAAACGTAAGTAATTAATATTATTTATTCAATTAATTAATTATTATTTATTGTTAAAAATGCATTAAAAACATTTTAAAAAAGCTATATAAATATTCACTTGAGGTTTGGAGCCTCAAGGTGTCAATAGTTTGAGCTGAAATTTGGTGATAATTTTTTTCAGTCAGTTTGACACCATAGAATGACTCGGGCAATATTAATTTCGAGAAAAAGTTTTTCCACTTCACCCTATTATACATGTACATATACATATTATGTATGTATGCACTTATGTACGTGTACTTATGTACGTGTATACTTATGAATGTATGTAGATACTAAAAACTGATATATTCAAAATTTTTTAATATACTTAAAACAATTAAAAATCTCGCTTTAATGTAAATAAGTATTTTTTTATTTAAGATTTCATGAACATTTTAAAAATAATTCAAATTTTTATGTGATAATTTAATACTTCATCCCAAACGAAAACTATGAAATATATTGTGGTTGTTGTTGTTTGATTTTTGTTTATTTTTTTAAGAAAACTTTTATCCACTTCTTAAGATAGAGTTTTGATTCAGTTTTATGAATTTTTTAACTATTTTAATTTTGTTATCATAAAATCAACTATTTTGGAAGATTTTCTAAAGGTAAAGGAGCGACATAATTTCAAAAAAGGGCCATTTTTTGCATTTCTCAACGAAAGTTCTCAAAATGTAGTAGAATATTTTAAACCCAGATACGAACGTTTAACTAAAATGTATCTAAAACGTAAATTCTGATTGTTTTTATGCCGTTATAAATCAGTTTAATTACAAAACATATTAACTAATGTTAACAGTGCTAACAAATGTCATTGTATTTCCTCTTTATTGTTTAATGTTATATTAATAATGTCATTTTGAAAGATGCATTTAATTTAAAAAATAATACTTTGAAAAGTATGTAGGAATTTGTTGATTACATGAGGAATAGGAAAGCATTATCGGTTACATTATTTTCAAAATAGTAAAGTAAAAAAATACACCGATGTCATATTTACGGTTGCAATACCTGATCATATATTTTCGAGAGAAAATACGCAATTGGTTTGAAATTTATATAACAGCTTAGTCATTTTTTTACAATTATGTTCAAGCATGATATTCTTAAAACCTATATCTCTAAATTGCATAAAGCCCAATTACGTTAGATTAATCCGTGTTCACTTTAAACAATATATAGAGTTCTTTATTTGTTTACGGCTAATATTCCTTAATAAAATTAAAACTTCATCAAAATATTAAAAAAGAAATCAAATAATAAAAGTGATAAACAAATTTAACAGATATGCAATCGAAATATGCGTTAAAACACTGAAAGTATTAGACACAAAAAGCTGCTGTAAGTAGCGAAATCATTGGCGATTTCTTCAGCTATTAAATTCTGACATGTGGCTATTAATACAGTATTGCTTTTAATAAATTTTAAAAATATATATTCGAATACTTTATAATAGTTTTCCCATATAAAAATACATTTTGGTGATGTCAATGGCCAATCTAAAAAATACACATTACATGTAAAAAATATTCATTAGAGTTTCAATTCATAAAAAATATTTTCACCCTAAATATTTTGTTCTGCAACCCTAAAGCCCGTGTTGGATACATTAGTTTAAATAATTTATAAAATAAAATCGCTATTATGCCGAAATTTTGCAAAACAAATATTTTAAATTAAAAAAAAAACCTTTCCGAAATAAAAACAAGACCAATTCCGAATTCAAATTGTTTTATGAAAGAAATATTTAAAGTGCGTTTGTAATCTTATATTTAGAAAATTTTCTTTAATCTCATGAAATAATTTTATATAGTGCTAGATCAACATAATTTTGCTTTTCCTTTCCAATTGCAAGTTTATGTGGGTAGTAAATTTCATAACAGAAAATTAATTATGTGCTATATTAAGTGTTTTTGTTTTTTCAATTGTCTTGTTATTTTCGTGATATTTTAAAACGGAAATATTAAAAATATCTAAACATTTTTTCTATTTAAGTAAAAAAAAAAATCTTTTTCATAACGATACAAATAACTTTCCTTAAAGCTATTTCTATTCTTTAACTTATAACGTAATACTTCAAATACAGATCTAAACAGGAATACATCGTTCCTAGGAAAAAAAAAATTGTACGCATTTGAATCAGGAATCTCATTATGGAGCTGCGTTGTTTCGAAATGTTTACATTTTTACGTACGGATAAAAGCAATGTTTCAAGCAGCATTTCTAGAAATCTAAACGCAGGCCAAAATCTCACAAAGAGATCCATTTTCCCAGATAGTATCTGAAAATGGGGAAGTAAAACGATATTATAAAAAAATATATATTCTACAGTAACACTGGTGCCATATCAATGGTGGCAATGTCCGGAGTAATCATTTTTGCAAAACAATATCTCAATGCACTGATTTGTTATGTTTTTAGAATAAATGTCGAGAAGATTTTTTTTTAAGTATCTCAAAAGTAAGTATTTGTGTGTGACAATAATGTGAAGTAACATTTCCAGTACTATAAATAAACACACCAAACTACAGAAACAACTATCATGCTTGTCTAAATTAGTAATTGATTGCCCAAGTTCGGGCGGCGAATTTTAAATATACCTTCGGACATGCTCTCGAAAATGTTAAGCATTATTGAAGTTTAATCTTACTCAATCGTGTTACATGCCAAGTGTTGGCTAAAACAAGAAAGATGCTATATTGCTCTAAACAAAGGTTGATCCTATAATAGATACAAGTCGCTTTTGTGAAAATACGCCTTTTAGCTTCGCCCAATTGCGGAAGATTAATCCAATTGCACTTAAAAAGATAGAAATACTACAGCATTTGTTTCATTCTGAAATTCCATAACAAAACTAAAGCTTCACTATAAGATTTCAAATTGAATTTATAAATAAAAAAACCTTCAAGTTTAAAAAATATGTAATTGAACTAGTCATTAAACACAGAAATAATCAAAATAAAAATGTTGCTATGAACGAAATGTTTCATTGAATTCTTGAATGCCAGGTTTAATTAAATTCAAAAACATTATTTAAATACATAAATTATATTGATCATATAAGATGCTTTCTGGTGTTGTTAGTGCAATCTAAAAAAATATTAAATTTAAAATATTTAATAGAATTTCCCTAAAAGTATTATTTATACCTAGCACTCTAACACGCGCTGACCGCATTAGAGAACATAACACTTTGCTTTACGTACTATAACGCGGGCAGCGCTTGTTAGATCCCCTGCTATCATTAACCCATATAAAATTACTTAACTAAAATGTATCATAAAAGGAGTAGATGATAATAGTATGTCTATTTAATAAGTAATCTCGATTTTAAAGCAAATGAATTCAATAATGATGATGAGTTTAGAGAATGAAGTTCTTGCGTTTTACTTTTAAATTTTAAAATTATTTTATTAACTTTATTTCTATAAATGCATTTAATTTAACGCATAACCTTTTTTAAAACATATAAGAATGTTTGAAAATATCAGTGTCCTAAAATGCTTCCATTGTTTTCCTTTATCAAATAACCAAATGCACAGTTCTTAAAATCAACTTTTCCCTTTGTTTTACATTTTTAAAATTTTGAACGCGATTTGCAATTACTGTGCAAAACATGCAGTAATTTATGTCATATATAGATAGCTATAGACATTAACGTGTACCAAAAAATCATCGTAAATCTGTAAATATTCGTAATTTTGACTTATTCTTATCTTCGAAATTCGCACTTTCGTTTCATACCGCGATATTTCATTTACAATGAATGAAGCAAGATTCTGATTAATGATTGTTGATGAGGAAATTGAATTTCTTATAGTAAGACAAACACAATCGACATTTTTGAGAATAGTAGATAAGTGTCAGATTGTGCTAAAATGTCGCAAACGTTTCTGCTATATTGGGAAATGTTTCTTAAGTTCTTTTAAGTTAATATATTAAGTGTTATACAGTAGAATCTCGTTAGAATGAATGTCACTTTGATGAATTTTTCTGTTTAACCCCTTAACCTACAATGACGGGCATAGCCCGCATACGATGATCGAGCCAAATGTAAATTATTCTTACCACTAAAATTTCACGGTAAATATAGTTTAATTTAATCGTCGAAATTCCATGATTAAACACGGCGAAAATCTCTATTAAATTTTAGTGGTAGCTATGGATTTTCCAAACTTTAGGTTAAATCGTAGGTTAAGGGGTTAAGAAGTATTATTTGTATTTTTGAAAAAAATCTTATTATTCTGTTTCATTATGAGAATATTCACGTTATCGAATTTTTTAGTATATCGAATTTAATCATTGCTGTCCAGAGATTCCTTGTAACGAGATTTTACTGTATACATATTTGATATAAATTTAAGAAATTAATAATTTAACAAGAAATTAAGTACCAATTAAAATAAACAGAAAAGTCGCAGTTTAAAAATTTAGGACCTTATTAAGTTAAACATTTCTTATATAAATAAGGAACCGTTATTTTTTCCATTAAACAAATATTTCGTCTCATTAAATCTACAAGCCATAGTTAAGAAGATTAATCGTTCGTAATTTAAAGATTATTAAAAGTGTAATTACCCATTTAATTAAGGATTACATGACCATAAATATCCGAGTTAAATTTTTAAAGATGTTCATTTATCCAATAGTCATATTTATGGAGAATAAATAATGCTTTATTACAATATATCTAACTCACTCAAATGTTCAGCAATGTTTGCTACTTTTAATGATGTATTAACATAAAACTGTCCAAAATAGTTTTTTAATAATAGTAACTGGATGTACCTGAGATTATAAATGTTTATAAACACTCTAATCACAGTTTGATTTTTAAAAAGGAAGCTGCATTGGATGAATTTTAAGGCTTTTTCAAGAAACCTTTTATACTTCTTCTAGCAAAAAAAGTTAGTGATTCTTTAAAAGAAAAGCGAAACATTTATCTAAAGGTTTTATAAGCTCTAAGTAATGTATGCAGGTGTGTTTTTAAAATAGAAGATAGAATCTACCAAAATTATCAGCGTATAACGGGCACGTTTAAACATGCTCACAAATTTATCAAAATTTTCAGATTTATGTGGCACGCCATTAAAAATAATAAAACTTTGTATATATATCTATCAGCATAAGAATCGTATTTTCTTCATTAATGAACACTGTGTGCAACATTTGTTCTAGGTTCGGCTATTTGATAATATTTTCCTGATGCTATTACCACTTATTATAAACTTCAATATAATGTATTTTCATGCTACGTATTATCATTTGATCAAGGTGCGCCCATTTGACAATATTTTTCCTAACGTTCTTACTACTTAAACTTAAAATTTCACTATGTGCAAATTACTTAAAAGATGACAAAATATTTAAAAAGATGTTAAATTACTTTAATACTTCTTAGTACTTTCAACTATATACATAGCATTCGTCAGATAATACAATTAGCATCTTATTTTCAAATTTTACGTAGTTGGTGTCGAAAGGAGTGAAAGTCAACTTTTAGATCCGGAAAACATTGGGAGAATAAAAATATGGATATAGACAGAAGTGGAACGTGCTTTATGATTCTTTAAGCAAACTGACACAAATTCTGGGTATGTTGTAGGATAAAATGTCATTAAAAACAGTAATTTCTTTAATAGTAATTTCTATTGATTTACGGGTAATTAAATCATGATAATTCTTTAAGGTGCATATAATTTTTGCATCTTCGAAATTAACTTGTATATTCTGCTTCTGGTTAAGGGGTCTTGTACCTTTTAAACGCGTTGAAAATGAACGAAAAACTTCAAAGTTTGAGTTAGTCTATCTTCAAAGCCTTTTTATGTATAAACATGAAATATTTTGGGTATTGATTAAACAGATTGTGCTTTGTAATATGCTACCATTAGAAATTTATTAACCCTTTACAGAATTTGTGTATTGTTGAAATCAAAATAGCTCTTTTTTTACCCCATAAGTCATTGCGCGCATGATATCTTGAGAAAGTACGTATGGATTCGCATGAAATTCGGTAAAGATACTAATCATATATGTGTGTTTAAAATGATCTACTCTTAGGCTAAAATTATTTCATTAACTATATTAAAAAAATATTTTCGTAAAAAAAAATAAAAATTTTGTACTTTTAATGAATAAAAATAGTCATAACTAAAAATATTACCATTGTAAATACTTAAAAGTAGATCATTTTAAACACACATATTTTTTTAATATATTTACCAAATTTCATGACAATCCATACATACTTTCTCAAGATATCATGCGCGCAATGACTTATGGGGTAAAAAAAGAGCTATTTTGATTTCAACAATACACAAATTCTGTAAAGGGTAAATAAATTTCTGTTGTTAGCATATTACAAAGCGCAATCTGATTAATCAATATCCAAAATTTCATGTTTATACATAAAAAGGTTTTGAAGATAGACTAATTCAAACTTTGAAGTTTTTCGTTCATTTTCAACGCGTTTAAAAGGTACAAGACCCCTTAAGTCTTGACAGGGATGTTGTTGGCCGGTTGTACTTCACATCTCTCAAATGTCTTTAATGCGATCTTTATGTTACGAGAAGTCATTCTTATGTATTCGAGATAAATATTTTCTGTTTTCAGTGGAATTATACATGCTCCAGAAACTTCATCTTTCGGGATCGGGTCTATGTTGGCTCTAACTAGACCTTTAAATTTTATTGGAGGAGTGCGGATTAATAACATATAACTACAACATACCCAGAATTTGGCTCATTTTGCTTAAAGAATCATAAAACACATAATATTCCACTTCCCTCTATATCCATATTTTTATTTTTCCAGTGTTTTCCGGATCTAAAAATTTAATTTCACTTTCACTCCTTTCGCCACCAGCTACGTGAAATTTCAAAATAAGGCGCTAATAACAGTATTTTTGTATTCTTTGACGAAGGCTATGTATATAGTTGAAATTACTAAGAAATAATAAAGTAATTTAACACCTTTTTAAATATGTTGTCATCTTTTAAGTAATTTGCACATAGTGCAATTTTAAGTTTAACTTTTTAAAGATGAATTTAGCATCATATTTATTTATTTGCTGATGTTCTTACTACTTATTATAAATTTCAATATTTCTTAATGCATTATCATGCTTCGTATCTCAAGAAGGATCTATGGCGAAGAAGGGATTGCACGTAATACGATAAATATGCATGAAAATCGAAAGTCATAGTCTGAATTTTTCTGTGCTTTAATATAAAACATAAAAAATCTATAATTTATCAAGACAATGAGCACCGATTCAAATTATTAGAAAAATCATAGCTTAAATATTAGGACATAATTAAGATAAATATTCCTTATATAGTTAAGTAACCGTTAATTCTTCCATTAGACAAATATTTCTTCTCATTAAATCATCAAGACGTAGCTAAGAAGATTAATTGTAGAAAATTCAAATCTCATTAAAAGTGCAATTACCCATTTAAGTAGGGATTACATGACCGTAAATGTTTGCGTTAAAATTTTAAAGACAATTATTTATACAATAGTTGTATCACACTTATAGAGAATAATTAATGCTTTGACTCAATATATTTTAAGTAAAATATATGGCAATTTTAACTACGTTTAAAACCATAAAAATATGAAACTGTCTAAGATTTATGTAATAATGTACATATTATGTTTTTATTGTACATATGTACAATGTATTGTACATATTATGTTTTTAATGTACATATTAAGTTTTTATATTATTATTATATTTATGTAATGTACATACATAAATATACATATTATTGATGTTTATAGATACTTTAATCACATATTTATTAAATAAAAAGCTGCCTTTAATGAATTTGAGACTTCTATCAGAAAACATTTATATTTTTTCTATCAAAAAAGTTCTTAAGTGATTCTTTAAAACAAAAGCAAAAAGAATATATAAAAGTTTTATAAGGTCTAAGTAATGTTTCTTTTTTTTAATAGTAGGCAGAAACTACCGAAAATTTTGCCGTATAACTCTCACGTTTTCTAGAATTAAATTTAAAATTTGTAGGCTTGCATTATAGACCGGATATAGAAATAAAAGCTTAAAAATTAAGAAAATGTCATTATAAGAATCAAAATTTCCGTAACAAAAAAAAAAAAAAAAAAAAAAATCGCGCAATCTAATTTTGTATTTGCCATTTTTTCCCTTATGTTCTTAATATCTGTTACGCTTTTTAACATTCTTTATTATTTATGCACAATGCTTAATATTCTTTATTGTTTCATGATACGTATTTCATGAAGATTTCATTGCAAACGAAAGTGTTAATCTGTAAATATATCTAAAAATGGCCATCAAATGCCAAAATACTGGTCATTAAACGGTGCGCTACATCGCCTCCGGATGCTGCGACAAAGCCCAACTCAACACATGGAGAAAAGCCGGAACTAGTCTGGTTCTGCAGCTAGGCCGTCACATCATCGATTCAATTTCATGGAACCTCACAGGAATGAACAACTTCTGGAGACCAGTGAACCAGTGACCAGCCTCCGGACGCTGCGACAAAGTCCAACTCAACACATGGAGAAAGGCCGGAACTAGTCAGGTTCTGCAGCTAAGCCGCCACAGCATCGACTCAATTTCAAGGAACCTCACAGGAATGAACAACTTCTGGAGACCAGTGAGGCTCCCCCACCGCATAATTGCTTTACCATCAGCCGGAATTCAGGATTCCCTATGAACAGGCTACCTCTGCGATTCATGTAAACGAAAAAAAACAACACAAAACATAAAATATTAGTAAAACTGAAATAAAGGGTAGATTAAAAAATTTGAAAATATTCCCCCGCATTGTGCTTACCGGAACGTCAGAGATACCGGGTAAAGAATGACAGCAAAACTGGTGGACCCTGTGGTGCCGTCTATTCCACGTTCGCTATCCTGCCACCAAAGAAGACACCTGCTTTCATTCACACAAGACAAACTGCCCCATCACTGCCGCCCAAGTCCCCAGTGGTTAATGGATGTCCCCACTATTCTACCACATATGACAGGATTTCCAGGTTTCCGGACCGAAAGTGGTGAGCTATCGGTAAATTGCACTCGTCTACGTCCGGAACTGCAATGGTTCGCAACGTCGTCCTCAAACAGGCTGTATCATCATTTCTCGCCGAAAACAGGTTGATTCGAGACGACAAGGAGGTGCGTGCAATAAAAATGAAATAAAGCACAAACAACACAAAACACAAAACAAAAATTAAACCAATTAAATATGGGCGTTGTAAACGGGTCTGGTGACAGGAATGAAATGCAATAATTGTTTAAAAAAATTGGATATTAGTTATTATATTTATTATGAACATTTTGTTTTACCTCTCTTCTTTTGAGAGAAAATAAAGTTATAGCGTGCAATATTTTTAAAAAATGAATGGGGGAAAAATGAAGACAAACAGGAATATATTCTTCAACTTTTTTAAAAATAGAAATTTATACATACTATGAAAGCCCTACCAAATTATGAATATCTGCTCTCACAGCACACTAATAAATGATTTTGATCTTCCGTCTGTTCAATATAAACAAATAATGTATTCTTAAGGTTATTTAGGCCTTGTCTCTCTTTTCTGAAGATAAAAGCTGATATTTTTACTTTTAATAGACTTTTCTTTTATTTGCACTACTCATATTTTATTATTTTTATTCTTGTTAGAAAAGCCTACTTTTCCGTACGTTTCACATTAGTGATTTTATTAATGATGTCTGTTAAGTTAGTCTACCGTGAGGAAATGTTTAACGGCATTGAAGTGTTGTTATTTTTCTTTTACTGTGTTATATACCTGCTAAGCGAATCCCAAATAAATGGAGTGTGATAACTAATTGCAGACATTTAACTTTGGTTATTTCTCTTTCTAATCTATGATAGTTTCTTTCACAAATTTTTATTGTTGGTTTCTGAATATATTTACAAAAAATGATTTTTAAATATTAATTCTGCAACAGAGGGAAGAGGGGCAATACTGCAAATAGGGAACAATACTGTAAAAAAATAAAGACTATTTTTTACATCTCACTCATTGTTTTTGTTTATATATATATATACAATAGCACATGTCTTATCAGCCATAAAGTAACTTAATGAAAAAGTAAATTTTGTAGAAATAGAAAAATAGATGGCAAAATATTTTAAGATTTACATGACATGCCATCTGTTTTCCATAGAGTATTACTTCGCATGAAATTTTAAAAGGGTTTACCTCAAAACGTCTTTTTCCAAATAGTGAATCACTTTTACAAGCTGCGAATGATTGATTTGAAACGATTTTGAGTTTTATTTTAACAGCCAATATTTCGAAACAGAAGTTTTAATATTAAAGTGTTACTAGTAATTTCATTGTTTTGTCAAAGTGAGTTTTATTCTTAGGAAAAAATCTGAAATTAAATTATGCTCGTGGTGATTGTTATTTTTAAAAAATTTGAGAAGCTATATATCCCATAAAAAGGTAATAAAAAAATACATTTACGGTATCATACATTGCTGTATTAACCCATTATTTTTCACGTCTTTTTGTACGACTCAATTGGTCGTGCATAAGCGTTTCTCTGAAATTACCTTCTTCCATTGTATAAAAGTTAATGAAAATACTTATGTAAATATTCCTTTAGCTGGACAAGTTATCCTTCGTTATCGGATTTCTAACCAAATTAGTCATTTGGACAATTTTCAAACACAGTTAGAGCGTAGTGTGGTGAAAAATACCACTTCTAAATTTAATACGTCCTTTCTAAGCAAAGTGTGAGCATAGCGATGGGTAATGTTTCTATGATGCAACACGAATATATTATAAAACAGATTTTAAAAGATATATAAATACTTTATTTTCTCATTTGACTATCTGTGTCTTGTACTTAAGAGCTTAAGCAATCATTTCTCAATTAGTATTATAAAAAATATGGCATTTAGCAACCTCACACAGAAAGAATGAAATTCTGCCATTGCAGTATTTTTAGATCAAAGAATTGCCATAAAAACTATTTAAATCAAGTTAGATATGCCACTGTTTGTATAAATCCTCAAATTTCAATTATATTTACATTTTACGCCAATTATTCTCTACATACCTACTGATCCAAGAGTAAAATGCCAATAATTTGAAAAGTATATACAACAGGGAACAAGATGTTAAAAAAGGTGATTTTTTGGTACTTTCCCGCTATACGAATAGCATTGGCAAACAGGTTGTAGTTAACGCCAAACAAAACATTTGAAAAAATCAATCTTAATGATGCGATAGTGATTATTTTAAAATAACATGTGAAAATTACAGGCTTTTAAAAACTATTCTATTAAATAAATATAAATATATACTTTAAAATAAAAACAATTACATTTTATACCATGAAATAATATAATAAAACTGAATTTAAACTGCAGGTAAGTAAAAATGAAATTATAAATGTCTCTTAGAATTCCAGTAAACATTTCCCTTTTTTAATAAACTCGTCACGTTGCCACATGAACTCTAAGAGAATGGATTGTAAATAATGATGAACAGTGCCACGCTGGCAAATAACCACTTCAATGTTCGCCCCGAGGTAAGTCCGGGGGGGGGGGGGATGAGGGTAAAATCACTTTATTTTACACTTGCTGCCGGTGATGTGATGATACGCCATTTTGCCTTGCCCAATATCTTTCAAAAGGTTGGGTATGACATATAGTGTTATATTCAAAAAAATTATATTTTTTGTTTGCTGTGAATTGTTTGTAACCTGCATCTCGCAACTCGGGAAAAAATAATTCTTTATGCATACTTCCATAACCATTAAACAATTTATTGCAGTTCTCTTATCATTAGGTAACTGTCAAATAGTAAAATACAGCTCAGATACATCGAAAAAAGCAAGTTATAATGTAGAAAATATTTTTTATTTGAAAAATAGCAAATTAATATTTTTTTTTTACGTCGTTGCGATTAAATAAAAAATATAATGATTCACGTTCAATAAGTAGCATGTCACAATACTTGGCGAGATTTAATAGTTCAAGTTTTTTTGCCGAAATAGTTATTTTTACCTCTGATAAGTGGCTTTTAAACAGTTTCAGTAGTCGGTAAAGCGATACGCACACTTAAAGGTTTCGCTACAATTACGACACTTAAACATAACAGCTTTCATTAAAGACAATTGTTTTCATACGTAATACGACACTTTGGATATTATCGAAGAAGAATTCCACTATGGCCATTTTTACAAGAGATCGAAATAAAATAGGCAACAGCTCCGGAACCATCACGGCGACTAATGCTGACTAAAATTATAATTTATATTATAAATTATATTCTGGCAATAATATGTTTCATTATTAGAAAATTTCATACTTCTTCTTTGTGCGAGGCTTGTTCAATAATTATTGTCCCGAGTGCGTATAAAATACTTGAACTATGCGATCGTTGATGTGGAATATTGAAGCCTGATGCCTATATGCCCAGTTTCAGAACCGTATACATATTTTATGTACCGAATATATATATATATATATATATATTCTAAAAAAAAGTAACTACCGCTGTCACCGCCACCGCCGCCGCCGGTTTTGAATTTTTTGTGACCAGAGGTCTTTCTTCGTTAATATTAAGAAAAATAATGCATACAAAAATATGAAAATCGGTAGTATTATACAGAAATGTTTGATAAATACGCTGATGCAGACAGTTTTCAGATCGAAGAATTATTTAAAGAGATATTTAATGCTAAAGTTGGACAAAATCGTTCCACTAAAAAGTTTTATAGGAGCAAAAACTGTTCATAAGAATTTAGTCATTTTTTAGATCATTTTATGCATTAGAATTTGCCGGAGTGCAGATTGCATTAATTTTTTTTATTTTGACTAATTTTTTGAGATTTTATTTCTATTTTAAATTCAGATTTTCAGCATTTCTAGAGATATTTTTAACAGATTTTAGAAAGTGATATTAATTTAAACTGTTGCCAACTGTATAAACAGCGGAAACAATAATGTTTGCTTCAAAAAAAGAAAAAAAAATATGTATACGTGTAAATAAATTAAAAATTTATTTACACGTGACTATTATAAACAGAAAAAAACATTTGGAATTAGAATTAAATAATTATGTACAAAAAGCAGGAACTTATTAAAAATTACGTCATAAAAACTATAATTACACGTGAATTTTAAGAGAGAAAGGAATTTGTAAAACAATAAATTTATTAACATGCGTTAGAAGTCTTAAATAGGAGAAATTATGTCATATGTACATCACATTACAGTTATTACATAAAATGAACACAAAATAATATTGCAAAACGGTTTAAATTTAGAAATTGCGCTAGGCATTTATTTGATATTTTAAGAGTATACTTTTCAACTATTTTTGTTAGGAAAGCGCAAATAATATTTCATTTCTAACACAAGTACATTCACGTGAATATTAAAAAGAGAAAGAATAGTTCGGTCAAAATTACGTCAGATTAAAAACGATTAATTTAAAATGTCTCATTTACAAGATCTTTCTTTTCACTTTGTTAAAAAATACCAGGAGATATCTGATTTGACTCTGTTTACTTAATTCCTTTTATATTAGCTTATTTTGAAATTTTGTTACACGTGTCTACGTCATCAAGTTATTTTTATTTTGACGTTTTATTTGTATTTTTATTTTCTTGTAAATACCAGAAGATATCTGATTTTGACTCTGTTTACTTAATTCCTTTTATATTAGCTTAATTTGAAATGTTGTTACACGTGTCTACGTCATCAAGTTATTTTTATTTCGACGTTTTATTTGTATTTTTATTAATGTTGTACTAATTTATTTGTTTTTTCGTTATTTAAAATAAAAATTATGTCAATTTGTATAATTTGGCGAGTGGTTTGGCGATTTATATAACTTGGCGAAATTAGTCGACGGGATAATCAAGTAGTACCGCAACGGATTTGGCGTTAAAATTCCCCAATCACAGATAAATGAATAGAAATCCGTTTATAGAGAGATCGCCACTGTTTTTTAAATTATAATTCAATCTTTCGAAATCATTTAAAGCCGATCAAATTAGCGTGCATTTAGAGTCTAAGGTGTCTGGACGGGGGTTGGAGAGCGTAGCTAGTTGGGGGCCGAGCCCCCTAGTATATATATATTAAAATAGCAATTAAAGCCTTTGTGCAGGAATATTAAAAAGCGGAAAACCAGTGTTTAAAAACGCACAAAGAATACGTGAAAAGCAGTAAAAACTGCTTTTTGCTGCTTTTCACGTATTATTTGTGCATTTTTAAACCTTAGTTTTCTGCTTTTTAATATACTAGGGGGCTCGGCCCCCTACGAGCTACGCTCGCCAACCCCCGTCCAGACACCGCAGACTCTAAATGCACGCTAATGTAATTGGCTTTAAAAAGATTTCGAAAGATTGAATTATAATTTAAAAAACAGTGGCGATATCCCTATAAACGGATTTCTATTCATTTCTCTTTGATTGGGGAAATTTTAACACCAAATCCGCTGCGGTACTACTTGATTATCCCGTCGACTAATTTCGCCAAATTATATAAATCGCCAAACCACTCGCCAAATTATACATATTGATGTAATTTTTATTTTAAATAACGAAAGAACAAATAAATTAGTACAACATTAATAAAAATACAAATAAAACGTCGAAATAAAAATAACTTGATGACGTAGACACGTGTAACAACATTTCAAAATAAGCTAATATAAAAGGAATTAAGTAAACAGAAACTTTGTCTCCCGGTATTTTTTAACAAAGCGAAAAGAAAGTTCTTTTAAATGAGACATTTTAAATTAATCGTTTTTAATCTGACGTAATTTTGACCAAACTATTCTTTCTCTTTTTAATATTCAAGTGAAAATACTTGTGTTAGAAATGAAATATTATTTGCGCTTTCCTAAGAAAAATAGTTGAAAAGTATCCGCTCAAAATATCAAATAAATGTCTAGTGCAATTTTTAAATTTAAACCGTTTTGCAATATTATTTTGTGTTCGTTTTATGTAATAACTGTAATGTGACGTAAATATGACGTAATTTTTCCTATTTAAGACTTCTAACGCATGTTAATAAATTTATTATTTTACAAATTCCTTTCTCTCTTAAAATTCACGTATAATTATAGTTTTATGACTTAATTTTTAATAAGTTCCTGCTTTTTGTACATAATTATTTAATTCTAATTCCAGTGTTTTTTTCTGTTTATAATAGTCACGTGTAAATAAATTTTTAATTTATTACACGTATAAATCTTTTTTTTTAAGCAAACATTATTGTTTCCGCTGTTTATACAGTTGGCAACAGTTTAAATTAATATCACTTTCTAAAATCTGTAAAAAATATCTCTAGAAATGCTGAAAATTTGAATTTAAAATAGAAATAAAACCTCAAAAAATTAGCCAAATTAAAAAAAGTAATACAATCTGCACACCGGCAAATTCTAATGCATAAAAAGATCTAAAAATGATTACATTCCGATGTATTGTTTTTGCTCTTATAAATTTTTTTTAGTGGAACGATTTTGTCCAACTTTAGCATTAAATATCTCTTAAAATAATTCTTCGATTTGAAAACTGTCTGCATCAGCGTGTTTATCAAACATTTCTCTATAATACCACCGATTTTCATATTTTTGTACGCAATAGTTTTCTTAATATTAACGAAGAAAGACCTTCTGTCACAAAATATTCAAAACCGGCGGCGGCGGCGGCGGCGGCGGCGGCGGTGACAGCGGTAGTTACTTTTTTTTAGAATAGAGAGAAGAGATATATACACATAGTGAATTCACATATATTTTCGTTTTAGGTGTGAGAAGTGGCACCTAGCTTGAAGAGGAGGGAGGCAGGTTTGCGGCAAGACCTGAAGCAGTTGTGTGATAGATTTGTGACAGTGGATGAGACGTGGCTACATATATATGATCCCTAATCCAAGCGACAGTAGCCGCATCTCATTCATTGTCACCCTCACCCCCCCCCCCCCTTTAAGCTAGATGCGATCTCTCACACCAAAAAGGAATAAAAAAATGTTAATATAGCAGCTAGAGTTTTGAAATTAAGCACATAGGCATACAAGACATTAGGCTTCAATATTCCACATCAACCACCGTAGTACAAATATTTTATACACACTCGGGACAATAATTATTGAACCACCCTCGTATTTCTGTGGAAAGCACATCGTTCTGCTGACTATGCTTTTGAAATATTGAGCAATTGTTTATTCAGTTACATCTAAATCACCAGGTATACATAATCTTCATATTCAGATACAATTATTTTACTGCCAAAAAACATCAAAGCTTAAATTCAAAGTAAAAATAGTAATAGCTGTAAAGCTAAGACTGAGAATAAATGTTGGCAAAATCTTTAAACGAGTAATATTTAGCAATAACTTGAAAATACATAACAAAATACCGTTTCTTTTCAATTTTGGTCTGCAAACTAACATACAAATCCATAAATTTGGCTTTTAATATCTATTTTCAAAGAGATTTTGCTTTTTAAATGAAACATGGTAAAGCTTTAATATTGTATTTAATAAAAAAATTTCATTCTTTTTATAAATTGGAAATTGAACAATTTAAGTATATTTCAAAATTTAACGACATTTTAGTGGCAGCTATCTTTATACAGTACTTAGTTTTTTTCAACTGATTTTCTATAAAGATAAAGCTAAATAATGAACATGTATTTTGTATTTTTAGGGAATTGTTCATAATTTTCAATAGAAAATTTTGGGCAGACGTCCAAAATGTTATGATACGTGTTTGTTTTTTTACTAAGGAGCACAAAGGAAGTTCCATTAACTTAAAAAAATATCAAATATAATAGTAAAATAAAGCATTTATATAATTAGATTTTTTAAATGCTCGCCTGTTTTTTTTTTTTTTGTTTTTTTGTTTTTTTTTCAACAACGGAAAAATATGACAAGAACTTCTAAGAAAATATTGGTTCTAAATTTCTGTATGCGGTCTAAGTAATTATTCTTCAACAGATTTTATTGACTATCATTATTATGGTGTTCTAATATTTATCACAAGTATGATTTGTCATCAAAAATTGTTTTTAAAAAGATGAAAATTTGATCATTTATGATTTAGAAAATATAATCTATTAAAAATTGTATAAAAACTCAATGAAGCATAAAAATAATTTGTTAACATAATAGCGAGTAAGGCAGTGTGACATTTTTATAACCAATTGTAGCATGGATGAATTTCGTATTAATAATAAATAAGATAATAATATTGACAGTCAGCTGAGCACTAACGGAGAGTGTTACCATACCAGCATCGCACAGTCAATCTTAACATGAAATTAATGGCAACCCACTCCCTCCTATTACCCTATACGTGAGCATCACAATTGAATAATGCTGTGATGGTGCTACTTTACAAGAAAGGGAAGAAGGAAAACATTAAAAAATTACCTCCGATAGGCTTAATATCGGTTATTTATAAAACGTTTAAAATTTTAACAAAAAGTTTAAACGAAAACTCTTGGATCTGTTCTGACTCAACTAAAGCTTCATAAAAAAAATATATATACTCTCTAAATAATATTTTATGTTAATCTAAATAAATATATACCGGGTGATCCAGAAGTTCCGGCAATTTTGAAATTTTAATAATTAGGAAACTATGTACAATAGAAAAGTGCGGTTTTGAGATATATGCTCAGAAAGGTGTGGGATTTTTGTTTATAATGAATTTTTTCTTAATAATTAGTTCACATTTTCAGCAACAGGTGGCGCTCCTGTACAGCATCATAGTATCTATACCATGCATTATCTAAGCAGATGAGGTCATTGCGCAACATCTTTCCTGAGATATTACTCAGATTTCACTTTAAGGGTCTTTTATGTTCAAACGCTTTTTCGAAGATTAAAGAAATTACATTTAAAAGGAATTTTGATACAAAATTTGATGTGTACACGGAAAAAACAGTTTTGTTGAAATTACTAAATTTTGGTTCATATAGCTCCATCCAAATATTTTGTTTGGAATGATTAAATTCTGGTTAGATTAACCAAATTATTTCGTTGATTCAACAAATCGTTTGTTTAGTTCACACAAAATTTGGTCATTCTAACCAAAATATTTGGATGGAGCTATATGAACCAAAATTTAGTAATTTCAACGAAACAGTTTTTTCCGTGTAACTGTTATGTTCAGACATGATTTCTTTGCGTAAAAAACCTTTATTTGTTAAGCTGTTTTACAAAAAGGTGTATCGGCAAGTTTAGCCTAGAGTTCTTATCGTACAATGCGTGTAGTTAAAACTGGAAAGGGACCAATGACCATTACAAATATATGCTATGATAAAAAGGTTTGAGGGAACCGGTTCATTGAAAGATCGTCAAAGACGCGGGAGATCCCAAACGTCTTTTGCAGTCGTAAATGAGGTAGAACTCGATCTCGATACTCAATCGACATCGTTAGCACATGGTGAATGCAGTGCACGCGCAATTTCCCGATGAACTGGAATTTCTGGATATGGAAGTGTATGGCGATCTCTAATGATCATTCGCAAGAGATATCCGTATCAAATTCAGCATGTGCACGAATTAAAGCCAACTGATTTTGAAGAACGTCAGGAATTTGTTAATTGGAGGAGAATGATTCGGAATTGCTTTCAAATGTTTCTTGGGCAGACGAGGCACACTTTTCTCTACGTGGAAGCATGAACACACAATATAGTCACACATGGAAAATAAAAACCCTCATACAATGGTTGAAAAGCCTCTTCATGACCTAAAAGTGACAGTGTGATGCGGCATTACAGCTTCTTCATCATTGGCCCTTTTTCCAGACATTTCCGGTGGAAGATTGCAAACAGTTTCCGTGCCAGGCTACAGATATACAGCGCTTTTAAAGGTAAAGAAATCCCTTACTTGCGAGAGAAAAAAGCGCTCCATTCTGTACCATTCATGGAGGATGGAGCGCCGCTCCACATCGCTTCTCGTGTCACGATGTTCCTGCAGAATACATTTCGAGATACCCGAAACTTGAGTTGCTCTTTTCAGCACGAATGGCCCTCAAATTCTCCACATCTTGCCCTTTGTGACTTTTGGTTATTGGTCTATTTGAAGTTTCGTGTGTACAGAGATCGGCCTATGTTATTGACCCAGTTGAAATATGCTATAGACCATCTTGTTCCAGAGATACCTCCTGAACTGCTCTTTAATGCTGTGCTGGCTGTTCTACATTCCCTCACGACGGTACTTATAAGTGATGGGCGTCATACTGAAAACTTGTAAACCTTGAACATTGATTTTTTTTTAGTGAGCTGTATCTTATCATAGCAAAACTATTCAACAGTGCCACCTGTTGGCAAAAAACGAAACTACAGCAACATTTTTTTTTCATTTAAAAAAGAAATCCCATAAGTTTCTAAGCATTTCTGAGGAAACCGCATCTTTCTATTATTTGTAGTTTACGAATTATTAGCATTTCAAAACTCCCGGAACTTTTGGATTACCCGTTATATATATATATATATATATATATATAGATAGATAGATAGATAGATAGATATATGTTACATTATTAGATCTAATTCCACGATTTCTTTATCTATTCTAAATTACTACTTTATATTCATTAAATCCTTATTCTTAAATAAGCTCTATCGTTAACTCTGTTAAATTCCCTTTAATGTATTGCCTCACTTGTCTAAATTGCTTAAATATTACGCTTTTAGTATTCTTAAATTAAATGTTCCATTTCCGCGCTTTTTTCTTTCTAGAATGTTCTTTTAGCTTTTATTTTAACTTTCCCGAGCATTTCTGAGGTTATCCTTTTACCTTTCATATTCATCCGCTTGCTGTGTCTGCACTCTTTCCATGACGTGATATTCTTAATTATTCATTGGTTGAGAGCGCGATCTACGTCATATTTGTATTCCTACACTTGAGGAACAAAAAGCCGATGCTCGCTGTGTTTCAGCAGATTTGAGTCGTATTTCCAGTTTACATACCATCTCCTGGTCACCGTCCATTTATTCGATTATCTAGAACTTTGTTTTAGCCCTAATTACTACTATGGAGAGATGGCTAATATTCTTGGTGGAAATTGCGCCGCCGAAAGATGTTCTAATAAAGTGCTGAGCTAATATTATGTGTTGTTTAAATTTATTCTGGGGAAACTTCACGGAAAGATGTATTCCATAGCCTTCACTCGACGACTGCAATACAACTAATTGTTATACTAATATAACAGGGTCGAATTATCTAATCTGACCACTTCTATTACGCTATCACTGCTGGATGTGATCCACAACTGCTATCGAGACAGCCAGTACTGCTTTTTCAATGAAAAATTAATCCAATGTTGCTATGATGCAACATTTAGTCGGTAGGATTTAAGACTTCTACGCCACTCCAGAATTTATGCAGCATGAACGTCATACTTAACATCCAGCCATCGAGAATTCGAAACATTGAATGTCAACAAAAATGTCCAAAAAGTCTCACTTCACTCAAAGACGGTCTCCAGGAAGAATAAGGTTTAGATAATCCTATAACATCGTTAAAATAAAAAAGAACAAAAAAAATTTTGTTACTTTCCAAATAAAGACACCATTACGTAAGTCCTTTTAAAAAATGATCTCTGTTTTATGTTGAAAATTTTGATGTTTATTCTGTGTTATTACATTACCTTTTGATTTTATTTTATTGGATTATTAATTCGAAATAAGTTGATTCGAAATAAATAAATATATATATATATACTAGCAGCCTAACGCCCGCTACGCTGGTCAGTTTTTCTAAAGAAACCTTGAATCAAACGAAATATATCTGTAAATTTGATCATGCGTTTTAAAGCAATATGGACATTTACCTGGAATGCCCAAACAATATGAACGTTATTACGCTATTATATCTTTTGAGCCATACAAAATTTAGGCTGTTAAGGGCCAACTTCTTTCGTTGATCATTTAGTGTAGTATTCGGTGATGAACGATTGAAAAATATGTAATATACTGAAAGGGTTCATGAAAAATTATCAATGCAAGTCTCATCAGAATCTGTTCATCGGACATACTGAAAAGGCTAATCGTTCATAATTTGGTTCTCCTGCTTCTAAAATATTCAGCCTTAATTCTATAATCAAGCAACCTGACGACCAAGCAACACCAAGCGAATGATATGTGCTTTATACTAAAACATTCACTGAAAAATTAACTAACCGAGCATGTTCCATCGAAATCTACCGAGCAGGATCTTTTAAACTGGAAAACGTACCGAAACATTTAATAAAAATAATATAATTAACAGTTTAAATCCCGTGAAAATTCATTCAGCGGAACATTAAAAAAAGTCAATCTTTCGAAATTGTGTTCATCTGATTTATATCTTTACGCATAATTATTTAATTAAGCAACGTAGAACATTATATTTTATACTACCATCTTTTCTGTAAATTATCTAACTAACAATGTAAGCCCCATCAAAATCAATTCAGTAGAAGTAAATTTAAAAGAGGCCGGAATGAAATTTCTCTTTGCATTTTATATACATTGAGATAGTTAAATATAGCTATCATAATCGCGTTAACCTGATTATATAGAACTCTTAGGGATGTAGGGGTAGGTATACGCCGCATCATTTCTGGATTTTTAAAGAAACTCTGCACAACTTCCATAACTATAGCATTCTAGTATACGTCCTTTGTCTGTAGTGTATTATCCTCCAATTTTCTTTACTATACCACAGATAACTTTTCCGGCATAGCTTCGAAACTAAACAATTTTGAACGATATGATAAATATTGAAAAGAATCCCTGAAACATTATCTAGCTAACTGTGCAACTGTTATTAAAATCAATTCAGTATAACTTGAAATCTTTCCTAATCGAGTTCACCTAATTTTAGAACTCCCGTAACAATTACTAAGCAACTTGGAACGATGGTTTTTAGATTAAACTATTTATAAACCATATTTACTATCTAATAGTGTAAGTTCTGCAAAATTATGTTCAGTAGAATCTGAGTTATAATCAATCGGAATGAAATAGGAATTTACGCTTTACATATAATAATAGAAGCATTCGCCCGCTACGCTGGTCGGTTTCTCCAAGCGAAACTTTAATCAAACGAAATATATCGGTGTATTTGATCTTGTGTTTTATAGCAATAAATACATTTATCTCTAATGATCATCCAGGTTGCTGAAAACAACATGAAATACATTACGGTTTTATATCTTCTAAGTCTCAGACAAAATTTGGACTGTTATGAAGAAAATCTTTAAGTTGATTATTTATAACTCAATATAAAAAAGAACGGAAGAACAATGTGTAGCTTATTAAAATCATCCCTGAAAATTAAAAAAATGCAAATCCCACCAAAATCCTTTCAGTAAAACCTTCTAATAAGACTAATTTTTCATAATCGAGTTTACCAGATGATACAACATTCAGCTATAATTCTATAGCAAAGGAATGTAGAACAATATGTGTTATATACTAAAACCTTTCCTGAAAAAATATCTAACAACAGTGCTAATTAACTCAGTAGAACCTTTTAAAAAGGCTAATATTTCAAAAAAGGGTTCACTGATTAAAGAACTTTCGCACTTCATTCTATAACTAAGTAACGTAGAATAATATGTGTTACATATTAAGCACTTTCTTGAAAATTTATCTAGCAATGCAAATCTTCTCAAAATCCATTGAAAAGAACTCAAGTTATAAGCGGTCGGACCCATATTGCCCTTTTTATTTTATATTTGAAGTTGATAGTTAAATATATCTTTCATAATCAAGTTAACGTGATTGTGTAATTTTTGAGGAATGTAGCATAGACTATACGCCGTAGACCTTCTGGTGTTTTTTATAAACTCTGCACTCCATAGCTATAACGTATATACTCTCTAATATATACCCTCTGCCTATAGATTTTATCCTACTCTTTTTTCAACTACACCACTGAGAACTTTCCTCATAATTGCATAACTGAAAATGTAGAATGACATTTCAAATATTGCAACAGTCCCTAATATTACCTAACTGTGCAACTCCAATCAAAATACGTTCAGTAGAACTTTAAACAAAAGGTAATCTTTCACATTCGGGTTCACCTAGTTTTGGAACTTTCTGTTGTAATCTAATTTTCCGCAATATGATTTGTTGCCAAGCTTGTGCTTCAGAAAAACAATAACCCAGAAGAAAACTTCGCTACGGAGAAGTAACAACCATCCACAAAAAATAATCTAACTAACAGTGTAAGTCCCACCCAAATACCTCCAGCAAAACTCAAATTATAAACGGGTGGAAGGAAAAGCAAATTTGCATTTTAATACATGCTTTACACTAATGTCATTGAAAAAGATGAAAGTAAAACAATAGGAAATAATGCCATAACTTAAAACAAAGAATTTTTTTAAATTTACATACGCGAAATATAACTACTGCTATTGGCAATTTTGAAAATGCTAATGGCGATATGTACATACGGATACGGCTGACATAAAAGTACCCATTATTCCTTCTTATCCAGGAGCAAGTGATAAATCGCGATGTATTATTTCAATTCCAATTTCTTCCATTAAAAAAGTAATACTTACGCATTATTCGGACCATGAGATTGATCGCCAAAAATGGTTGACAATTGCCAATCTTGTTTATCGTTTGCCAATTACGTTCAAAAAAGTAATTTAACATTCTTAAATACATAACCTTGTTAAAAATGGCAAATTGTTTTAAGTAAATAAATAAATAAAATATATAACATAAAACTACATACTATAAACTATAATAAATAAAAATTATAATAATAAAATTTATTTAAAACTATACTAAATAAACTATCAAATGGACAAAAACTAAGGGTTGCTGTAATTAATGTAATTGCCATGCTTGGCGCAGTTGTATCTGACATGGCCCGGATGTAAGTACCACAAATTTTTTTAAGTCGTACAAACATTGCTTTCATTTTTTAAATATTTTCGTTTTATAATGTTAATTTCTAAGTGGATCGCTTCTTTGTATTTTAAATAAATCCAATATTTTTTTCTCTTTTTTTTTCAAGGTATTTGTACTTATTTATTTTTTTCAAACTCATATAGCCGGTTCAATTCTTTAATCAAAAGATTTAACAAAAAGATTTAATTTGAATTTCTTCCGTTGCTACAGTAACGGATGTATAAGATGAATGAATATGGATGAATCATCACTTATAATGTTAGGTACTTCGAGGTTTTGGCTCCAAAGATATCGCCAAATTAGAAATATATGAAATATCTCGCGAACTGTTGGACTTAAAAGAATTTAGTTAGTACCATTCAATTCAGCATATAAAAATACATCAAAATATGTTATCAGTTGAAAAATAGCTATAAAATCAGATTTTTAAGGAACTTTTAAAAGTTCGTTCGATTTTTTACCCCCCTTAGGGGTGGAATTTTAGAAAATCCTTTCTTAGCGGCACTCTATGTCATAAGAAGAATTTTTACCCCAAATTTCAAGACTTTAGGTTCAGTAGTTTGGTCTTCGCTTTGATTAATACAAAATTCAGACCTTATTTTATATATATAGATAGCATAAGTGTTAAACACGTGTTGACAAAAAATGTATGTAAACAGGTATGACAAATTTGTTTATGAAAGATACCTAAAAAAAGAAGAAATATGTAATCAGTGAGATAAAAAGATAAATTAGTATATAATTATTTAATTATAAAATAACATAATTATTCATGTTTTGAGATTCAACTATAATAATAAGGAGACAATTAACATTAGATGAAAAAATAATTAATTAAATACTCTAAATTATAATTTTATAGGTAGAATGAATCAGAACTGTAAGAATTTTCCTCGATTCTATTAAAAATTTGAAGCACTTAATCATTTGACAGATGAATCATGCTTGAATATAGAAATATTTTTAAACGTTTGATTAGGAGAAGACAGATTGTTGCATTTAAAGTTGGAACTATTTTTCAGGGGACAAACTTGGGTCTCCGCAGGATAAAACTTTTGGTCTATTTTGCCAGGAAAATTAACTAAATGAAAAGAAAAATAAGCTGATTAGAAGCATATCACAAATTAGAAAATTATATATCTAAAAAATACCATCGTTAAATAGATCTTGTGATTTCATCGTCATAAGTTTACTGTTTTATAGTTCAGACTTTTGAGTTTCCTCTGCGAATACGTTTGACAATTTCATTTAAGCAGATTTTGATATTATCATCTCAATACAGGATTACACGGTTTTAACCCATATGGATGTAAATCTCTATAACATTTTTGGATTGATGTATTGTGTCGAAAAATGCATCTTCAACCTTTCTAGAGAATTACATATTTATCTCAGCCTTTTCAAAAAATCTCTTAATATTTAGTGAGAGGACAAGAATGTCTTATATAATCAGTATAGCTGAATATGTTACAGTATAGTTCCAGCCAAAAAATATGTTTTATAAGTTATGCAAACTAATGAAGAATATAAGAAAAATAGGTAGTGCAAAAATACTTTTGTTAGCGCATGATCATCTAAATAACTTAGATTTCAAATACAAATAGTCCCTTCAAAAGGAATACCTTAGAAATGCACTAGCTAGAAGGAAAATAGTCTAAAACGTATTTTTTTGCAGTTCCATTTTCATTTCACAAGTTTTACTATATTTTATTCAGTAAACCCTGTGTAAACGGAATTTCAATACAACGGGATTCTATGTTAAACCCTTGCCTGTGGAATATATTTGAAAAAAACGTGTCAAAAATAGAATTTTTCTTTTCTCTGAATGGTTTGAATAAAATTGGGGAGGAACTGCAAAATTACAAAAATCCGACAAATGGCGCACAACTGCCGAAATTTTTGCGGGAAAGTATCGCCATCTATTGAGAAAATGATAACTCACATAGTATGCATTGGATGAACTGAGTTTGGGCTTCACGGAATTGAAACTTCTATTTTCCCCTTGCCCCAACTAAGCTCAGGCATTCCAAAATTGTCGCATTTGCGTTGCCCGAACTGAGTTCGGACATAACCGGCAAGAGGTTAAAAGTATAAATTTTGTTGTCCTTATGATAGGAATACTATGCAATTACACCTGCTAAATTGGAATTTCGTCTTTTCATTTAGTATGATAAAACCTGTTACGCCGGAGTTGCAAGTTACAGGAGAAAGTTGTTTTTTTTAAATGCTTTTTGTCTTAGAAGGTATCATTTCATGGTGTTCTTAACCTGCCGACTATTTCTAGCTTTAAAACAAGATTTTCCATCATCGATAGGTCCCGTTTTCACAGAGTTTACTGTATTTTTGTGTCCCCATTTAGAAGTCGCTGTGCCGCATTTTTCATTTTCCTCCCCTGCCTTTTATGACGTGGGACCTTTAAACACCGTCATTGATCCTCATTCAGTTTAGAACATTTGTTATTTCACAGTCTCAGCTTAAAACTACACGTATTGAATCAGTATGCTGATGTTCAGATTCAGGTTGCATAGCAGAAGAATTTTTTTAAAACCACATCAGAATCATTGCTGTGATTTACTGTCGGAGATATATTATTGTCAGCTAACGTAACAGAAAATAAAGACAAGTTAATTTATGATAATTACGAAGACAATAGATGGTGAGTGTGTCTTATGATTATTCTATAATGCGACTTCAATTATTTTCGATTATTAATTATGGAATTTTTGTTTCTGCTTAGAATAAGTTCAATAATAGTTGCTAGCTATCCAGTGAAACAATGTCGAATATAATTAGAAATCTATACAAACTCACGCAGATTTATTTAGGTATACGGTAAATTTTACGATGTTTTGGCCAATTTATTCTGAAAAAGTCTAAACAGTTGTAAGGGAGTAGCCATTTATTTCAGTTTTTAACGATAATACTTTGTAACACATGCATAGATATCAGAAAAAATATAAAAATTAAAATTTTATTTGGAATCCACAGGTATGGCGATATTAAAACTGGTTTTGGAATTTAGAAGACTAAATACTGACTTTTCTGGTGAGAGAAGGCATATTTATTGTAGACTCAGAATCAGATATTGTACTTTTAAACACTGAAAAAGTTTTCTGCAGTAGACATTCCACCATATACCTGAACTTTCCAATGATTCGTTGTATTTGAGAATAACGAGTTTCTTATTTGAATTCATCTTGGAGAGATAGATTGGTATGTTCGGATACAACTGAAATTGGTAAAGTTATTGGAATACAGAACTACAGGCATTTCCCTTTTTCCAACGAAAAGTCCCAAGAGAGAAATAAATAATCGATTCACAGGAAAAATATAAGCTCTAAATGCCCAGTTATACATACAGCGGACGAATATATTCTGGATTTTGATTTTAAAAAAATTGTCTCAGCTAGGTCCCTTCTTACGATTTCAAAAAGAATTGTGTCTTTAATGCGCGCATTAGGACATATGGTTTATGATTACATTTCTGTGGTTTCTCTTTATAACGTTGGTGTGGACGCTTTAACCCTTAAATGCCTGGTGTTGCTTTTCCGCAACATAGCCAATTTAGGCTCTAAAATACTATTAGAATAATATTGAAGCTCTAATACCTAATGTTGCCAATAAAATACATTCTGAAAATATTATTAAATCGATTTTAAACATGTAGATGGCAACACTTGTGCTATTTAAGAATAAAGATAGATTTATTTTTTCAATTGCTGCTACTTGTTCGTTTTGTTTTCTTTGGAAGCGTGCGAAATACCCTATTTTGACCTGCAGTGAGCAAGTAAAATTTATTTCTTATTATAGTTCCTAAAATTCTTGTGTGTTTAATATTATAGAATTTTATCAAGGGAAATTATTTTTTAAATTAAACACCAGTATTGCCGATTAGTAACAAACTGTTTTTTAGCTGTAAACTATACTTAAAACAAAATATGATTTTATATGTATTTTTCCCATGATTTATTTAAAAAATGGAAGCCGAAAAACATTATTACAATGATTTTTGAAAAATCAGGCATTTAAGGGTTAAAAGATGTTTTTCTGCTTGCCTTTTAAAAGAAATTTTCCTCGTAGAAAATATGAAAAATATGAGTATAACATATGATAAATGCATTTAGTTTAGAAGCGAATTAATATATATATATACATATGATTAATATTATACTCAGATAACTTGTAATAAAAAAACCTTAATCATACAGCTCTTAAAAATTTACACTTTATTCACACATGGATTTGTTAATATATTTCTTCTTTCATAGAAAATTCTATTTATCTAATATATTTCATAATCATAAATTTATTACATATTGAAACATTAAATCATTTTTTATTAAAACTTGCGTACTTTTCTGACATTGTTTTCGTTTATATAGAAAATTACCTTCATTTTTAAAATATACATATCGATTCACTTTTTATTTACATAAATACTTATCATATTTCCATCATTCGTATGAGAAATGTAATTATCATGAACAAAAGTTAAATGAGAACGCAAGTTTCAAAACTAGCCTTATCCAGAAAGTCAAATTTTGGGAAAATGCCTGATTGCGTTTTTTGCTTTCCATTGTAAAAACAAAGATTTTGCATTGCCAGAAATACACGATAAATCTTTTCTTTTTGAATATTGTAGTGTTTTTTCGTTGCAGGTTCACCAATAGAATAGATTGATAGAGAAAATTCGATTTTTAAAAATTTTGGATAAGTCGAGTTTTGAAACTCACATCCTCAAATAATCTTGCTATGAAACTATTTATTTTTATTTAAATCTTACATTTTATTTTAATAAAAACTGTAATTCTTATCTAAGTATCAATGTAGAGTTATAAAAATAATACTGATTTAACATTTTGAAATCTACATAACGTTTCATTATTTTATAGTTTTCTTACAAGTTTTTTAAATTTTTGGTCATTATGGCTTAAGAAAAGAAAATTCAAGCAGTTATTTGTAAAAACTAATGGAGTAACAAAATTCATCAAAGATAGCCATTTCCCTTTCTTCTTCAGGCCAGATCACAGGATGTGGTAGAAACAATCATTAACCCAGATAGAAACATTCTAGTAAAATATACTTATATTAAGAAAAGGATGATTTATTTTCTTATGATTAATAATCGCCATTGTAAAGAAATGAATTAGGCGATGATGGTAAAATTTGCTACTGTGCTAAGAGCCATCGCTTTTTTTCATAAAACTCCAAGATATATGAAAGTTTTTTACTTAATAGATGCATATAATTAAAGTTAATAATTATATTTTTAACTTTTGTCTATGCATTATTCCAGCCCTAAGTCATTGCGTTCAACGAAAAGTTTATGTTTAAATATAATGAAAATACAGATTTGATTATTAATTTACTTTTGTGTGATAAATCTTCGTTTGACATACTTTTGAAGTAAAATTTAAGCTCTAATCGATATACAACAGTTCGTTTAATTACACAATTAAAGTATATTTGATATTTTAAATTTGAAAATAAAACTATTATTATTATTATAAGTCGGCAAAAATTAACATGTAATAAATAGCTTTTCATTTTATCCGTTAAAATAGAGAAATCATTCATTTTAATAAATCTTAATAATTGAAGAATTATCAAAATTTTTAATTGCAAACTTCTTTGTTGATTGTTTCATTAAACATTCCTTAATACAAAACAATCAAAGAAATCGTTTGTTACACCCAACTGCTTTTAGTATGCATATTAGTAAATGTCAAGATAAATAATTGTTCTTAAATTGAGATATTTATTTTTTGCGCTCGAAAGTGCAATTTTGTCTTTCATCAATAATTCTACTAATGGCCAGAAATGCATTAAAAAGATTGGTATAAAAGTTTTCGGAACAATTAAAATATCATTTAGTATAATTAATTAAGAAAATTACTGTTATATTCTTTAGACGTACCGATATCTTATAAACTCAGTTATTACAAAAAAAAAAAAAAAAAATAAATAAATAAACAGTTTGAAACTTAGCTACTGATAAATAAATTGTTCTAAATTGTAAAAATAATTAACCGTTGTCCTTTTCAGCAAATATCAGGCTCAAAACTTATTGGCAGGCTCTTTGTAAACTCGTTAACGATATAAATTATTTTTTCTTTGAAATGAAATTCTTTTATTTAAAATTAGTTTTTCAGTAAAGCAATTTTGTCTTATTTTATCACGGAACTTTTGTCTTGAATGAAAGCGAATATTTTCTTCAGAATTACCGGTATGCAAACCCCAAACATATTGGTAGCTATGCTGTGACCATATACAAACGCAAGTACTTAATTGCTCAATATCTGGCATTTAGTGATAACATAAAACAATTTTAAATGTAACTACATATACAAGTACGCGCGCGCGCTCGCACACTCACACACATAAATACACAAATATTAAAAAACAATTTAAATGTCTGAGTAATTAGTCCTCTTCTAATTTGAGGCTATCATGTTTAGAACTTTAAAAATCAACTATTATTCTATATGTGTACGAACAAAATTGTAGGTTAGAACAAAAAGGAAGTTTTTTACGTCAAAAAAAGATTTTAACATTTTTTTTTTAAATTCGTATCAAAACAATCATTAATATGTATAGAACAACTCTGTATATCTTAAAGGAAAAATGAAATTTTCAAAGAAGCTAATCTATAAAAAAAAAACTATTTCGTGTAAATTATGGTCAAATACAATTGACAGGTGTCGAACAAACCTAATGCGAAATCAAATATGACCTATTTCTTGAAATAGTTATAATTACTTTTATTCCAATAATCTTAATGACGTGTAGTAGTTATTCTTAAATTTTAATGACGATTAGTTTTATATCCCTACCATGTTTAGTTTTTTTCATTCTTCATAAAAATCAAATTAATTTTTCATAAATCACTAATGTACTGTTCTGTTTTTAAATGATTTCATTTCCCCTTTTTGTACTAGAAGATTTTGATAATTTTTAGTATTAATAAAATTATAAAAAACTAAAGTAATGTATATCGCTTCTAAAATCCTCTAACAAATATTTCTAATAATGTTTTATTTGTACGAATTGTAAAAATATAGTACATAAAACTACGCTTTGAGTGTAATATCGCTAGTTTAAAATACTCATATCAACAAATTTCATTGAAAATTTTTAGTATTCGTGCATTTAAATGCAAATAAATATTTAAAGATTATTTTTGAGTGTAATATTACAATATAATAATCACAAAATGAAGCAAAACAACCTTTGAGATAATTTATATAAACCATTTAATCCTCATTTATTTAGCCAGAATTTAGGACATGTTATTAATTATGTTTCTTTAATTACGGTTTAAATATAATTGTTCGTAGATTTGTCTTTATTTAATTGTTATATATCAGAACTAAGAATAATTAAATCGAATCTTAAAATAATATTAATTCAGAGTTTGGTTTAAAACAGTATTTATGTTTCACAAGTACTTTCTTATTTCTATAACAAAATTCTGTCTCAAATCTTTTACATAACATATTAAAGCCTGAATTCGATTAATTATTAGAATTAATTAAACTTATTAGCGAACAGTTTAAACACAAAATTTGTTTCTCTAGAATGATGTTCACATGCTAATTAGTGGATTTCATATACTTCTAAATGATTTTTTTAATCTTCTGTTTTAATTTTACTAATATTTATGTGTTTTCGTGCATTTTTATTAGTAATTAATTTTGAAATTGCGTTTTTATTAAAAACTACAGAGTTTTATTGTAGTTTCTTCTTATAAGCATAGGCGAGTTTGTAATTAATTAGTTTGAAGCAAAATTTACTTCAAAATAAACAGTTCCTTACTTGGTAATTATTTTGAATACATTTGAAGTATATTTGAATATACGTTATTGTGAATATCACGCCTTCCTTTGAAAATTCAATAAAAAATACTATAGGGTAATATTAATAGATAATTTTAAATCCATTATCGTCAAATTGTAATATATTTCCAACTCTTGCAAAGGGGACGTCCACTGTTACTCTTGTGACCATCAGAGTAAATTTCCAGATATATTTCAAATTCTTTTATTACAAAATATATTCAGGATAAATTTGATGCAACTACTTAAAAATACATGTACCCTAATTTCATAAATCATATACAGTTTGTAACAAAAAGCATTTTACTTGCCCTGATAATAATTGAAAATTTTGTTACTCTTGTGACCACAAAAAAACTGCAATTTTTAAAAATTGTGTTTGACGCTGAAATTCTGTGAATTATATGAGACTATAGAAATAAAATTTACAGAATATAGAAGAGTTTTAAAAAGCATTAATCATTGAACTCATCTGATAACGCATGAATTAGTTACATTTGATTATGCAAAATGCTAAGTGTTACTCTTGTGACATTTTGTCCATAATGTAATTTTAGCAAGAATTCAGTTTAAATACTAAATAAAATAATTAAAATAAGTTTTTAAAAAATATTTTCGATAGAGAACAACTGTTAAGGATGGTTTAATTTTAAAATAACATAAAATAATGTAAAAAATTCTAAAATTAACAAACATTATAACCACATAGCAACCTCTCAGTTTCTGCTACTTAACAGAATAATTCATTGTCTTGAATATCAATAAACCAATATCATCTCCGTTATCATCATTTACTTAATGAAACACAAATTCTTTGTGCGAATCATGTTAGTGTAAGGTTTGTATTAGATAGTGTCATTTTACATGGTTTTAACAAATTATATTTGTTGAATGCCCCTCGCTGTTGGAATTTTCTCGCAAAGTAATGAAACTTTATTCTTTTATTTCTTTTGACAAAATAAACTATGTATCCTATTTTGGGCTCAAATTATCAAATTTTTTGGGCTCTCTGTCTTAAGAACAATTGAACGGAATTTAATAAAACTTTAGATTCAGTTAGTCCCAGACATAAATTGTGGCTGATTACTTTTTGGTGTAAATCGCCCTGACGCTAGCACTGCTATGCTGCATTATTCATGATTTCCACAATAGCTATATATCAAGAACTAAAGCACTGATTTTCAGAAAACTTCAGACTCAGTTATTCCTTCATATAATTCGGTGCTGATAACCTTTTAGTGTAAATCGCTCAATAGACGTTCCCAATAGGTGGCGCTGTTATACTGCCTTATTCATGATTATCGCAATAACTCTATCTAAGGAACTAATGCACGAATTTTCATCAACCTTCAGATTCAATTAGCCCCTGATATAAAGTAGTGCAGTTTAGTTTTTGGTGTAAATCGCCCAACAAGTGGCGCTACTATGCAGCAATTTTCACGATTTCCACAATAGCTGTATCTCAAGAACTAATGCATGAATTTTCATCAAACTTTTGATTCAGTTAGTCCCTGATATAAAATGATCCTAATAAGTTTTTGGTGTAAATTTCCCTAGAGGTACTACTGCTATGCAGAACTTTCCACGATTTCTGCAATAGCTCTATCTCAAAAACTGAAGCACGGATTTTCATCAAGCTTTAAATTCAATTAGAAGTTAACGTAGATTGTCCGTAATTAAATTTTGGTATGAATCACCTAACCAGTGGCGCTGCTGTGCTGCATTTATCAGGAAATATTAACATGTATGAGATAGAAGAAAGTTTTGGGATTGACACATCCGACTAGTTTAATATTATCTTAATCTGTTTATAATGAACTTAATTCGGTACTGACAATAACAGCAGTGCATATTTAAACTTCATTTGTCACTTCATAAAACTAAATTCAGCATAGTAATAACCTTTCTTTTTACATCTACATGTGTAGCTAAAATAAAACATTCGTTCAAAGTTTACGTTTGGCATTACGCTTCGAAAGTAGGGTACAAACTTTCAACGGCGCCTTGGTCCGTGCCGCGTTTTTCCAGACAGGTTTTTAATTAATATCACTGGACAACAATGAAATCTTGAATGAAAGTGTCAAAATATTTATTAATTTAACTTTCTAATCATGAATATGGCAATAAAAATGGAATTTGGCTCTAGTTATTTTGTTATGCTGAGATTTGACTTTGTATGATAGGGATAAAAGTACACATTAATAATAATGCATTGTATGTTTTGTTTCCAATTTAATTTATAAAGAATTAAAGGTGACAACATACAGCACAATCTTACAGATTTTATTGACGAAATCGCTTGCTCTTTCGCTTATATTCCACGTTCTGATTATCACTAAAAATCGTCCAGCAGTTGTCTGCAAACATAGACGCAGACCATTTTCCTTGATAACGTTGCCCAGTCACTGTCATATCCGGGTGGAAACGTTCACTTTGCTCGTTTTTGAATTTTCCGCAGTTAGCAGGGAAGAAATCCAGTTGGAAATCTAAGAAATGTAGCTTTAAGGACATTCGACATCCAAATTTCTGATATAAAGCCAGCATGTTGTGAACAAGATCTTCGTAATATTCGGATCGGACGTTTCCAAGAAAATTAGTGCAAAATTGACAGACTGAATCCCATACTTTTTTCATCATGATTTAACAGGTTTTCAAATTTCGGATCCTTGAAAAGATCTCTAATCAGTGGACCCACAAAAATTCGCTCTTTAATTTTTGCCTCACTCAATCTGGGAAATTTTGTACGCAAGCAAGCAAAAGCTAGTTTATTTGTATCCGTAGCTTAAATCAACTGCTTCACAATACTCAATTTTATGTGTAGAGCAAATAAGATAATTTTCTCTGGAAAAAGAAGCAACGTGTTCTTGATATTAATTTTTGCAGGTGTCAAATACAGTCTCGGAGGCCAGCCTTTGTGGATATAGTATAAATCTGTAGCACGACTGCTCCATTCACACAGGAAGCAGCAAAATTGTGTAAATTCCAGTTCAAGACCCATTAAAAGCGAAACAATTTTCAAGTCAGCACAGACACACCATTCATTTTCAGCCTACTTAATTAGGTGTAAGAGCTGTTGCAGATGTTCATAAGTTTCTTTCATGTGCGCAGAATATGCACTAGTAATGGATGGTAGTTCAACACCATTATGAAGCAAAATCATATTTAAGCTTATTCTGGACCCATCTATAAATAGACGCCACTCGTTTCCATCAAATGTTAGTCCAAATCCATTCATCAAACCTTTAATATCCGATCAGAACACAATACTATCATTTTTCTGAAAATAATGTAGAAATTTTATATGTCGGTTACGAAATGAAGACACTCGGACACACTACAGAATCAGAGGGAGGACAAATTCTTTGCATTTTACATATGATATTTGTTTATTTTACTTTTTGAATTTTTTTTTCGAAAGGTTTACTTTATTACACGTTTTATTAATTCATATATGCACGTGAACATCTAAAAATGAAATATTATAATGCGCAATAAATCAGTTTATTCTTTAAAATGTTCTAACAAAAATGACATTTAATAATTAGGTACATTATATTTTTGCACCCCTTAATCTCAGAAACAAGCATTTTCATGGCGATATTCGTGTTCAGCACGTTGAATTCATTAAGAATTGGGCGTTTTCAATTTTGATAGACGAACTTTGTTAAAAATTGTTGCTCAGTGTATTTAGCCACTCGAGGCATCTTGAAAGATCTATTCAATGCAAAATAGTCGGGAATCCCATAGTATTTATGTAATTCATTATTCATTCTAATTAAGTCTCAGAACTCTTAAAACTGGTAAATATGGAAAAAAAAAAGAGTCTATTTTAAACATAATATATGTTAAGAAGTATATGATTCTAAAACACAATTTTTATTGAGATGAAAGATAGTACGTTTTTTCATTTCTTGCATTTACAAAATTGCAAGATGCCGAATTAGTATTTACAGTACTCTCCAAAAAGTCAGACATTAGACAAGCAGAAAATTGGTATAACAACTTATACGCACGATTAGAAAACTAGTCGTTGGGGGCCACCGTAATACTTACACATCATGGATATACATAATATAAAATATGAAAATAAAACATGTGGTATATGCTAAGCATTGTATCACATTACTTTTATTCATAATTGAATTTACTTGAACTCTCTTATATATAATTAATGTAATCCCTTAAGCTAATATTACTTTTTGTTGCATTAAAATGCCTCAATTTGTTGATTTTCTGTAAGCAAATAAACACTATTCTTTTACAATGGAAGTGTACGGGAATTTGGCGAAATATTAGAGATACCACCAATTCAACGTGACTTTTGGCGACTAATTTTGGTCGCCAAATTTGGCGATATATCGCCAAGTTGACGACAAACTTGGCGGCATTTGGCGACAAAACAGGGTCCTCCCTTTGGTAAACCCCTTGTAGGTATGGAGATGCATTAAATGCTTGACATTTACGATAAGCCATTAATTTAAGCCATTATTGGCATTTTATCTTACAGTTTGGCGAGTTTTTGGTCGGCGGGTTAATCGAGTAGTACCGAATTGCGTAAAAGCAACAACCTTAGAACTCGAAAAATTATAATTGTATTAACTAACAGTTTACTGCGTCGGATTAAGCGTCTCATTTTCAATTAAATTATATCTTTGAATTCAAATTTGAATGAAATACAGGGTTATGAAAAATCGGAGAGTGTGAAAAATAGGATTACAAATATCTCGGCAACTAATCATTCGATCTACTTCATTAATGATGCAAAATTTATGTTTTTTTATTGTCTTGTATAATCACTCCTTCAAATAAACAATTTCGAAAAATTTTGTATACCTTTTATAAGAACGAATATTTTAAGAGTCCGAAAAAAATAGTTCCGGATAATCGAGGTTGCTGATATTCAATAGGCTTCTTCCCATTATTACTCCCTAAGTACACATTGAAATTCAAGTCTCTATCTCAATTTGTTCGGGAGATAGAGCGTTTACAGACACACGCACACCCAGACGGACAGAATTTTTTTTTTTCTAAAAATATGATTTTCGGAATCTCCAGTGTCTGAAATGCTTAGATCCGTCAAAAATTTTTTTTCGTTTTTCAAAACCATTACAAGGCTTACCCTATACTATGTATGATGGGTAAGTCAAAAATATCGCAACTAGAATTAAAATTTTGGTGCCTACTTATACTTCAGATTATATTAATTACACTGAACCTAAATAAATTTTTATTTAAAGGATTTTTATATTTTTAATACAAAGTTGTAATTAGCTAATACAAAATTTTGAAAAATTCAACTGCATAATCACTTAAAAATTTTTTTTTTTTGAACAATAAAAAGTAAATTTTATGTTCAGTTTATACAGATTAACATGAAACGTATGTTTTGAAAATTTCATGAAAAAGATATTCAAAAGTTTTAGATATCGTGCACGTTATGCCCAAAAAAGTCTTTTGGAGAAAAATGACTTAAAAGTTTCGAAAATGCCGTTTCAACTATTGAGCGGCTAAAAGCCATAACTTCTGTTCTAATAAGCATTTGAAGAAAACAATTATATTAAAATGTTCAGAAAAGATAGAAGATTAACATCTAATTAAATTTTTTTTGAAGCTTTAAGAGTCCTGAGACCCCTTGAATTAGTCTGTTTTTAATAATTTGATGTTTATTGCTTTTATACTGTTACTGGCCAATGCATTACACATATATATCATTAAAAGTTGTTAACTAGGTTTTAAAAGCCGATGGTACATAGAGTACGCCACCCCTGTCATTATGTATGTCCAAACCGTCCATATCTTTAAGGGTTAATATCTCGGCTAATTACAGACGATTTTTTTTATCAAAAATCATTATCAACAATGCTTCTATACTTCTGCCACGATAGATACCCCCAGCTCTGCTCAACACTTTAGCTGAATGCCCGTAAATCGAAATTTGTGTGTAACGGAAAAATGCGATTTTCTCAAAAACTATGTGACCTAGGGTAATTGCTATAATTTTCCTGCAAAGTTTAAATTAACGTCTACTACCTCTAATTTTTTAATTTCAGTTTCAGTAGATTTGGATTTAGATGGGGGGGGGACATGTTTTTACGCTAAATTTTCGATGATATCTTTGAAAATGAAATACATAAAATTAAAATAAATGTATTTTTAAATTCAGCGTTACGAAAGCTTTCACACGATACCCCACACGGTATACAAAGAAAATATTTTTTTTTTTCAAGTAACAAATTTGCCCCTCTACAATTTTACTAAATATATTTATAAATGTTTAATAATCTGAAAATATGTTGGTCAATTGTCTTTATTACTTCCACCAATTTGAACTTTCCACGTTCCATAGTTTACGTGTAAAGTTTCGTGGCAGTCAGACAGACAGACACAGGTGTGATCTTATAATATTTCCGTTTTTACTTTTTAAGTACGGAACCCTAAAATTGGAACAATGTTGTAATAGGTGAAGCTTCTATCGAAACTCTCTATTTAAATGACTAGGGGGCTCTACCCCCTACGAGCTACGCTCATCAACCCTTGTCCAGACACCGCAGACTCTAAATGCACGCTAATTTGATCGGCTTTAAAAATATTTTAAAGGATTGAATTATAATTTAACCCTCTGAGTTTTTGGGGCGTAATATTCCGTTCACTAAGCTGCAGGTTTCACAGCAATACAAGCAATATTTAAGATAATATAATTCTATAGATTTAGTGAATTTTAAATACTTTGAAGAATGGTTAATACTCTCAAGGATTACATTCATATTTGTAGTTAAGTTGTTTTTTTTTTTATAATGTTAAAATAATCAGATTAAAAAAAAAAAAAAAAAACATTACAATTTTACCTTTTAAAAGACGCTCGGAAGGTTAAAAAACAGTGGCGATCTCCCTATAAACGGATTTCTATTCATTTCTCTTTGATTGGGGAATTTTAACGCCAAATCCGCTGCGGTACTACTTGATTATCCCGTCGACCAATTTCGCCAAATTATATAAATCGCCAAATTATACAAATTGACATAATTTTTATTTTAAATAACAAAAGAACAAATAAATTAGAACAACATTAATAAAAATACAAATAAAACGTAGAAATTAAAAAAACTTGATGACGTAGACACGTGTAACTCGCTTAAAGTCAAGTTAATGTGACATTTACGATCGACCATTATTGGCATTTAATCTTATAGTTTGGCGAATGATATATTTTTTGTCGACGGGATAACTAAGTAGTACCAAAGATACAATTGCTGTTTTTGTTTTTGATTAAGTAAAATATGTTAAACATTTCAAAATAAGCTAATATAAAAGAATTATGTAAACAGAGTCTTTGTATCCTGGTATTTTTTAACAAAGCGAAAAGAAAGTCTTTTAAATGACACATTTTAAATTAACCGTTTTTAATCTGACGTAATTTTGACCAAGCTATTCTTTCTCTTTTAAATATTCACGTGAAAATACTTGTGTTAGAAATTAAATATTATTTGCGCTTTCCTAACAAAAGCAGTTGATATGATCCTCTCAAAATATCAAATAAATGTCTAGCGTAATTTCTAAATTTAAACTGTTTTGCAATATTATTTTGTGTTCATTTTATGTAATAACTGTAATGTGACGTAAATATGACGTTATTTCTCCTATTTAAGACTTCTAACGCATGTTAATGAATTTATTATTTTACAATATCCTTTCTCTTTTAAAATTCACGTGTATAGTTTTTATGACGTAATTTTTAATAACTTCTTGCATTTGTACATATTTATTTAATTCTAATTCCAAATGATTTTTTCTGTTTATAATAGTCACGTGTAAATAAATTTTTAATTTGAAGCAAACATTATTGTTTGTGCTGTTTATACATTTGGCAACAGTTTAAATTAATACCATTTTCTAAAATAGTGTAAAAAATATCTCTAGAAATGCTGAAAATTTGAATTTAAAATAGAAATAAAACCTCAAAAAATGAGTCAAATTAAAAAAAGAAATATAGTCTGCACAACGGGAACTTCAAACGTATAAAATGATCTAAAAATGATTAAATTCCCATGAATAGTTTTTGCTCCTATAAAACCTTTTTACTGGAACGATTTTGTCCAACTTTAGCATTAAATATCTCTTAAAATAATTCTTCGATTTGAAAACTGTTTGCATTAGCGTGTATATTAAACATTTCTGTTTAATACCACCGATTTTCATATTTTTGTAAGCATTATTTTTCTTAATATTAACGAAGAAAGTTACAAAAAATTCAAAAAAAGATCACAAAAAAAATGTCACAAAAAATTCAAAACCGGCGGCGGTGACAGCGTTAGTTACTTTGTTTTAGAATACTAGGGGCTCAACCCCTACGAGCTACGCTCGCCAACCCCCGTCCAGACACCGCAGACTCTAAATGCACGTTAATTTGATCGGCTTTAAAAAGATTTCGAAAGATTGAATTATAATTTAAAAAACAGTTGCGATCTCCCTATAAACGGATTTCTATTCATTTCTCTTTGATTGGGGAATTTTAACGCCAAATCCGCTGCGGTACTACTTGATTATCCCGTCAACCAATTTTGCCAAATTATATAAATCGCCAAACCACTCGCGAAATTATACAAATTGACATAATTTTTATTTTAAATAACAAAAGAACAAATAAATTAGTACAACATTAATAAAAATACAAATAAAACGTCGAAATAAAAATAACTTGATGACGTAGACACGTGTAACAACATTTCAAAATAAGCTAATATAAAAGGAATTAAGTAAACGGTCTTTGTCTCCTGGTATTTTTTAACAAAGTGAAAAGAAAGTTCTTTTAAATGAGACATTTTAAATTAATCGTTTTTAATCTGACGTAATTTTGACAAAGCTATTCTTTCTCTTTTAAATATTCACGTGAAAATACTTTTGTTAGAAATGAAATATTATTTGCGCTTTGATAACAAAAATAGTTGAAAAGATCCTCTCAAAATATTAAATAAATGTCTAGCGCAATTTATAAATTTAAACTGTTTTGCAATATTTTGTGTTCATTTTATGTAATAACTGTAATGTGACGTAAATATGAAGTAATTTCTCCTATTTAAGACTTCTAACGCATGTTAGTGTATCTATTATTTTACAATATCCTTTCTCTTTTTAAATTCACGTGTATACTTTTTATGACGTAATTTTTAATAAGTTCCTGCTTTTTGTACATAATTATTTAATTTTAATTCCAAATGATTTTTTCTGTTTATAATAGTCATGTGTAATTAAATTTTTAATTTGAAGCAAACATTATTGTTTGCGCTGTTTATACATTTGTCAACAGTATAAATTAATACCATTTTCTAAAATAATGTTAAAAATATCTCTAGAAATGCTGAAAATTTGAATTTAAAATAGAAATAAAACCTCAAAAAATGAGTCAAATTAAAAGAAGAAATACAGTCTGCACACCGGGAACTTCAAACGTATAAAATGATCTAAAAATAATTACATTCCCATGAATAGTTTTTGCTCCTATAAAACTTTTTTAGTGGAACGATTTTGTCCAATTTTAACATTAAATATCTCTTAAAATGATTCTTCGATTTGAAAACTGTCTGCATCAGCGTGTTTATCAAACATTTATGTATAAAACCACCGATTTTCATATTTTTGTATGCATTATTTTTTCTTAATATTAACGAAGAAAGACCTCCGGTCACAAAAAATTCAAAACCGGCGGTGGCGGCGGCGGTAATAGCGGTAGTTACTTTTTTTTAGAATAGAGAGATAGAGATTCTAATAATTAGAGATCAATTGGTTATCATGAAAGAGGAGACAATATCTTAGAGCTTTGTCCGATTTATCTAAGGAAAGTTTTAACAAAGTGTTTATTATTTTTCTGGTTTTGCAATTTTATAATGACAAATTAAAATTAAAGATAGTAAAAAAAAAAAAAAAAAAAAAAAATAAGATCAGTTTTACATACTATCGGAAACATATTTTATTCCCAGTTTTCAAACATAAAATATCATCTCTTTAGCTCCAGTGCCATCAATCTATTGAATTGCATCAAGATAAAATACGCAGTGACACATCATAACACACTCTTAATTTCCTAGAAAAATAGAACGATAAACAGTTATTACGTCTATGTTCTTCTTGGTTCTCAATTACCTGCTAAATTTTACGATGTTTCGATGGATTTTTGCTATTTTGGACTTTTAAAAAGCGTGTTATCCAAATGGCAACCGTGCAAATCGTCTGAAAAATTTACGAACAACATCTGTACTTAAGAAAATGCAATTGAAGTTGTAAACAATATTTATTTTAACAGTGTGGTTTTCAATTCAATTTAATTTAGTTTTAAAACTTATTTGTGACATACATCTAAATGGGATATTATAATATTTTTAAGGCTTACAAATATTCATAAAAAAACATTTTTCTATATAAATCCAGAAATATAAATTTGTAGTTCATTGAAGAGACTTGTCAATCCTTTCTAAACGTTATTGAGCTTGTCGCTACTCGCGATTGTGTGCTCATGTTGTGCATAACATATTGCAACAATTCGTTTAAACAAACAATACGAATCCAATAACAATAAATGTTTCTGGTTTGTCCAATATTGGTTGTTGCAATTCAGTGAAGAATTTTACGAACAGCAATTTGTGCAGGTTCCGCATATGCTTCCCTAGAGTACTTTTCAAATTTTTTTACAGGATATTTAGATAGCACAATTCAAGGTTACCGTCGCAAGGATCTTGCATTTAGGACACGTCGTGTGCTGTTATTCTGTAGCCTATCTGACCGGGAAATTGTATTAAAATTTATGCTGAACATCTATATACGATGTAGGAAGTTATATTTGTAAGGGACCAGAAAATAGAATTGTATAACCAAGGAGAGTTATAGAACCCTTCCTTTTCAAGCAGGTAAAACTGTTCAACCAGCAACGTAATGTTAGAAAACACAGCTATATAATTTGAAGTCATTACGTAACTTAGAACCTATGACAATCGTTGCCTTTAAGCAAGTATACAATAAACGGAGCGTGAGACTTTTTAAATTTAAAATTTTTAACTATGTACTGAATTGTAAATGCAACTTGTTTTAGTAGTAAAATAGTTTTCATGATGTTGGAAGTTACATCATATTATAACAACGGTGTATCAAACGGTAAAATTTTTTTTTTGTAATTTGTTAAGCATTCATTGAGGCAACATATATAAAAAAGACATTTGAATATCGTGAAATCCGAAAAGGTACCCACGATACAAAGAACTGAAAGTCGGTTGCTTTCTAAAAGTATCTAGATGGTAAATGACTATCCAAAAATTGTCCTATTTCACAAACAAACATAACCTTTTGGTTTCTGATTTAATATATAAGAAGGACCATCAGAAAGAAGCTATTCCAACATAAGAAAAGAATTAGAACAGAAGCTCTGTACCAAAATATGTGCATTTACAGATAAAATACTTACTTCTGTGCTCGAAGTCGATTAATAAAAAAACACCATTTCTGGAAGACTACTTAAGAAAACATCCAACTACTTAAGAAAAACAAATATTTTTAATATATAATATAATAATAAATTTATTTCTCTATATCGCCGGTATCTTTGTCAATTTAACGACATTAGTCTAATATTCTTATATCAGTTGCTCGGTACAACTAACTATCAAATTATATACATATATATTTATTAAGATGTATACAATGGAATTGGAACATGAGACACAAAATAAAATGACATAGCTTTTTTCAAATGTAAACTCAAAAAATACGCAAGCACTTGTCCTACTGTTTGGCCAAGCGGTGAATACACTGCTCATACAGGTCCTTTGGCTTAGATCAGAACAAGATTCGAAAATTATTTTTTATTTCGCTGCCCGAGTAAAAAAGACAACCAATGCATTTTTCAGCGGACCAAAGACGAGACGACGAGATGATCCAGTGATGACGTTTTGACAAGGTGGCATTGATCAGGTCACGTGTCACCATTGATAGATCCCTTCCCTCGCAATTACAAAATCAACAACATTAAAAATAGTTTCGCACACTAGTCAATTATCCGTATGCTACCTTCATTCGGTAATGCACCTTTTGAATTCTAACTCCTTCTGGCACGAAAAAACGAATAACACTACATTGCTTTTTACTCTCAAACATTTTGCAGAAACAGGGGAATAGCAATAGATTGTCTGCCAGACGATATTGTTGGTTAACCTCCTGAGCATTTCAAGTGCTTCTTTATAGCCCGAGAGCCAGTGACATCGAAAGTCCCGTCTTCGTGGAATTGAAGTTTTTTATGCAAATGGATAGTAAAAAGTCATACGAAAAAATTTCCTAGGTATGACTAGGCTTGACAAGCCGAAAATAAGTTTAATTAAATTAATTATTATTAAAACGCTGTAACGATTTACCATTTTTGCGGAAAGCCTACACTTGGCCAGCGTCCAGACGCGAAATAAAAAAGCCACAAGTAAAAATTCAAAGGAAAATGAATGGGAAAGTTTATCTCCGTCCGACTACGTAATATAGGTAGGACAGACTTTTCCGGCAAAATAAAGTTTGTCATACTAGGTTTTTCTGGAAGAACACAAAATTTTCTATAAAATGCTCTAAGATCGATCAATATTCGCCATGACGTGAAAACATTATAGATTTTTAATAATAATTAATATAATAAACATTTTTTTAGCTTGTCAAACCTAGCCGTACCTAGCTAATTTTGTTCGCATGAGTTTTTGCTATCGATTTACATAATTGTTTTTTTCAACTCCGCGATGAGGGGGATTTCGATGTCACGGGCTCCATGAATATTACAACTAATTATGGCAAGTCCACTCATGTAATAGATGTTGACATCCTTTCATCTCGCTCTACTTCAACAAAATTTTGTCAGACTGATACAAAAATAAACCAGCTTATAATGACATTTCTCTACTCATTCGATCCCTTTTATATATCGCTTGTTGATAAAAATTGTATTAAAGATATGCTCATCTATCATTATACATTAAATATATTAACTTTTTATTTGCAGTATAATTTTTCTACTGCACTTCGTCATGTTTTCTAAATATCGCGTGAAATTTAGTAGAAAATCCTGCATACTGTAATATATATATATATATATATATATATATATATGAAACAATTTGTGAAAAAACATTAATGCATTCATGTATTCATATATATGTGCTATTCTTAAGCAAATGCACACAAACCATTGTACAGATTCCGTAAATTGATTTTCTACAGTGACATGTCATTTCACGTTACAGGTTATCGGAAATGTAATTGTTATTTATAAATATTGTTTCCTTATTTGTCCTCGTGACTAAATGTGTAATGAAAAATATACGGTCAAGAGTGTTGTTTACACCCCCGAATTCCAAGTACGATTCGAGAAGTATTTCACTAAATATTCGATAAAACATCTAAAATAGAAAGTGTCTGAAAACTTTTGGCCATATTGTGTATTTATATGCTCAATGTTTATATTTACTTTAAAAATCAACATCTCCTAAAGTTCATTATAAAAAATAAAAGCATAATTATTTTTTTATTTAAATAGTCATCATTTATTTCATAGGATGCTTGATTATAATATACACCAACTATTAAGTATTGCAGATATTCCTATAAGATAATTCAAAATAGTCAATATTAATTTTAATTTTGCATTATTAGAAATAGCTAGTTTTTTTTCCTTAGCTTACGTAACATCACGCTATTTTTTTAAATAAATAATGTATAGTAGAACCCCGCTAATCCGAAGCTCCGGTTCATCCGAACCGATTTTATTTTCGAAAATTATACTTGAACATATTAACTAAAAGATTAAAATGTTGTACTAAAAACAAAAATTATTTTTTCAGCATGCATAATTATGTACACATTAAAGAAACTAATGCAATGATTCAAGAATGGCACTTATATTTAATAAAAACACATTAAATTAACACATCACTTTAGGGATGCCAGATTTATCTCATAAAAAAACGGAAGATTTTGAATAACACCAGTTAGTTTTGGGTTTATTGCACTATCGCCCTTTTTCATACCATACTTAAACTATGTTGAATGTATCGGTAATGTTTTCGGTAACGAATTTGTTTAAAAGAGGTTATTATTAATTAATCGATTTAATCATTATTCTCCAAATGTACTTGTATTACATTATTCGATTAGCATTGTTTAACTAATTTTGCAGTCATATATCCCATTTTGAATGAAAAATTAATTGAATTGTAAGAAAAAATAAATCAATTTTGGCAATGGACACCCTGAAAAAATATATGCTTGTATTTAACTCATTAATCGTAACGCCCGATACATTCATGGGCAATTTGTACCGTGAAGGTGTCGGGAGAGACAATTAAGGCGTTAAGCATAAAGGGATAATAAATCAAACAAAACACAGATATACTAAATTAATAATTGTGTATTGCAGATACTTATCGTCTATAGTAAAGTGAAGTTCAGATGATCTAATGCTCCAGAGAATGCATACACTGAGTTAATATTACATAACTCTCCCAAGATTTTTCTATTTCTGATCAGAAACAAGTCCTTTTTACGTTTGATGTACACGTGTATAACTTATTTTCGGCAAAAGGTGAAATTTTGTAGCAAACTGATTTTTTTTTCTTTAACTATCAAAAGTAATATGTGGTTGAAAAACGGAGTAAGTCATCGTACCGGGCACATTTGAACGTACACCGTGCAATAGGCCTAAAAAGCACTGAAAAACGTACAACGTACAAGAAAAACTTACAATCTGGCAACCCTACATCACATACACATTTACATTAACGATCTTTTGAGAGTGAAGAAATTTGTCAGATTAGTCTGACAAAGTGATATTATACTTGACGAGGGAGCAATATTATGCCGATGTCTCATAAACATAATGTCTGTTGATGTCGCTTTTTCACTCTGCTCTATGTGTCACACTGTTATTTCTAGAGCATTTGCAGCTTCAGAATAGGAAACGATAACATTCTCTGACACATCAATTTCTAATAGATCACAGTCATCATGTGGATTATTCTGAATTAAAGAGAAGATTTTTTTCATCTGTATATAACTGTTTGGTTTCAGTATCACAAGACAACCACTCAGTTACAGTGTGTTAAGTTGTGTCTACACAGCGTAGGACACATTTAATAAACTGAAGAATTTCGCTTTTGTTTTCTTCTCCCCGTTCAACATCGCTAGAATCAGCTAAACTTGGCCATGTTTAAACTTCTTCCACGACATTAGTAGACGTGTAAGATTGTCCCATGACTCCGATACCCAGCACATTACATCTTTAATTGTGGTATTCTGTATAAGTTGCCGTACAGAGACAGAACTACCATCGCTTTCAATCCGTTCTCAAAGAAGTATGTTCCTGTAGCTGCATTTTACATCGCGTAACATCTTTTTGTCCATAGACTGTAATAAAGCTGCTTTTTTATCGGAATTTTGGGTCATCCGAACTTTTTGTAACCCGAACAGGCACAGGTCCCAATTAGTTCGGATTAGCGAGCTTCTAATATATTTCTGAATAAACAAATAATGCATATATTTCTTTTATTAATCTTAAAAGAGAAAGATAAGCGTTTGTTACATCGTAATACTCTTTATCAATTCATAATAAAAAAAAACTAAAATAATTCGAAGAACATTTACTTTCATCTCATATAGTATACTTGAGAGTAATTCAAAGGATAACAATGGAACTGATTAATAAATTCCTTTTCAATGTGAACTGTAAATACATTTATTTAGTTTGAAGTAACAGAATTAAATTATCGGTGATAAAAAAGAAATTTGATTTCAATTTATTTCTATTAATTCCAAAAATTTCTAACGATTTTTCAAAGAATTTTCTTGTAATTAATTTATATTTATCTCCTCAGACATTCATGTTTGATATACTATTATTTAATTTATCTAATTTCATTTTAATATTTGTTTCATTTTGCTTTTCAATAGACAACTTTTGAAATTATCAAATACATCGAAAACATTGAACGAAAATAGCTTTTTGCATTTTAAAGCAATAAAAGTAGATTGAATTTAAAGAAGTTATATCGAAAATCAATTTATAATACATAATAATAAGAAATAATGCGATGCTTTTGAATAATTTAATTGCTGTTAGTATTTCTATGAGAAATGTTTTCTTGTATATCTACTTTTAAATTCAATTATTTAATACGTGGAATTATTTATTTAAAATTTAAGGAGAACAAATATGTTTCAGAAATTTGGTTTACTTATTTTTATATCCAAAAGGAAATGTTTCACTTAAAAAGAAACTCTTCCTCTTTTTCGTATAACGAACGCACGGTGTGAATCCAGACGGTATTACCTTGTAAGTAAATCTTTATGCACAAGGGTGGATCAGTTTTAACTTTGAGCTTTTTAACTTTATAATTTGCGATTTGAGAAAAATCCTTTCGTGATGGTTTAAAATGAAGGTCATTTTCCGATTCAGAGCTAAAAAATACATAATAATCAATATAATAATAAATACATAATAAATACATAATAAAGCTAAAACATATCGCAAAACCCAAAATTTGAAAGACAGTGTAATCCAACAGCATTTAAAAATATGTATATTTTGTAAAGAACAGAGGCTGTTATTTTTCATCCTTTTATTTAACAAACATTCTGCTTTTATATCCTCTTATATGTTCAGTACAAATTTTTTATTTTGCAGTAATATGTCAGAATGTTTAAAGATTTCAAATTTATGTTGCAATGCTAATTTTACTCTCAACCATTTCTTTAATATATCTGTCGAAATTAAATTTCTCGTAAATTTATGAATGACCCCTAATTTGCAGCAAAAGAATATGCTCCAACTTTAAACAGCTATTACTCGGTCAATTTTAATCGTTGAATAACGGAACTTTTTTTGTCTTACTTGTCAGTGTAACAAGAAAATCTTACTAAATATAACTTATAGGACCGGGGGACCGTATAAAATTTTGATTCTGTAATTCTTCACTAAATTGTTTTTTCGCTTCAAACTTTTTTTATCTTATCTCTGCACCTAATTCTGACCACTTTTGTAATTGGAGGTATGCATCTAGGACCAACTGTTGCGAAAATAAATGCCGGTCAGGTTACACGTGGGAATCCTATATAATAAAATCTAGCGAGCTACCTACGAATTTGTAAAACGTTCTTTATGTTTAGAAACCTTATAAACAGTATAGTTTTGATTTTTGTAAACTCTGTAAGCCTTATTTTTTTCAATGTACACTGAAAATAAAATAAATAATAAATCTATAAAAATATAATATAACCAAGAAGGAATATATATAATAAAATCTAGCGAGCTACCTACGATTAAAAAAAAAACGTTCTTTATGCTTAGAAACCTCGTAAAAATATATTTTTGAGACTTAAAGAAGCATTTAAAAAAGTTTATTTTGATCACGGATTTTAAAAAAACGTTGCCGATTAGTTATAATAGTGTATTAATCAGTTTTCTTAAACCGTAATATCAGTTTAGGATGCTATTAATTTTCAATTAAAGAAGTTCAGCATATATCTCAGTGCTGTTAATTTATCATCTGTGTGTGTAAAACATGTTCGTTGAACATAAAAACGTTTGCAAGAGAATTGATAGCATCCGTGAAACCTAAATTCTGGTTTGACAAAACATATTAATTCATTATCAAAACCCCTCGGGATCATTTTCTAAAATCAGCGGCAGAAAACGAATTTTTTTTTTTAATAAATGAATCTTTAAATCTCAATAATATATTAGATTCCGTGGATTCGAAAGAAAAGGAATGCTTTAAGGAATTGTGGATAACTGGGAAAATATTATTATGTATTTCCGATCATTGTTATATTATCTTAGATTTTTTTCCCCACAGAGTACGACTAAAAACAGAATTAACTTTCAAATCATTACTTGAATATGAGAAACATGTTGATAATAGGGAATAATTTGTTAATAGAGAAAATTACAAAAAACGCACCTTTAGCTAGTTGAATTTAGGTTGTTATTTTAATTGTCTCTTTGCATCGCATAACAGGGAAAGAACTAAGCCAAGCAAAAAAAAAAAAAAAAAAAAAAAAAAAAAAAAAAAAAAAAAAACGGAAATGTATTCAATGTACTTTGTGTATAGGATCTATACTATTTACACAAACCAAGTAATATACAAAAAAATGGTTAAATTTTTAAAAGGCGTACCACGACTGAAAAGCACTGCCAGCAATTATTCATCATATGCCATTAAGTACTGCAGAAAAATGCTCTTGCGCGACCCTTTAAATGAGAAATAAATTATATGCGCACCGGATTCTATAGTAAGCGTTCTGTAGATAACCTCAGTAGAATATATAATTTTCATATGTTTAAAATAGTGCAATATACAGGGTGATTTATAAAAGAAAGTTTACAAAATGACATGGCAAATCAGGCTTACAACTAGGATGAAAAATCACATGGGAACATAGGTTCGCAAACCACTTATTGGGTCACAAATACAGGGTGTTTCATCCTAACTCAGTTTGAGTTGACGGTAATAACTTTCAGAAAACTGAAGTATATTATAATAAAACATTTAGCAGACATTCTCATCGTTATTGTAAATGTGATAACATCAAACAAAAGTGATAGAAGTTTGCATTATAAGCGCAGTGAGATGAGCACAAGATGCAGTATACACTTAACGCCCCACAGTTTGAACTGTGATTATTATCATTTCATACGGTATCATCGATGGCTTGAGCAACATGTATTTCCAGATCTTTTCGTGATGTTATCATATTTCAGACAAAACAATGTACATATCGTTGCATTTTCATTACAATGTTTTTATTTTTCTCGAAATTATTACCGTCAACTCGGGTTCAGTTAGGATGAAACACCCTGTATTTGCGACTAAATAAGTTGTATGCGACCCCATGTTCCTATGGGATTTTTTTATCCTTGCTGTATGACTGATTTACCATGTATTTTGTAAACGTTATTTTTTAAATCGCCCTGTATTTAAAATACACCGCAGAGTATTTTTCCACATAGGTCGTAATAGAATGGAATTTCTTTGAGTATCCCTGAAAATTAACTGTAGATGCTACACACTTCATTTACAATACAGTACATACCATAATAAGCTCCAATAAGGTATCTATTTATATAAAATCAAAGTCTCTGTGTGTCCCTCACTATTCCGGTAGGACCGCCTCATTGAAATGAGTAATTGTTGAAATATATTAATGCAGGGTTACCACAGTAGCGCAAAATGTTAGCCAACTTGGCGATAGCTGAATCATTTGGCGAAATTCCCATTTAAAACCATTAATCTTTCATAATGGAGGTCACCGAAATTTAACTTAAACTCCACTCTTTTAAGATATTTTTTCGAAATCAATGGGTGAGAATTTAAAGTACATCTTTACATCTTCCTCCCGATGCTACTAATAAAATAACAGCCAATAGACAACGGTGTACTGTGTGAGCTGCTAACTGTGCGATTTTAATGTGCTTTAGGTACTTTTCCAGTATAGGTACCTTGGCGAAAAAGGAAATTTGGTAACATATTTTCCGGGAACCTATTCACTGTTTCATTTTATATACACACGCATTTTTTTCGATATTTATACGATTTATTTAACAACAAAAAAAGCCGTTTCTCTAATTTTATACAGAAACAGATGTAATTTGTACATAAAAACATCAATAATATACATATAAAACAAACAAAAACGCTCATCAAATTTGTTTTCATAGCTGTTTATATGATTTGACAACAAATCTCGATATTTTTCCGTTATACGGATACCATGCCAAAATGTATGCTAATGTGCCAATTATTTCAAAATGCTAAAAGATATTTGTAATTTTATGTCAGCAGTTTAATATGAGTTTTATTTTATTGCTTTATTTTACAGCAGTTATTTGTTCACTTATTTTAAGTATATATTTGTGATTTGATGAAATAGTTCGTAAAAGTCTGGAATTTGCAAATGTTATATTTTTTAAATGCTCACTTTAGTATCGACAATGGTTTTTCTTTTATTTTTCAAATGCTTCAATTCACGATTTTGCGCCAACTATTACGCTTGGCGACAATGGTGTCGCATAACGGAAAAGTACCCAAATCTCACTTTTTGATGCCCAAATTACACCAAGCTTTTTTTAAAAAATGCCAAAGCCTGCCAATGCCCAGTGGAAAAGTACCAAACTGTCTATTATTTTGCGCTATCCGTGTTATAGTTTGTACTATATGCAAGGGGAGTGGAGCGAAGAGTTTAAACATTAAATATTAAAGTTTCGGTACAGATGTCATATACGCCCCATATTGGCGTGATTTTGTTCTGACGCCAATGTCATATACACAACGGGTACTTAACTGGCGCCAAAGTGTCGTAATTTTGCTTGATATGGTAATCCGGATGTTGTTGTTTATGCTGTTGATGTTTTCGCCGAATCTGTTGCCGTTTCGTTGAATTGGCGTCGGAAAAAAATCGCGCCAATATATGATAACGTATATGACAACTGTGCCAAAGTTTCTATAAAGCAATATAAGACTAAAAAATTAAGAATAAAATAAATGCAAAATAAGACTAAAGAAGAAAGAAAAATCATGCGTTAAGCATGGAATATGAAACACTTTCCAACACATCCTGAATGCTTTAACAAAACTTCGTTATTTAGGGAAATAAGGTAAATAAGATAACGTTACTTCTTAGATATCCCGTCGACCAATTTCGCCAAATTATATAAATCGCCAAATCAATAGTAAAACATTAATAAAATACAAATAAAACGTAGAATTAATGGTTTTATTGGCCATTATTGGCATTTAATTAATTAATTATTGGCAACCATTATTGGCAATTAATCTTACAATTTGGCGACAGAAATTTGGTCGACGGGATAACTAAGAAGTACCAGGATAACTAAGTAAACATTTTAGAAAACAAAAAAATTTAAAAATTGATTTCAGCAGTTACCGTCCATAGCCAATAGTACCGTTATTACAGGCCACTTTTTAGCTAAAATTTAATTTAAACTACTCTTAAAACTACTGAAATCACATTTCCAAATATTAACATCCATAGACGGTTATGTATCCAATTCTTTGCGTGACCATGTGATTTTATCTATATTCTACAAACATTTCTTAGGAAACTAAATGCAGTCCAGCGTAAAAATGCATAACTCCTTTAAAAACCACCTTCAAGCAATTTACTCTGATATTCAGTAACCCTTACGAATTCTTTTGTGTAGCCCTGCATATGAACTGTAACATTTATACACACAGTATAGTATGCATAAATGTAGTGAAACATAAAAGCGCATATCATAATTAAAAATGTATTTCTAGCAATCATTGCTTATGTACAATATTTCGGAGAAAAGTTTCTTGGCGAGAAAGAAGTTTGCCAACGTATTTTCTGGCAACCTATTTACTGCTTCATACTCACAAGCAATTTTTTCCATATGTATACAATTTGGCACAGATGTCACATTGGCGCGATTTTTTTCCGACGCCAATTTGGCGAAAACATCAACAGCATAAACAACATTCGGGTTACCATTACAAGCAAAATAACAACACTTTGGCGCCAGTTAAGTACCCGGTGCGTATATGACATCATCGACAAAAAAAAAAATCGTGCCAATTTAGGCGTATATGACATCTGTGCCGACAATTTAATATAAAAACAGCTATTTACCCATTTTTATAAAGAAACAGAAGTAATTTTTGCACAGATGTCATATACGCATGGGGGTTGGCGTGAATTTCTATGACGCCAATTTGGCAGAAATCTCGCTTTCGAATACCAGTTACTTATATATTTTTCAATTATTTGCTATCATTTTGAAAAGGAAATAACTACAAATAAATAAAAGTTTGAATAATAACTATAGAACAAAGCAGTTTATATAATTAAAAACAGAAAATAAAAGTAAATAAACAATTTATTAATAAATAAAAAACAACAGCCGAGTTACCATAGCAGGCAAAATAACACCATTTTGGCGCCAGTTAGGTATTCCGGTTCATATCTGAAATCTGTGCCGTAATTTGTATATAAAAAAAATTATATATATTTAGAAACGATTTTTTTATGCATATAAGCGCATATATAAACAAAGATAAAAGTTCATTAGATTTGTTTTCATAGCTGTTTATGTATTTTCGCAACATATCTCACTTTCTGATGCCCGAATCGCGCCAAACTTTTTTTAAAAATGCGCTATAATGGAAAAGTACTTAAATAAATAATTAACAGAAATAACAAATTATACAAACTAAAACTTTTTATTTCGAGATCAAAGCATTGTTTTTAATTTCGATTAAAAATACATATATCCTTGGATAACTTCAATTGAAATTAGTTTCACAGATTAATATCTCATTCCATAAACCTAAACAAACACAAGTGATTCATTCATCATGAAACGTCAAAAATATTAAATCATTGAGGAAATCATTCACAAAGTAAGTTCTCCAACAATCAATGGGCAATATTCTAATGACGTCATAGTAGGTAAAATGGTGGCGGTTTCGTTTGTTTATGGTTTGTAATCACAAAGATGTAATTTTGCAATGTCTCTTAGTTACATTATTTTATTGTCATATTTATGAGCTCAGAACAAAAGCCTATTTTTTCATTATTTAGTTATTAAAGACGGAAAAAAATCACGAATGCATGATTTGAAAATTTTAAATAATTTTCTTTCTTAATACTAAAAAATAACATCGGGACGTAACAGCAGGTTAAAGTTAAATAAGTTTAACTTTTTAATTCTGTTGTAATATTCAAAATAACCGTATTTATTAGATTTCAGAACTCAACATCAGGGCCCGATTAAACTTTGAAGTTAGAGGAATTACAATGTCATTTCAGGACCTTTCTATTGGAGAAGCTTTTCTAAATTCCATATATACATGGAAAATCTTCAGTGTTAGAAATATTATTCCTAGGACTGACATAACACGAGAACGGCTTGCAATTTTACACAAGTTTTTGAAAGCTACTTTATATCAGAAATTTTACTAAAAACTGGTTACTTTTTTGTTATAGCGGCCCACACTATTAGGATTATGAAAAGTTGCAGCCAATTTCGCCAACGTCGTAACCAAGATCATGAAGCACACACATATAATACCATATAATACCATTTCATGAAATCGTATACGATAATTTAATAGTTTTTAACCTTACTTCAAGCGTGTTATTTATTTATTTTTAAGGCTCAACAATCTAAATTGTCCAATATATGAATTTAAAAAAAATGTAAACAAAGATTGAATAGACATGACCGCAAAAAGCATCAAATCTGCATAACACTTGGAACCAAACTGTGCAGATTAGTGGTCTTCTACTGTACACAGTTTTTCATAAATGTGTTTCGTTCTTAAAATGTTTTATTTTCATCTATCACTGCGGAACAAGCGAGAAAACTCATATTCTTGCACATGAGTTGTATATATCTTTATATCTATATTTCCGTCGGGCCCGCTTAACACTTAGAAATAGGGGAAGCCCGAAGTCACACAGGGGGCCCCCTATTACACTACAAATTGCTTTTTTATTTACTAAATCTCATTTTCGTATGCTTGAATAATTTGAAATTTTACCATCAAAGTTTAGAGTAAATAACATTTTTAATTAAACTAAAACTACCTATGTAAAAGCATTTTATTATATGTTTAATTGTAAATAACTAATTTATTTTGTAAATGACAAATATGGAATTATAGTTGAGAATATGTGAACTTCAAAATATTTTTTGTGATTTACAAATTGCCATATAGTAAGAAAAAAAAGTTTCATAAGAAAAAAAAAATGTATTTTTTTCAGTGATTGAGTTTCTTTTTTCTAAAACTTAGTTTTTAAAAGTAAAATTGGGGGCCCTTTTGTATTTCAGTGGGTAAGCACGGGCTTCACGGGCCTATTCCGTAAACAGGCCCTGTCCGTCATTTTTGACGGGCTACCTTTCTAGTATATATATACTGCTGGCCCTCAAAAATGCAACACCAAGAAAGACAAGAGATATCAAAGCAAAATTTATTTTAGAGATTACACATAGTATCATTGTTAATTGATTCCAAAGACAACCTCTTTGAAGTGAAATAGACAGGAATATCAGTAAGAACTGTTACCTCCGCATCTGTCAGTAACCAGTGTTACACGCTGCGGCATAGAGTGATCATCTTGTGTACTCGCGGGTGCGGCATTCCGGTATAAGCGTTCGCCAATTATTGACCACACATGCTCGATGGGTGATAGATCTGGAGAACAGGCAGGCCAGGATAACAAAGGAATATGGTGAGCTAAGGAGAAAGCTTGAACATAGCGTGCAATATGTGGTCGCGCATTGTCATGTTGAAATGTGGCCGCAGGTAAGCCCTGAAGGTAAAGGAGGTGAACAAGAACAAATCCTCAGAGACATAGCGCTGGCTGGTAAGTGTACCGTTAATGCGCACTAGGGGTGTGCGGGAGTAGAATCCAATACCAACTCACACCATAATACCGGGCGCAGGACCATTGTGATCATGCATAATACAGCAGTTGAGCAGCCTCTCCCCACTCTGTATCCAAACTCTAATTCGACCATCGTGATACTGCAGGCAGAACGTCATTCATCCGAAAACACAATGCTATGTCATTCGGATGTCCATCTCTGCTGTTCAGCGGACCATTGTAAACGAAAACGCCTGTGGTTTAATGCCAAATGGATGCTTTTCGGACAGTCCGCTGTACCGTAAACGAATTCGAACTGTTCGTGCGGACACCCATTGTTGTGTTAGAGACGGCATTCGTTGTGTTATGGTTGCGGATGTGACAGTGCGTTCCATCAGTGACATGCGCACAATATCCCTGTCTTACAATGGAGTGGTGTGAGGAAGCGGTTGCAATCACTCCTGTTGGTTTGTCGTTCTATCCTGCATCCAACGAATTCATATTTGCATGACTGTTGCTTGGCTACGTCCGATAGGATGACCAAATTCTCGGAAGGATAATCCGGAATCTCTGTTGCAACGATTCTTCAGAATCAGAAATGTGCTCGAATGTGCTCATGTTTTTGTACGAGGCATACCCAATCTGTACACACAAAAAATCGCACGAGAAAACAATTCACGTTCTTCAAAACGACAATCTTTCTTCCCTTTATATACAGATTGTAAGGGGCGCAGCAGTCGCCCACGATGTGCGCGAGCGCCTAATTTGTAATAATTTTCATATCCTACCTAGGTGTATACATGTTGTAAATTTTACGTTGTTTGATTGATCCCTTCATGGTGTTGCATTTTGGATGGCCAGCAGTGTAGATTTCATGGTAATCGCACAATATTTACGAGAGTTTGAGACGGACAGACCAGACAAACCCGACTGATAAAAACTTTTCAACTTTGTTGGAAAGTTTTTAAAAATAAACACATAAAATCTTAATCCAACATAAACAATCCTTCTCCTTTATAAATACTAATAGTGAAAGATTAACATTTCACTATAATGCTAATTTCTGCAATAAACATAAAATTGATCACTAATTTTAAATTAACATATTTTAGGTTATTTCTGCCTTGCGGAAAAGAAAAAAGATCAAAATATAAATGATTAGATTTATATCAAAATATAAAAGAAAAAGATCAAAGTGCAATTAAATTTATCTGGTCTCTATGTTAAACAACGGAAAAATTAATAAAAATTCTTAATTATTCATTGTGGTTTATGCATAACAATTAAATCATCGGTGTTGAAAAGGAAATTTTATTTTTACTTCATTAATTCCAAATCTTCGCAACACCCTTTCAAAGAATTTTCTGATTATTAAGTTATACGTATCTCCAGAGATATTTCTGCTTCATATTCGTGTGTGTAATTTATCTCATTCTCTCTTAAATTTTCAAGAAGTCATTTTTCGATTTTTTATGCACATTTAAAAGCAAGCAGTGAAAGTCCATTTTAAGCTAAAAATGAGATTAGCATTGTTAATAAAGAGTTAAAGTTACTTAATAAAATAATAATAATAATTTTATTTAATTTATGTTGATTTTTTCCTTGAACTAAATTAGGATGAGGGAAGGCTACACAAATTACATTTTGTCGTACACCTTACAAAAAAAAAAAAAACTATTCATTATTTTGACTTGATATTAATTATAAAAATAAAATATGATCTGCAGATTTGCACAATTTTTTTTTTTTTTTTTTTTAACAGAATAACCTTCAAAACTTATTATTTTAATTAATTTATTTCACATGCTTTTCAATTACAGACGCATTTTTGCAAATAAAAAAGGGAAACACGTCTATTTTCAGAAGAAAAAATAAATCATGGAGCTAGTCATTATAGATAGAATCCTGATTAATTAAATAGTTTCACGATTTCTTTTATGAAATTTTTAAAATATCCTTTTTATGAAAATTATAGCATATTTTTAATGAATTAAACTTTGTGAAAATTCAATTGTTAACATTCAACTATAAAAGTATTCTTCAGTGTTAAGAATTGAAATACACAATTTATTCTTATTATGTTAAATCACTTAGGCAGACGATACTTACGCATTTTAAAAGAATTATATTATGATTTTTTTGTAAAGTGGCAACAAATTAATTGTAAACAAATAAAATTGTTAAATTCGTTATATCATACTAGCGGGCTGAGCCCACAGCGAGCTACGCCCGTCAACCCCCGTTCAGACTTCGCAGCCTCTGGAAATATACTAACGTGCTCTGTTTTAAAAAAATATTACCAGGTTACGGAAGATTGAATCTTATTATCAGTATAACAACAATTATCTTCTTTAAGCGCGCTGCCATGCTTTTCCGTTTGAATGGCATTTTTCGGTTACCATGGCCTCATTCATCTCTGTCGTAATAAATGACCTCTGTTTTCGGATTGGTAAGCAAGATCAATTACACATTTGAAAATTAGCTTGAATAAAATGATTAGGTTAAAATTGACGCTATCTTTCTGAGTTTCATAATGAAGCTATGGAAAATATTCTTCCTTTAGGTTTGAGGTTAGAAAACTCTGTCTGCTTGTGAATAGCTTTTAGATCCAAATATTGAAAAGTATTGTGTTTTGAAATTTTACGCTTAGATTTTATGTCCTTATCGAGTTATAGATATTTCAAGAACAGGTATAGTTTATTCATGAATTCTTTACTCTATTTTAATACGCCATCATGAATATTTTCAAGTTAATTTAACAATTTATATTGTTTGTATTGTACTAATTGATTATCCCGTCGACCAAAAAACTATCGCCAAACTATAAGTTTATATGCCAATGCCAATAATGGATGATCGTAAATGCCGCATTCACTTGACGTTAAACACGATACACGTGTTTGTTTCGTCATCAAGTGATGTTTAAATCGACTTTCTGTTTGTCATTTTTTATTAATGTTTTGCTAATTTATTTGTTCTTTCGTTATTATTACATGCTTTCTTTTAACTTACAATTATCTGTGTGTGTGTGGCAGTCAAATCTTATGACTCATTTTTCACCCACTACTTGTTGACAAAGAGCTTTGAAATTTGGATATATGTATATTTCTGAGGGCAATACATGGATTGAACATTGATTTTTTTTTAATTCAATCCTTATGGTGGTCAACGGAGAGGGGCCAACGGTTGATTTCCTATGGAGAAAATAGTGTCAGCTTCAACAATGGGTAATTGCTGAAAATTGCTAATGGCAGGGTTGCCACAATAGCGCCAAATTTTGACTCACTTGGCGCAATATCGTCGAATATGGCGGTATTTCGGCAAATTTGGCGACCAAAAATAAATTGCCATATATGAAGACAACTTGGCGATAGCTAGCTAATTGAGCGAAATTCCAAATTCTATTTTTTGTGCATTAAAAAAAAAAAAAAAAAAAAATCTACATTTTTGTGAATTTTAATGAAAGCATGTTTAAAAAAATCTTTTTTTTTGAATTTATACTTACTTTAAAAAAAATATGTAAATTTGTATAATTTGGCGAAATTGGTCTACGGTATAATCAAGTAGTACTGTTTGTATTAATTAATAAAAATATCCGAACTTCCTAATATGTATTTAATTGAATAGTTATTCGTACAAAATAAAACGAAAGTATTTTGCGCATACATATACCTGTATTTGTGCTGCATCAAGTGATTTAATATATAAACGAATTTGCTTTATGCACTAATTTTATAGCATATGTCATTTTATACCATTATTGTCATTTTTTTTTCTTTTTAACATTGAAGAGGAAACCATTTTTCCGTTGATGAAATTTGAAATTGACAGACGATTTTTTATTCCAAATGATTGAAATGTGAAAAACATATATATTTTTTTTAATTTTCCTGAAAAGCATAATTTAATCTCAATATTGTTTCACTATCAATTGAAACAAAATGTATAATTTCAATTATCAATTTGAAATTGACAAAATAGAAGTCTAATAATCCCCATAGTTTTTCCCTACTCTCCCCTTAAAAAAAAAAAAAAAAAAAAAAAAAAAAAAAAAAGGGCGGGGGGTAATTTTTTTGTCATTACAGATTTTCACTACAGAAATGTAAATAATTTTCGAAAAAAAATTAATATTTCGAAAACTAATTAAAATTTTTAAATCTGATACCATTTTTGAAACCTGTTTATCAATACGAATTTTTGGTATTAATTTCACCGCATAATATTGCATATTTTAGGAGACATAGCCGTTAAACTCAATCAGTAGTTTAATCAGTCGTTTCATAAATTAGTTTCATTAGGATTTTATATATACTAGGGAGTCGTACCCGGGGATCCCGGGTTAGATAATATAGGTGAAAGCATCTTTTTAAATTGAAAACTAATATTTATTTACATGCAATATATTTTTTAGATTGCCCACTAACAATAAAAAAGCATTTTCCATATGAAAAATATGAATTATACAATCGAATAAAGTTTTGAAATTTGTTACAAGCGATATTTACATATTAGTTGCATGCTAAGAGTTATTAACCCAAAATTTTGCTACTTACGGCATCCTTTTGAATTCTGATAATTTCAGAGCTTTAAGTGCGTACTTCAATTACATGTCTGTTAAATTTGTTTTTTGTTTATATTATTTTATATATTTATTCATTGAGGATTTTTTTTTTATGGAATATTTGCCGTAAGAAAATGATGAACTTGTTATGTTGCTTTAAAGACAAACGGATTAATCTTTCGTAATCGAGCTCCACGCTACAGAGATAAATTTAAAAATATTTTATGCTTGAAAACTGTAAAACAGTAGACAATCTGTAAACTGAGATGCACTTTGCAAATAAATTCCATTTGAAAGCTTTTATTCCCGTTTGGCTGTCTAAAAATTGTACGAATATAAATGTGTTTTTTTAATATTATTCTTATATTTATTTAGATGTCAATGTTATTAGACGTCAAATGTCAATGTTATTTACACAGTAAGTCTTAGAACAGGATTTTATTCATTGCTCCTATTTCCCAACACTGTTGTTAACATAAATTGAACATAGAATACTAAAGAAAAGAATTATCACATTGCTAACTAAGCGTAAACCAACAGTGTGGAAAATGTCCAAGCCGGGAATCGAACCCGGACCCCTGGAATAACGCTCCAATGCTCTACCATTAAGCCACAAGGACGATGTCCAGCTTGGCATCGCTCACTCACATAAGTCGGTAAGTCTGCTATCGCATCTATAAGATGGAATAGTCTTCATGAGCACATAATCTTGCGCGTAACATGAGACGCAAATGAACCCAGCATCGGTGAATATATATTTTTTAATTAGTTCATCAACTACTTTTCAGCAGTGAAATTACGCTTGAAATTATTGACTACTAAAGAAGTGAATTATCACATTGTTAACTAAGCGTAAACTAACATAGTGAACAATTACGTTTCTTAAGCACCAGTGACTGAGAGGTTCTGCTCTCGAAGCTGGTAGACGGGAGGTGCTGGGTTCGAAGCCAATCGCGCCCGTCGGCATAATCGTTCGGAGTTTTCGTAGTTTTTTTCGAGCCATGGATTTCCATGCGTAAATACGGGTTAGGTTCCCTTAGATAGACCCCCACGAAGGGCAATCTCCCCCTGGGCCTATATCGCTCGTGAAGATAATTGGTCGTTAAAAATCGACCAACCAACCTTAAGCAAGAGGAACAGGGGTGCGGGTTCGACTCCCGGCTTGGACATTTTTCATTCTGTTGGTTTAGCTTAGTTAGCAATTCACTTCTTTAGTGTTCAATAATTTCAAGCGTAATTTCACAGCTGAAAAGTATTTGGTGAATTAATTCAAAATTGAACATAGAATTTTAAACAGTCGGCGATACTCTGTTAATTTTTTTTATGCTCAGCAATATGCTCATTAGTATGCTCAAAATGAAAATAAATAATATTCTTAATCATTTGCGCATTTTTTCATCAATATTGCTAAAATTAACTTCTTAAATTTTGTCAAATTAAAAAAGCTGGAGATGTCTGAAAATAGATATTTTTTTAAAGGTAATTTTGTATATTTTACAATTTTGTATTAGAAAATGGACAATACTTATGACAAGAATGTAATTTTCTGTTTGATGTAGGTGTGAAAAACGTAACTTTTAGAGAAAATTTTTTAGTTTTATGTTCTAATTTTTTTTTAAATATTTTTTGCGTGTTTAAATTGATGTATGCAGACATCTGGGTAAATATTTTTCAAATCGGAGTTGTTGGGTAATAAACATATCCTCTCTTTTTCTTTTGACAAGCTCTGCCTTAACATAAACACACTCGAAACTATTTAAATACTAGAACAAATGAAAACAAAAATGAAATATATGTTTGGGGAAAATGTCACGTTAAAAAGTTTGTCTTTAAACCAAGTAAACATGCGATATTCTCTTTTACAGTTAAATTATAGTTTGTGTCAAAAATTCGTAATTTGAGATTTGTAACTATGCTTAGTTTTTAAAATAAAACTATATACATAATAAAGTATCTTTTATTATCTAACTTTTTTTTTTTTTTTTTTTTTTTACTTGGAAAATGTTCAATATCTAAGCACAGTTAAGGAAAATAACCAACGTCGTTGATGCGCCACAGGTCTTATTTTACAGGCAAATTAGTAACTTTAGCGTATTTAAGGTACAGTTTTTGATGGTAGTAAATTAAATGCAGCAGTTTGTGTTGGAGCAAGTGCTTTTTCTGAGATATATATTTGAATTGCTACGAAGGAAAAATTATTGGAACATTTAAAATATTTAACTTGGATGTTTTTTGTTTTTATTTTATATTCCTAAATACGAATGTCGCTTTGTTTTAACATAATAAGAGCCCCGGTATTTTTAAAATAACATTCATTTATCAACTCTAAAGTAATTTTTTCAAACTGGTGTTTGAATCGTATATTTTACAAAATAAATCAATCAATAAATTATATTTTTTTTTATTAAGAAAGTTAAAAATTTATAACCCGTCTAAAATAACAAAAGATTTAATGTATTTGTTAATATTAAACGTTAAATTTATGCTATAACTTTAAGAAAAAATTAAATTGTATCTATTATTATTCAAAGTACAATTTTTAATAGAACTGGAGTCGACTTTCGCAAAATACTGAAATGAATTTTTTTAAACAAAAATACAAAGTAAGTCATTCTATATAAGATGCGACTAAAAATACAAGTACTTATTTTACTGTAATTCTCAAATTTAAGGAATTACATATGCCCAATAGCGACAGTAAATGTTGTTATTATTATTATTATTATCAACCGGGAAAAAAGTAATACATTTACTAAAAAAACGTCTGTTTGGTTTTTAATGTGAAATTTAATCAAGATTGTCAAAACATGAAAAAAAATTTACCTTATCTGTGCTTTTGCATTAAGAAGCATGAAAAATAAAAGCTTCTAAGACGAACAACTTATGTTAGTCTGGTGTTATTTGAAATGAGAGGAAAATAAACTGTAATAATTATTTATTACAGTTTAATTTCCTGGTTTTATCATCGTCGTTTCTCCAGACTTCATTTTTTTATTATTAAGAGTAAATATTTGGATTTTGAAATGTAATATCCCAGAAATTTTTTAATATTTTTCCCCTGTTTAAAATGTAAAGTATTAAAAGGAAATTTCGTATTACAAAAACGAGATAAAAATATAGCTATTGCGGTAAAAAATAATTTCAGTCTAAAAAAATATGTAAATTTCATTAAAAATATGAATTTCCGTATTTTTAATGCCATTTTTAAGAAACATCTACATAAAATACAACTTTATCTATTTATTTTAAACTGAATTTAATTTTCCTTTTAATTTCCTAAAATACGGGGCGGAAATGTATTGTCCATTTGAAATGTTTTTTCATTACAACTGCTGCACAAACGTAACACATCTAATGATTTTTTACTGATATATTTTTACCGGCAGAATGAACCAGCATAATAATAATAATAATAATAATAATGATGATACTAAATGCTTTTTTAACACATCTTGTCAGACGTAACACGTTAAACATATTTCTTGAACGTGACAGAAAACCTTTTGGGATCTGTCAGAAGGAACTTCGTATTATTTATTTTTTTCTTAAGATTCATATTTAAATTTACATTTATTATGATTTTGACACAAGGTTTCTAAATGTGTTTAAATGTTGAAATCCATCTTCCGTTATTAAAAAAGCTTTCATAGAATCTCGAATATTTTACTTTTGGAATTCCTAATAGTTTTAAATTGTTTCCTGGTTTTAAATAGAGAAAAAATATATAATGCATATCAACACTTAGGAACATTCTCGTTCAGTTTTCCTAGTTAGCTCAAAATTAAAATTAATACTTGCCTCTTGCATAACTAGAAACTAAAAGCAATATTCAAATGTTAAAAGTGTTGAAATCCATCATACGTTAGTTTTACAAATTTTTGAAATGTTATCATCAAAAGATATTTGAATCTCAGAATATTTTACTTTAAGAATTCCTAATAGCTTTAATTTTTTTCTGGTTTTAAAGAGAGAAAAATATACATAACGCACATCAACACTTAAGAACACTCTTGTTCTAAGTTAAGTTTTGCTAGTTAGCTCAAGATTAAAAAATAATTATTGCCTCTTGCATAACTAGAATATTAAAAGTGTTGAAATCCATCATACGTTATTTTTACAAATTTTTGAAATGTTATCATCAAAAGATATTTGAATCTCAGAATATTTTACTTTAACAATTCCTAATAGCTTTAAATTTTTTCCAGGTTTTCAAGAGAGAAAAAAATGTGTAATGCATATGAACACAACACACAGAACACTCTTGTTCTATATAACTGAACATAGAACACTCTTGTTCTATGTTCAGTTTTGCTAGTTAGCTCAAAATTAAAAAATAATTCTTGCCTCTTGCATAACTAGAAAACTAAAAGCAATATCCAAATATTAAAAGTGTTGAAATCCATCATACGTTATTTTTACAAATTTTTGAAATGTTACCATCAAAAGATATTTGAATCTCAGAATATTTTACTTTAAGAATTCCTAATAGTTTAAAATTGTTTCCTGCTTTTAAATAGAAAAAAATATACATAATGCGTACAAATACTTAAGAAAACTCATGTTCTATTTCAATTTTGCTAGTTAGCTAAAACAAAAAAAAATAATTCTTGCCTTTTGCATAATTTGAAAACTGAAAGCAATTTGGAAAGGTTGAAAGTGTTGAAATCCATCTTACATTATTTTGACAATTTTTAGAAATATTATCAACAGAAAAGAATTACCTATGTTATCAGAATATTTTGCTTTTGAAATTTAGAGCACGAATGTTTTATGTTCTATTTTGCTAGTTCGGCGAAAATAAAAAATATTTCTTGCCTCTTAGGTTACTAGGAAACTGAAATCGAAAATTATTTTTCCTTTACACATTTTTTCTCCTATTTAACACTTTCAGCGTATGACGCTTTCCTATTTTTAAAGTCGATTCAGCTTGGTTCCGCCAATTTCCTATACCAATAATGCAAAAAAAAAAGAAACTGCTTTTAAAATCTCATTCTGTTGTATTTGCCGCACTTACCGTCGTTTTTTAAAACGAAAATGAACACTTTTTCGAGCAATAATTGATCGTTTTTGACAAATTTCGCACTTTTTCGATCTGTATTTCTGCTTTCCATTGAATCGATATTTTCTGTGATGAACAAAATCAAATCTAATCGAAAAAAAAAATTTCCATTTTGGAAAACCAAGAAACCTGCAGCTTGCTTTCTGCATTCAAATTTACTTCTACTTAAAAACTAAAAGAACAAATATTCATTTTTTTTCGCTCGACGCCTGATAGACGAAACAAGAGAGACCCACGAAAAGGATTGTGAAATAATCTGCAGTGGGAGGGGGCAAGATTGTTTGGTCTTCGACAGAAACTAACATTTAAAATCTTTACTCGTTTTCATTCAGCGAGAAATGACTGCAAAACGGAAGCGATTCTCTATTGCCGAAAAAGCCAGCATTATCAAAAAATCAATGCATTTTTCAGGGATGAATGCAAAATTGCCAAAATGCCTTGGACTTGCAACATCTACACTTAAAACTATATTAAGCCAGCAAGATGTCGTTAAAACAAAATCCGTTTCACTAGGAAAACTGCAAAACAGCTGTAAAACCTTAAAAGCTTCTCCATACGCTGAACTGGAAAAAAAAATAATTGTATGGCTCCTCCAAGCATGCTCTGCAAAATATTCCTATAATGGAACAATATTAAGAGGGAAAGCTATGGAAATTTCTCTTAGACTAGACATAACAGGATTTTCCGCATCAAATGGGTGGATCGACAGATTCAAAAAGAGACATAACTTGGCATTCAGATCAGTGTATGGTGAATCCGCAAGCGTCGATCAAGCCACGGCTGAAGACTGGAAAATGGATGCACTACCATTTCTCACAGAAAATTATACTTCGCAGAATATTTTTAATGCTGATGAGACAGGCTTATTTTTCAATCTCCTTAAAGATAACACGTAAACAGTAAAAGGAGAATCATGAAATGTAGGGAAGATGTCAAAAGAACGTCTAACTGCATTATGTGCTGTAATGCGGATGGTAGCGAAAAACTGACTCCCCTTGTTATTGATCGTGCTGAAAAACCTCGTTGTTTTAAAAACATTAAAACTTTTCCCACAAGTTACCAAACTAGTAGAAAACCCTATATGACGGAAGTTATTTTTTTAGATTATTTGCGACAACTGGTTAAGAAAATGCTACCTGAGATCGTAAAATAATCTTGTTTGTAGATCAATGCACAGCTCACAAGAATGTAACACTGAAAAATGTGCGCCTAGAAATTTTTCCACCAAACTGTACCATTACGTTACAGCCCTGTGACTTAGAAATAATTCATTCCTTCTAAGTGGCTTACAGACAGCAACTTGTTCGAAAGTCATTGCTTGAGTTGGGATCTTGCGTCAACTCCAGTGACACAAACGAATCCAATATGAAGATAAATGTGTTGAAAGACCTACATCTGATATCACCGACATGGAAAAGGGTTACAAAGACTACATCTCTCACAGATTCAAGAAAGGTGGATTTCCGACCTCGGTCCTATCGAAACGTTCTGCTTTTGATCACACACGTAATAACGATTCCACTGAGGTTGATTCAGCGGGATTTGATATTGATTTCATTGAATATGCAGAATGTGATACCGAAGTACTGACTTGCGGAACAAAAGCATTGTAGATGGCCAAACTGATGGAACCGTTTTCCGATGAAAGCTATGATGACAATGATTGTGCAGTTGTTGAATCGATGCCATCTTTCAGTGAGCCCAAGCTAGTTTGCAACAGCTGAGGCACTTTTTCTGAGGACATAAAGCTCAAGAAAAAGAATTGGATGCAGTTTCAATGCTAGAGACACCCTTGTGCGTTTTGAAATCTAAAACAAACATTCAAATCAAAATATCGGATTTTTTACGGCAAAATAATGTAAATTTTCATTTTTTGTTAAAGTAATAATATATGTTAGTTCATATAAATGATTTATTTCCTATTATATGTTTCATTTAATTAATATAAACTTAATTTTATCATTTCTGCAACGGTTTAAATAACATACATATTAGATGTAAATTTCCAACTGGGCGAAAGATGTCCGGACCAGGATTCGAACCCGGGACCTCCTGGCTGAAGCCGCCAGTGCTCTGCCATCTGAGCTATCCCGGACGATTCTGGTCGAACTTTTTCACCCAGCTAACCTTAAAGATAACATCTTTCGCCCAGTTGGAAATTTACATCTAATATGATTTGTTTACCAATTAGAATAATTGTGTGAAAATTAATCTAACATACATATTGTTTTTCGTATGACTCCGATTTGACGTTTTCCCGCTTTTAACAACGTTTTTGAGCAGTCCAATGAACGTCGTTAAATCAGGGTTCCGCTGTATACTAAGTAACTTTAATATCACCTAACATTGACTTGCAGTTTATTAAGTAAAATGTCCGGTACAAACATCTTTAAATGATCTAAAGTTTATAAATCACAAATTTAAATAGTTTAAAATAAGTTTGGACATGGACATATTCGTAGGAGGAGGAAAGATATATAAAGGTATAAGAGATAAAAGAAAAGACATAAGAGATAAAAGAAAATATATAAGAGAAAATGATATATTGCTCTGCAACTTCATAATGAATTAAAGCCTACGTTTTATATAATATGGAGTTTTTCATTTCTCTTCTTATTGTCTATGACTTGTTTAACCCCTTAACGCTCGAATTAAATTACGGTTGAATAATTCAAACTGCTTATTGGCACCACTTTTATGAAAAAGAAATATTCACCTTATTTAATGACAGTAAAAACGATACTAAAATATAGCCAATTTCACTATTTTATAAAACTGGTGGGAATCAAACAATTTGAGTCTTCATTTAACTTAAAGATGTCTATATTATAAAATATATTCGTATGTTAAACAATATCTTAAAATTTAAGGAGACGGGGAATTCAAAAATGTAAAACATTTTATTTATATGAATTCGACATTATTCAAATCTTTTGCTTAAAAAGTCTCGTGAACAGGTATTTACCATGAAGCTGTGTAACTTTTGGGTGAGATTCAAGTGCCTCCAGATACAGCAGATGCTTTATATGGCACTGTGTTTTTGATTTAGAATACAACCTGTTTCCCTTTTCAGATACAGAATAAAGAATTTAATCCAAAGATAATAATTTTATTTTTAAATAATGTAAAAGGTATTTGATAACAGGCCTATTTTAAAAAACATTTGTTTAAAATGCATCATACAATAATTTTGTTATTCAAATGTTTTGATGTATTTGAATTTAAGTTATCTTTTCAAATACAAGCTTAAACTATTGCTTCACAAAAATTTAAATATGTTCTGAAAAAGTGAAAATAATTCAGCTTTTCGGAAATACTATGTTACGACTGATTTAATAAATATCTTTTAAAAAAGAGATCACGTTTAAAATATTTGATATTTGTTTTAGAGAAATATGTTATATAAGGACTGTTAATTCAAAAACATTTTAAGTTTGGGTCGAATATTTCTGTTTATTCATTTGTATTGCTGTAAATAAAAAATACTGTCTTAGACGTTTTAAAAGAAAGACAAAATGTATTTGTAACTTTTATCAAATGTTTAATGGGGTTTGTGTTAAAAAAAATTCCTTAAGGGGACGAGGGACCTTAAAAAACCTTAAAAATCAATTCTTTATTTTTTGAAAATTTCACTTTAAATAATATTCAGGGGTACATTATATGCATTATGGCATGCATTTATCCAAAAAAAAAATTTTTTTTTAATTATTTTTGAGAAAAAAATGGAGTTTTACGTGTCGTCTTAGAAATCTTCGAAATGCCTCATGCGCATTCCATATCAATGAAAATCCCCAATATTTTTTATAAAAGTTTGGTTTATATAGATAAATAATTCTGTGCATCGAATTTTATATATTTGAATATAAAGGTAAAACAAAAAAAAAAAATTAAAAATTAAAAAAAAATTTCGAAAAAATTTCAAAATATTGTTTTTTTTTAATACTTTTATATTCAAATATATAAAATTCGATGCACAGAATTGTTTATACATATAAACCAAACTTTTATAAAAAATATTGGGGATTTCACTGATATGGAATGCGCAGGGGGCTTTTCGAAGATTTCTGTGACAACGCGTAAAATGCCATTTTTTTTTTCAAAAATAAATTTTTTTTTTATTTTTTTTTTGTGATAAATGCATGTCATAATGCATATAATGTACCCTTGAGTAATATTTAAATTGAAATTTACAAAAAAAAAAGAAAAAAAAAAGAAAAAAAAAAGAAAAAATTAAAAAAATTTGAAATTTAGAAACTTTTCCGAAAATTTTCAATTTTTTTTTTTTACCTTTATATTGAAATATATAAAATTCGATGCAGAGTGTTATTTATATATATAAATCAAACTTTTATAAAAAATATTGGGGATTTTCATTGATATGGAATGCGCAGGGGGCATTTCGAAAATTTCTACGACAACGCGTAAAATACTATTTTTTTCTCAAAAATAATTTTTTTTTATTTTTTTGTGATAAATGAATGCCATAATGCATATAATGTACCCTTGAGTAATATTTAAAGTGAAATTTACAAAAAAAGAGAAAAAGAATGAAAAATTCTGAACTTTTGAAATTTTTTCGAAATTTTTCAAAATTTTTCAATTTTTTTTAACCTTTATATTCAAATATATAAAATTCGATGCACAGTTTTATTTATATATATAAACCAAACTTTTATAAAAAATATTGGTGATTTTCATTGATATGGAACGCGCATGGGGCATTTCGGAGATTTCTAAAACGACGCGTAAAATTCCACTTTTTTCTCAAAAATGACACTAAAAAAAATTTTTTTTGTAATAAATACATGCCATAATGCATATAATGTATCTTTGAGTAACATTTAAGGTGAAATTTACAAAAAATAAAAAAAATATTTTTAAGGTGATGTTCCGTACCTGTAACAAACATTGTAATTCGCCTTTGGCGACGGAACACCACCCCCGCATCTATGCCAATTGGCAATCAATCCTTTTAATGTAACCCTTTCGTTGAACCCGGATCACGGGTTGAGTACGCATGAGTGTAAGAGGAACAACCTCTGCGGCAACAAGTCGCCATTAACCTTCATTAAAACATTTATGTTAACAGTTCACTAATTTCTCTTTTAATTTAGAACACCTCCGTACATTTTGGTCCGTCGAGCCGGAGGTAAGACCAGCGCAAACTAATTTAATTTAATTTATGTCAATTTCGTCAACAAGACGAAAGGATGGCAGACTTGGACATTACAGCACTGAATCGGCGGCGTGGCAACATCAAGGCCCAGCTAACGAAGATCGTAAACGCCACCGAGGGTAAAAGTTTCTCAATTGCGGAAACCAAGGCTCAACTAGAGCTCCTTCACAAAATCGAAGAAAAATTCGAAGTGATCAAACATGAATACTACAAAATTATGGACGAAGAAAAGATTGAGGAAGCGGAAGAACAACTCTCGCAATTGGATGAGGAGATACAGAAATTAGAGGTAAGCCTTAAATCATCTTTTCACAAACAAAATGAAGAAAAAAATAGTAAAATAGACAGCACGTCTGAATCAAAATCCCATGATCAAGTTATTGCCAGAGGGGTCAGCATAAAGCTCCCTAAAATTCCACTTCCGATTTTTAGTGGCAAATTTGGAGAATGGTCTACATTTAAGACCACCTTCAACGAATTGATCAATAGCAATCCTCATTTAACAGACAACGAAAAACTGTTTTATCTCAGAGGGGCATTAACGGGTGAACCGAAAGGTTTACAAACCTCAGATGACACCTTTAGCTCACTCTTCAGAGAGCTGGAAGAGCGCTATGAAAACAAAAGAATTATTGTGGATTGCCATATTAAAAATATATTAAATCTTTATGTAATCAAACAAGAGTCAGCAAAAGAACTGAGAAACCTTGTAGATCAGGTAAAAAAGAATTTGAGAGCGTTAAAGGTCTTGGAATTCGATAGAGACACCTTTTCAAACGCTATTTTGTTGAACATAATATTAGGAAAAATTGATCGAGAAACTCGTAAGCAATTTGAATTAACACTAAAGGATAAGGAAGTGCCTAATTTCGATGAATTTTTAGAATTCTTAGAGCGCAGATGCCAAATTTTAAGTAGTATTACTTCTGCGAATGCTTCAAAAACCACCAATAAATCTTTATTTATCCGTACCACCAAATCACAAAATAAAATGTGCATTTTATGTAAAACAGAAAGTCACCCAATATATCATTGCGAGAAGTATAAAAGTATGAAACTAAGCGATCGCCTAAACATTGTAAAGAAAAATAAGCTTTGTTTTAATTGCCTTAGTTTTTTTCATATAATTCATCAATGTACTTCAAAGAGCAGATGTCTTGTTTGCAGCTCCAAACATCATACTTCGTTGCATAATTACTCATCACCAGATGTTCGAATTTATGAGCCGTCAAAATCTATAAACAATCTGGCTGCTGAAGAGGCAATTAATAAAAATTTAGCTCCCGAAGATTCAGCCCAAAATGAAAATGTAGTTCATTCATTTTTTTCACATGAAAAGAGCCATAAATCTGTCTTAATAAATACTGCGATTGTTTATATAGCAGACATTAATGGTATAAATAAGCCTTTTCGTACAATATTGGATAGTGCCTCACAGAATAATTTTATAAGTTTAAGAGCAGCTGAAACTTTAGGTTTGAAAAAACAATCAATTAACATTCCCGTTTCAGATCTTAATAATTCACCGATGTCCTTGAAATCTAAAGTGAAGGCGTGTGTTTCTAATAATAAGAGAGGCGATTTGCGATGGAATCTGGACTTGTTGATCATCCCGAGAATCACAGATTTCACTCCTGGAAAGGAAATAAACATAAATAAATTAAACATTCCCTCGAACATCTGTTTAGCTGACCCACAGTTTTTTATTCCAAATAAGGTTGAAATTTTATTAGGTGCGGAACTGTTCTTTGAATTATTAAAGGTAGATAAAATAAAGTTAGGAAAGCACTTATATTTACAGGAAAGTGTGTTTGGTTATCTAATTTCTGGTTGTGTGTATAACAATGTAGTAAACAATACGAAAAAATATTGTTTCTTAACGAAAAATTTAGAAGCTTTAGATAACACATTGAAATCTTTTTGGGAGATAGAATAGGTGGGAAATTTAAAACCTTGTGATAGCAAAGAGTTAGAATATTGCAATAGGCACTTCGATAAAACGCATTTTAGAAATCCGGATGGCAGATATGTCGTAGAAATGCCTTTCAAACCGGAAATTTCTGAGCCCAATTTAGGAAATTCAAAAATCGTTGCATTGAAAAGATTAAATTATCTATGGCAACGTCTAGATCGAGACCCTATAATGCGGAATTTATATACACAATTTCTTAATGAATATCAGTTTCTTAATCACATGCATGAAATAGAGGAAACTAATGAATTTGAGGACGGCTATTATTTACCCCATCACGGAATTTTACGACCATCTAGCGCGACAACTAAATTGCGCGTCGTATATGACGCAAGCGCAAAAAGTAGTAATGGATACTCATTGAATGATTTATTGTGCAAGGGTGGTGTGCTACAGGACGATCTCTTTTCGATATTGGTTCGATTTAGAAAGCATATTTATGCATTTACCGCCGACATCAAACAAATGTTTCGAATGATAGAGATAAATCCGTCCCAATACAAATTCCTAAAAATTCTGTGGAAAGACAGTGCATCATCCCCGGTTAAGGTCTTTCAATTATCAACGGTCACGTATGGAACAGCTTGCGCCCCATTTTTGGCCACCAAGGTCTTACAACAACTCGCCTTAGATGAGCAAAAGGCTTTTCCATTAGCTTCCAATATTGTAGTGAAATATTTCTATATGGATGATTGCTTGTCGGGGTCATCCAATTTAGAGGAATTTAATTTAATGCAAGCAGAATTAACACAACTCCTTCAGAGGGGGGGGGGATGATTTTGCATAAATGGTGTACTAATAAGGTCCAATCTACTGACAATCAGATATTTCCCTTGGATAGAAATTCAGAAGAAATAATGGTTAAAACTTTAGGCATGCTTTGGAACAGTTCTAGCGATACATTTACATACAAAGTCAACGTTAAAATAACAAGTACTTTCACCAAACGAGAGGTGCTATCGCAAATTGCCCGGCTTTATGACCCTCTTGGTCTCTTAGGGCCAGTGATCGCAAAGGCAAAGATATTCATGCAACAATTGTGGTTGCTTAAATTACAATGGAATGATACTTTACCTTCGCAAATTTCCAAACAATGGAAAACCTTTATCGCAACATTGCCAGAGCTCGAGTCCATCAACGTACCGAGATGCTTCTTAAAGGTGCACGTCCAATCAGTGGTACTTAATGGCTTCGCCGATGCTTCTTCAAAGGCATACGGTGCAGTTATTTATGTGCAAACTATATCGAACTCCAACGAAACGGTTAGTCACCTTCTTTGCAGCAAGTCACGAGTGGCCCCTACAAAGGTGATAACCGTACCCCGCTTGGAAGTATCAGCGTGTCTTCTTCTTGCAAAATTAACCTGTAAGGTCTTAGTTGCTTTAAACCAACAGGTGAATGCTGTGCGACTATTTTCAGACTCGACCATTGCCTTAGCTTGGATGGACACTGCTCCACATTCATTGAAAACTTTTGTCGGCAACCGTGTAGAGCAAATAAAGAACATTTCAAGGAACATTCCATGGCACCATATACCATCGGAGCATAACTCCGCAGACCTGATATCCAGAGGAATGGATGTGAAAAACCTTGCCTCCAGTGAACTATGGTGGAATGGGCCGCCACTTCAAATTCTTAAAGAAGCAATAGAGAAACCTATTTCTAGTCTTACTGACTGCTCGAACAGTTATTATTCCAATGAACTCAAAGCCAGTAGACAAGTGACTTTAATCAACAATATGGACATTAATTGTTTTGATAATTTGTTGACTTTAACAAATAATTTTCTTAAATTAATTAGAATTGTAGCATATATTTTTAGGTTTTTTTAAAGTGTAAGAGGGTAGCAACTGCAACAGGCCCTCTGTTACTGGAGGAATTAATGGGGGCAGAAGTGTGCTTGATTAAGCATGTGCAGGTAATGTATTTTTCCAAGGAAATCTCCGCCCTGAAAGGGAGATCTTCGGTACATGGTTCAAGTAAGTTAAAATTTTTGAACCCCTTTATTGATTCGAATGGCTTGATAAGGGTGGGAGGTAGATTGGCTAAATCTAACTTACCATTTGATCACAAATTTCCTATAGTGCTACCAGCGAGCTGTCGCTTAACGAGAATCATATTCCAGTATTATCATGTACGAGATTTTCATGTCGGGCCCCAGGCTCTTTTGAACACTGTGCGCCAAAAATATTGACCTCTTAGCGGTAGAAACACAGCTCGCAAGGTAGTACATGAATGTGTGCAATGTTTTAAAATTAAGCCTATGCTGGCTAATCAAGTAATGGGAGATCTCCCTCCTGAAAGAATAACGCCCAGTTCACCATTTTCCAGAGTAGGATTAGATCTGTGTGGCCCCTTTGAAATAAAATATAAGGGTCAGAGAAAGGGTACCTTCCAAAAAATATACGTTGCCATTTTCGTGTGTATGGCCTTTAAAGCTGTACACTTGGATTTTGTCTCCGACTTGACATCCGAGGCGATAATAGCAACGCTAAAGATATTCTTCGCTCGTCGTGGGAGGAGTTCGGTAATTTTTAGCGATAACGCTACTAATTTTGTTGGGGCTTCAGCAGAACTGAAGCGTTTACGTAAACTTGTAGCCTGTGATGAAGTTTGTAACTTTTTAGCTTCAGAAGGCATTAACTGGAAATTCTCCCCTCCTAGAGCACCCAACTTTGGTGGACTTTGGGAGGCAGGAGTTAAGGCCTTCAAATACCATTTAAAAAGAGCAGTAGGTTCCGCTCATCTCACGATCGAAGAATTTCTAACCGTAATAACACAGATCGAAGCGATTTTAAATTCGCGACCGCTTTGTCCCTTGTCCACAGATGCTGACGATCTTCAGGTGTTAACTCCAGGCCACTTTCTCATAGGCAGGCCCCTTAATTTAATTCCTGAACCTAATTTGATGGAGGTAAAGGATAACTTGCTTAACAAGTGGCAAACGACTCAAAAATTAACCCAAACGATTTGGAAACGCTGGCAAAACAATTATCTCAGTAATTTACAGGAGAGAAACAAATGGATGTTTAAAAAACAAAATATTTTGCCAGGCATGTTGGTCCTATTAAAGAACACTCAACTCCCACTTTGCACCTGGTCTCTAGGTCGCATTACTAAGGTAATCCCAGGTGCTGACGGAATGGTCAGAGTAGTAGAACTACGCACCGCTAAGGGCAATTTTAAACGTTCTGTTAACCAAATAAGCATATTACCCATAAATGACAATAATTAACAAAAATCTGGACTGTAATTGTGTTTCATTGTATATCAATTGTGTTTATTTTATTTCTTTGCTTATAATCTGTACTATGTTGTGTTTTTTTTTTCTCTGTATTGCATTTATACATATTGAAATATAATATTTCAACGCCGGGCGGGATGTTCCGTACCTGTAACAAACATTGTAATTCGCCTTTGGCGACGGAACACCACCCCCGCATCTATGCCAATTGGCAATCAATCCTTTTAATGTAACCCTTTCGTTGAACCCGGATCACTGGTTGAGTACGCATGAGTGTAAGAGGAACAACCTCTGCGGCAACAAGTCGCCATTAACCTTCATTAAAACATTTATGTTAACAGTCCGCTAATTTCTCTTTTAATTTAGAACACCTCCGTACATTTTGGTCCGTCGAGCCGGAGGTAAGACCAGCGCAAACTAATTTAATTTAATTTATGTCAATTTCGTCAACAAGACGAAAGGATGGCAGACTTGGACATTACAGCACTGAATCGGCGGCGTGGCAACATCAAGGCCCAGCTAACGAAGATCGTAAACGCCACCGAGGGTAAAAGTTTCTCAATTGCGGAAACCAAGGCTCAACTAGAGCTCCTTCACAAACACCTCCGTACAGGTCCCTCGTCCCCTTAACACAATATAAAAATTTTAATTTCAATTGTTACACAAGTTTTAATCGCTGAGGCAGGTAAAATTTTTTTTAAAAAAGAACACAACATCCATCTTTTCAAGAAATGACACTATCATTTGCTGATATAAGACACGAATTTGCTATTTCTGCCGGGAGTAAAAATCGGATATTGTCCGACAAATTGTCATACGTGCCATGTTAATAAAAATGTCACTAATAAGTAATTCCCACTTTAATGTTAACATGGATTCGCCTGGAGATATTTTAAGATTTATATTATAAGTAATACCTCAAGATAATTGGAAATAAACAGGGTGATTATAATTAAAGTTTCACTTTGAAAAGGATGTAAAAAATAACCACTGGCAAGAACGACTTGATATTTCATGCGAGTATAAGTGAAGCAATGGGAATTTATTTGCGGAAAAAAGTTCCCGATAGATGGTGCTGTAATCGTTATAAGATGCTACTAAAAACAATGTGACACGGGCACAGCATATTACACTTGTGATGAAAAGGCTGGGAAAGTGCAGTAACTCCTATTCTGCGTCTGAGAAGGTGGTCATGACGTTATCCGGGCCCTGGATCGGGCTCTGCTTGTGAAGTTTTCTTTTTCAAGAACAGTGATTGTGAAGCAATAGAATTGAAGAAATTTCAAAAATTGAAGTGTTTAAAAGGCGGCTCTGGCCCTATGACTGCATTCGGTCTGAAGAAGTTGATTGATAAGTTCGAACAGACGGGTTCGTTTTCGTATTAGCTATTTACACGTTTTTTGACCTAGGGAAAATTAAAAAAACGATTTTTTTTCTATTGGCTGTGGCACCATACACTGTGCAACAACACCATGTCACGTCTTTTAATTAGCATCTTAAGATGGGTACTGCGCCATCTATCGGTCAAACTTTGTACTTTCTTTTCCTTTCGCAAAATAAATTTCCATTGCTTCACGTATACTCACATGAAGTATCGTGTTATTCTGACCTGTGGTTCTTTTTTCACAGCCTTTTGAATGTGAAATTTTAATTACAATCACACTGTATATTGTTATTCTACAATGCTCTACAATAATCAAACAATTACAGTTAAATTGCTAGCTTATTTTCGACTTTCTTTAGAAAATTTTGTTCATCTTAAGAAAAATTTTGTTGATGAATGGGTTAATCTCTCACTTTTTTTTTCTAGCTGTCGGTTGCTTCAGTGATGTTAAAACAAAATCATTTAAAAAACATTCATGAATTTTGTTGTCTAAACTAAACAACAGCTATTGAAAAATATAAATTTTTCCATTTTGTTATATTCATTGTTTTTTAACTGTATCTAACTCATTTTATTATCATTTTATGCGATTTTTAATAATAATATTATTATTTATTTATATTTCTATTTATTTCAGAGCATTCTTATGCTATTTCCTTCATTGAGTAATTTAATTCTGATACATTTAATATAATACGTTTTAACTTTTTTCTGGCGAAAATAAATTATAATAAAAACCTATCTTTTAAATAGCGAAAATTTTCCTATAAATTAAATCATATACTATAAGAAAGTCAGTTTAAAACGCTGAATATATATTTTCTTATTGTTACACTTATTACCCTTTAACTCAGTAATGTATAATTTCGTTTACCACATATATTATTAATTAATTTTACACCATGATATTAGCTGAGTAAATTTCACCTCAACCGTTTTAGTAACTTATTTATTCATCATCCACCAAATATCCAACTGCTCTTAAATTTATGTATGCAACGTTGATCATGAATAGTTACACTCCCTGGCCATTCGAATATAAATGAAACCTGAATCATCATTTTAAATTTCGCATGCGAAATGCGTTTGCATGCAAATGCATTAAAATTTCAGTTAGCCTCAGCTTCAAGTGAATCAAGTGTAAAGTTTTAAAGAGAGGATTTCGAATTTATTCCACTTAATATCTCTTAACATTACAATTTAATCTCCAGAGATTATTTTAAGTTTACATATAAAGCTGAATTCATTTATCGTAAGCATCTTACGTGGTTTTAAATCATTTTGCGATCATGTTTAAGGTCAGTTGGGGCAACTGGGCCATGATGACTCTGGAGCTTCTGATAATTCAGCTTCAAAAACCTAATGTTCATTTGAAAGAAAGTCTGAAATTCTGTAAATGTGTTCAGTTAGGTTCCCTCTATCAGACAGAAATGCTCAAAATTACATTTTAATATTTAAAAATATAAAAATATGCATATTTCATCTTTCTTTCCTCTTGGGTCCCGTTGCCCTCAAAAATGGGGTAACTGGACCATTGGGGGACTATGTTCCACACGCGTTTATATTTTTTCATATCGGATATAGAGTACTGTTTGAAAAAGTGTAAACAACTTAAAAAATTTAAACCAGGCAGATCATGTAAATTATATGTCAATAAAGAGCGTTGTAAGGGATACCTTTGCTGTCAATATGTCTAAAAAATGCACTAAAAGTGAAAATATTAGATTTATTTATACCAAAAACATAAATCTTAAGTAAGTACTTATGTACTTTATTATAGATTATAAGTATAAAGTCACATGGGTATTTTAATAAAAAAAATAGCAACGTAAATCTATGAGCAAACGGCTACATAAGTACTTTATCTTTATCCAGGGGTCGCATTATATAGGGAAAATTTTATTGTTCCTACCAAAGCCCTTAAAAGGACGATGGACGTTTTTTTTTTTTTTTTTTTTTTTTTTAAATCATAGCAATATGAATTTTTGTGCATTTATACATTTCACCAAAAGCATATAGAACACCTTCAAAAAATTTTCCAATCTTTTTAAAATTTTTATTTTTTTTTAATTTTTAAATTTTTAAACGAAATTTTAAAATACTCCTTGCGTCTTAATTTTCCAGATATCTTCTCGATTTTGCATTTTAATCACTTAAAACTCTATTACAAACAAATTTGTGTAAGATTTTTTTAATCTCTTAAATAGTTAATTTTTTACAGATTTTTTCTAAATTCCATATCGATTTTCAGCAAAATTTTGCCTTTTTATAAGTAAAAAATCAAATTTGACTATTTTAATGAAGACGAATTTTTAAAAGCTTGCACAATTTCTTTGTAAACATTATCAGGATACTTTCTTATCAATTTCATAAATATTGATAAAAAATTACGACGCAAGGGGCATTTCAAAATTCTAAAAACACTGAAAAATTACTTAGCCAGTGTTTTTCGACAGGAATCACTGTCTAATTTAATGCCCATATTACACTTAAATTTTCTTATACCAATATTTCAGGCATTATAGTAGCCATTTAGTATAGACACTTTTTCCACATCTGTTTAACATTAATATATAAAGACTCATGATACTTAATTTTCATTTTAAAAAATAAGCAAGATAAACGATTTTTTAAAATGAAAATTAAGTGCCATGAGTCTTTATATATTAATGTTAAACAGGTATGGAAAAGTGTCTATACTAAATGTCTAATATAATGCCTGAAATATTGGTATAAGAAAAATTACACTGAAAAATTATTTTTGCGAAAAACAGGTCTAAAGTATATAAATACACTTACCTTTATTATTTACTTCTTAAAAGCTTCATAAATGAAATGTCAATAGGAAAAAACTGTTTTGGTACTATTATACCACAGAAATGGACTTTTTTTTCTACAATACCACAATCAATAAGGCTTTAAAAAGGATTTCGTTGCATTTTAAAAATTCGATGCAATTTCATATAATTAGTGTGTATGTACTGATAAGTAAATTTTTTTACTAAAATACACAAATATTGTTCTTTTTATCTTCTTAAAACTGACCACATTATGCTTTTGTAATAATTTTTTTTAATTCAGTTGTAATTTTCTTTCTCATAGATTTATGGGGTAGGTAATAAATTGCCGAATGTTGTTCTACCATCACCACCATGTGTTTTTCATTCATTTTATTAATTGTCTGAGCGAAGCGAAGGCTAATACTCAGCGAAATATTACCGTCCGGACACTTTACTACTACGATGGATATTAACGCCATGTCCTACTAAAAAAAAAGCCTAATAAAAACCTTTCGTCAAGCATAACTCAAAAAATATTTGTCGGATTTCGTTTCTGATTGCACCAAAAGGTACCTATGAAAGTCGCCTACTGAATGCACCTACTATGAAAAATAAGTTCCAAACCGTTTAAAAATTATATAGAAAAAACTCTTAAAAAAGCACAATTTATCTGCATACGTTTAAACACATGGAGCAAATAAAAAAAAATACGCACCCAGTAATATTGAATAGATCAGTTTCAACCACGTGATCATAAACCTTGCAACAACCCGTGGCAACCAGTTTTGGTGGGCAAACAAATAATAATACAGTATTCCGTACCACGGTGGCCGTTTTTAGCCTGTTGTATAAAATCTGGCATGTTGTATGACATACAATTGTGGATGATTAAAACAAAAGACATGAGTGTTTATTGATCCGGGAGGTTATCTTTCTCTAGATGTCTGTCTATTATACAGCATGCAATTTTCTTGTAAAGGATGATATTATTATGCAGTAAAACCTCCATAACGGACACACCCGATTAGTGGACACCTCTATTTAGCGGGCATTTTTTCGATTACCAACCCTTAAATAACTGTACATTTTTTACTCTCAGTAGCGGACACCTACAAATAGAGGACAAATTCTGCCCTCCCGAGGTGTTCGCTATTCAGAAGTTTTACTGGTAAAACCTCCATAGCGGACACACCCGATTAGCGGATACCTCTATTTAGCGGACATTTTTTCGATTACCAACACTTAAATAACTGTACAGGTTTTACTCTCAGTAGCGGTCACCTCTAAATAGAGGACAAATTCTGCATTCTCGGGGTGTCCGCTATTCAGAGGTTTTACTGTATATAATATTGATAATTATTTTACAGGGCCGCACAAAAGAATAAGAATATATGAAACGAATATAAACTAAATTCGGGATTGGTAGATCGCTGATGGTAATGTAATTTTAGGATGTTGTTACAGTCATCCGCAGCATGTTTTTAGAGTTTTGTTCATCTAACGAAACCCTACCTATCTCACTCCTTTGTCTGTCTGTTTGTCCGTCTGTCACAGAGCCCGTTCTCAGAAACTATATATATCGGAGACTTGAAAATTTGCATACTTATAGCTGAAATCCTCACATCAAACGACAAATAATAAAATTTTGAAAAATGTCTGATATTTAACCCTTTGGGCTCTAACTTGTGTATTTAAAGCAATTTTTCTAACTCAGCCCCTAATTGAGTTGGAGACATGAAAGTTTCCATACTTATAGCTGAAAACTTGCGATAACACGATAAATCATAAAATTTTGAAAAAGTCATATTTAACCCTCCGGTCTCTAACTTCTGTATTTTAAGCAATTTTTCTAACTCAGCCACTAATTAAGTTGGAGACATGACATTTTGAATACTTATAGCTGAACACCTCACATCAAACGTCAAATAATAAAATTTTTAAAAAGTCTAATATTTAACCCTCTGGGCTCTAACTTATGTATTTTAAATAATTTTTCTAACTCAGCCCCTAATTAAGTTGGAGACATGAAATTTCGCATACTTATAGCTGAAATCCTCACATCAAACGACAAATAATAAAATTTTGAAAAATGTCTGATATTTAACCCTCTGGGCTCTAACTTATGTATTTTAAGCAATTTTTCTAACTCATCCCCTAACTAAGTTGGAGACTTGAATGTTTGCATACTTATAGCTGAACACTTGCGATAACACGATAAATCATAAAATTTTGAAAAAGTCATATTTAACCCTCCAGTCTCTAACTTCTGTATTTTAAGCAATTTTTCTAACTCAGCCCCTAATTAAGTTGGAGACATGACATTTTGCATACTTATAGCTGAACACCTCACATAACAACGACAAATAATAAAATTTTGAAAAAGGTCTCATATTTAACCCTCTGGGCTCTAACTTGTGTATTTTAAGCAATTTTTCTAACTCAGCCCCTAATTAAATTGGAGACATGAAAGTTTGCATACTTATAGCTGAACACTTGCGATAACACGATAAATCATAAAGTTTTGAAAAAGTCATATTTAACTCTCCGGTCTCTAACTTGTGTATTTAAAGCAAGTTTTCTAACTCAGCCCCTAATTATGTTGGAAACATAAAAATTTGCATACTTATAGCTGAACATCTCACATCAAACGACAAATAATAAAATTTTGAAAAAATCTAATATTTAACCTCTAATATTTTGTCTCGCGCAATTTTTAAATTTAAACTGTTTTGCAATACTATTTTTTGTTCATTTTGCATAATAAGTGTAATGTGACGTAATTTGTTCTATTTCAGATTTCTAACGCATGTTAATTTATTTATTTTACAATATCCTTCCTCTTTTAAAATTCACATGTAAATATACTTTTTATGGCGTAATTTCCAATAAGTGCCTGCTTTTATACCTATTTATTTAATTCTAATTTGAAGGGTTTTTTCTGTTTATAATAGTAACATAATAAATATTTTTTTTATTTGAAGCAAACATTATTGTTTGCGCTGTTTATACAGTTGGCAACAGTTTAAATTAATACCATTTTCAAAAATATGTAAAAAATATCTGTCAAAATGCTGAATATTTGAATTTAAAATAGAAATAAAACCTCAAAAAATGAGCCAAATTAAAAAAAATTAATGAAATCTGCAGACCGGGATCTTCTATTGAATAAAATGATCTAAAAATGATTAAATTCCCATGTATAGCTTTTGCTCTTATAATTTTTTTTTAATGGAACGTTTTTGTCCAACTTTAGCATTAAATATCTCTTAAAATAATTCTTCGATTTGAAAACTGTATGCATTAGTGTGTTGATCAAACATTTCGCTATAATACCACCGATTTTCATATATTTGTATGCAGTAGTTTTCTTAATATTAACGAAGAAAGACCTCCGCTCACAAAAAATTCAAAACCGGCGGCGGCGGCGGCGGTGACAGCGTTAGTTACTTTTTATAGAATAGGGAGATATATAAAAATGAAAACTTGTCTATCTGTTTGTTTGTAATTCTATAAAAAATCCACAATTTGGAAGCCAAAATTGTGAAGAGATACGTACATGTGTATTAAAACATGGCCGAGACAACTAAAGTAATCCGGAATCGAAATAACTTATAGTTAATTTTTAATTAATTAAAAACCACCAATTTAACAGCAATTTCTTATCAAATTTAAACATTTTTCGTTATAGCAGTCGCCAACAATTAAAAAACACAATAAAATTATTACTACAACAACTAATTTTCTACTGCAAGATTTCCACGTGAAAAATGAAAATGAAATAAATAGTTTGCCGAATTTAAAAAAAAAGGTGAATATTACGTCATAACTTTTCTATTGCAAGATATTCACGTGAAATATGAAAATGAAATAAATGGTTTGACGAATTTAAATGAAAGTAAATATAACTTCATAACTTTTCTATTTCAAGGTTTCCACGTGAAAGAGGAAAATATTACGTCATATTGGAAATATAAAGGGCATGGTGGATATAGTATAACGTCATATGAGTGTGAAAAATGTATTGAAGCATGATAAAAACCCGATTAGGGAAATATTGTCGTATTTTAACATTATTGCTCCAATTGTAAATTGAAATAAGTTCATTTATAGCTGTATTCTTTTGCGTCTGTTATATACATTTATACATTTTTTTACAGCGTTTTCATATGATTCATTCAACAACATTTCGACTGCTTTTTTTAATGTTTGTTTTGTGTTGCACTGTAAAAAAAAAAAAAAAAAAAAAAAAAAAAAAAAAAAAAAAAAAAAAAAAAAAATGGTAACGTTCCATGTAAAATACAGGAACGTTTCACCTTTTCTCAGGTTTTCAGAATAATTTAGCTCTTTCCTGTGAAATTCTGCTTTTCTTATCTGAAACGTTCCTGAACAAAAGTTGGAAACAGCAAAACGCTGCGGCCGCCATTTATTATTTTTTTGCTATAATCCGTTGCTCGCGCGCGAGTGTCGGAAACGAATTCCTTAAATGAATGTAAAAAAGATCAATATGGAATGCAAATAAATCAATAGACGACATAATCCTTTACGTCTCTATTGTAGGGACGATTCAGATGAAAATACAATACCTCTGGGACATCGCTAAGAGATTATCTCTCGTACTTGTCTGTGGAATGTTTAACGAGCAGACCGTGTAAAAAAAAATACCTATTATTTGGATCTCCATTAACCAGGGGACCATCAAACATGATTCTCACCGATTTTATTAATTTAAAGTATGTTTTAGAGTTCTTTTCTCTAATTATTCTTGTGAAAGGATTTCTTCAAATGGGCCTTAGATTTTCAGAAATTAGATGCCGAGGTTTAGCATACGTTTCAAATACCCATTAGTTTGCAGCTCTCAATGTGTCTTTCGTGGTGTGGACGCAGAAGGCTCGCACGCCACCCGTACGGCCCGAGTTCGATGCTACCTCTTGACTTTTTTTTTCTTTTTTAATTAATTTTATATTTTAACACTTTACAATTTGATTTAAATTTGATATATATTTGACACTTTGAATTGCTGCAAATTTGAATTTTTTTTTTTATTTTCGGAAAAAATATACAATTACGTTTAGAATTTTTTTTTTTTTCATGAAAATTTATATGTATTTTATCTAACTTGTAAACTAACATAATTACTGACGAAAATCCAAAATATTTTATGTCTAGATTTTTTTTCTAATTATTATTTCTAATTATTATTTTATATATTTTTATATTTTAAGCAAAGTTCAGAAACAATATATCATATATATATTTACTTTATTGAATTTTAACTGAAAATTTATTTTTTCGTGTAAATTATAAATAATAATTTTGATGTCAATTTCAAAATATTTTTTCATTCCAACAAATAATGATAATAAAGCGAAAATTGTCAACTGGAAATGTAAAAATCGTCTGCGGATCTCGCATGCTGTGAAATGTCAGTAATGTTTTGCTGTCAACAGAAATATTCCTGGTATTTTGCAGGAAACTTACTGGCATTTCTGTAGAATGTTTTTAACATATACAGTAAAGTTCCAGGCATTTTCAAGAAATGTTTCTTGGAAATAATGGGCAGCTCAGCTACCCATTTTTTCCCAGGAACGTTGCGGGATTTTTTTTACAGTGTTTATGTTAAATTTTGAAATTGATTTTTCAGAACAAACATCCTTTAAATTCTGGGCAACGCCGGCACTTTAGTTTGTAACAGATAAATGGCTTTTGTATCTGTACATCTAATGCTAATATTATAAAGCGTTATAATATTATAAAGTATATAATATTATTAATGCTTGTACGTTTGTGAGGTGTTATCTCTGAAACTACATAGCCAACTTAAAAATATGTTGGTGGCCATCTCTGCTCCGAAAAATAGACTATTTTATGTCAGTGCAAGAACCTACATCGCTGCAGGAGCAAAAAAGTTCTAAAATTGTGATTTCTGCGATATTGATTGGGTTAGAAACTTTAAATTTGGTGCGGTAGTTACTTTTAAGATGTAAATACTCGTAATGAACGCTCTCTAAAAGATTCAATTTGACGGATAAACGTAAAAATTTCTAGAAGGGTTCTAAACTATGATTTATTTGGAATACTGAAATTTTTGGGATACTGTTGGGGTTAGAAACTAGAACTTTGGCATGGTAGTAATTAATAAGATGTAAATGCTCGTTGTAGAACGAATTCTAAAAAATAGAAAGACTAAACAAAGCGGAAAAAGATCTAAAGATGATCTAAGTAACGAAGAATATGGAACTGTTAGGAATATAAACATGAAAATTGACATGGCTGCATTTATCATGACGTAAATTCTCGCAATAGAGCAATTTCTAAAAATGTCGCTATATAAAACAGTGCAGAAACAAAAAACTTTAAAAAATTTTCTATTTCTCTGTTACTGCTGAGCCCAAAATCTTGAAATTTTGCTTCGGGTTAGTTTTAAAATATACAATTGTCTCTATGAATGGTTTCTAAAAAATTTAAAATTTAAAAAGATGAAATTAACGGAAAGCGATCTCAATTATCATTAATTTGGAATTATTAGGTACAGCAACTTTAAATATTTCATAATGCTGCAAAACATGCGATTTAAATGCAACAAAACTGATAGATACCCACCTAGCATTAAATAAATTGTGTAAATATTGAATAAAGACCAGTATGAAACAGAGAGTAGGTTGCCCGAAAGTACTTGTTAAAGTGTTCCTTCTCTAGGCTTTTCTCTCTCTCGCCAAGGCCACTAACAGAGGGAAGTGCCGTTTTAAATGTGATATGAATTTTTTATCCGATTCATTTTTCTAGACATTTTATCATAAGGTCATATTCTCAATTATCATTAGCATATTTTTTATATATTAACTTATTCTGGTGAAATTTTGTTATCCGGTTCATATTGGCGTATGTTAGCTTGCATGATTTGCTGAATAAATATGTATGGATTTGTAAATTACTTCAAATGACACTTTGACAGCTCAAAAGTTATGCAGATATTGTGTCATACTTTATGTTGTAATCATTGCCGATTTCTTTTATTTAATACATGCTAAATACAGCTCAACTTGTGCAGAATATGTTTGAAAACAAAACAATACAGCGTATGTAGTGGCCAGCATACACTCATCATTTAAATCCGATCGAGCATATCTAAAACATAATCTAACGAAGCATTGCATGCCACTGTTGATGTATTCAGTACTTTGATACTATATTAGATTTTGAGAAGAGAATTCCTTAAATGTTATCGACAACCTCATTGCATCCGTGGAAAACAGATATTGTAATTATTAACTATTCCGGGGGAGCACACACCATATAAAGTATAGTCCATTCTTTTTAAACATCATATATTTGTCATTTAAAGTTACTTAAATTGGTGCGGAGCGTCTGATTATGCTCTTGACATCATTTTATACAGTTAAAATTCCGATATAAGTAAATTAGTGTCTCATTTTCTATTTTACTTTTAATATATTGCGTACTTTCAATTTTATATCCATGCATGGCTGTCTTGAATGGTTTGATTTCCCATTTTTTTAAACAGTGTATACGAATTTACATATAAGATTTTGTAATTCTACAATTCGTTTATTTTCATCATTTCAATTTTTCGCAGTATATGGACAATTAAAGATAACATCTCATTTTCTTTGCTTCCACATGTTATTATTAAATCTATGTTCTCAGTAGTATCGCTCAGACTAATCCCTCTGAGGGAAGTCCTAGTTTTAAAATACATATATATTATATTCATTTAAAATAGATGCCCTGCACTCATTTTATTTAAAATACCCCCTCCTCCCTCAAAAAAACCCTGAAAGAAGTAAAATCATAAACCAAAATATTTTATTTCAACATCAAAGCATTGTTTCTGATTTAGACTTGTGAAAAATAAAGGTGAGTAAAAAATGCTACTTGCACTTTTTTGCAAATGCTAAAATTTACTGTGTAAATGTTTTCAGTAAAATACTGTTTAGTACATATATATATAAAATAATTTGGTAATACCTTGTACAAAGAAAATCCATGACTTTACTAATCCCGCCCCTCAAAAAAAAAATATATATATCAATAACCAAAAAATGTAATTCATCATCAAAGCATTGTTTATAATTTAAACTTGCAAAAATAAAAGCTGCTATAGTCGAATAAAAAATGCTATTTGCAAAATTTGTACTTGGCTAACATAAAAGTATCGATTTATGTAACATTCCAGAAACATATCATTATAAAATCTTCAAATTACCGAAAATGTTTTCAGTAAAACAGGGGTTAGTACATATATACATATAATGTTTAGTTATATATATTTAAAATGATTTGGTAATACTTTGTACAAAGAAAATCCATCGCTTTTGCAACTCCCCCCCCCACCACCACAACCCCCACACACACGCACCACCACCACCAACAAAAAAAATTTACAGATTTATGTAGCATTTCAGAAACACTCCATAACAAAGTCAAAATTACCGTAAATATTTTCAGTAAAATACTCTTTAGTACCTGCATATATACAAAATGATTTGGCAATATATTGTACAAAAAAAATCATGTCTTTACTAACCCCGCCAAAAAAGAATGAAAGAGAAAGAAATATCAGTAACCAAAAATTATAATTTGTACGTTGTCACTAAGATTGGCAATCAGCCAAACGCATCTAAATAAACTCCGATCATCGCTATTTTGATAAAATGAAAGCACGCCTGACACATGTGCAAGAGCGCAGAGAGTTTCTCCTTCTGAAAACAAGCAGTACTGTAAAGGTTTTCCGGAACTAAACACACAAATATATATAAATGATTTACCTTGTAGAAATTTACCTTGTAGAAAGAAAATCCATGACATTACTAACTCCACTCCCCCTCCCCCACGAAAAAAACAGAAAAAGAAATTTCAAACCAAAAAATTATACAAAGCATTGCTTTGTAATTCAGACTCGCGAAAAATAAAAGCTGCTATTGGAAAGTATAAAACGCTATTGGCAAAAAATGCTTCTAGCTAGCATAAAAATACTAATTTATGAAAAATTCCAGAAACATTTGATTATAAATTCTTCAATTTTCAGTACATGTCTTCGGTAAAGTAGCATTTAGTATAGGTAAACAAAAAAAAAATTGATTCTGTAATACTCAATACAAAAAAAAAAAAAAAAAACATACCTCTTTGTTCAAAGAAATCCGTTTATTTTTTTATTACAACTAAAATCCACTAGCGTGATAATTTTCACCTTCCTTTTTAGCAGTTTGATTATTTTTTTTTGTGATTTACAGATTTTTTTACTATTCCTGCGTTTCTTCCATTCAGTTGTGCACTTTTTCTTACTTTCATTAACACGACGTTTATCACGCCTTTCTGCTATGGATAAAGAGAGCGAATTTGCTTCTTCTTGCTCTAAATATAAAGTATTCAAACATCCAAAATTAAATTCACTGATAGAAGAAATCACAGACATTTCTAAATGTTTTTTAGAAATAAAAACTTTTTTTGAGCAGTTGTTCCAAATTTTCCCGTGCACACTTTCATTAGCATTCTGCGTTTCACCAGAAATGCATCTTGCAAGTAACTCATTACTGGCTAAACGCTGATATACGGACAATATCTTGCAAAGTACATCTTGTGATAACTTGGTTTTCATCAGTTTATGCGATTTTGTTTTTTCTTTACCAGCAAGCGCCCTCTGGTAAAAACACCACGATGCCACACAGTCGGACATTTAGAATGTTTTTGTGATTCATCTGTGGAAGAGCAATGAAACAATGTGGCATAAATTGCTGTTTTCATCTTTTCTAGATCTGGAACATTGTCTTTTATAGCTTTCCTATAAAAATTAGTTAATTTTACAATAGTGTCTTCTTTCAGACTACCTTCTTTGCGTCCACCAATAGTTTTGCCTTTGCTTCTCCACTCCTTGACTTTGTTGCGAAGCCCTGTTCCCAATCTTTTTGCTACATGATTAATGCACTCTTCTTTAGTGATTTTGACGCCTCTAACATAAACATTCTTTTCCACTAAATGCTGGTATGTTTTTGCATCCCCATCAGAAAGCATACTGATAGACCTCATTCCACAATTACTTATTGATCTTTTCCATATAATAGTCCAAGAGCTGCTAAACAGTTTAGGGAAGGTATTTGAGGCACCCTGAAAATTTGTGCAACACTTCTTTTGTAATGCCTGAATACAAAATCGAATGTCTGGCTGAAGGATCGTGGCCCAAAACCTGTGCCAGACAAAAAATGGCACGTGACACTTGTCTGGCACATTTTTTGTGCCGACTAAAGTGTCTGTCATTTTCAAAATTTTTTTTTTTCTAAGCATAAATATTATTGTGCCTCAATCTCAGCGTGCCTCAAATACTTTTTTGGGGTAGTGTCAAAAAATGGCACTTGACACGTGTCTGGCACAGGTTTTGGGCCACGATCCTTCAGCCAGACATTCGAGTTTGTATTCAGGCATTACAAAAGAAGTGCTGCACAAATTTTCAGGGTGCCTCAAATACCTACTCAAAAATGTCCAACAGCTCTCCTTCTATAACTTCAGCTGCCGCCATCTCCATTGCATTAGATGAACCTGTGTAATTCTGAGAACAATCGCACTTATGGCCAGAAAACCAAATACTAAATTCCGCAGTACCTTTGCCAAGATCTCTCTTTGCGGTGACACATTCCGGGCAGTATTTCGAAAGAATCTCGTAATCGATTACTAGCCCAGATATAATATCTATCACGAGACCAATCCCATACAGTGATGTATGCCCGCGCTTTTGCCAGGTCCCATCATATGAAACGGTTATATCCAAAATATTCAGGTCTGCAATACCATCGAATTCTTCGTGCTTTTTCCGCAACACATTTCGGGCAACTCGAAGAATGTCATTCTTAAAAGTTTGTCGCTCGGTATAAAAACTACGTAAACATTTAGAAAAAGTTTTTTTATCCATTGCATAGATTCCAATAGCCATAGAAAAAACTTCTATAGCTGCAAGACCTTTTCCAATTTTTAAAAAAGCTTCAACAAGTTTTTTATTAGCATCAAAGCACTTTTCATTCTCGCTTGCTCGAGGACTTGAAAATATGGAGCTGAACACCTTGTCACATTCTTTGCAGATTAACTGAATTTTAGAAGCATATCCATATGCTCATTTGGATATCACATCTAAGGAATTATTGCAACAAGCATCATACTTTACATTGCAAAGAAGGTCAGACAACATGCCACTGTTCATAAAAACATGTGATGCATTTTCCTGTAATTTTTCAGGATGTAAAATGTTTTCAAAACTAACATTTAATTTTCGTTCACTGGTACTTGCAGCCTGATGGAATTTACTGACGGCAAAACTTGTACTGGCTTCTACTGGTAAATCAAATATATTGTTCTTTGGAGCATGTTCATTTGAAATTTCACTGTTTTCAAGTTCATTGTCATTTGCAGAAACATCAGATTTCACAGATGACCATCGTTTCTGGAGTTTAGAAAGACACTGAAGTTTCTTCTTCGATGGTCTGGATTTAGGCTTTTGATATCGCCTACTAACTGCATGCATTATGCAGAATATTATACAACTAAAACTTTGTAGAGATTGTAGTTTCTAGTTCTGAAAAGAACTTTTTTAAATGTATCTATCAAAAACAAAACAAAAAAAAAAATGACAGAAAATTATCCAAATCTTGATAGCAAAAAAAATCACATGTAACGCTTAAAAAACGCTGATAAAATGGTAAATAAACAGCCGAGTGCAGTTTCGGTTACAGTTAATGTACGCGGTTACAAAATTATTAAAATGTTAATTTTGAAAATTAAAAAAAAAAACTGATTTAAAAATGTTGAAAAATGTTTGTTTACATTTTTTCCGATAGTTAAAGGCCCAAAAAATTGTTTGTGTACAAAATTCAAACGCTTGTAACTTTGCAAAAAAGAATCACATCTGCATGCGGTTTTTCTCCAACGGCTAAGAACAAACTGGAGAATAATAATATGTAAAAAGAATCGATTTTTCGGTCGACTTTGCTCAAATAAATGGCCAAAAAATTGTTTGTGTACAAAATTCAAACGCTTGTAACTTTGCGAAAAATAATCGCATCTGGATGCGGTTTTTCGCATGGCTCAGAGTCAAGTGTAAAGTTTTAAAGAGAGGATTTCGAATTTATTCCACTTAATATCACTTAACATTACATAAGCTCATCATGGCTCAGAACAAACTAGAAAATAATAATATGCAAAAAGAAATTTCGATTTTTGGGTCGATTGTGCTCAAATAAAGGTCCACTGTCCCCTTAAAGAAACGTGTGATGAAGATATTATTTTCAAAATAGTGGTAGGAACAATAAAAGTTTCCCTACAGAATGCGACCCCTATTATAGTACAATTTCAACGTCTGGCTATCTCACTTTCAGGGGCAAGGTACTTGCATTCGTAAAATGTTGAAATAATTTACTGACACCAATATTTACAACAGAATCTATCTGAAAACAAGTAAAAGTATATTTTCGCGTACTTATTAAAGGTGAAATTTTCAGTATAAAATTCTGGTGCAAATGTGGCAATTAGGAATTAAAATAAAAGTGATGCCATAACAGCATCATCGCCTCTGAAGGGGTCAAGAAATTTGGTTTGATACCACTCAATATGCTTTTTTAAAATTTCATTACGTAATTTTAATAAGGTATTCTATCATTTTCTTTATTGTGAGCAAAAAAATGGAGAAATTTACTTCCCGCAGTAAGAGAAACACAAAAAAATTATTTATAACTATTGGGGTAACTGGATCATGCATGATCCAGTTACCCCAATAGTTATAAATAATTTTTTTGTATATAATAGTTATAAATATTTTTTTTGTCTGGATCAAGCATGATCCAGTTACCCCGTATACATGTCCCAGTTACTCCATTCTTGAAACATTTATGGGGTAACTGGGACACCGGGCTTACATTTGAAACATGAAGTAAATATGTATAGATACCTAATGTACTTACAATATTTTAATAAAAAACCGATGAAGTTCAACCATATTGACGTTGTTTTTTAAAAAAAAGAAACGTAAATTTTTGACAACCTATTACAGTAAAGTGAGAGTTATGATTGAATTGATACACGTTGTTTTAGGAAGAAGAGATTAATGGGCATTGTTCACAAAAGCTAAAATACAGTTTTTTATAAAATAGCCTATGACCCAGTTACCTCGGGAGTCCAGTTACCCCAACTAACCTTACTAAATATCGTTTGAAAACTTATTAATAAGTAATTTTTATCTCAAAATCAAAATATGATATCGAAAATAATATATTTAATATTTAGTTAATAATTGAAATTGTTTTTTTACTGATTTTACTTAAGTTTGAGAGTTTGAAAAATTAGATCATTAAAAATCAGATTATATATTATTACAGCTATTGAACAGCTATAGAATTCTCAGGCGTTCTCAGGCAATATATGCGTTCAGCTTTTGATTACACACGGTATAACGATTCAACTGAGTTTGATTCAGCGGGACTTGTTATCGATTTCATTGAATATGCAGAATATGACACCGAAGTACGGACATACGAGCATTTCAATTGCCAAATTGATGGAACCGTCTTCCGATGAAAGCGATGATGAAAAAGATTGCGCAGTTATTGAATCAATACCATCTTTCAATGAGTCCAAGCTAGTTTGCAACATCTGAAACCTTTTTTCCAAGGACATGAAGCTCAAGAAAAAGAATTTAATGCAGTTTCAATGCTTGAGATTTCCTTGTGCGTTTTGCAATTTAAAACAAAAATCCAAACCAAACTATCGGATTTCGTTAAGGCAATATAATGTAAGTTTTGATTTTTTGTTAAAGTAATAATGTATGTTAGTTCATATAAATGCTTTATTTTCTATTTTATTTCTCATTTAATTAATGTAAAATTAATTTTATCATTTCGGCAATGTTTTAAATAATATACATATTGTTTTATCTTATGACCCCGATTTAATTTTTTTCCGGTTTTAACAACGTTTTTGAGCAGTCCCATGAACGTCGTTAAATCAGGGTTCCGCTGTATATTAAGTAACTTTAATATCACCTAATATTGACTTGCAGTTTATTAAGTAAAATGTCCGGTACAAACATCTTTAAATGATCTAAAGTTTATAAATCACAAATTTAAATAGTTTAAAATAAGTTTGGACATGGACATATTCGAATGAGGAGAAAAGATATATAAAGGTATAAGAGATAAAAGAAAAGACATAAGAGATAAAAGAAAAGATATAAGAGATGATACATTGCTCTGTAACTTCATAATGAATTAAAGCCTACGTTTTATATAATATGGACTTCTTCGTTTCTCTTCTTATTGTCTATGACCCGAGTGGCGCAAAAATTATTCACACCTCAATGGACACATTTTTTAATGTAAAATTGTGAAACTGACAGGCTGTTTAAGTAATTTTGAATCGAATGAGTGTTTTCATTTTACGGTAAATTTATCACACTTAAGTTATAAACGATTTGTCTCTCAGAAAAACAATTCTCGGACTGTCGATAAATTTGGTTCAAAACGTCACTTTGAAAGAATTTCGTTCACGATCTTTTTTTCGAACGATGTACTTTTATCGAACGCTAATCGATTTCAACGTTTTAGAATTTTTAAAAAAGACCAATTTTATTCGCTATTGCGTAGACTTGAATTAAAGATAGTTTCAGATATTAGTCAGTTTTAACAGACATAGGAAACTTTCAAAAAATGCTATTTTCTTTTTTTATATAGCTGAAAACAAATTTTAAATTTTGTATGCTCTTCATTTAATTTAAACCTGTCTATATTATAAAATATATTCATATGTTAAACAACATGTTAAAATTTAAAGAGACGGGGAATTCAAAAATGTTAAATATTTTATTTATATGTATTCTGCATTTTCAAATCTTTTTCCTTAAAAAGTCTCGTGAACAGGATATTGTATTTACCATGAAGCAGTGCAATTTTTGGATGAGATTCAAATGCCTCCAGATTCAGCAGATGTTTTATATGGCACTGTGTTTCAGATTTAGAATACAATCTGTTTCCCTTTTCAGATACAGAATAAAGAATTTAATCCAAAGATATTACTTTTATTTTTTTTAAATATATAAGGTATTTGATAACAGGCCTATTTTTAAAAACATTTGTTTAAAATGCATGAGACAATAATTTTGTTATTCAAATGTTTTGATGTATTTGAATTTAAGTTATCTTTTAAAATACACGTTTAAATTATTGCTTCGCAAAAAATGAAATATATTCTGAAAAAGTGAAAATAATTTAGCTTTTCGGAAATACTATGTTTCGACTGATTTAATAAATAGCTTTTAAAAAAGGAATCACGTTTAAAATATTTGATATTTGTTTTAGAGAAATATAAAGACTATTAATACAAATACATTTTAAGTTTGGGTAGAATATTTCTGTTTATTCATTTGTATTGCTGTAAATAAAGAATACAATCTTAGACGTTTTAAAAGAAAGACAAAAAGTATTTGTGATTTTTATCAAATGTTTAATGTGGTTGTGTTAAAAAATTTTCTTTAACACAATATAAAAATTTCAATTTCAATTGTTACAGAATTTTTAATCGCTGAGGCAAGTAAATTTTTTTTTAAACTGCACTTACATCTATCTTTTCAAGAAATGTTACTATCATTTGCTGATATAAGACACGAATTTGCTATTTCTGACGGAAGTAAAAATCGGATATTATCCAACAAATCTTCATACGTGCTACATATATATAAATACCACTAATAAGTAATTTCCACATTAATGTTAACATGAATTCACCAGGAGATATTTTAAAATGTGTATTATAACAATACCTGAAGATAATTTGAAATAAACAGAGTGATTATAATTAAAATTTCGCTTTCAAAAGGCTGTAAAAAATAACCACTGGTTAGAACGACTTGATATTTCATGTGAGTATATGTAAAGAAATGGGAATTTGTTTGCGGGGAAAAGTACAAAAATTGACCAATAGATGGTGCTGTAATCGTCTTAAGATGCTAATAAAAACAACGTGACATGCGCACTGCACAATGTGCAGCATTGCACTTGTGATGAAAAGGCTGGGAAAGTGCAGTTCCTCTGTGGCACCTTGTCGTGTTGGACGCGCTTGCAACAAAGAGTGCAACAACAACATGTCAAGTCTTTTAATCAGGATCTTAAGATGGGTAAAGTGCCATCTATTGGTCAAATTTTGAATTTTCTTTTCTTTTCACAAAACTAATCCCCATTGCTTCACGTTTACTCAGATGAAATATCGGGGCATTCTGACCAGTGGTTCTTTTTTACAGGCTTCTGAAAATGAAATTTTAATTATAATCAAACTGTATATTGTTGTTCTACAATGTTGTATGATTATCAAACAATTACATTTAAATGGCTAGCTTATTTTCGTTTTTCTTAAGAAACATTTTGTTGATTATAATGAATGGGTTAATCTCTCCCTTTTTTTCTAGTTGTCGATTGCTTCAGTGATGTAAAAAATAAAAAAAAAAATCATTCATAAACGCCGCATTTTGTTGAACTAAACAAAAGCTATTGAAAAATATAAATATTTCCATTTTGTTACATTCATTGTTTTTTAACTGTATCTAACTCATTTTATTATCATTTTAAGCGATTTTTAATATTATTCTTATTTTTTATATATTTGTATTTATTTCTGAGCATTTTTATGGTATTTTCTTCAATGAGTAATTTAATTCTGATATATTTAGTATAATACGTTTTCACTTTTTTCTGACGAAAATAAATTATAATAAAAACCTAACTGTTGAATAGGAAAATTTTCCTATAATTTAAATCATATACTATAAGAAAGTCAGTTTAAAACGCTGCATATATATTTCCTTATTGTTACACTTATTACCCTTTAACTCAGTAATGTATAATTTCGTTTACCACATTTATTATTAATTATTTTTACACCATGATATTAGCTGAATAAATTTCGCCTCAACCGTTTTAGTAACTTATTATTCATCATCCACCAAATATCCAACTGCTCTTAAATTTATGCATGCAACGTTGATCATGAATAGTTACACTTCCTGGTCATTCGAATATAAATTAAACCTGAATCATCATTTTAAATTTCGCATGCGAAATGCGTTTGCATGAAAATGCATTAAGATTTGAGTTAGCCTCAGCTGCAAGGGAATCAAGCGTAAAGTTTTAAAGAGGGGAATTCGAATTTATTCCACTTAATATCTCTTAACATTACAATTTAATCTCCAGAGATTATTTTAAGTTTACATATAAAGCTGAACTCATTTATTGTAAGCATCTTACATGGTTTTAAGTCATTTTGCGTTCATGTTTACTAAATAGCGTTTGAAAGTTTATTATTAGGTAACTTTTATCTCAATATCAAAATATGTTATCGAAGATAATGTATTTAATGTTTAGTTAAATATTGAAATTGTTTTTTTACTGATTTTACTTACGTTTTAGACTTTGAAAAACCAAATATATAAATAAAAAACAGATTTTATATCTTTACAGCTATTGAACAGCTATAGAATTCTCTCTTTCGTTAAACAAAATAAATAAATATAAATGTTTTCTACCCCAGTCACTCATAACCGAACTCGCAAACTACGACAGTGTATTATGTGTAGTTTAATAGTATGCTACTCTCTAGATCGAGTAAATCACAAAAAATTAGTGTCCGACCAAATTAATTTTTTCAGCCCGAAAACGAAACTCAGCTAAAGGTACATTTTAAATTATTATTGTAAACATACATTAAAATATGTATTAAAAATTTTCAAGCACATATACCTACCTGCAATGAGAATTTTACTTATGCATTATTTATTAAACATGATGAGCACATAATAATAAACACAGATACTACAATATATATTAAACACACTGTTTGTTTGCAAAAAAATGAAAAGCATTATTCAATCACTATATATATATATATTTTTTTTAAACAACAAAATATTTCTAACATTTAATCATTATTAACTTTTTATATATTCATACAGTAAAATTAACTAAATAAATTAATAATATGGACTCGAAATAACTTTTCATATTTTTCTTTTACAAATTTTAAAAATTTTAAAGAGGAAAGTCGTATATTAAGAAGAATAAATTTATAATATAAAGAAAAGTTGGAGAGTTCTTGATGAGTTAAATTTGTGTTTTTGAAGAGGTTTTCGAATGGTTTATGTTTCTTTATTTATTTACTTTTACATATAGATTTCTTTAGTCAGAATCATTTAAATATTTAAAGTATATAAGTTTACAAATATATATTCCCAAATATATATTCCCAGTCTGCACATACGAAAAGTAATATATAATAATAATTAATATATTAATATATATATAATAAATACCTATAAGAATTTACCTATATAAAGATACAAGTGATCATTTAAACATACCAACTTATTTCATCAATGCAGCAGAAAATTTTAGCTTAACAACTTGTGCTTAGTTACAAATTTTAAACAATATTCGAAATTTATTTCTCTTCAAAAAATTTTCTTAGAATGAAAAGCATGACATAGGTAAATACGTAAATGTTTCGCGACAAGCAAAAGCAAAAAAAAAAAAAAAAAAAAAAAAAAAAAAAACATAATGAAAATATACGTTTAGTTATTACGTTTTTAAGTCCTACACTGAATAAAGAACAAATATAGTTAAGATAATACCATAAGAAAATTCTAAATCAAAAAGTAACTAACTATATTCTTTTATATATGAAAAAGGAAATATAGATGTTTATTTCAAAATAATACAATATATTCAATCATATTGATTTTGATTGATTTCGACATTATTGATTTTGAAGTCAATTATTTTATTTCTACTTTGCTAAAACTCAAGATAAACTCAATATAAGGAAATTTATTTACGCCTCCCATATGAACTGCTAAAATGTTAACAGTACGTTACGTCAGGCTTTACATATTAAACTACGTAATTGAGGAAAATTTATTTCAGTTTCTTTAATTTCAAAATTTCGTAATTAATTTTCAAAGAATTTTCTTATTATTAAGTTATATTTATATCCAGAAATATTTCTGTTTCTGTCTCTCTTATTTAAATGTATTTTATTAGATTCTTCTTCTTTTTTTCTGTCTGAATTTTGATAAATCATTTTATAAGTTAATCAAATTCATCAAAAACGGACATTAAAAGTTACTTTTGTCACCCTTTTAGCTCAAAATTTCAAAAATTAGGAAAACAAATATTAAAGTAATAATAATATGGATAATTTTTAGAAATACCTTTGAGCACTTGAATATGTGTTTTTATAAAGGAAGTTCTTTATTTATTTTATATTCAGTAGGGGAGAGTAGCCATATTTGGACAGCCGCTTTAATTGGACCGTTGCCATTCTGTCGTTAATTACAGGAAAAGACTCCATCTACCACTGAAATCCTACTCATCAGAATGACGTCACTCATGATTAGAAGAATCAACAGCCTACGACGTGATGTTTTCCGACAAATTAAAAAAACCCCTAAAGTTAGCTGTTTTGATCTATTTTTTCCTACTAAACGTAAGTGAATATTTTAAAACTAAGGTAAGTTGTTATGTTTTCATATATACATATATGAATTCATCTGTTTATTTTGCATATTTTTCACGCGGATTTGTTTGATTTCGTTTTTGCTCTTAGTCTTGAAAGGAACTGTTTTAAAAAATGGTTCAATTTTTGGTTCAATGGTTTAAAAAATGGTTCAATAGTCAATTTAAGTTGCTTAAATTGGAGCACATATGCGATCATAAATTTGAAAACTAGGTAATGAATTTCGAGGATGGTACGCTTTGTACACTATTTTTTTTATATATTTTATGATGGATTACTATCTCCATGCAAGGTGTTTTTTTTTTTTTTTTTTTTTTTTTTTTTTGTATATCTGGATTAATTTTTTTTTATATAGTTTAGGCCTATATAAAAATTAAAATATTTTTACGTGTCTATGCAATAAATTTTGTTTGCAATGTCTTTTATCTTGTATGTAATTGTATTTATTTTCTTTGAATTTTTTATCCCTACGGCATATTTGATTTACAGATTTGAATTCAAACATTTTCCTACTGCAGGATATTTGTGATGGAAGAATTTTTACAGTTCTGGAGGGTGGAATTATACTTTTTGCCATTAAAACGCATAAAATCTCAAACCTTGATGAAAATTTTTAAAAAGACATAGACAAAATGGCTGGGAGAAAAACACCCGTGACAGCAAAAGCTCTTAAAGATATAGGAAACAAAAAGCAGACAGTAAATTCTGAAGAAATTGACCTGTAACAAGTCTGCAGCTACAAATCTTCCCAAAAGCAAAAAAAAAAATCGAAATGTTATTTCCCTTGCTAAATTCAGTACAGAGGCAGCCAAAAAACAGTTGTGTTAACATCATCGCCATATAAACTACCCCTTGAAATGAAAAAAAAAGACAAAAATGAAGCTTTTACAGCACAAAAGCAATTGGAATATCGAGTTTTAAAAAATAGGCGTAATGCAATTAGCAAGAAAATGATGGAAGAGAAGAACTACAAACATAATGTAAAGAAAACTTCTGTTGCAAAAAAAAGTCTGATAATTCAGAATCTAAAAAGAAAAATCTAGACAGTGATTATTGCTTTTGCCTAATTTTTAAGAAAAATAAAATAGCAGAAATGATTCAGTGTTCAGATTGCCATATATGGTTCCATGTTGCGTGCGGTGGAAAACAAAAACAATAAACAAAATTCATTTATAAGCTTTGCATCACTTCTATGATATTCAAGTAACTCACAAATTAGTTCCATAATTTCTATTATTAATTACTGATAACTTTGATTCATATTTTGAATACATTTTCATTTAATACAATTACTCTTATTTTCAGATATTTTATTTCATTTTATTTCATTGCTTTCATTTTGTTTGATTTTTTTCATTAATCGCAAACTTTGCTTTTAATAAAATTACTTATATTCCCTAGTCATTAAAACAACCTGATATTATTTGGTCCAATTTAGGAGACTGGTCACCTAAGTTGGGCACTTAGGTGACCAGTTGCTGAAATTGGACCACTTTTGACAAATTTTCCAAATTAAAATAAAATTTACGATTTTCAAAAAGAATTTGATCTAAATATTTATTTAGTTAGTAGATGAATAGATCGACCCTGTGTAACGATCTTTTGCAGATATTCCAAGAATTAAGTGAGTTACACGTAAAAATAAGTGAAGTGGTCCAAATTCGGATACTCTCCCCTACTTATTATTTATTTGAAATCGTTTTAACATGTAAGAGTTATTTATGTACAGAGTTTTGGTGTGTCTCTTATTGAAAATTTAACGAGCTTTTTTTCTATAACTTACACAGATCAAAATTAAAATAATAATAATAATAATTTACTTTTCAGCTATACCAGGCTGCATACGGTCCTTACATTCAACACAAATAATTTTGAACAGAAATCTTTGACTTATTTATTCGCCGGCTTCTTGAAAATTCTGTGATTAAAAAGTTGAAGTTTACTGTTTGGTGAAAGCGGTGCTCAAATGTAAGGAAAATACGCACTTTACATATTGTAAAGCATTTCATATATTTATCAAATAGTTTACTAACAGTTTACCTTTATTTATAACTATTAAAAACTTATCTAGTGGAAATAAATAAAAATTTTCATTAATTGACCGTTTATAAAAAGCGAAATAAAAAGTAATAATACACACTTATTTATTTTTTATTTTTTTAGCTCTTAGTCTTTTCTTTCCCCACAGTACACTTTTTTTTTGTCGATTCCAGTTGTAAAAATCTCAGCGAGCATCCGAAAAAATCACATGAAAACTCACAATTGAACGAAAATTTTTTAATCAGTTTTAAAAATCAAAAATGGGCGATAAATATTTATTCCACACTTTTTTCGATTTTAGTCGTAGAAGAACTGAGAGCGCGTAAGCAAAGAACAAAAATTCTATGAAGACCAGCAATAGAATAGAATTTATTCAGATCAGTTTTAACTAGCAAATATGAGAGATAAATATGTATTACACTAAAACGAAAATTTAGCAAAGTAAAATACAGCATTACTTTTAAATCAATTTATTTTAACGTTACTTCTACCTTTCTAGAAATCGAAATATTAAAATATAATGAAATTTAGTTATGAGTCTCTCTTGATTTTCTAAAATGTGAATTCAAATGCAATCTCACTCATTATGGTTTATGCATAATAATTAATCACTTGCAAATCTCCGTCGTTAGGCATTCTACTGTAAATGTTTCGACTGTGGCTTTTTTAAATGCAAGCCTATGCTTTTTGTAAAACAATAACATATCCTGAAGAAATAAAATATACATACCAGTATTAACTATCAAATATGAGAGATAAATATTTATTACACTAAAACGAAAATTTAGCAATCAAAGTAAAATACATCATTATTTTTAAACCTATTTATTTTAATGTTATTTCTACCTTTCTCGAAATCGAATTATTAAAATGTAATGAAATTTAGTTATGAGTCTCTTTTGAGTTTCTAAACTGTCAATTCAAATGCTACCTCACTCATTATGGTTTATGCCTACTAATTAACCACTTGCCAATCTCCGTCGTTAGACATGCGACTGTGTATGTTTCAACTGTGACTTTTTTAAATGCAAGCATATGATTTTTGTAAAACAATGACATATCCTGAACAGATAAAATATTCATACCAATATTAACTATCAAATATGAGAGATAAATATTTATTACACTAAAACGAAAATTTAGCAATCAAAGTAAGATACATCATTATTTTTAAATCTATTTATTTTAACGTTATTTCTACCCTTCTTGAAATCGAATTATTAAAATATAATGAAATTTAGTTATGAGTCTCTTTTGAGTTTCTAAAATGTCAATTCAAATGCTACCTCACTCATTATGGTTTATGCATTCTAATTAACCACTTGCCAATCTCCGTCGTTATGCATGTGACTGTGTATGTTTCAACTGTGACTTTTTTAAATGCAAGCATATGATTTTTGTAAAACAATGACATATCCTGAACAGATAAAATATTCATACCAATATTAACTATCAAATATGAGAGATAAATATTTATTACACTAAAACGAAAATTTAGCAAAGTAAAATACATCATTATTTTTAAACCTATTTATTTTAACGTTATTTCTACCTTTCTCGAAATCGAATTATTAAAATGTAATGAAATTTAGTTATGAGTCTCTTTTGAGTTTCTAAAATGTCAATTCAAATGCTACCTCACTCATTATGGTTTATGCATTCTAATTAACCACTTGCGAATCTCCGTCGTTATGCATGCGACTGTGTATGTTTCAACTGTGACTTTTTTAAATGCAAGCATATGATTTTTGTAAAACAATGACATATCCTGAACAGATAAAATATTCATACCAATATTAACTATCAAATATGAGAGATAAATATTTATTACACTAAAACGAAAATTTAGCAATCAAAGTAAAATACATCATTATTTTTAAACCTATTTATTTTAACGTTATTTCTACCTTTCTCGAAATCGAATTATTAAAATGTAATGAAATTTAGTTATGAGTCTCTTTTGAGTTTCTAAAATGTCAATTCAAATGCTACCTCACTCATTATGGTTTATGCATTCTAATTAACCACTTGTCAATCTCCGTCGTTATGCATGCGACTGTGTATGTTTCAACTGTGACTTTTTTAAATGCAAGCATATGATTTTTGTAAAACAATGACATATCCTGAACAGATAAAATATTCATACCAATATTAACTATCAAATATGAGAGATAAATATTTATTACACTAAAACGAAAATTTAGCAATCAAAGTAAAATACATCATTATTTTTAAATCTATTTATTTTAACGTTATTTCTACCTTTCTCGAAATCGAATTATTAAAATGTAATGAAATTTAGTTATGAGTCTCTTTTGAGTTTCTAAAATGTCAATTCAAATGCTACCTCACTCATTATGGTTTATGCATTCTAATTAACCACTTGCCAATCTCCGTCGTTATGCATGTGACTGTGTATGTTTCAACTGTGACTTTTTTAAATGCAAGCATATGATTTTTGTAAAACAATGACATATCCTGAACAGATAAAATATTCATACCAATATTAACTATCAAATATGAGAGATAAATATTTATTACACTAAAACGAAAATTTAGCAAAGTAAAATACATCATTATTTTTAAACCTATTTATTTTAACGTTATTTCTACCTTTCTCGAAATCGAATTATTAAAATGTAATGAAATTTAGTTATGAGTCTCTTTTGAGTTTCTAAAATGTCAATTCAAATGCTACCTCACTCATTATGGTTTATGCATTCTAATTAACCACTTGCGAATCTCCGTCGTCATGCATGCGACTGTGTATGTTTCAACTGTGACTTTTTTAAATGCAAGCATATGATTTTTGTAAAACAATGACATATCCTGAACAGATAAAATATTCATACCAATATTAACTATCAAATATGAGAGATAAATATTTATTACACTAAAACGAAAATTTAGCAATCAAAGTAAAATACATCATTATTTTTAAACCTATTTATTTTAACGTTATTTCTACCTTTCTCGAAATCGAATTATTAAAATGTAATGAAATTTAGTTATGAGTCTCTTTTGAGTTTCTAAAATGTCAATTCAAATGCTACCTCACTCATTATGGTGTATGCATTCTAATTAACCACTTGCCAATCTCCGTCGTTATGCATGCGACTGTGTATGTTTCAACTGTGACTTTTTTAAATGCAAGCATATGATTTTTGTAAAACAATGACATATCCTGAACAGATAAAATATTCATACCAATATTAACTATCAAATATGAGAAATAAATATTTATTACACTAAAACGAAAATTTAGCAATCAAAGTAAAATACATCATTATTTTTAAATCTATTTATTTTAACGTTATTTCTACCCTTCTCGAAATCGAATGACTAAAATATGATGGGGAATATTTATGGGTCTCTCTTGAGTTTCTAAAATGTCAATACAAATGCTACCTCACTCATTATGCTTTATGCATACTAATTAATCACTTGCCTATCTTCGTCACTAGGCATGCAACTGTGTATGTATTAACTGTGGCTTTTTTAAATGCAAGCGTATGACAAAGCGATATAAGTAAGCGTACAATGTCAATACTGGAATCTGGAGTATATTGACACAGCTTCGCCATCTGGTGGATGGGCTGAATAATGCAATTATGCGGTTTTTTATTATGACGTCATATATGACAGAATATCTACTATCTGCGGATCTCTTGCTCATATTTTCTGAATCTTTACTCACTTATGGAAGATGAATCTTGTTTCCCAGTTTTATTGCAAATTATTTTTATTACAGTTTATTTTGATAAAATTATGTACATTAAAAAAAAATAGTCGCAATATCATTTTAATCTCGGGAGAAAAGCACTAATGCTATGAAAGCATTACTGACTTTTGCCCTTAAACTAAAATGGCATTGCAACTCTTTTTAAAATACACATATTTTTATCAAAACAAGCTGTGACAAAAATATTTTGCAATATACCTGGCAAACAAGATTCATCCTCCGTGAGTAAATAACAATCTAAAATTCGTAATAGAATTTTTAACAGGGATTCTTAAATGTCTTTGTCTGCTTCAAAAAAAAAAAAAAATAAATAAATAAATAAATCTAATCTGGCGATATTAGGAAAATTTTTGCAGTTATTCTCTGGACTCGAAAAATATTTAAACAAATAAATTAACAATACTTGCTCGTTTAATAGCATATCATTTAATGCTTGCATTTTAAATTAAAATGATTCTGAATATAAAATGAAATGAATTTTAAATTAAACAAATGAACTATTTGTAACTTAAATAACATGAATACAATACGATCAAAAGAATATTGGAATAAACTTTCGATGTATCGTCTGCGCTTGATAAACGAAGAAAAGGACTTAAAATTTAATAATTTATTTATTATCAAATTCTATACATATTCTAAACCTTCATAAACATTGTATTTTCATCTGGAATAGAATCGTGTATATCATTTTTTTAATAACTTTAGCACATCAAGAATTGAGTAAAAAATAAGATTACAAAATTCAATCTTTACACATTAACTACTTATTAATTTTTATGCGTCCTTTTTCATTTCATTAAAAGAAAATAATTAAAATCGAGCGTATTTAAATCAACAACATTTGATAATATATATTAAATAATATTTTACATTTTTACAGAATTTTCTTACAATTTCGAAAACTACAGTTATTCGACGGCCAACATTTTGCCATTTTAACAAATAATATTAGTTCTAAAAAGAACTGTTTTTATTTAAATAATTAACTATAATAAATAAGTCAAAAAACACGAATAAAAATTAATAGAATATTCTATTACTGTCAGAATATAAATGCTACAAACAAATGAAAACACGACGTTTGCACTTGCGCAGTTATTTCATAGATGTGCAATCAATAGATTATCCATAAAGAAGAAAACAGTTAGACATCTTTCTGTAGTTCACCCCGTCCGCTACGTCGCGTGCGACCTTGATTGATGTGACCTCGCCTTTAATCTTGCGGTTACCTCTCCCATTTAAAATAGGATGCTTACTTATATCGCTTGGAGCATATGATTTTTGTAAAACAATGACATATCCTAAACACACAAAATATTCATACCAGTTTTAACTATGAAATATAAGAGATACATTTCTATTCCACTAAAACGAAAATTTAGAAATAAAGGTAAAATACATCATTAGTTTTAAGTCTATTTATTTTAACGTTATTTCTACCCTTCTCGAAATCGAATGACTAAAATATAATGGGGAATAATTATGGGTTTCTCTTAAGCTTCTAAAATGTAAATACAAATGCTACCTTACTCATTATGATTTTCGCACAATAATTAATAACTTGCAAATCTCAGTCTTTAGGCATGCGACTGTGTATGTTTCAACAGTAGCTTTTTTATATACAAGTAAATGCTTTTAGTAAACAAACCACGTATCCTAAGTTGTATGCAACGTTGTTAAACTTTAAAGCTCATAAATAATCATAAAATTAACTAATAAAAGGCTCTTGTCTCCACTAAAATAACCCTACATGAATTTATTAATTGGTTAAATCATCAGTATTAAAAGGAACTTTTATTTGAACTCAATCAATTCCAAATCTTCGTAACTGATTTTTAAAGAATTATCTGATAACTTTTTCTCATTACCAGATATATCCCTGTTTTATGTCCTTTTGTTTAATTTATGTCATTTGCATTGTTGTCTTTGCTCTCTCTCACATTTAATAAGGTATTTTCTAAGTTGAAAATAAAAATTAAAAGATATTTTTATACCTCCCGAAGTTCCCCAAGCATATACTAGTGTTTGATTGTTTGTTCTGTTCTGGTCGTACACGTGCAAAAGAGCTTAGAGAGAAAAAAAAAAGTCATATGAAAATTATAAATTTACAAGAAATTATAAATATATCTGTTAAATATCAAAAATATTTAATAATAAATTTAAACATTCAATAGACATAAAATATTAAAATATTTTGTCTATAAATTTATGTTTTATATTATTTATAATATATAATTTTATTTCCATAGCTTATATATTTCTATGATATTTGTATATTTATATAATTTATATTTTATGTTTTATTTATATTGCAAATATTTAGTAATAAACATGGAAATATTTGATATAGATAAAATGAATAAAATAAATATTTATTTTATCAAAATATGAAACGTGAATTAAAACAAAATACATAATCCATTTATTTTAACAATATTTTTTCCTTATCTCAAAACAAAAGATTAAAATATAATGAAATTCATTCATGACTCTTTCTCGCTTGAACTTCTAATATGTCAATAGGAATGCTGTACACGCATTGCATTTTATACTTCATAATTAAATGATCACTGATGAAAAGAATATTTTATTTTAATTTCATTAAATTCTGAAACCTCGCAAATCTCATTCAAAGAATATTCTGATTATTAACTTATGCTTATCTACATAGAATGTTAATTTTATTTTATTAAACTTTTTCTTTTGGGTTTTCTCTAGTTTTCAATAACTCATTTCTCCAAAGTGGTTTTCCTTTTTTTTTCATTTTTTTAAATTAAAAATTAAATTAACATTTAAATTTTTTTTTCAAATATTGAAAACATAAGACTGTTTGTAATAAAGAGAAAGATAGAAATGTGATGTTGTTAATTAAATGTTCTGTTGATATATTGATTGACTATAAGCATTGTAGAAAGGGAAATCAGTTAAGACATGCTAAGAAAACACCTTAAGAAAAATCCTAATATTAAAAAAATACCAACTCATTTTATAAATATAAAATAAAGGCTTATTTTATTCTCTTACAATAATATATTTTATAAGATAATAAAAATTTTAATACTGATTTTGAGACTTTATTTTTTAAATATTGTTTCCCTTGCAATATATTTTTTTAATCCAAATATGATAGAATATGTTTATGACTTTCTCTTGAACTGCTGAAGTGTTATAAGGAATTCTGCACCACTCATTGTCCTTTACGGAACTTTACTTTCGTTTTTCTTTTTCCTAGCACCTATTTTGCTTTCACTTTTTTTTTTTTTTTTTTTTTTTTTGGTTGGCTGGTTAGTTATCAGGGACCGGGATAGTCGGGTCTTAGAAATGAAATGGTCGAAGACAAAACTGGAAAAGGTCTAACACAATAGTTAGGAAAAAAATAAGAAAATTAGCAAATGAATTTAAAATACCCATATTTTTCCCAAAAATCAAAAGTGGAATATAAATGATAGCCCAGATTATAGTTTCTGGATTTAATATAAAATATAAGATTGATTTTAAATCAATTTCTTTGATGTTATTTTTTCCTTAGTAGAAATCAAAAGATTAAAATTTGCTGAAATTTGCGTAGAACGCATTGCTGTGTTGAATGGCTAAAATATTGATATGAATGCTGCATTGCTCATTGAGGTTTAAGAATCCTAATTATATCATCGAGGACGAAAAGGTAATTTTATTTTAATTCCTATAATTTGAAAGCTTTATAATTATCTTCCGAAGGATTTTCTGATTACCATTATATAATGCTATATATCTAAAGGCATTTTTAATTCCTTTTATTAACACTTTCCAACAAAGTTGAAAAGTGTTTATGCATTCGGTTTGTCTGGCCGCCAGTCCGTCTGTCCGTCTGTCCACGCTCTAACTCCTGTAAATATACTCGGATTTTCATGAAATTGATAAAGGTTATTTAGGGTCACCAAAGCATGTTTGGTATTGTATATGAAGTATGTAGGATTAATCGTTCATTTACAGGGGCGCTCAAAAATATCCCATTACATTATGGTATATGCTGAATAACTCCCGTAAATATACTCGGGTTTCATTAAATTGATAAAGGTTATTTAGGGTCGCCAAAGCATGTTTGGTATTGTATATGAAGTATGTAGGATTAATCGTTCATTTACAGGGGGCACTCAAAAGTATTCCATTACATTATGGTATATGTTGAAAAATCATTTGCAGAGTGTTTTAATGATATTATGCTATTTCAAATGTATTGAAACTGATATAAATCACTAATTTCCACTATGATCACGTTAGAACAGGACATTCATAGCATTTTTTATTCATTTACAGGGACACACAAAAGAATTCGGTTATAGTACAGTACTGTCTTTGAGTAATAATTGCTGGAGTGCACGGTTTAAAATTCGGTATGCGCTTTTAAATTTAATGCATCTTACCCGTTATATATAAATTCTATACCTCAAATACAGGGCTGCAGAAAAGTATTCACGTACCGTCTCCTTATTAGAGGAAATTGCTGAAGGTAAATTTTCAACTGAAGTATATGTAGCTCTTAAGTGAACTAAATTTTGGCTTTCATGTAGCTAATAGATTCAAATCTATAAATAATATACAAGGCTGCAATTCGCATAATTTTCCGATTGTAGATGAGAACATCTGAAATTGGGTTCTGAAATGTATTATGCGTTTCCATATGGTTGAATTAGACGTAATATTTTAATTTTTTAAACAGTGCAGTTTTGTTACATTATTCTGAATGTGTTGGAAAGTGTTTCATAATCTATACTTGACGCATGATTTTTTCTTACTTGTTTATTTATTTCATCTGATTTTCTCTCTAAGTTTATAATGTAATTCGTACATTCATAAGTGCACTATTAAAAAAGTATACTACCCTTGGAGATCCATCCAGATTTCCCACTGTGGAAATCAGTGCTTGACGTCATCTTCTGTCAGTTTTTGAAAGAAAACTCTGCTTTTACTTTGAGCGATACCATTCTCTGAAAGCTTTCCAATTATCAGCTCCGATGTGACATTTTGAAATAAATAAGTTACAGGTAACTGCGTCAGGCGAGTACGGCGGAGGACCCAACACGAAGATAGTGCGTTTGACCAGTACGCCTTCACATACAAAGTGAATGAACGAGTGCATTGACCCGGTGCTTGATCCAAAAAACTTTATGTTGAATGTTTCACGCAAAATCTGACGAACACTTTCTTTGTCGATTCTTGTCATCTCAGCAGTAGCTCGTATACTCAGACGACGATTTTCGCGGGTCAGCTGATCATGATTTTTGAATGTGTGGGCCGGTTTTGAGATGCAGGATTGTCCACGGAGTGCATCGTTTTTCATCGTTTCTTGTCCCTAATTGAACATTTTAAACTACTCACGAACTTGAATTTGAGTTAAAAATTCATGTGATTACTTTCTTTACACATTGCAAAAGCTTCTAATAGCGGTTTCCCGAGAAACATCTCAAACAACTTGAGGTTAATCCGTTGCTCCATCTGAACGCGTATATTTTATCCGGTGAGTCACTGGCACACTTTTCACTCCGAACAAATTATGCAACCAAAACAAGCGACGCGTAATCTTGAAAATCCAGCAAGGGATGCGGGAGATACAACGTAATAGCGCCAAGGAAAGTTGGGCTGCAACACGCTCGCTATTTGCCGGCAGCAAATCAGTCCGGTTATTTAATACCCACACTTCATATCCCTTATACTTACCGCCATAGCAAGAATGTTAATAAAAAATTAAAAATATATATATATTTTGGAATTAATTAAAGTTCTGAATTTTCAAGTGTTATTGTGAAATCCTTATATCCTTACGACTAATTTGCACCTTCTTTAATCCGCACTTACACCTATTTTTCGAGGAGTAAATATGAGATACCAAACACTCAGCCAGATTTTAATTTAACAGATATCTATTATTAAAATGTATTTAAATTTGAAGTAATATATAGAAATTTAAAGAAGCAGAAAATGCAAAAATGTTAAACAATTTATTTATGAATTCTAAATAAATCAAACCTTTTGCCATGAGAATTTTCGTGAATAAGATTTATCGCACTTACAATGAAATGTTCTAACATTTTGGATGAGATTCAAATGCTTCTCAGATACAGCAGATGTTGTATATAGCACTCTGTTTTAGATTTAGAATACAATCTGATTTTTCTTTTTGAATAAAACATAAAAAAATTAATGCAAAAATTGTAGTTTTATTTAGGAAAAATGTAAAGTGTATTTGATAACAGGGATATTTTTATTGTTGTTGTTCAAAATGTCTGAAACAATAATTGTGATATTGAAATGTTTTGATGTATTTCACTTTGAGTTGTTTTTCAAATAGCTACTAAAGTTATTATTTTACATAAAATGAAATATATTTTTAAAAAGTGAAAATCATTTAGTTTTCGAAATATAATATGCGTGTTTTGTTAAGTAGAGGAAATAAAATGAATGATTAAAACATCTCATGTTTGTTTTCAAAACATTCATTTCATATAATGCTTTCTAATAAAAATATTGCAAGTTTGGACCAAAAATTTTTATTTACTTATATGTATATCTATCTGTAAATAAGAAATCATATCGTTTTATCGTTTCAAAAGCAAGATAACTTATATTTTAGGACTTAAAAAATGATTAATTAAATTAACATTAAGCAGTTTTACTGTACAGAACATAAAAATTTCATTTTCAATTGTTATACAGTTTTTGGCAGTCTTATATTACACTGTTAAAAAAAAAAAAAAAAAAAAAAAAAAATGGTAACGTTCCATGTAAAATCCAGGAACGTTTCGCCTTTTCTCAGGTTTTCAGAATAATTTAGCTCTTTCCTGTGAAATTCTGGTTTTCTTATCTGAAACGTTCCTGAACAAAAGTTGGAAACAACAAAACGCTGCGGCCGCCATTTATTATTTTTTTGCTATAATCCATTGCTCGCGCGCGAGTGTCGAAAACGAATTCCTTAAATGAATGTAAAAAATCAATATGGAATGCAAATAAATCAATAGACGAGATAATCCTTTACGTCTCTATTGTAAAGACCATTCAGATGAAAATACAATACCTCTGTGACATCGCTAAGAGATTATCTCTCGTACTTGTCTGTGGAATGTTTAACGAGTATACCGTGTAAAAAAAATACACCTATTATTTGGATCTCCATTAACAGGTTTGGAACATCAAACATGATTCTCACCGATTTTGATTAATTTAAAGTATGTTTTAGAGTTCTTATCTCTAATTATTCTTGTGAAAGATTTCTTCAAATGGGCCTTAGATTTTCAGAAATTAGATGCCGAGGTTTAGCATACGTTTCAAATACCCATTAGTTTGCAGCTCTCAATGTGTCTTTCGTGGTGTGGACGCAGAAGGCTCGCACGCCACCCGTACGGTCCGAGTTCGATGCTACCTCTTGACTTTTTTTTTTCTTTTTTAATTAATTTTATATTTTAACACTTTACAATTTGATTTAAATTTGATATATATTTGACACTTTGAATTGCTGCAAATTTGAATTTTTTTTTTCGGAAAAAATATACAATTACGTTTAGGATTTTTTTTTTTTCATGAAAATTTATATGTATTTTATCTAACTTGTAAACTAACATAATTACTGACAAAAATCCAAAATATTTTATGTCTAGACTTTTTTTTCTAATTATTATTTACATTTATATATTTTTATATTTTAAGCAAAGTTCAGAAACAATATATCATATATATATTTACTTTATTGAATTTTAACTGAAAATTTATTTTTTCGTGTAAATTATAAATAATAATTTTGACGTCAATTTCAAAATATTTTTTCATTCCAACAAATAATGATAATAAAGCGAAAATTGTCAACTGGAAATGTAAAAATCGTCTGCGGATCCCGCATGCTGTGAAATGTCAGTAATGTTTTGCTGTCAACAGAAATATTCCTGGTATTTAGCAGAAAACTTACCGGCATTTCTGTAGAATGTTTTTAACATATACAGTAAAGTTCCAATCATTTTCAAGAAATGTTTCTTGGAAATAATGGGCAACTCAGCTGCCCATTTTTTCCCAGGAACGTTGTGGAATTTTTTTACAGTGTAATCGTGAGCATCGACAGATGTTGTTTCGCCATCATTGTATATATGTCCAATATTATTTTGCCATTGCCACTATTTGTATTGCATTTATGCCATTTAAAATAATAAACATTTCATTAATATAATTTAAAATACATAATTTTAATTTAAAACCCAAATATTACACATATATTTAAAATGCATTTTCCCGTCATTTCAATTAAAAAACAAAATAAATAAATATTAAATAAAACAACGTGATTCTCATAAATAAAAAAATATATCTGATTTCTAAATTAAAGCATTACTATTTCTAATTTGACGACGCGAAAAATAAAATCTGCTTTTGGCCAGATTTGAGCTCGGATAACATAAAGTACTCATTCTTTTGCTTTTAGAGCAGAAAGAAAATTTTTCACCCCAACATAGTTACATTCAACCTTTTTTAAACCTGACATTTAGCTTAAATATAAGTATAAAACACGATTATTTGGTAACTGATTTCAGATAATAATCAAACTCAGTATTTCTTTGATGTTTTTTCATATGTGACATTTATTGGTTATCACCAAAAAATCATAAATTCTCTGAGAAAGTTATAATTTGCTCTTTTGCTACGTTCATAAAGTTTCAAGCAAATGTGAGATTAAACGAAAATTTCGCCCTAGTTAAGGCAAATTTGACTCTTGGTAGTTTTGTTTTCCCAAATGGTCCAATATTTTAAAACAGGATACTACAGACGTAATTATGTTTTGCAAAAAATATATGAAATTACTTCAGCAGATAAATGCGTCATAACTTAAAGAAAGGTTTTCTTTATTTTTCATTTTTATATATTGAGTATATAACATATTCCAATATTTTCTCTCTTTGTTGCATACCTTTCTTAATTATCAAAAATCAAATTTCAATCAAACAACTGGAGAAACAAGAAAAAAGTGTTTTCTCTTCCTCAATATATCACTGTTCATTGCATGCTTTTATGAATATAATGAATATAAAGATTTACATTTTCCCTCTAAATGCTTACCATACATCTAAAGCTGTTATTTGCATTATGTTCTTCATATACGGTTTACGATTTTAGATGAATACCATAAATATTAAACAATTCAGCAGAAAAATAAACACATTCTGAAGTCTCAAAGAAAGGTATATCAGAAACAGCGGCATATTAGGTCACCTACTTGATGATCACTGATAAAGTACCGAATAATAAAATCCATTCTAACATATAGAGCATTTGTGTTATCTGTAAAAAAAATGTAGGTTCATAAAATAATTTATGATTTATTTCAAAATTTTATATACCGTTATAACTAAACGCAAAATTGTATAAACCATTTAGCTAAACCTTGTATAGACCACCCTGAACAACAACAACAAAAAAAAAATCATTAGTTTATAAACTTCCGTAATAAAGAGGATTATATTTAAGAAACTATCTTAAGCAAAATGTCTACATATAAATCCGATTGTTCTTTTCTGTTAGTCTTAACATTGATGTTTTATATAAATGAAAAGTCAATTACATAAAGAGAAACACGCCACGTTAAAAGTAACTTATACTATTGATATTTACAGAAATAAACGGTCAAGTGCGAGTATTACTCGCGCTCAAGGGGTTCTATACAATAAATATATGAATTATTAATTATATTATCTAAAAAAAAATCGTTGCTAAAAGAATAGTAAGACTTTGTAAAAAAAGCTATAGCACGTAGAGTTGGATATAGTTCTGCATATTATAAAAGTATGAAGGGGTATATCATAAACGTTCAAAGAACCTAAAAAATATCAAATATTGCTATTCTGCATAACTCTTTTTTAATCTTATCCTAATCCGTTTATGATGAGCTTATTTCGGTACTGACAATAAAAGTAGTGCACATTTAAACTTCATTTGGCATTTCATAAAACTAAATTCAGCGGAGTAATAATATTTTCAATTTACAGTGTAGCTAAAACAAAAGCCTTGTTCAAAGTTTAAACTTGGGATTGTGCGCTTCGAAAGGAGGTCGCAAATTTGCAACGCCGCCTTGGTCCATGTCGCATTTTTCCAAGTACGTTTCTAATTAATTTTTAAAGGCACGGGAGGCGTATAGATATTTCCACTCAGTGCAAAATAGTCGCGAATCCAATAGTATTTATGTGATTAATTCTAATTAAATTAGTCTGTTTTTAACAATTTGACGTTTATGCTTTTATACTGCTACTGGGCATTGAATTACACAGATATATCATTAAAAGTGGTCATCCAGGCTTTAAAAACCGATAGTAAATAGATTAGGCAGTCTTTGTCATTTTTTATGTCCAAATCGTCCGTGTTTTTAAGGGTTAATATGTCAGCCAATTACGGACGATTTTTTTCGAAAATCAATATCAACAATGCTTTTATACTTCTGTTATGATAGGTACAGCGCTCCCCAACACCTGTGCTGATAGCCCGTAAATCGAAATTTGTGTGTAACGGAAAAATGGACTTTTCTCAAAAACTATGCGACCTAGGGTAATCGCTATAATTTTCCTGCAAGTTTTAAATTAACGTCTATAACTCTGTTTTTTTTCATAAATTTAGTTTAAGTAGATTCAGAAATAGATGCGGGGGGGGGGGGGAGGGGACATATTTTTGCACTACAGTTTCGACGATAGATCCTAAAATATAATACCTAAAATTAAAAGAAATGTATTTTTGAGTTCAGCATTACGAAACATTTCACACGATATACAAAGAAAAGATTTAAGTAACTTAATTAGCCCCTGTACATTTTTCCTAAATATATTTGTGAATGTTTAATAATCTGTCCATATGTGGGTCAATAGTCTTTATTATATCCCCAATTTGAACTTTCCACGTTCCATCGTTTATGAGAAAAATGGCTGTGACAGACAGACAGACATAGGAGTGATTTTATAATGGTTCCATTTTTACTTTTTAAGTACGGAACCCTTAAAAAGGACGTATTTCTGATGAAATATTCTCCTGCTTCTGCTTTCATTTTCAAACATAAATTTTTTCTCAAAGACACAACTGGGTTCTTGGGTCGCATTTTAAAAACAATATCGGAAATCTATTCACAAATATCGAAAGAAAAAGAAAATGTCTAATATAATAAAAACCAATACTGTACTTTTATCTTTATTTCAATTTAAAAACGCTTTGGATTTTTATACAGAATAATGTCGAAAAAATAAACAATATAGAGATTTCCTTTTGAGGTCTTAAAGAATATAGAAAGAATTCAAAAAATTTGAATTGTTTTTGTTTTAGGAAATATGTGTTCAAAACACATGTAGGATCATAAAAAAAAAACAACAACAAAACAACAACAACAAAAAAAAACCATTTCAATGAAGTCGTATCTCTTATAGAACCCTCAAATTAAAAATTTTACATCCTGATGTAACAATTATTATATATTAGATATAAATATCGTTTTTTAATATAATACAACAAAGTGCTTTAATAAAAGATGAATTATGTATTATAAAAAGCATCCATTAAAATATATAAGTATTAAAAATTTGGTTTCAATTATTGGACTACAACCGTATATTATATTTTATTTTTATTATCATTTTAAATAATTATTTTTTATTAATATTTATATATTTTTTTATTTGTTACATATTATTGTTATGCTAAATTTTACACTTAGTAATTTTAAATTTGAATATTTTAATTTATGTTCTATGTTTCTATTGTATAAATTAATCATATTCAAATGTCTATTTTTTAATAGAAAACAGTTTTACATTACACATGATAATTTTCGCATTTCATACTCTATACTCAAATAATTAAACATTTAAGACAAATATTTGCTTATTGTTATGCTTTTTGCATTTAACATGTGTGTTTTCTCATTCATTTTATCCAAATTTATTCTTAATTATTTTTAAAATATAATATCCATTGAATTAATTCATTCTTATACATTTTTAGCTACATATTATTCATCATCCAACAAATATATAGCTGTTCTTGCTTTTACATATGCAACGTTCACCACGAATAGCTATATTTCATGACCATTTGAATATAAATTAAATCTGAATCATCAGTTTAAATTTTGAATGCGAAATACAGTTACATGAAAACGCATAAGGATTTGAGCTAATCCCAGCTGCAAGTAAATCAAGCGTAAATTTTTAGATAGAAGACTGCGAATTTATGCATCTTAATGTCTCTTAATATTACAATTTAAACTACAGAGATTATTTTAAGCTTACACATCAAGCTAGGCTCATTTATACATGAGATTTTTGTGTAGTTTTACCTAATTTCATAGTCATATGTACATTAAATATCTCGAAAAATGTTTATCAGGTAACTTAAATATCTTTTATTTTAATATTAAGATACATTATTAAGGGAATTTGGAATTTCCTATACCTATCATGTTAAAATAATTTACCTTTTCTTAGAAACTACTAAACATATTCACCTGAAAATACTATGAAAGTTTTATAAAAAAATTATATACATATTACGAATAATTCCTAATAAAGTAAAGTCAAAGTTATAATAAGATTTTCTTTACGTAGAAAAAGAAAATCTGGTATATAAACCGCTTTTAACTAACACAACACTTGCATTTTTACAAAAAAAAAAGCTTTTCAATGAAAATTTTGTACATATGTTAGTACCAAAGTTCACTTCAGATTGATCAGGGATGTGTGTAAAATATTCAGGCAAAATTGCAGGTAATAATCTATAGTAATTTCTGTGAAAAGGTGTTGTGTTGGTTATGAAGGCCGATTATCTGAACGAGGGATATAGGCCCTAAGGAAATTGCCCTATGTGGGGGTCTTTCTAAGGGAACCCACGCAAGGTTTCCCAAGGTTCGATGAAAACCTCGTAAACTCCGAACGGTTAGGCTGATTTGCGCGATTGGTTTCGAACACAGCACCTCCTGTCTACCAGCTTCAACAGCAGAACCTCTCAGCCACTGGTGGGGGCTTTCTGTAAAAATGTATATTGAAGTTCAAAACACAACATTTTGAGAAATTTGAGTTTAAAATTTGTATATGTAATGTTTATGTATGATGTACACAACTGAATTACGCATATATTTTTTAATTTCTCGTTATGATGGGAACAAAAGTAATATACCATTCGAAAGAGGGAAAATAAAGTATTCAAAATGTTAAAAAAATTAAAAAAAAGAAGAAAAAAGCAATTTATCAAATTACAACGACCATTTGGAAAATGATTTTTTCGAAGACTAAAATTTAAGACATAAAAAATCGCACGGAGTTGATCATACATTACGTACGCCATGAATGAAACACTATACATGTAAAAATTCCAAGCGACAAAAATCGCCTGCGACCTGTACTTATCCACCTGTATCCACCTGAAACTTATGTATTATCCAAGCATTTCATTGGCTGTTCGGAAAAGGCTTTTCCATCGTCAGATTTCCAAGAAATCTGACGAGCCATTTTAAATGAAATTTCATTGTTAAACTTCTAAACATCGCACAATATTACTTTTTACATCGTCGTATAGAGAAAAAAATGTACTTTTAAATGCAATTTGTTTGAAAGCTGTATCTCAATTTGTTTCTAAGTTATTATTTTTTTTTTTTTTTGTAGCTTTTATTACTTTTTTGTCATAGTGGCAGCATAAGGTATCCATCTCTGTTGAAAGTAAAGTAAATACAGATTACCGTATAGACATATCAGAAAACGAATAAAATGCGGATTAAACCAATAAAAACTTTCAGATATGCTTTTGATTTTCCATCCTGACGAGAACAATAACCATTTTTCCAAATGGTTAAAAAAGATATTTTTCACAAATTTGCCTTCCAACTGCATTTAATGATAGCGTATGAATGTTTCTGTTAATGTAGAATTTATTTTTTGTTGATACTTATATTTAGAAATTTAGAAATTTCAAATACATTTTTTTATGATAGAAATTTTATGTTTTTCATGTCACGTACTTGTATGCCACTTTTTAAAAACCGTTTAAACCCTAACACACTGAATTTATCGAAAAGTTTTTTATAGAAGATGTTTCACAAAATACATCATATAATAAATTTATATATAAATACTGAGTAATTAAATTATACATTTACTTAAAAGAAAATACTGGAATCCTTATACAAGTTACACACCGAAAAAAATGTGTTAAATATAGCATTGAAGTCTTGATATCTGGATCCAGGATATTAAACATTAGATTAGGTGAGACCATTACTTTTTAACAGTCCGTGAAATAAATTTAAATTAGATTTATAGACAGTTAAATGTTTTTTATGAGTTAGTAAATTCCTGTGGTTAAAGGGAATTTCTGAATTGATTTCAGATTGACAGAAAATGAATTTTTCGCGTATTATATTTCTCATGTTTTGTGCAATTTCCAAAAACTATGAGTATGAAATAACCTATTTTATCCCTTTATTTTATACATTTTTGTACGGTTTTAAAACAAAGTGATTTAAACTACAATTTTTTTAATTTATGTTTGGCCTTAAAAATCTGTAAAATGTTCTATGTTAACACCTAGATAATTTGAACTTTGGTATAAACAAAATTCGAGATTAAAACTACTAATTGGTAGTGTAAATAACAATTTAATAACTTTAATATATTACTTTCTACTTTGCATTTAATCGAACCATCAAAAATGGACATTTAGCATAATACTTATAGAAAAATCATCATAAAAGTAATTTATCATACAAAATTCATTTAATTTTGCCTAAACAATACTATTGTGTCTTTCACAACGTATTTTCCATATATAGAATACACATATAATCTTTTAATCTCAATTATGCTGCGATAAAAAGTTTTAATATATCTTGATACATTAAATAATTTATTATAATGCTATAAAGTGATAAAATATCATTTATTAAGATTGACGATCGTTTCGTCGCACCAACGGCGACATTTTCAAAATCATACACGATAGAAAATATTTTCACATAATTTAAAAATATTAAACATAGTAAATAATGTCACGAGACATGATGCATAATGAAATATTTCAAACATAAAATAAATTAAAATTAAATTAGTTATTTGTGAACGTGGATTAGTTTTCATATAATTTAACAAAACAATAACATGCTAAATAATGTCACGAGACAACATGCATAATGAAAAATATTGCAAAACATAAAACAAAATATGAAATTATCTTGGCTATTTGCGAGCGTGGATTAATTTTTACTATTGGTACTAAAATTATATAGCATCTCTTTCCAAATTTTAGGTAAATCTAGGGACACTGAATCATTGCAAATATTCTTGTTGCGTAAAAATATCTCTATTGATTCTCGGATTATGGATGTTAAATAAAATCTTGATGTGTAAATTAACTTGCTATTTTTAAAATCGATCCGTAACGGTTCTTCGTTGCATAATCTAGACAAAGCTGTGGTTCTTCTGTTGTATTTGATGTCTGCTATATGTTCTTTGATTCTGGTTTTAAGTTTTCTGCTTGTCATACCTATATAATTTCAATTTTTTTTTTTTGTACATGTAATTATATCTACATCTTATTAATCTGTTTATAAGTGATCTTTATACATGTTTTTATAATTTATTATAGTTTTAATATAGACTACATTTTCAGCTGAATAATATTTCTTTTCATTTCAAAAGGAAATTTTTATCTAGGGTTACAAGAAGGCAATTTAGCGGATCCCAACCGTTATTGCAATGTATGGCGAAAAATAATAAATTGCGCGAGCACAAGAACAGGGTTGGTGAAATTGCGAAATATCACCATATTAAGTTGGTGATTACATTTTTGCATCTGAAAATGTTTTCTGTTCCTGTCAAATGCAAACTTGTTGAATTAATAATTACAATGAATTTAACTACCAATCGTTTAGTATATATATATATTTTTTCATAATATTTTCTTGAGCAGTTTTTACCTTTATTTCTTTAATGATTAACTTCAGTGTGAATAAACTTGTTATTTACATTTAAATTAACACTACAATTTTTCAATAAATGAGATATTACGAGTCAATATTTCATTGAAAATTATTGATAAAGTTTCTTTAGATAATAAGAGATAATAATATTAAAGGAATAATTTCATATTTATATATAAAATCTAATATAGATAATATATTATCTATTGTAGATAATAATATAAATAATGATAGAATATTTCAATAAGTCTTTTAATGAGAAAAATAATACTGATATACGTGTTATAAAACATATTATAATATAAATACTGTTTAAATAAGCCATTTAATGATAAATATTAATGATAATATAAATGATATAAAATACATAAAAATATAAATAATGATAAAATATTTCAATATTTAATAACAAAAATTAAAGACAATTATAAATATTTTTAAATACTACAAATATTTTATAATATATTAAATAATTAATTAAGTAGTATTTTAATATAATATAATATAATATAATATAATATAATATATTAAATAGTTTATTAATAATATTTTATAATATTTATTATAAAATATCTGTCTTTATAATTTTTATAAAAATATTTTTATTATAGTTGTTTTAAAATATTATAACTTTATCATTAAATTGGTAAAAAATAATAATGTTTGATTATATATATTGCTAATTAGTTAATCATGATAATAAATAAATATTATAAAATATAACATACTAGCAAACCCCACGGCTTTGCTCGCGTAATATTTGAAATATGCCAAGTGATATTTATATGTCTAATTTTTATTAAAAGAAATTATACTTTTAGGAATAATTCAAAAATTGCTATTTAAAACACAGTTTGATTAAACATCATTATTAAACTGCATTAGGCAGAAATGAGACTTAAATTAATAAAACGAAATAAAACTAAATAAATGATAATTTAGAAAATATTTTGAAACTTTTATGCTCAATTAATGTGCTCCTTTTAGTATTCATTTGAAGTTTTGAATTTTTTAGAAACCATCTTCTTACATCCTTAAAGTAACAATCATGTCAAATTCCAAATCCTACCACCTCTCTCAACAAAAAGGGCTATGTTGAAATAGGAACTGTTACTGTGTCTAATTTACCAACATTAATTTTGAAATCGGCTTGTTATTTCCTAATATTTCACAGAAACATAATTTAGAAAGCTTTTAAAGGCTTTTTTTAGAGGGTTTGTTGATCCTGTGAACCCCAGGTGGTGGAATCATCGGCATAAAATATAGCCTGTGTAGGATCAGAGACTGTTACCATTGATTCGCAACTATTACTTTTATAATAGGTTTATATCCCCTGAAATTGCATAGAAATCGTAATTTAGGACTTTTTTAGACTGCTTTTCGCACCTCCCCTTCGCTTCACCCCTTTTTAATTCGAATTTATTTTCGACGTTCCTTCGAGGGCATTTATATTTTATAAGTAACTACCATGTCATATTTAAAGTTTCTAGCCTTTTCGGTATCACAGAAATCGCAATTTAGAAAGTTTTTTGCTCATGCAACCCCCTGGTGGTAGTGACACAGACATAAAATATAGCTTATGTTTGAGCAGGTTCTATCGCCAACAATTTGTCACCATTATTTTTTAAATCGGTTTGGTATTTGATAAGATTTTATAAAAATTGTAATATAGAACACTTTTCGCTCACTTCAGCTTTTTAAATTTGGAATTTTCTTTCGAGTGTTCTTAGAAAGATGTTGCATCTTCTATGTAAATACCATGCCATATTTCAAAGTGTTAGACCCCTCAGTTGTGCAAAAAACGCATATTAGAACTTTTTTGCTCTTGCAACCCCCAGATGGTAGTGACAGCAACATAAAATACAGCTTATGTTAGAGCAGGGACTGTCACCATTGATTTGCAACCATTACTTTTGAAATAGCTTTGGTATTTCCTGAGATTTAGTAGAAATCGCAATTTAGAACGTTTTTAGAACGCTTTTCGCGCATTTTCACCCCTTTTTAAATTTCCAATTTTTTCGAAACTGTTCTTAAAGATCATTTATATCTAATAAATATATACCTTGGCTAATTTCAAGTTGCTAGTTTGAAATCAGTTTGATTCTTCCTGAGATATTGCTGAAAAATCGGCATTTAGAACGTTTTTAGAACACTTTTCGCGCATTTTCATCCCTTTTAAATTTCAATTTTTTAAAGAAATGTTCTTAGAGATAATTTATATCTAATAAATATATACCATGCAAAATTTCATGAGTCTAGGTTCTTCAATAATTCAAAAATCGCATTTTTAGAACGTTTTTTTGCACCTGCATTTCTTCTGGGGTTGTGGAAAAAGATATAAAACATAGCCTATCTTGGAGGAAGATAGGCTATAATACATAACACCGACATAATACCGACATAAAACATAGTCTATATTGGAGCAAGGGTTGTCATCGTCATTTTGACACCATTATTTTTTAAATCGGTTTCGTATTTCCTATGCTGTGTAGAAACCACCATTTAGAACGTTTTTTAGAGCAATTTTCGCGCATTTTCACCCCTTTTAAATTTTGAATTGTTTAAGAACTGTTGTTAGATATCCTTTATAACTAATAAGTAGCTAATATTTCAAATTTCATATTTCTAGGCCCTTCAGTAACAAATAAATCGCATTTTTAGAACGTTTCTTGCTCCTGCACCCCCTTTGGGGTAGTGGCACAGACATAAAATATAGCCTATCTTGGAGCAAGCGTTGCCACCATCATTTTGACCCTAATATTTTTTAAATCGGTTTGGTATTTACTGAGATTATGTAGAAACTACCATTTAGAACGTTTTTTAGAACGCTCTTTGTGCATTTTTACCCCTTTTAAATTTCGAATTGTTTAAGAACTGTTCTTAGAAATCCTTTATATCTAATAAGTAGCTAATATTTCAAATATCATATCTCTAGGCCCTTCAGTAATGCAAAAATCGCATTTTTAGAACGTTTTTTGCTCCTGCACCCCCTTTGGGGTAGTGGCACCGACATAAAATATAGGTTATGTTCTAAGTTGGACTAACACCATCATTTTGATACCATTACTTTTGAAATCGGTTCGGTAGCTCCAGACATTACCTCTAACAAACAAACAAACTTTACTTCTTTATGATATTAGTATAGATTATCTTAAAATTTTTCATTTAAGTATTTCAATAAATTAGACATTATAAACAAGGTGGAACAGATTTAAAATATACTAGTTTGAAAAAAAAAGAGATAAGTGGGCAAATTCTTCTTAATACACATTTATGAATATTGCTTAGTCCTCAAAGTGTTAAAGAAACTCATAAATTAAAAAAAAGGATTGAAGCAGGAGAGCGACATTCGTCACTTTATATTAAAAAAAAATGTTTGAAAAAAAGAGATAAGTGGTCAAATTCCTCTTAATACACGTTTATGAATATTGATCTTAAATTACTTGATCTCAGGTTTTTAAAAATGCTACAGGATAAAAGAATTTATGTTGAAATTTTCACACATTTCGGACATAAAAATAATGCCGAAAAATTGCAGTCTTGAAATAGAAATGATGGAAATGTTTCTTATTGGAATATACCGTTTGTGAAAAACCATAGATATAGATGCATGTTTAATTTGAATAATTAAACATTCTAAAAAATGTAATGTCCCACAAAATAGTTTTTTGTTTAAAATGATAATTTTAAATTGTATACATGCAAGAAGAACTTTTAATAACGGATATGCATGTTGAAAAAAACTAGGTGATTATTCAAACATGACAACTGGAGTAAAAATAAATCAACAGTTTATTCATGTTAAAATATTTCAATAGCAATGAATTGTACGTGGGCGATAAACTATGAGTCAATATTACAAAGCCTTTTTTAATAACTTACCTTTTAAATAAATTCATAAATTAAGCAAACTATTGAAGCAGAGATACAGGCAAGATACAGTCACACGCAAAAAAAAATAAGATGAATAAGTCAAAAAATTCCTCATAATACACATTTTTGATAATGGATTTTAAAGTACTTGCTCTGATGTTTTCTTAAAATGCTACGGGATAAAATAATTCATTCTGAAAATTTCACAGATTTTGAACATAGAAATAATGCCGAAAAATTGCATTCTAGAAATAGAAATTATGGAAATGTTTCTTATTGGAATATACCGTTTGTGCAAAACCATAGATATAGAAGCAAATAAATTATTCATTAAGTTATACTTGATACAAAAGTATCTTTAGAAAGCAAATAAGTAATTTTTAAGAAATTAAATTATCTATTTTCCATTATGTAATAATATATTTAAGTGCTTAGATTTGGAAGGCAATAAATAGAATTTTTTTTTTACTGTTGTTGTTTATTTATTGCCGAAAGTGCTAAAGAATGCAGTACTTTTATGATTAGAATGTTATGCATTTCTATAGATAGGTAGAGAGAAGAAATAAATATACCATGGTTTTTGTGTATGCCATGGCTTCTTGCAACTCTTGGATTATGTTTTTTAATTTATCATGTGAGGCAAAACTTTTCGGATAAAAAAATTCCAGAAAAACCTTTCAAAATGATTTACTCTGATAAAATCTAGCAGTTAGTAGTAATTGCACAGTAGTCATAATGCATTGCTTCATATTCTCCTAATTCTATGTTAATAAAAGAGATGTTATTGAAAGAGAAAGTTTTTTTCTTTGTACGTGTGCATCTGTCTCTTTATTTATTGGCAATGACTAGGGAAATCTATCACACATACAAATTTGCAGATTTAGCTACGGAATGACGAAGACAGATCCAAATGCACCTCAGACAGAAATATTCTATTTCTTTATTAAATTTTATTTCTTATTTATGTTGAAAGGACGAATTCGCTTGTTTCCTGATCTTCCAAGTTCACTGTCAATTTTGTCCGAAACATAGAAATAATACAAATTCAATATTTTTAACGCTTTTCAACACAGTTGAAAATATTTATGAATTCGGTTTGACCGTCTGTTTCCTTGTCGTCTGTCCGCGCTCTAACATCCGAAATGTACTCTGATTGCCACGCAATTGATACGTGTTATTGCGATTTATTATGGAATATTCGGTATCGAAAATGAAGTGTTTTGCATGTATTGTCCGTTTACAGACATGCTTAAAAGTATTTCGTTATGTTAAGGTCTATGGGGGAAAATTCGTTAGCTGTGTGTTTTAATGATGCTAAACTATTTTAAAACATATTGAAACTGATACATAGAACTGAAGGGCACTATATGATGTTTCCATGAGAACAGATTGATGAAGAGAATTTTCATTTACCTGACTCACAAACGAATCCGGTTACAATACAGCCTATGAAAATTATGTTGCTGGAAGTGTGTTTTCAGTTATAGTATCCGATTTTAAATTTAACTATTTTTTTTATATTACTCTGTGTAAAGATATTGTACAGATCATGTACAGGGCTGCACAAAGATCTCGATTACGTTTCTGTTTATTGGCGGTAATTGCTGAAGGGGATTTTCAACTGCGCTATTCGTTTCCTAACTGAAATAGGTTTTAGCATACTGTGTAGTATATATATAAATCCATAGATTATACGCAGATCTGCACAAAAGGATTCGATTGTTTTCCAATTATTAATAGCAATTACTGAAATTAGGTTTTATATGGGTTATACGCTTTCCAATTTGTTTACTTAGACATAATCTTTCAGATTATTATACTGTGAAAATTAGTTACAGTATTCTGAATGAGTATAAAAGTGTTTCATAACACATGCTTTTTCTCTATTCTAATTTAATATTACAATTTCCAAACTTTAAACCTTATAATTCCTAAAGTACTTGACTGAATGATTTCCCGTTTGGTATCCTAAAGAAAAAAATCCAATATGATGTCAAAATTTATTTTTTCAATCGACAGTTTTCGAATTTGTAACGATTTCTATATGCAAACGGACTTATTCGTAGATTTACAGTACAACGTTAATTAGTAGACGTTATTTATAATCGATTGTTGCTAATAACATTTTTGTCCGTTTATTTTTAGCAGCGTTAGTAGGGATGACCCTTTTTGTTCTTCTATGACTGTATATTTAAGAAATCAGAATGTCGAAGAAAGAATTATCTTTGGTATCAGCAAAAGTTGTGAAATTTTATTGTGTTTTGTGAGTTTTATTCATTGTCATCATTCATTCACATCAAATTGTGTGTTTTATTCATTTTGTTGACAAGAGCATCAAACAGTTGTAATGGCGATACGTACCAAACCTGGAGTAGTCCTGGTTATAGGCATAGGACGCTTGATGAGGTGAGGAGGAGTGTGTAAAAAACATTTAGTCTACCAAGGCATACCCAAACGTAGTCATTCAGTGAAATGGGAAGACTTTAATAGTCATTCTGATCTTAGATATCTTCACTATCTATTAAATTATCTACAATATGAAGACGGTAATTTTGTACTTAATCATCCATTAATGGCAGTTCAGATTCTACTGCACTTCGGGAAAAGACAAGTGCTAAAACAGCCATCTCTGTGCTATAGACAAGTACGTAACCTTACTAATGGACCGTGTATCAAATGCATTGAAAATTTTAAGGGAATCTAATATAACGAATTAAAAAAAAAACATCAATTCACATTCTTTAAATTGATCTGCTTTCTTGATAAATAGGGATCAAATTATGTTCCCGGCTTTCACCATAACATGGTATGAGAAGAAAATCTCTGTACACTGAAAGTTAACTCACAATTAAACTTTATGCCATAGATAGATATTTTGTTTAAAAGTACTTTTCTACATTGTAATCGCATAGATATGCGAGCTTCATGCAAGTAAAATGACGGTTGGCCTTCAGATATTTATCTTCAAGTCTCCAATAATCTAAAACCGTTAAGCTTGTGGTGGATACCAGACCTGCCGCAAATAGCTATTTTTCAGACACAAACCTATGACGACCTATATTGATCAGTAATTATTTGATATTGATCTTCATATAAGATAGTTCTTTTAAATTTTCTATGATGGTTTTCAGCTTTCATGCTTGGCATGAAAGGTTTGTCACAATCCGTATTTCACACAATGTGGCACGGTAAATACTCCCCAAACTTCTTCAAAAATAAACTTTCTTTAATATTTTCTATTCCAACATTCTTCACTTTTTTTAAAAACTGACGCAGGATTCGTCTTCCTAGTATTATCATAAGCTTTATATGACACCAAGCAAATAATTGAATCAAAAAAATTGTAACTAACTTTATGTTTAAGCAAAATTGACTATTAAATTTACAACACAGAAATATGCGAATTTGACACTATAAAACTGAAAATCTTAAAACTTCGATGTACTAAAAAGAGATTTGAAGAATAATTGATTTTCTCACAGATTTTTAAAAATATTCCGCAGTAGATAATGCCATTAATCTCTCAAAACTATTTTGTATTATCTGATTTACAATGCAGGAACTGATTGTATATTTCATGTTAAGTTCTCAGTCTTCTAAATTTCTGCATGTTTACTATTTTTTAAGGCGGGAAAGCGAATTTTCTAAATTTTAAAGATATTTTTGCATTATTTGCAACCAACATATTTTTTAGTATATTGAATCAACAATAGTTTGACCCTGGGCATTCATGTAGCTGCCAAGATCTCAGGTTGCACTTGTTTTAACGACTGATCCTTCATAGTATACATTTTACTTTCATTTTTTATTCCATTTTTATACTATTTCGATCATTTTTACATAGAATGTCCTCTAAATGTACACCCAAATCATGATAATATTTCTAAAAATGATTGCTTCTAATTATTAATGTTCATTAATTATTAATTGTTCTTTACATATTAATGTTGCCAGATTAAGGAAAAATTACTTCATCGCATTTTTTAAGCACTGAATTTGAAATTATAGTGTAAATGGGGTAGAGGAGAAACTAGTTGCAAGTGTCTTATTTGATTTACCTCATGTTTTGAGACAAATACAGAGACAACTGTAGGTGTATCTACATTCATCAACTTTTTTATTTCAGGTTTTTATCTAGCTGCCTCAATTTTCTAAAATGTTTGCACCTACCATATTTTTTAATTTTTAAGTACCTATCAAGCTTTTCCCGCTTAACCAGTCAAATATGGGTAATTTCTTAACTTGAAAAAACAATATTTAGTTTTATTCATAAACATTAAGTTGAGGTACCTAAAAACATGTAGCACGATTTTCATTTGTTTTCCGTTATATATCAAGATTGAGTTTTGAGCTTAGAAAAAAATGTAATACGTCAGTTACACCATGTAGTGAATTGTATTTTTTTTTTAGAAGGGGGGGGGGGATATTTTTTTCTTATTTATTTACATAAGCTGTAATTGCTTTGCGCTATACGGTATTTAAGAATTGTCCTTTAGAAGTTTGACTTATGTTAATACAGTATTGTGAAAATTTTGCCTAGTTTTATTTATTTTTTGCCATACAAAGATATTTTTTAAATTCTCCAACTTGGAAAAAATCATAAAAAGTATTTGATTTTGTCTAGGTAAGCTTAAGAGCTTAAGCAACTTCTTTTTAGCGGAAAATCGCTCTCATTTTTGCAATGTATTTACAATGTATTTTACAATTTATTCATTTTTCAGTGTACCTGTAACATTTTTTCAGACTTAGTGAAAAAATACTCACTTTTTTTTCCTGATTTTGTCTTGCTATTTAATTTCTTAAAACTTTATTTTAAAATCCTAAATCTGGTATTCGTTCTTTAAATTTCCCGCAAAGTATAAATTTAAAAAGAAATCAATTTCATGTAATTCGGCTAAAATTAATTTTATGTAAAAAAAAAAAAAAAAAAAAAAAAAAAAAAAAACATATTTAATACTTTTTGCATCCTTTTAAACAACAATGGGGCAAAAAAAAATTAGCATGCGCCGCTGTAGATTTACAGGGGCGGCTACCAATTACCTCAAAATGGGCATTTGAATCTAAAACGTATTTTGGAAGTTAAAGTTTATTAAGTTTAAAATAAAATGAAAAAATTGAAAGTTACTTCCTAAATAATATATGCTATAATATATAAAATATCATTGTAATATATAACATATAATTATAATATATAATATATAATTATAATATATAATTATTATTTAATATTTTTAAAATTTTAAATTTCATATCTATACCGGGTCGGTCTAATCACATAAATTTCTTAGCGATAAATAAATTAAACAAATCGACCGTTTTAATCCGAAACTTACAAAATATAGTTTGTATTTTAAAGCAATTAATTATAAATATAATAATACTTAACAAAGATTTCATTTATTATACATTTATAATACATACTTCATATACATTTTTTGGCATAAAACGTTAAATCACATTTTAGCAAATATTTTCAAAATTTATTAGCCATGTCCAGCTAACAGATATTGTATTACATTTCACAAACGCAGCAATTCATAACGAACAAAGATCTTTTGTTATATTCCACGGAACCGACAAAGATTAAAAGCTATTGTTTTCTTGTGCCAAGAATCTGAGAGAAACAATAAATTATAACGGAGAAATTTATAATATCTTATTGTTATATTTACCACTGTTCAACTAACAGCGGCTTTTTCTTAATTCACACTATATTTTATACTTTATTTTATTGATATAAAGGAAAAACAACTGTGAATGTTGTGAAGTTATATAAGTTTATTTTACTTTATCTATTCTTTTGGTAGTATTATTTCACTTTACCCGTATAATATAAAGGAATCGAAAGGAAACGATTTTACTTCAATAATCCTCAGATTGTGATTTTCAGTAACTTTAGTTATGTTTCAATTTTATTAATACTTTTTAATATGATTTAAGAGTGTTTGATATTATTTGACATTATTATCAATTATTGCATCATCTCTCCCTTTTCAGCTCCGCATGGCTGTACCTTTGTCAGGAAAGCGTGCATGGAATACGAAGATTTTATAGGAATGTGTACAGCATCGTAAACAAACTCTATGTAAGTGGAACACTGACCTATCAAGATATTCTAAAACTGAACAAACAAAAAATGAGTTTTTAAAGAAAAGGATATGTGCAAATTTATTTTCAAACATGGTTGATCAAATATGTGTTTTATAATAAGTAAACCTTCAATTCATTCGTGTTAGCAGGCACCGTGTAGCTGAACTGAAGTAGCTTTAGCGATTTGTGAAGAATGGTAAATGTTGTATTAGAGTTTCATTTTTAAATAATAGCGTTCATGCTTAGTAATAATAACTGCATTATTTTCAATACAGAATCATGATTTGTTTTCAATTAAACTATAGTTTGAGTTAGGAGTTATCATTTTAGGATAAGGGAATTTAAGAATCTCTTGCATCGCTTTCTCACAATATAATGTTTAATAATAACTGATAATTAGAAAGTTAGTTTTTCTGAGCGATTTCATGCCGGAGGCTGGCACAATTTTTAATGTCGGAAAAAATCGTAATTTAGGAATATATTGAGTGTTTTATTAACAGCAAGACTGTTAAAGGAGGTTTTCAGTATATTAAGACATGTTTCAAGAATGTTTCGTACCTTTTGAACAAACGAATTTTATTTCATCGAAGGCATTTATGTCCAAACGGGTACTCTGAAAATACAGTGTCAGCTGAAAGCCTCTTCCGAGTATTTCAGAAACACAAAAGAAAATGTTTTTAATGCTAATAATCTTTGTCGTGTTCGTCAATTACCTAATACAAATAATCTTTAGCTATGACGTAGCAAAGAATTTTTTCAAAATGTATATATTTTTGAAAATAGCAGAAATTTCCCTCCCAAAAATGTCTGAAAAAGCTTGTAAAATGTCGAAAAAGATAACTAACAAAAACCCCACTTAACGATTTAGAGAAATCAATTCTTAATACTTGTATTAAAAATTAAAATCAGAGGAAAGAGTTTTTCGAGCAGTCCAGTTTTCCATGTAAAAATGTATCTTTTTTAGAAAATACGTTCAAATTTTAAGTTTTGCTAAAGCGGCAATGAACAACAATTTTGCAATAATTCGAATTCAAAGTTATAGTGAAGCGGGTAGCGTGTGCGGTCTTCGATGGCGATGACAAAATTAAATCAAAAAGTGATTTATTAGATAAATATCAAAGCAAATGTATATTTCTTGATTAATCTTGACATATCGCAACAAAATATTATGAAGTTGATAGATGGGAACTTTCACAATTTTCGACTAATTGTAGTAAAATTCAGAGTCCCAATAAATGAATAATTGAATGTCCACAAATATGTAGATGAAGCATTAGCTTAATACGACTAACATTAGTTCTTTCTCCACATCCTACAGAAATCGCACGACTCATTAGCCGACTTAAATTTCTTTACTCCCAATTCCAAAGGAAGATTAGCTTTCCCTCCGTATATCTTCCGAGACACTGATTCAGCTTAACTTGAGAGAAAACACCATTCCCATGTTCCAAACTTGATCCTCTCGCAATGAGATATGAACACTGAATGAATCTCTCCTTTATCAAGGATGCTGATATTTCTCGCGATCCTCTGATTAAAACAATGGTTCTTAGCCACTTAGAGAGTTGGGCTCATGATATCATCTTTAAGCTATAATATCATAGGTTTTCTATGTTCCGCCTGTATTGAGGGGCAACAGTTTCACTTTCACCTTAGCGCGTGGGAATATTTTCACTCCGCTTTGCTAATCATCTGCTTGTCTCCGTAGTGTCATATCCGATTATGAGTTGAAATCGATCTGTTTCTTTTGATTCTCCCGGCAAGACACTGCACTCTCGAAATGTTTTCTCTAATACATTGGAGTGCCTATGCAAGCTTTTACCCGAATATTTAAGGGGGTTTCAAGGGAATCAGTTCAATTTGTTACTACATTATAAGCTATAAGAATTTGCGCTAAAAAATATGTACTCAATATTTTCGAAGTTATAACTGTTGTTCCACCTTAAATGGAATACATTCAACGTTTTGATGTAGACGTAAAAGCATTCGTCAATAAGCTAGATTTGACCCAAAGTATAAATAAATTTATAAGTTTAATTACAGTATGTTTTTATTGTCTTCACCGTACATATTCGCAATGAATAAAGTTAACATGGCCAGTAATATTGCATACATGTTGTATAACAGTCCTTTTAGTTATGAAAAATACGTTTTAGAGTTTTTAAAAATGTAAATTAAAAATTCTGTTTTAGGTTTTTCTATTTCCAGGAATAGTGTCGTTAAATATTCTACAAAAACAATTTCAACGTTTGTGAATTTAATATTCTTTGTTATTAATGTTGTATTTTCTCTCGCACCTATATATTATATTAAATTTGGCATTTTTCACTGTTGTAAAGCAAAAGTTTTATATTGACTTCCAGAATAATATTGGCCCATTGTACATTTTTTGTGTACTCAAATTGGAATGGGAATGCTCAGCTAATTTTATACAAAAACACTTTTTCCATGTTAATCTTGTCGTTTGGTTTATATGAAGGATAAATGCTTGTGTTTCAAAAGTCATTTAAATAAATGTCTTTTATTATATTCGATCTATGCAAAGAAAAATGTGCGCTGAAATCGATATTTCTTTTTTTTTTTTCAAAATTTTTTAAAGAAACTTGTTGAATTTGCTCTTTTTAATTTTGAATAAATATTATTTTAGTAATGTCATCAAATAGTCTTTATGCGTTGTATTTTTAGAATACAAATTCCGTTATTCATACGTCCTAAAATTTATCAACGATTGAATGTCACTTAACGATGGTATTTAGTTTTATAATGCACATATTTATTTTGATCTGTGATGATATTCTTTATGATTTTATGGACAAAATATTACAATTAATTCCATTTCAAATTGAAACTTACCTTTAGGCATAGAGTTTTATAGATAGCTTAATTTAAAAAGTTAGTATGTAATAAAAAGTTCGCAGATAGCAGAAAATATCCTTGTCTATATTTTGGTTTAATTAAAGCAATAAAATTTAATTATCCATTAAGTTCCACTCAAAAAATATTAATTATTTCTCCTTCCGTTGATTAAAAATGTTTAAAGATATTTTTAGAACATAATCTTGAACAAATATATATATATATATATAGGAGGCATACGATTATGATGTTAAATAAATAAAATAAGTTTCTCGTAGTCGTAAAAAGTGAAATCTTTTTCTTTTTTACTTGATAATATATTTTCCAAAAAAGTTACAAGCGTTTAAAATTTAAATATCACAGTTAAAAAATATATATGTTTTTCAGGAAGTTCATATTTGTTGGTTTAAAAGTACCTTATTAATACATGCAAAGCGTTTCAAACAAGTTTTCGAAGCATTTTAAATTAAATAAGATCTAAAAGATTTTGAAAATTCAATTTGCCGAATTTCCAACGATAGTGAAAAGCAAAACCGGATCTCCCTCTTCCTTAAAGAATATCTGAGTTTAGTATATAGAAAGTTGCTGCGAATAATTTACGACTCGTGATTTTTCTCCTCAACGTAAAAGAAGGATATTTTAAGAATCCTCATTTTCAAGAATTCTTAAATTAAACCTGAAATGAAGGAAATGTTTGTAGCAGAATTTGTAAATAAAGCTTTAGTTTTTGTACTGTACCAAAACTTGCACCAACTCACACAAAAGTATTCTATTTACGAGGAAATAAACCGCTCATCAAAATTCATTCTAGTGAAAATTCTATTACAGTAAACGTAATAAAAACAAGTTTGAAATTGCTCGTCAAACATAGAAAATGAGGTGCGATCGAATTATAACTAGTTTTATAAATATTTTTTTGCACCGCATATTTTACTGAATGCATATTTTAGTGCATTTCATAAGTGCATATCAATTTCATGTTGTTAAAAGGTCTGTAACATCATTAAAATGCACTTGAAGTAATTTTTTCCCATTGGACATAATGTAACAGAAAACTTTTGACTCCCTGCAGTTAAACTATATATCCGATTTTTATAAAATTGAGCCAACAAAATTTTGAAACAATTATATATTTCAAATTTCAGACCATTAGGAAGGCTGTAACATCATTAAAATGCATTTACAATAATTTTTTCTCATTGGCCGTAATGTAGCGGAAAACTTTTGACTGTCTCTGTAATTAAAATATACATCCGATTTTCATAAAATTCGCAATGCCTAGATACAATTTTCCAGCAAATATATATTTATTATGTCAGACCATTCGGTTGGGTAGTTTTTGCTCTGTTATATGCGGACAGATGGACAGACACGGACAGATAGTCAGGCGGACCGAACGACGACTATATGTGCTACGTAATTATATAATTACGAACGTACCTAAAAATGAATGTAGTAAGCTTTTGTGTGATTTTCTAACATTTCCCAAATATACTTCCCGTTTTATGTAATAATATTTTATAAAAATTTGTTTGTTATTCAGCTTTTAAAAAACTATTTTAGGTATTCCACTGATCTAAGTTCAATAATTGAGCCGGATTTTATTCTATATCAATTTATGATAGAATTGAATGTTAGTTATGGCGTTTCTGGCCTAATCTGGATAAACAGACACACAGTCGAAAACTGTAAATATATTATTTTTTACCATGCCTCTTTTAAATAATCGAATAAAATTAGAACTTTTTTTCCTGGAAATTACATGCATTGTAATTTAATATATATACTATATTTATTAATGTTATGCTTTGAATGCTCTCAAAGCATAAAATTTGGGTTCTGTACATTTATAAATTATACATGCGTGAAAAAGCTTAAAAGTTTGAATATTTTTTTTACTTCATAAAAACATATATATGAGTAATCTGGATATTTTATATAAATTATATCCGAATAAACATACTATGTGTTAATGATTCAAAATCCTGAGATGAGTTAAAAAACATAAGTTTTGGCACCTTTTTACCCGACTGTCAAGAAGGGTTATGTGTTTCACGTATGTGGAATTCCTTATACCCTGGAAACATCTCAACCGCTGGATGGATTTTAATTAATGAGGTCTCTATCGATTCGCCTAAACCGTCCAATGGTTATAGGCCAGGTTTTGTTTTTATAAATTCAAAAGGGTGGCGGTAAAGTACAAAATGGCGGTAGAGATGAAAAACTTGACGCCCCTTACTGAGTGCCATGTCATTGGGTAGGTCTTTCAAAATAAAGACGATGTTTCATTGACTATTTTACAGTCAGAAGCTCCGTTTAAATATTACACAACCTGGAAGTTGTGTAGGTGGGATCTCTAGCGCTACTATAACTCTAATCATCATAGACATCTGTTGGTCTCATCAAAAGAGTGTTTATAGATAGGAACTAACAATTAAACATAACTTAAAAGTCATCAATACAAGTAAATAAAAAAATACGTAAGTAATATAAAAAATAGTTTCACATTGATGAGCATTAATTAGTTAGCTTTTACTCAGTCGGGATTTTTGTTTTTAAATTTTTTTATTTTTACTTGTTAAACAACTATTTAACAAAAAGAAAATTAGCATGCGCTGCTCTAGAATCTAGGCTTACAAGCGCTACAACCAGTTACCGCAAAATGGGTAACTGAAGCTAAAATGTATTTTTTAAAGTAAAGTTTTTTATGTTTATAAATTTAAATGAAAAAATTGAAAGTTACTTCCTAAAAAGCAAGTATTCAGTATCTATAGAAAATACAATTTAATATTTTTTAAAATTACAAATTTCATGTCTAAACCGGATTGTCCGTTTCTAATCACTCAAACTAGTTATCGATAAACAAATTAAACAAATCGACAGTTTATTCCGAAACGAACGAAATATTGTTTGTATTTTAAAGCAATTATTTACGTTGGATAACAAATGTTTGAATTATAATTCTTCAGATACATTTTTTGTATAAAACATTAAAGCACATTTTAGCAAATATTTTCAAAAATTGTTAGTCACGTCCTGCTAACAGATATTGTGTTACAATCGCAACAATTCATAACATACGAAGAGCTTTTGTTATATTCTACGGAACGGACAAAGATTAAAAGCTATTATTTTCTTGTGCCAGGAATCAGAGAGAAACAATAAATTATGACGGGGAAATGTATTATATCTTATTGTTATATTTACCACAGTTCAACTAACAGCGGCTTTTTGTTTCATCCACACTATATTTTATACTTTATTTTATTTATATAAAGGAAAACAAATGTGAATGTTGCGCCTTTATATAAATTGTTTTTAACTTTGTCTATTCCTCTGATAATATCTTTTCACTTTATACGTATTATCTGAAGGAAAGGAAAGAAAAAAATTTATTCAAATAATCCTCATACTGTGATTTTCAGTAACTTAGTTATGTTTAATTTTTGTTAATACTTTTTAATATGGTGTTCACATTATTTGGCATTTCTATCCAATATAGTATCAGCTCTCTCATTTCAGCTCGGCATGGCTGTAAGTTTATCAGGAATGCATTCATAGAATAAGAAGTTTTAATAGGAACGTGTAAAACGTCGAAACTAACTCTGTATGTATGATTAGAAGTCTATCCTATCAAGATGCTCTGTCACTAAAGAAGCAATGAGTTGACCAAAAGATGGGTTTTTAATGAAAACGATATGTGCAAATTTATGTTCAAATATGTGTCTGATGATCGGGGAACCTTGAATTCATCGGTTCTACCAGGCAACGTCTTGCTGAACTCAATTGTTTTTAGCGATTTATGGAGAATGGTAAATGATTTATTAGGTTGAGCAAAAAGTTCTGGGAAATTTTTAATCTAATAGTTACCAGAATATTTATAGTATATGATGGTCGTGCCATCAATGCCGAGCTCTACTGCCAGTAGATGGTTCGCGTCTACGACAAATTGGTGCAGAAGTATGCAAGATTGGTCCGCCGAAAGCGCGTTTTGTGTCAGCAGGACAATGCCAAACGGCACGTGGCCCAGAGGATCAAGGACAAGTTTGTACAGTTGGACAGCGTCGAAATTCTCCCATACCCGCCTATATTTCAGACGTGGCCCCATCCGATTATGGCCACTTTCGATCAATATAACACTCTTTCAAGGGCCGTCAATTTTTATCTTTTAATGAAGTTGAAGAAGCATGTCAAGAGATTTTGGATTCCAAGAAGCCGCCATGGTACTTCAAGCAAACCGGAATCTGGCAGAATTATGGCAGTAAGTCGTGGACTATGATGGTCTCTAATTTGAAGAATAGTCCAGCAACATTCACAAATTTCCCAGAATTTTTTGCTCAACCTAGTATTAAAGCTTCATTTATAATTCATGGCGTCCGTGCTTAGTGATAACACCTGTATTATTAGAAAAAAATTAATCATGTTTTGTTTCCAGTGAACGCGTCAGTTGGATTTAAGAGTAATTATTTTAGAATTAGAATTTTAGAATGTAATACCTCGCTTTCTGATATTTTAAAATATCATAATAACTGCTAATTTAGAAACTAGTTTTGTGAGTCATTTAAAGGCGTGGATGACACAAATTTCAACGTCGAAAGAGTTTCAACCTCATACTTTAGGAATATATTGAGTTTTTTAGTAACAACAAAACTGTTCGGAGATTTTGCAGTATTTTAAGATATATTTTGGGAGTCTTTCGTATTTTTTGCACGAAATAAATCAAACCTCATCCTCGGCATTTATGTATACACTGGCATCCTGAAAATAAAGAGTCAACAGAACGCCTACTGCGAGCATTCCTGAAAAATAAAATAAAAAGTTCTAAATGCAAATAACCATTAGCTTATTGGCTAGGGCATAGCAAAGAATTTTTACAAAATATATATAATTGTGAAAATAGAAGAATTTCCCGTCACAGAAATATCTAAAAATGCTTGTAAAAATTTGAAAAAGAAAATTAACAATAAACCTCGCGCAACGCTTTAGAGAAATCAATTCTTAATATTTGTATTAAAAGTTGAAATCTGCCGAGAATTGTTCGAGCAATTCAGGATTCCCGGGGAAAATACGTTGGTTTTAGAAAATGAGTTCAAATTTCAAGTTTTGCTAGAGTGGCAATGAGGAACAATGGTATCCTTATCGCTGTAACTTTTGTAATAATTCGAATTTAAAAAAAAAATTGTCTTGGGGATACTTTCCAAGCACTAAAAGCTATCAGAAAATGCAAGAAATAAAAGATGTATTCAATTGTTTGAAAGTTTTACCTATTGTTCCCGCTTAAATGAAATTCATTCAACGATTTACCTAAACGTAACAACATTCATAAATAACCTAGGTTTTATCGAAAATATAAATAATTTTACATGTTTATTGCAGTATATTTTTAATGTACATGCAAGACATTTTCGCAATGTATAAAGTGCACATTGATGTTAATGTTGCGCACATGGCGTGCTTGTTGAATAACAGACCCTTTGTTTATAAAAAATAGGATTTAGATTTAAAAAAATATAAATGTTGAAAGTTCTGTTTTAGATTTTTTCCATTTGCAGCAATAATGTCGTTAAATATTCTACAAACCTGTTTGAATATATATGTATTTAATATTTTTTTGTATTCATGCTGTTATTTCTCTCCCAAATATATATGATATTAAATTTGGCATTTTGTACTATTGTAAAACAAAAATTTATATTGACAGCCAGACCAGCATTGAACATTTTTATGTGCTCGAACTGTAATGGGAATAATGTGCTCAATTTATGCAAAAATAGTTTTTTCCCTATTAATACTTATGTTTGGTCCACATGAAGTATAAATGCCTGAGCTTCAAAGATTAGTTTAATAAAGGGCGAATTTTATGTTCCATTTACGTAAAGAAAAATGTGAACTGAAATCAATATTTTATTTATTTTTACTTTTTAAAGAATTTTGTAGAATTTGCGATTGCTGCTCTTGAATAATTATTATGATGAGCGAAGCGAATCATCTACTAGGATACACAAATTACATTTTGTCGTACATTTAAAAAAAAATCTATTCAGTATTTTGACTTGAAATTAAACATGAAAATAAATTATGATCTGTAGATTTGCACAATATTATTATTTTTTTTTTTTTTTTTTTTTTTTTTTTTTTTACAGAATAACCTTAAAAAATTATTATTTTAATTAATTTATTTTGCATGTTTTTCAATTACGGACGCATTTTTGCAAATAAAAAATGAAACACGTGTCTTTTCAGAATAAAAAATAAATCATGGAGTTAGTCGTTATAGATAGAATCATGATTAATTAAATAGTTTCACGATTTTTTAATGATATTTTTAAAATATCCTTTTTTATGAAAATTATAGCATATTTTTAATGAATTAAAATTTGTGAAAATTCAATTATTTACATTCAATTATAAAAGTATTTTTTGGTGTTAAGAATTCAAATACATAATTTATTCTTACTATGCGAAATCATTTACGCAGATGATACTTACGCATTTTAAAAGAATTATATTATGATTTTTTTTGTAAAGTGGCAACACAATAATTGTAAACAAATAAAATTGTTAAATTCGTTGCATCATAAATAAAAAATTCCGAGGAAATTCTTTGTTATTTGGCTGAATTAACATTTCTAAAATTAAACTGCGCCATAATATAAAATAATGTTTTTGCTTAATAAAGATGTAAAGTAATATAAAAAATTATTATTACTTTCAAATACTTATCTTATTAATTATGCTTCCCGAATCCAAACAATGCATGCCTTTGACTAGTTATTCTAATAATGTCACTATATAGTCTTTATGCGTCAAATTTTGATAACACAACTTCCGTTTTTCATACATCATAAAATTTATCAAAGATTGGATGTCGCGTAACGGTAGTATTTACCTGTATAATAATGCTTATCTTGTTCTGTGATCTTGTTCTTCATGATTTTATGGAAAAAAGATTATAAAAAATTCCATTTCAACTTGTAACTTAACTTTAAGCATTGTTTTTTATGGATATCTTAATTTAAAAAATCAGTAGATAATAAAAATGATTGCAGATAGCAGTATATACCTTTGTTTCTTTTTGGTTTAATTACAGCAGTATCATTTATTTATCCATTAAGTTTCACAGAAATAATGCTAATCATTTCTCCTTCCGTAGCTTCAAAATGTTTAAAAGCGTTTATTCTTAGAACCAAATCTTAAACAAATGAAATTTTTAATTTTAGGCGGCATATTTTTATGATGGTAACTAAAATAAAATAAGTTTCCCGCAGTCGTAAAAAGTAAAATTATTATTATTTTTTTCACTTGATCGTATTTTTTACAGAAAAGTTACAAGCGTTTGAAAATTAAATATCACAGTTAAAAAAATATGTTTTTTCGAAAGTTTATATTCGTTGGTAGAGAAGAATCTCATTAAACTGTGCAAAGATTTCCAAACAAGTATTTGAAGCTTTTTAAATTAAATAAGAGCTAAAATATTTCAAAAATTCAATTTTCCGAATTTCCAACGAAATTGAAAAGATAAACCGAATCTTCCTTATCCTTATACAAGAATATCTCACTTTAGTTTGGAGAGTTCTTGTGAATAATTTACGACTCGTGATTTTCTTCTCAGCATAAAAGAAAGATATTTCTTAAACATGAAATGAGGGAAACATTTTTATGAGAAAGATGTAAATAAAGCTTTAGTTTTTTTTTTTTTTTTTTTTTTTTTTTTTTTTTTTTTTTTTTTTTTTTACTGCGTCTTCTCAAAACTTGCTCCAACTCACACAAAAATGTACTATTTGATGAACTGCTCATCAAGATTTATTCTCGTGAAAATTCTAAGAATGCATATATTTCCAACAGTAAATGTTTGCAAAAGTAGATATTTCCAACAGCAGAAACTTAAAAAAGCTGATATTTACAAAAGCAGATATTTATACAAAAGCAGATATTTTCGGTTTTAATAACAACAACCACAAAAAGTCATACATCATACATAAATTATGAAGCATTTTCAAAGGTAACAGAATATACTTAAGAAATGTCATTTTTCCATACAATGAAATTAGATATCTAAATGAGCAATTAAAAAAAAAAAAAAACACCTAACGCATTAAAACTCCATTTTCAGCAATTAGGCCTATGGAGACAAGCGTATGGAGAAAGCAGATAGATGAATGGCGGCTCGTGAGGGTGCAGTAACCTTCTCGACTTTACACACGGAAGTTGAAAAGTCTGGGCGTAAAAAAATCGTTGAGTTTCACGCCAAGTTCTGGCGTTTCCCCCAAGACGCTGGCATGCCAGGGCGTGATCGTGGCTTTTATTTCTTGTATTGTGTTCACATGAGCTGCAGTTTTCACGCTGCATTTTGACTTTTCCTTATCAGTGATTTGAGTGAGTTTTTTTATTGCGGCTTAGTATCGATTTCTTTCTCTCGAATTTTAAAAATATTTAATAGACGTGTAGTTAGAGGTTCTATACGGACCAAAATTTTCAAGCCCGGTTCCAGTCCGATACATAGAAAAATGTTCGGCCCGTCTGGCCGGGGGTATAAAAGCTAAAAGTTTGGCCCTACAAAAAAATTTATTGGCCTGGTCCGGTATAAAAGATAAAAGTTCGGCCCGAAACCGACACGACTGATGTTCTACAAAGCATGGATTATTAGGTCGATATAGTTAGCAGTTGTTTCGTTCAAGAAGTTCTGACAAAAAATACATATTTTAGCTTTTTTATCATGTTTATAATCTTTATATTTAAATCAGCACCATAAGCAGAAATATATTTTTTAATGAATCTCGATTTGTATGTAATTGTTTCAGTTATCATTAATATCGTTAATCCATATTCCCTGTATTTGAGACTTAAAAATCTGAAAAAATGCTATACAGTAAAATCTTCTAAGACGAAAGCTCGGAAGAAAAACATAAAAGACGTTATATATAAGTTCCCCTCTTAGCAAGAGTAAGTGTATTATATTCTTTTCTCATGTATTATTACATTTTCATGGATCAGCACATTTTTACATTTAAGACAGAATTCCAACATAGGCAGGTTATTTGTCACGTGTTTTACTGTATTTTTATTTTATTGCCTAGAAATCTACTATTCTTTAAAACGAATATAGTTTAAAGTATAATTGTAGAAAAATAGATATATGAAAATAAATGCATTTTTTGCAAAATATTTTCGAAATGGTCAAAGGCCATGCCGAGACAAGGATTTTCATATGGGCTCGGTCGTGACCGTGAATGAAGATTTCGGCCATTTCAGACCTATGAAGATTGAAGCCAGTCCATGCTCGGAAACAAAAATTAAGTTAAGCCCAAAAACATTTTTTTTTTTTTTTTTTTTTTATTGTAACTTTACAAGTTATGATTTATAAGAAAAGTATTAAAATAGTAAGTATTATTATGAGAAAAAAATTTATATATTTTATCTAGCAATAATAATAATAATAATTTATCTAGTATGTTACTCGAGAACTTAATGTTAAATTAAAATCGTTACAAGTTAGATGTAATTTTGAAAATTCGGGATAGGAAAATAGATATCAAAACAAATTCTCTACGTTCATATTCGGCACTAGTTCTATTAACCGTGAGCATACATTTTGAAAAACGCTTTAATTAAAATTTTTTGCATAAGTATGTTTACAATATTCTTTCAAAAAGGTTAATTTAGGAAAATCATGGTTAAAAAATCGACATTTTTTGTAAAATTTGCTTCGGGCTATTTGGATCGGATACTCATTTGGGCCGGAACAACTGCGTCGAAAACAATTACCTGTGCGACTTGGACGAACTTTAAGCTTTTTTTACACCTGGACTGAAAATATTAGCCCGTGTAAAACTAAATAAGCGTATTATTTTACGCTAAACGTAGTAATTCTTTTTTTTTAATATTTCGTACAAATAGGAATTATTGAAACCTCGTTAAAAGGAAAGCTAGTTCCATTTCTATGCTTGAAATAAGTACAATAAAGTTTGGTATAGTGTCTTTTTTCCTGTAAACTTTTGTGGGCAGCAAAGTGTATTTTCTCTGGTAAAGTATTTTATTTGCATGTGGCGACAAACTTACTCAGTTACAGCGTAATCACATTTATAACAAAGATGCACGAAAACTAGATCAACTAGATCAACTAGATCAACTAGAAAAGTTTAATTTTTAAATATTATCAATTTGTGACTTTTGAAACTTTTTTCGGTGAATACCTTGGTGAGAAATTTCTTATTCAATTTAATTTTTAATATTGTATCTTGCACCAGCTTTAATGGAATTTCAACTATATTAATAATAATTATAGTTATTAATTTTTTTAATGGAGTATAAAAACGAAGAAGAATCGAAAGTGTGAAACGTTCTTTGCTAGACCAAAGCATGTACTATTACTGGAAAAGCAAAAGCAGGTCTGACTGACGAGAGAGGAAAACACAGTCTTGCTTTTGCTAATGAAGTGGTAGTATACGCTTCCTAACTATATTGACGAAAATTTGAGGCTTTTTCATTTATGCAATTAAGATGTTAGTTATTGTGTTTTGTAGCAATATTTTTTATTAATGTAGAATTTTTATTTATTAATAATAAAAAAGAAATTTTAACTAAATAAAATTTGGATAACAACTCTTCATTTTGCTAATTTTCCTTCAGACTCGAGTAAATTTCCACAGTAGCTCCTAGAATGACGTTTTTGACACACGGTATTTGTTAAAAAATTTCCCTGAATATTGCTTCACCTATGGAAGTTTCAAATAAAAATGACCGGCAAATAATCTATCCTTTATAAAGAGGATGAACCCAATAACGTTTGTGCATATATATCTATCTAATTTCTTGTACAAATAACATAAAATCAGAGAATCATTTATTTCGTTCAAAATATCCATTTTGCTGTATTAAAAAGAACGATTGGAAGTCTGTCTGTTTGGGGCTAGAAACAGAATGTCTGTTCTGTTTTGGCGGAAGCAATGCGTAGAAAAAGCGCCTGCGTGACCGCTGAAGCCCATGGGGAGCTTTTTGTGCGGAAACCGTGATAGTAGAAATAGTCGACCGTGTGACATTAACTTCACACTATATACACTATCAGAAAAACTCGTCAATATACACTAAACTATTTGATGTAAACATATTTACTTCAAAGCGTTTTGTTGCTTTACAACTATAGCTCAGTGCTAGCGTGCTCGTCTCGTAACGCTAAGATGGCTGATTCGAATCCAACGTCCGTCGCTTTTACTTTCTTCCGTTGACGGATATTTTACCACCTGTAATGGAGAAAAAAAAAACAGATATTCATCAATTCACGGAAATATGCCAGCAGCACTGCTGCCAGTAGAATTTCCGTGAATTTAAGAATTTTTTTTTAGAGTGTATGCGGTAATGTGTATGAATTTTGCCACGAAGACTGGTATATGATCTATAGAATTATACACACTTCTTAATACTCTAAAAATTATATAAGTTTAAAAATGCATACCACATTGGAAAAATGCACTTCCGGCAGTTATCAATCAAAGTCTGTCTTCTTACCTAATTTTTTGTGTATTTCTGAAAATGAATGGTACATGCTACGAGCACTATAAATCGATAGAAAATATGTTGTAGTGCATGTCAATGCCCTTCTTTTAATTTCATATGTTCGGAAAGTCTAAAAGTCCTCAAATTGCACTGCAATAATTTCCCCCATATATTATAATGCGATGTGATTCTTTTCTGTGCTCCTGTAAACGAAATATAAATGGTCCTTATTCTATTTTTCTGAGATAGCTGTTGCAGTCCACATCAGAGATGCATATCAATCGCTTCGATTTTTACTCATAGACAATAATATAAGGGATTTTTTTGTGTGTACCTGCAATCGCACTGAAAATGCTGCACACTCCATTTTCTATAACAATTGGTTTATAAAAAACCCTAATAATATATAAACGTTGCATGCCAATCAGTGTACATTTACGATATATAAAACATGGACAGACCGATAAACAGTTAAACCAAATTCAGAAACACTTTTTAACTGTGTTGGAAAATGTTAAAAAGTGAGGATTTTTTTCATATTTTTTAATTATTTCTGCATTGCTAGGTAGCGTAATATATTAAACGTGGATAAAATGCATTTACAGCATATTTGGTCGGCATTATTCTCTAATTGCAATTCACAGCACTAATATGCAATTCAGATTACCCAAATGTCATTACAGAAGATTTATAATGCAGTTATGAGGCATTTCAAATGTATTGCAGTGAGGAATATTCTGACAGAAACTGGAAAGCGTTAGCTATGTGGTATACGAGCTATGATTGCTAAGTTTACACGAAAGCGGTAGTATAATTAACTCACACTTGTCACAATTGAAATGAAGGAGAAAATGTATTAAAAATTTTAAGTAAATTTTTTTATGAAAACCAAAATTACTGCATTTAACTATTAGTCAAACAATGGTTAATCATTAAAAAAACTTCCATTGCTTTTTCAATTGGTATTTTCATAAAAATTATTGTGATATTTAAACTATTGGAATATTAGTAAAATGCAAATTGGTGAAACAAAATTAAAAACAAGAAAGAAATAATGTATTTTTTTAAATCGTAGATTATACTCTGACTCGCCAGAGGTTCCTGAAATTTCAGCCGAATAAGCCGATGTTAAATAAAAGTTAAACAGTAGAAAAAAAAAAAGAAAAAAAAAAAAAAAAAAAAAAAAAACGGAATTGAAATAATTCAACGAAAAGCATTATTTCACACTATTCAAATGTGTACATCATTTAATACGGGCTTCGGTTATTGCGGACATAGTATGGCTTCCACTGAGAATAACAAGTTGGAAATTGCTCGTCAAACGTGGCAAATGAGGTGCGTTCGTACTATAACTAGTTTTATAATTATTTTTTGCACCCCATATTGTAATGAATGTGTATTTATTTGCAATTCATAAGTGCATAGTCTGTAAGATCATTAAAATGCACTTGCAATAATTTTTTCCCATTCCCCTTAATGTAACGGAAAACTTTTGACTGTCCCTGTAATTAAGCTATACATCCGATTTTCATGAAATTTGAAATGGCTCGACAAAATTTTGCAGCAATTATATATTTAAAATTTCAGCCCATTCGGAAAGCTGTAACATCATTAAAATGCCCTTGCAATAATGTTTCCCATTGGCTTTAATGTAAAGAAAAACTTTTGACTGTCCCTGTAATTAAACTATACATCCGATTTTCATAAAATTTGAAATGGCTCGACAAAATGTCGCAATAATTATATGTTTAAAATTTGAGACCATTCGGAAAGCTTTAACATCATTAAAATGCACGTGCAATAATTTTTCCCATTGGCAGTAATGTAAAGAAAAACTTTTGACTGTCCCTGTAATTTAACTATACATCCGATTTTCATAAAATTTGAAATGGCTCGACAAAATTTTACAACAATCATATATTTAAAATTTCAGACCATTCGGTTGGGTAGTTTTTGCTCTATTATATGCGGACGGACGGACGGACAGACAGACGGACGGAACGACGACTATAGGTGCTACGTATTTATATAATTACGAACGCACCTAAAAAAGGACATAGCCGGATAGGCATTGGAAACATGCCTTTCAATCAAATTTCCTGATTTTTTTTCCAGATGTGGCTACATATCTGACAATATATTTACCCTATTATCACCCTATAAATATTAATATTTAATGAGATAAAAATGTTTTTTCGATTTTTTAAAAATCGGATGTTCTCAAAAACTGCTCCACGGAATTTCATGCCATTAACTGAAGATATATAGATACCAAAGATGCATAACTGGTAATTTTTGTATAATTTTCTGTTTATAAAAACTGCGTGAAACAGCGAAATAAAAATTAAAAAATAAAATAAAAATCATGTCTTATGGTTATCCTGAAATTACCATTTTCTTGTAAAAAATTCCCCATATGTGCCCGTATATTCTATATAAATGCCGAAAGTTTGCGTTGGGTACTACATATAAATATTTATAAAGATTTATATTAAAATTATTGAAATTCATTTTAAGGTGTTATTTGGAGCGGGTCTACTCAACTTCGACACCCGAAGAATTTTTGGAATAAACAGTTACAGAATTGCTGTGTTTTAAATTTTAATAAGCACATGAGCAACATTCTCAACTCTGTCGATATCAACATGAACATGAAGTTGAAAAACAATGCTTATATGCTTAATGGAATCTAAAATACATCAGTTGACATATTCTCTGCTGACTTTGTTCCAACAATTCTTCGGATGTCGAAGTTGAGTAGCTCCGCCCCAAATAATGCCTTAAAATGAATTTCAATAATTTTACTATACATTTTTGTAAATATTTATATGTAGTACCCAACGCAAACTTTCGGCATGTATACAGAATATACGGGCGCATATGGGAAATTTTTTAAAAGAAAATGGTAATTTTCGGATAACCATAAGATATGACTTTTATTTTTTTTTTAATTTTTATTTCGCTGTTTGACACAGTTTTTCTAAACAGAAAATTATACAAAAATTACCAGTTATGCATCTTTGGAATTTATATATCCTCAGTTAATAGCATGAAATTCCGTGCAGCAGTTTTTGAGAAAATCCGTTTTTTAAAAAATTGAAAAAACATTTTTATCTCATTAAATATCAATATTTATAAGGTGATAATAGGGGAAATATATTGTGAGATGTGTAGCCACATCTGGGAAAAAAAAATCAGGAAACTTGATTGAAAGGCATGTTTCCAATGCTTATCCGGCTATGCCCTTTAACTTTATAAAAGAAGTAAAAGTTTACTAATCCTTAATCAATGACGAATCACGTATTACATTCTTGCGAGAAACTGTTACATTAATCACTTAGTATACCCACATTAATTCTAACAAATGATTCTGTCTCAGTTTCTTATGACCTCTGTCTAGAAGAAAAAATAACCACAGGGTTTATTTTGTTCTTATGTTCTAAAAACCAATAAATTATCTTTGTTTATAATGCACTCTAAAATGCATTACGAATGGTATGACATCTTAAAAAATATTCTAACTGAAGAAAAAATTATTAGCTGAAAAATTAATAACAATAATGCTTATTTGTTTATCGCAGGATACTAAATTGAAACTTTATTTAAGTTAATGTTTTCCAATTAAGTATGAAAATATCCATAGAAGCTTATTTCGTTCTTTACTAACGTACAATCAAAAGAGAAATTTCACAAATGCCATCTAGCATTAGTTATTTATAAGTTCAAATATTTGATATGTATTAGAAGGAAATATTTCTTTATATATATTTTTTAAAGTACTTCTTAAAATCTCATTATGTAATCTATAATATAAAAATATCTTTATTTTATACAGTATTTCAGTTTGTTTTTTTTTTTAAATTATCAATTAAAAGTACATACTTAGCAAAAAATAAATACTAATAGTAATTTCGGTTTTGTATAAAATTAGATACTTTTATCTGTTACAGTAAAGATTTGAGTCAACCACCAAATACTGCAGGTGAAGAGTTTTCCTGTATTTTTATAAGAATGCTTGTAAATCCCAGGATATATAATTTTTTTAATCGCAGTTTGTTGCTGTAATATCTTTAATATCACTTCATTCTTTATATGGTTCAAAATAGAATTCTGTTTATTATTTAATATATTTTTGTCTATAGCCATTTTAACACGATTTCTAGAAGCGGAAAAATCCGGGCCAGACGTTTAAAGGATTAAGAGCATTTTTTATAATACCAAGAATGATAAATCCTGTGTCATGCATAGATTGTGATACATTTTCCAACGCTTCCAGAATCTTTCTTTTCAAGTTCACCTTTTGATGCTGTAAAAATAGAAAACTCATAAATTAGTTCAAAATCTATTTTAAACAATTACCTTCCATAGTCCTTTAGGTATTTGAATTTTCCGCCGCAGCCCTATACGTCATATATACATTGATTTCACAACTACAATTTTATTGGCTGTAAACTGACTGTAAACTGTGACAGTAAACTGAATTAAACTAGAAACTGCATAACACGGTTGCCAATCTCTTGCACAGCTGCACCCCCGATCATGATATAAATATTTCACAACTATACTTCGCACATCAGACAATCATCATTCATAGATGGCAATGTATACATTTTGCACAGCCCCTTATATTAATTTATTTATATTCTATAAACAGTTTTAGCATGTTAAATTTTAGTTACTGATAGTGCTTATGAATTCTTTCACAACATGCGATAGGCAAAATTTAGTTCGGCTCATAAACGCGCGCCACAATTGAAAGCACACTTATAGCTGTTATTGATCATAGACGGTATTATAACGACATATTTTTAATTTGCCCTTTTAAAAATATGTTAAATGTTATGCACTCTATATTCTGAAACAGTAAGTTAAATATAAAAAAGAGCTTACTTTATATCAATAGAAAATATTTATATCATGTAACCAAGGAAGTTCGCGTGCTTTTTGTGAAAAGTTACTTTTGTCACGTAGGTGTGGTTAAACTGATTCCGATAACATCATGTTCCCTTCATACCACATTCAGTAGAGAGTTGTTCGGCGCATCGAATGTTTCGCTATCAGTTTTGTAGAAAGTGCAATCTTTGATAAATATGTCGTTTTAAAAGGATATTTTGAGGCTTATTTTGCTCTACGAGTTCAATTAAGAAACAAATCTGAAGACGACGACGATAGAAGAACCTGTTACGGATTTCGGGGATTTCGGTGAGTGAACTGACCGCTCAAAAGTGGTTCAACCAATTTTCGTGTGGAGGTGAGAGGCTCGAAGACAAGACCCGTGTTGGTCGTTCATCCACCCTACAGAGAGTCCAGCTGGAGGGGGAAATAAAGCAGAATCCTCATAAAACCCTCCTGGAGCTTGCACACACATTTGGAGTACCGGACGAAACCATCAGATCGAATCTGCATAACCTTGAAATTACGTGGAAACTCAACAAGTGGGTTCTTCATGTTCTGTCCGAGGGACACAAGCTCGAACCGTTGAACATCTACTTCTCATTGCTGTCGTGCCTCAACAAAGCCTCATTCCTAGACCAAATATGGACATATGACGAAAAATGGGTCATGCATGATAACCGGAAGAAATAACATCATTGGTCGACTTCTAGTTCTATCTCATTGGCCTCCATACCAGATATTCATCAAAAAAGATAATGCTGAATGTTTAGTGGAGCAGCGTTGGTATACTTCACTATGCAATGCATTCTTAGAAAGTAGAAAAAGCATCACAGTGGACGTTTACCCATCACAGTTGCAAATAGTTTCAGCTGCTTTGCTCCAAAAGAGGCCAGCAATGGTCAATAAGAGAGGGGTTCTATTACTCCACCATAATGTCAGGCCACATTCAGCGTAAGCGACCAAGGACAAGATAAAAACACTGGACGGCAATGTTTTGCTTCATCCACCTGACTTCCGGGACGTCGTCCCATCGGACTATCACATTATTTAGGCCATGGGCCTGCGGCAACTGCAGTCCCAAAACTGAGATGATGCCGCAAAGGCTGTAACAAAATTTTTGATCTCTAAAAAAGAACGATTTTTTTCAAAAAGGCATTTATTTATAAGCTTGTTTCTCATTAGAAACATGTAATTGAAGCCAATGGCAATGACTTCGAAGAATGCAATAAGTGTTTAATATTTTTATGCATATATTTTATGTCTGATGAAAACCGCACGAACTTCCTTGGTTACCTGGTATTTGTTGTCACAGGAATCTTATGATCTCAAAATTCTTTTGGCATCGTTTTCCTCTTCATATGTTCAGTTATTCAGTCCCTACGATTATGAGCGAAGACAAATAACGTAGTGGTGTTATATATATTGTAATTACTAAACTTTTAACGAATGACAATCTCAAATCCTTTGAAGTCTGGCATGTATTGAATATACACATCGGAAAAGGCGCCTATAGATGAGTTAAATGTGCAACTGACAGAGGTTGTTTATAAAAGGCAGTAAAATTAATTAAATTAGACGATTCAGTGTATTCACAAAAAGGAATATGTGGGAATACACAAGGAATTGTGTACGTCGATAAATAAATAGTTTTTGAACAAACAGCTGGACAAAATAACGTATTTATGTTGTGTATTGGTATTTATAATGCGTATGCTTATTAGCTTAATAGTATATTTATAGTAATTTGTATATATAACACAATTATCTCCTTATAACTCAATTTTTATGGAACGGTGCAGACTTATGAAATATAAAAACAACTGCAATAAAAATAATGATAATTATTGCATCATTTTCTAAATCAAATTTCTTATTACAATTTCTTCAGATATGAAAATTTGAGTTAAAACTTGTTACATAAATGCAAATTTCATTTAGAATTAATTTAGAAAACACTATTTCCTAACTCTCAATCAAGCGAGAATTTCTTCTAATTAATTTTCATCTCTAGAGATATTCTTCCAAGATCTGACGTAGTAAAATATCAACATAAAAATAATTTAATTCAATCTTTCTAGTCTCTTGAATAATCAACTTTATACATAAATTAGTTCTTCTGAAACTGTAGATCAAAGATGAAATTATAATAAAGAAGTTAATTAATTTTTAAAATAAAACAAAGCTGAAATATGCGTTTCATTATTCTTTTTAGAACAGAACAAAATCGCATACATTAACATGGCATAAATCATTGCGGTTTATAGAAATCAAACGCTTTGGTACTTTTAGATTTAAAGTAATTAAACTCACCATTTTTCATAGCTTGTTTTTTAGAAGGCGACTTTACTAATTTGAATATTTTGTCCTTCGTTGAAATTTATATCGTCACAGAAAACGTCTGAAATGCCAATTATATTTTGCATTATTTATTGTATATACTATTCTTGAAGGTCTTACAGCTTAGATTTCAGGAATTTTCTAGATAACGTTTATAAGCCAAGTTCTGTTTATCAGATATTTGTAAAATTTGTCACCAAACTCAGGTACAAACTCATTGTCCAATGGTTTTCCATTAGCATAAATCTAATTTTATAGCAGTAATAGTGCCACTATAAAACTACAAAATTTAATATTTCATTTTCAATATTGTTCATTCCATACAAAATGAGCAAATCAGCTGTGGAAGACATGTCACCGATTTTAATGAAAATCAGTATATAAGTAGATCATATCTATTTATGAGTAAATGTAAAATAATAGATTTCAGGATTGTTTAGTTGAGTATTAAAATTTACATTAAAAGTGAATGAAAAATAGAGGTTTTGTATACATTCTTAAAATTTCAATTTTCATTATTAGCCTTAGGAATGGAAACACTATATTAAAAATTATTTATAATTAGTATTGAATAATAAGTAACAGATCGGTGTAAGTTAGTAATTCTATTTTTATACTGTAATGAGAAAAATATTATTTCTGAAAAATTTTGAGGGAAAATGCAATATCTCTCTTGCTCGTTTACAAATGAAGGACAGCTCTGACAAGTTTAAATTACTTGATTATATAGCTAAAAGTATATATTTTAAATATCGAAACGTTCATTCTTGCCTTTTTATTCCCTAATGAGAAAAAAATAAGTAGTAACAAAAAAATGTTGAGGGTAAAATGCAATAGAGCTATCACTGCTTTTTAAATGAAGGAAAGCTTTTTAAAACTTTTAAATTATTTGATAATATAGATAAAAGTGTATATTTTCAATATGGAAACTTTTATTCTTGCTTTCAGCTTATTTTTGCCCCAAGAATATTTGTAATTAAAGTAGAAAAAATGATTTAGTTGAACAAAAAATTACATATTAATCCTAAATCCAGTTACAAAAAATAGATGGCAGCACTCATTTTTTTCACCTTGAAACCGTGCAATATTTAAAAAAACTAGCGCGAATTCAATAAGGAATTGCTGGTGGAATGTAACAGGTATTACCTTTTTGAACCCATTTTTGCTATGTTAGGAATCAAAAGGCAATGTTGAATTTTTTTGAGCATATCATGGACTTATTGATCTTTATGTCTATACAATATTGTTATTATAGGACTTTTCCTTTATTTATGTTTTCCTCATACAGAAGAGGAAAAATTGTGATTTTGTAATTTTTTTTAAAGTTTCTAAGTTTTTTTTTTTTTTTTTTTTTTTTTTTTTTTTTTTTTTTTTAGATGAAGGAAACAAGTGGCAACTTTCAAACTTGGGGAATTTAATCTTCATATATAATACTACATCACGCATCAATTTCACAGATGTTTTTGAATTCCTTTGATTTTTATAACGTTTCTAATTTTCTCAAATTTCACAAATTTTCAATTTTTATAACCAATTAAATACCAATCATGGTGTTACCAGGTTATTATTACGGAATAAATAGGAAGATACTTTTTCAGAGGTTAGAATATTATAAAAAAAATTCATTTTTGTTAAATAGTTTTCAAGATACAGAACTTCAAATTGCAACTTTGGACGATTGCATACATGCCATTCTTTATCACAAGTTTTTTAAATGTTCAAAACTTCTAAAATAATTTATTTTTTGTGAAGATATTTTGCAGAGCTCTATTTCAACATGAATTGAACCAGTGTATCAAATTTTATTAAAATCGGTTACTATATGGCCACGACTTTTTAAAATTTTTGCTCATTTTACGTCATCATACGTTACCTATATATCATTTTACCCACTTCTAATTACATTATGTCCATTGTTTCCTTTTTCCATTAATTGAAATCTTATTTGATTCACTTCTTTGCTATATATATATCTATAATTAACATTTTGTTAACAGTAATTGATAATTTGTCCTTTGGCCAAATTTTTAGATGCGGCGATATGATGAAATAGACACTAATTAGAGTTTATTCTAGAAAACAGAGAAACTAGAATAGTTTATTCTAAAAGTTCAACATGGTGGGGGTATGGAAGGGAGGGGAAAATAGCGCGGAGAAGAATAGTAGGAGTACGGAGAGAAGAAAAAAAAAGCACCATGAGACATAAAAAGGGCACTGGAGGAAAAAATGCATAAATAATGTTAAACAGTATGTTCGGTAAGCAAATTCATTAGAACAGTATTACAATTTCTCTTACAATATTGCAAAAACGTACCTAACACCCCCCCCCCCCCCCCTCAAAAAAGACCCTCGTGAAATCTAGTTATTCAACCCGTTGAAGGACTCGGGTTTTAAGTATTTTTATTCAATTCAATCATAATTATTAATTAAAACTAACAGGATCACAAACATGCTTATGAAAAAAGAAAAAAAGAAACCTGACTCGTGGAAAAATCGATTTATCTAACCCGATGCTATTCGTTTCACGAAATTTACAAATTTTTTCCGCGATCGTTTAAGGCAATTAGCATTTTTCCGGGTTCCGTTGGCGAAATTTACTTTATTTTTGATCGATTGACGAAATTGATTTTTTTCTTCAACCGATTACAAAACTTGAAATATTTTCCCGTGACCAACTAACAAAATTTTTCATTTGTTTCCCCGATTGTTCGCGGAATTCGCGACACTTTTACTAGATCGATTATCAAAATTCGTGACTTTTTGACGAAACCAATTGAGAAAAAGTGCAATTTTTCGCGCTATCATTTGACGAAGTTCGAGTTTATTTTGCGCAACCGATTATTAAAACTTGCGATTTTTTTTTTCAGCTACGAAGTACAGAAAATCGCTATTTGTTTCTCAGAATGACGAAATTCCTGATATTTTTTCACCATCGTTTTCGTCTAAGGATGGGAATTCGTGATGTGCATATTCACAGAAATACGATTGTTTTGTGGTACATATTCATTATATGCAATTTATGTTAAGAAAAAAATGAAGATTTTTATATGTCCGAATTTTCTGTCAGGTAACAGATTTTTTAAAAAGATTTTCCGATTTTTCCGGAACTGTCTGCCTGAAATCTGCAGAAATATCGGGAAAATTTCACCACTCACACGTGGAAAATCGGCGGGGCGCTCTGAAAAAATCGTCAACGAGTTTTAAAAATAACATGGCCCACCTAAAAATGGCCCGGTGCACATCAAAAATAGCACAATGCAATAAAAAAGCGCGTCACCGCCCCACACTATATATGCCTTGTTTAATCTCTGGCGAGTACCGAAGTTTGAATCCTGAGGAAGACAAGTCGATAAAACGGGTGTGATAATATGCAATACAAATAACTGTTCCGTGTAAATTTGTATTAGTATATTATATATATCATATTATTATATAGTGGTTTTTTAATATTGCGCTATCGCTTATAATCATTTTTAAAATTTGACATTTTAGTCTTTAGTAGCTCAAAATTTTAATCTTGAATACGGCAGAATCCGGAAACGGAGAAACTTCACTGCTAATACTCGTATATTTTCCGTGTTTTCCCCTGTTTTCAGTTCATTGATTGTCATCTGTCTTAAAATAGCCTTCTTACGAAGATACTCACAGAAAAAATATTAAAAGAGCGGTATTAACTTAGTTTCATTAATAATGAAGCACAGTTTCTTTTCTGTCATGTTTTTAATAAAAATAAACAGCTTCATATAAGTGGACACATAGATACAATTCAGATTTTAGATTGATTTGCTCTTTTCGACCACGGAAGAATAGGGTGCTACATTTGATCTCTAAAAAAGAAGGTCCATAGTTTTACAAATGTTTGTGGAAGTATCGGATTTCTTTTATTTCCTTCTTTGGAAGAAATAAAATAACTGATAATGTAAAAAGATAAAAGCATTGCGTTTGCTAAACCGAAAGAAAAGCAGAAAAAGTTGGAATTCAGGTAACCGGATGAAAAATATTGCTGGAAGTTTGGAATAAGAATTCTATGATTCAATGCAAATTTTTATGTAAACCATTATAATGTGAAATCCTTGTTTTTATATATAATTTACAAAACATATTTCGATTAATTCAAAATAACGTTTATGAAAAATGCAGTGAATAACAAAAAATAATTTTAAAATAAAATAAAATAAGAAGATTATTTATATAAATTAGAAAAAATGCATAGACTCCAGAAATCAAATTACGCAGAAAGTAAAATATCATGTAGCATATATTTTTAATTCAACATTTTCACGATTTTCTTATTTAAAAATATAAATTCACATAAATGTAGTTAAAGATATAAAATCATACAAATATGAGGCTCATGTAAAGGTCATTCATCACGGGCCAGGGCAAAGCCGGGTGGTTCAGCTAGTCTGGAATAAAGTTCAAGGTAAAAAAGTATTTTATTGAACAAATACACCTGTATTTTACCTCGTGAAACCTTCAGAGTACACTGTAAAAAAAAAAAAAAAAAAAAAAAAAAAAAAAAAAAAAAAAAAAACTGACTAAAAAACGGAAATACTACTGGCAGTCTAGACGCCAGTACTATTTCCGTTTTTTTACGGGAATTTTTACCCATAAATTACAGAACATTTTCCGTTTTTATTCAGAAAAACGGAAAATTTTCTGTAATTTATGGGTAAAATTCCCGTAAAAAAACGGAAATAGTACTGGCGTCTAGATTGCCAGTAGTAATTCAGTTTTTTAGTCCATTTTTTTTTGTACAGTGTACAGTGCCTTTACACACAACAGATTGGCGACATAAGACCAAAAACTATCAGACGAAAAGATTTTGAGCTAAAAAGAATCGCAAAACTGCTCGGCAAGCTTTCCATTATCACCAATTTAAAGTTTGTTAGCTTTTCTCAATTGTTTTATGCAACTGATCTAGGTGATAATCACCAAGTTCTAGAAAGATAGTAACCAGTTTGGAAAAATACTACTATTTAGGCATGGACGCTTTACATATTTGGTAGCTTAGTGGGTATAGGCGTGAAAGTATAGTGATCCTGTTTGTAGAGTGACTGAACATTGGCGCACATTGACTGAAGTTTAACGAATATGTCATGGTCTGAAATCTAAAGAATTTACACATTTTGCATACTATTCAGTTCATATTTATATGACCTTATGCCTAAGGAAGGGTTTCTGTAGAGGTTTGGAAAATATCGTATTAGAACAGGATTTAACAGATATTACAAACCTCTAATATTTTTCTGCGTTTTATCACAAATGGTATGTTCAGAAAAGTAACCTATATTTTAAATTTAAAGAGTTAAATATATGTTTAAAATAAAAGAATCACCAACGGTGCAAAGGGAATTAAGACAACTATTATTATTATTATTATTATTATTACGAAATGGCAAAACCTAAATGAATTTATAATAAGGAATGATATGACTTATACTGACATTACTACACTTACATAGTAACGAAAGTGATTTTGCTGGTAAAATACACTGTTCAAAATTTTTCTGTGAAATTACAGGGAATCTACTGGTAATTCATTATCTTAAGTCCTATGTAAAATTACAGCGATTAGAAAAACAGAGATTCTGTTAAATAACGGAGACGTTATTCGGTAAATTTACAACAAATTAACATTGTTAAAAATACACAAGACACTGTAAATCAATTTATTTTTAATGAAAGTAATTTAGGAAATTAGTGAATTTTAGAACTTCGAAGTATCAGAAATTTTCGAGTAAATTTGAAAAGCCGTGTCATTAAATTTTTTGCACAATTTGTATCTAGCCGGCCTGGGGTTTGAACCCGAGACCTCTGGGAAGGAGAAAAACACCTTACTGAGTGCGCCATAGAGCTGCTGCTGTTGTGCACAAAGAATGTCTTTTACAATGAAGCGGGAAAAAAATTATGGTATTTGTGCTTTTCAAAGATTTCGCTTCAAATAGATTCGTTAGAAAATTTCTTAAACGGTTTAATTTAATTCAGTTTTGACCGATACAAAATACCTACTTTTTAAAAATGAAATTTATTTTTTAATCCTTTATTTACGGAATTATTTATCAAGAAATTGCTTCGTCTCAATAATTATCTTCTTTAATATCTGAATATATACTGCAATTTTTAAATAACAATAGTGCGAAATTTAGGTTAATTTTTTCATTAAAACTGGTTAAATATATCGGTAGTTATAACTTTTTTTTTGTAAAATATTTACAAAAATATTCAGATTAATTAACCAAAAATACTTATGGTTATATCACAATTCTTATAAAAGCAATGTACTTAAATGTATTATGATCCTCTCTGTAAATGGAAAGGCTTTTGCAGATGAAAATGTTTCATGTAACTTATTTTAAAGAAAAATTATAACTATGAAAATGATTAAGAAAATTACCAATTTCTGAAAATATTTATCTTCGACTATTTCTCTACTCTATCTAAATTTGATTGAAAGACATGGAAATCCCTACAAAAAATTAGATACAAGATAAGAGAAATGTGTGTAAAACAATGACTGAGAAACTCAATTGAATGCATTTAACCAAGAACTCGTGTAAATTTACAGAGATTGTTGACCGAGAAACTCAATCGAATGCATTTAACCGACAACAAGTGTAAATTTTTAGAGAGTCTTGACCGAGAAACTCAATCCAATGCATTTAACCGAGAACTGGTGTAAATTTACATAGTGTCTTGACCGAGAAACTCAATCGAATGTATTTAACAGAGAACAAGTGAAAAATTTACAGAGAGTCTCGTTTTTTTCTGTGTTTTTACAGATTTTAACAGTGTATTACTCAACGAAAAGACATGTACAGTCGTGGAAAAAAAAAAGTAAACACCCCCTACTAACTCCTCAACAAATCATCATAGAAGAAAGTTACTGGTACCGAACGATTGGAAATAAAGTCTACTTTTAAATGATGTGTATAAAATTTTCTTAGGGGGTCATCTACATATTAAAACGAATCCTAACTTCATTTTTTTCAATGGCAATACCCAATTTTAACGAGATATTTCAAATCTTCGGTTCAAACTATGGCTAGACACCAAATTTCAAGTCATTTGAATGATAAGTTTTTGAATTATAAACATTCAAAATTTAGTGCTTCTAATGTTAAATTATATTTTCATATTTTTATTTATATCTCCCGAAATTATGCTCCTAATGTGCTAATTTTTTTTGTGGTAATAATACTAATATACCCAAACATAAATAAGCTAAATTTGCAATTTTTATAATTTTATGATATGAATTATGAATTATGAAATTAATATTCGAAAAAATTATGAATTGCAACCTACAATTTTTTTGATGGATTTAGATTTATTAAGTCCTGCTTTATGGAAATTCAAAATTTTCACATTTTTCTTCAAAGTAGTTTTCAAATTATGCTTAAAAAACGGCAAAATGATGGTTTAAGGGGCCGTCTATGATGGAAGTGAGTAGACATTTTGAAATTTATTCTGCCGTACTGTAATCTAACACCCTTCATTGACTCCTTGAGTGGCGCTTAAGGTGCCTTGATCAAGGAAGCGGCTCTCCCGGTTAACAATCCAGTACGGAACTTCAATTTGGATACAGCCCTTAAAATACACTCGTTTTAAAATAATTAATTTCTCGGAAACTTATGGTACGAATTGCATAAAAATTCGTTTTTAGGCAAATTGAAGGGTGTAGAGTTCATTTATGCTGTCAGAATTGGGTACTGCTATTGAAAAAAACAAACTTATAGTTCGTTTTAATATGTAGGTGGCCCCCTAAGCAAATTTTATATACATCATTTAAAAGTAGACTTTATTTCCAATCGTTCGGTACCAGTAACTTTCTTCTACAATAATTTGTTGAAGAGTTAGTAGGGGGTGTTTACTTTTTTTTTTTTTCCACGACTGTACTTATAATAGTACGCCAAAAACTGAACGGGTTAAAGATACTGCCATGGCTTTAAAAAATCAAAACATACTCCGATAAATATGGTATTACAGTAGTGCTACTATGTTAAAATAATTTTTTAAGGTATAAAATTAAATAGGGCATGGTTGTAAAGAGAATCAGAAATATGGTGGCTGAAAAACGGGAATTTTTTTACATAAATGAATATTCGATAGCTAAAAATTCGGTAATTTATTTATTTATTTAAAAACATTATTATTTTTGTTTATTTTATTTAATAAATAAACAAATTGAGTTTACTTATTTATTAACTTAAGTACATAAAAAGTCGATAATTCAATTAAAACTATTCTATTAATTATTTAAATATCTATAGTTAAAGAAGATTTTTTAAAAAAACTGAGTTTTACAAAATACATTTTTGTATTTAAGTTTTACTAGATAAAATTACCAAAATTACTTCTTTCAAGACATTCATCTATTTCCAATCAAATTCGAAATAAGCCTCTAGTTCATCCAAATCAAAATAAATGCATTTCATAGAATTCTTATTAAATAAAGTGAAGGTACATGGAAATTTATGTTTTGCATGCATTTATGAAGCGATATAAAATGATTTTTCAATAATTTTAATAGATTGAAAAGTGTGAAACGCTGGTGAAATTCTATCGTGGTCAATGGCGATCCGTCGAATGTGTAACTAAGATAGCGGGCATTTCGTCAATGTCCAATCTCTCTATAATGTAAGTTTTCTAAGAGTTTAGTATTTTGGTCTCCACCTATGAGAAATATTGTAAACTAAAGTTTTTATTTGCTTAAGCAAACATGAGAAGCATTTTCCACGAAACCGTACAGTGGTAAGCCAGTTATCCGATTTTTAACAAATTTTAAAATGTGTCAAGAACTTTTTCTACCTTGACTTTTAATTTATACATAACCCAAACACTATTTGCTATTAAAGTCCTGAATGTGTCGCATCGTACCCGAACGAACTCGACAAAAAAAAAAAAAAAAAAAAAAAAAAAAAATCGTCAATCTGAAACTACATGCGAATCCGAAGTAAAAGAAAATTAATCCATATTCGAATACAGGGATAAGTTGTTAACAATTATCTGTTTAAAATCAATACACTGCTTAATACTCAAGTATATAGTTTTTTCATAAAACATATCCTTTTCAATGTTCCTTTTCAAAAACCGGGTCAATCTGAATCCAAACCCGACCGGACAGAGTCAAAACCCAACCACAAACCCACAAACAAATCCGAATCCGAAACATATAATTTCAAAATTAACAAGCAGAGGAAATAAATAGCGCCAGACCGAGTGGAACCGGAATGCAAGTTTGGCCGGGTTCGAGCAAAATGTGATTACCCGACCTGATTCAGGAAACTGTATACACAGTTTTATTTAGTGAGACTGTTTACTTTTTATTTACTTTAAATGTCTCTGACCATAGAAAATAAATTTTGAATTTAAATATTTTTTCATAAATGTATTGGAGATAACACCTCAAAACATGCAGAGATATTAAAATATATGCATTCATAATAAAAATAATAAAAGAATTTTAACATTTTACGAAACAAATAATAATAATAATTGAAAAAATAATTATAAAAAAATTCAAAAAAGTTTCAAATCCCTAGCTTTATTAAAACGTTTTATAAATGTGTACTTAAAGTTGTAAAAATGCACTTGAGAAAACTGAATAAAAGATTTACACACTAACGCGTGCTATCATTTGCTTAGAACTTAAATATTATTTATTATAGTTTTAAGAGTTTATGTACTGTGATACGACGTACAGTCGTGGAAAAAAATTAAACACCCCTGCTAATTCTGCAACTAATTGTAATAAAAGAAAGTTACTGGTACCAAACGATTGGAAATAAAGTCTACTTTTAAATGATGTATATAAACTTTGCTTATGGGGCCATCTACAAATTAAAACTAGATCAAAATTTGTTTTTTTCAATGGAAACACCCAATTTTGACAATATATTTTAAACCTTCAACTCAAATTATGCCTACAAACGAAATTTCAAGTCATTTGGATGATAAGCTTTCATAAATTTTCAAAATTTAGAGCTTCTAATCTTAAATTACATTTTTATCATTTTATTTATATCTCCTGAAAGTAGAATATTATTTTCATAATTTTGCTTGTTGTTATAATACTAAAAAGCCCAAACATAAATACGGTGAATTTGTAATTTAAAAAATTTTATAATATGAATTATGAATTACGAAATCAATATTCGAAAAAAATTGGATCACATTCTACAAGTTTTTTTAATAGATTTATGTTAAATATGTCCTGCTTTATGCGAATTCTCAATTTCAATTTTTTCTTTCAAGTAATTTTCGAATTATGATTAATTTTTTTTTAATGTTGGTTTAAAGGGCCGTCTATGATGAGCAAAAAAGAATAGTTTGAAAACAATATATTTTACGAATTTTATGGAAAACCTTTGGGTTGGCAATAGTCGAAATATATTAAGTGAGTGAAAATATCATATCGGCACGAAATAATACATTAATAGAAGTGACATAATCATTGTGTAGCATTTAAAACATCGAGTACCATAATACAGGCCCTAAAATAGGCTCATTTTAAATTAATTTATTTCTCGAAACTAACGGTACGAATTTCCTGAAATTTTAGATTCAGGCTGATTGGGTGTATAATTTACTTATGGTGTCAAACCTGGGTATTGCTATTGAAAAAATCTCTCCCGGCTCAGCCTGCAGGTACAAGTAGATTTAAAATCTCTATCAAAAAATTGACCATTATGGTACATTATATAGTTTCTAAACAAGAGAATCTATCAATTGGATGCGTTTGAGAGCAAAAATGAATTTAAAAATGAGTCAGAAAATAAACAGTTTGAATTTGAATACAACCGTAATACGATACTTTTTTCTTCAACCGCTATGTATTTTTAATTTGTTTTTGCTGTAAGAATTAGCCCTATCAAAAATTTGTCAATATAAATGTTGTAGATAATATTAAGAAGATATATAATAAATTCATGCGGATTTTATATCTTGTGAATTGACGAAGCTATGGATTTTTTTCTTCTTCAATACCCCTTTTTGTTTTCGTTTTAATTTTTTTTTTTTTTTTTTTTTTTTTTTTTTTTTTTTTTTTGCGGTACGAAATGGTCCTATCAAAAACTTGTCAATATAAAAGTTGTACATAACAATACGGACATTTATAATAAATTTAATTGGATTTTATATCTTGAGAATTGACGAAGTTATGAATTTTTTTCTCCGTAAAACCCTGTTTTTTGCGCCCCTTGAGCCAATTTTAAATTTTATCCAAAATCTGTGATACATAAATTTTTGGCCCTATTTTTAGAATTAATAAAGATTTTAAACAGATTTGATATATACAAAAATTAAGAAGTTATGGGTTTTTTTCAGTTTTCACAAAACCCCTCCCTATTTCCATCGCCTTCGTCCGATTTTGCCTATTAACGAACATGACCGAGATTTTATACCCCTTGATTTTATGTATCAGTTTGGAAGAGATTTGTGAAGAATTAAGGAAGTTATCGTGTCCATAAAAAAGTGATATATATATATATATATTTACCGATCTATCTATCTATCTATCTATCAATATATATATATATATATATATATATATATATATATATATATATATATATATATATATATATATATATATATATATATATACATATATCACTTTTTTATGGACACGATAACTTCCTTAATTCTTCACAAATCTCTTACAAACTGATACATAAAATCAAGGGGTATAAAATCTCGGTCATGTTCGTTAATAGGCAAAATCGGACGAAGGCGATGGAAATAGGGAGGGGTTTTGTGAAAACTGAAAAAAACCCATAACTTCTTAATTTTTGTTTATTTTATTTACCGATCTATCTATCTATCTATCTATCTATCAATATATAAAGTTTTTTACTGAGGGTGGTTTTGGGTTCTAGGGTTCATGATCGGCACATATCTGCAAACATTTTTCAGAAATTCCAACATAGGGGTGATCGCAATAGGTATAATTTCATATGAAATCTACCTAAAAACAAAGTTTCCGTTCGTTTTGATATGTATATGGCAGCCTAAGCAAACTTTATATACGTCATTTAAAGTTAGACTTTATTTCCAATCGTTTGGTATCAGTGACTTTCTTCTACAATATTTTTTTGCAGAGTTAGTAGGAGGTGTTTATTTTTTCCCACGACTGTACATTAAATATTTTGGAATGATAAGAGTGTGCTTTACTTTTTCAACACAAATTGCGAATTCATAAATTTGAAGCATTTCATATATCCTGTGTACTTAAGTAAAATTCCGTTTAGTCGCCAAAGTTTTTATCGAAAAAGTATAATGAATATAATATCTTGTTAGAATAGGAAAATAAAACCTCCTGATTCACAATATACAAAAGCAAGAGAATTTGCTGAAGAATCGGAAGTTTAGTTTTGAGCATAGAATTTTTTTTTTGTCATTTTAGATTTAGGGAATGACTATAGTTAAAATAGACAAACCTTCAAATAATGTGTATTTTAACGGGGTTTTCTCCACGTTGAAGTAATAAGTTGACAAAATAAGTAAATTAAATCTGAAAAATCAAAAAACCCGACGGTGTAAGAAGCGAACTAATTAATTATTTCTCATCAATGTGAAACTATTTTTTACATTACTTACCCATTTTTTATTTACTTGTATTGATGATATTTAAATTGTGTTTAATTGTTAATTCGTATCTATAAACACTGTTTTGATGAGGCCTACAGATGTCTATGAAAGTTAGAGTTGCAGTAAAGCTAGAGATCCTACCTACACAACTTCCAGGTTGTGTAATATTTAAACGGAGCTTCTGACTGCAAAATAGTCAATGAAACACCGTCTTCATTTTGAAAGACATATCAAATGATACGCCGCTCAATAGGGTGCTTAAAAAATTGTTTCGTCTCTACCACCATTTTTTTTATTTTACGGCCGCTATTTTGAATTTATAAAAACAAAACTTAGCCTATAACCATCGGACGGTTAAGACGAATCGACAGCGACCTCATTCATTAAAATCCATCCAGCCGTTGGGATGTTTCGAGGGTATAAAGAAATCCACATACACAGACACGCGTGAAACACATAACCCTCTTTTCAGTCGGGTAACAAATAGAGTTTTCAGTGCAGTAAACAATACAATTAGAAGCTATGACTCACTTGATATCATTTTTTTTATATTTTGTGCTTATTTTGAACAAGAACTTGCGAATCGATATAAATAATTTTTTAATTATTTTTTCGATAACTAGTAATCTATAATTGGATCGTTTTGAAAAGCAAATAAAAGTAAAAAATGTAAATATTTGTGTAACCTCTCAAATAAAACCATCTAGGTGATTTTTAATTAAAGTTGCTCGTCAACAACTGATATACTAAAAAAAAAGAGAAGAAAAGAATGTAGTTAATGACAATAGAAAAAATATAAACAAATCAAAATATATTCAAGCGCAATTCAAATACTGGTGGTTATGATTGTTTTTCATTCATTTCCCAAATGTTCCAGGAAATGTGAGTTGTTGAGAATATGAGCGTACGATTGCGAATGCTTGAACCATAAGCATATGATTGCATATGTATTGATTAAAATAAGATTAATTTTATATTTCTGATTCTCTTTTCTCTTTCTTCGTCATCTTATCATTTTTTGGGTCACATATTCGTTTTAAGGTATATAATATATTTTTCACATAACACAATCGTGTTTCTATCTTATAATAAACAATAAAGTGCTAGTATTACTCGCACTCAGAGGGTTCCGTATAATAAATATATGAATTACTAACTCTATTATTAAAATATTCGTTGCTGAAAGAATAATAAGTCTTTGTAAAAAAACTATACAACGTAGGGTTGGGTATAGCTGTTTATACCAGAAAAGAATGAATATGTATACCATTAAAGTTGAAAGCGATATGAAGCCTAAATAATACCAAATATTGCTATTCTGCATAACTCTTTTTTAATCTTACCCTAATCTGGTTATTCTTTCTGATGAACCTCATTAGGTATTGGCAGTAAAAGCAGAGCACATTTAAACTTCATTTGGCATTAAATAAAACTAAATTCAGCTTAGTAATAATCTCTACGTTTTACAGTCTAGCTAAAGCAAAACCTTGTTCAAAGTTTGAACTTTGTGTTGAGCTAAGCGCGCTTCGAAAGGAGGTAGCAAAGTTGCAATGCCGTCTTGGTCACATTTTTGCATATACGTTTTTAATTAACTTTTAAAGACACTGGAGACGTATTGAGAGATCAACTCAGTGCAAATTAACCGCGAATCCCATAGTATTTATGTGATTAATTCTAATTAAATTAGTCTGTGTTTAACAATTTGACATTTGTTGCTTTTATACTGCTACTGGGAAATGCATTACAAAAATATAGCATTAAAAATTGTTATATGGGCCTTAAAATCCGATGGTGCATAGAGTACGCCACTCCTGTAATTATGTATGTCCAAACCGTCCGTGTCTATAAGGGTTAATGCTAATTAAATTAGTCTATTTTTAGCAATTTGACGTTTATTGCTTTTATATATCTACTGGGATTTGAAATACACATTTTTATCTAGGCTTTAGAAGCAGATAGTACATAGAGTACGCAGCCTTTGTCATCATGTATGTTAAACAGTCCGTGTCTTTAAGGATTAATATGTCGGCTAATTATCGACGATTGTTTTCGGAAATCATTATCAACAATCCTTTCATACTTCTGCTACGATAGGTACCTCCAGCTTTCCTCAACACCTTTGCTGAATGCCCGCAAATAGAAATTTGTTTGTAACGGAAAAATGCAATTTTCTCAAAAACTATGCGACCTAGGTTAATCACTATAGTTTTCCTGCAAGGTTTAAATTACCGCCTACTACCTTTAATCTATTCATAATTTTAGTTTAATTAGATTCGGAAATAGATTGGAGAAACATATTTTTTCACAACATTTTCGAATAATAAATATAATACCTGAAAATATAATACCTGAAATTAAAATAAATGTATTTTTGAGTTCCATATTACGAAACCATTCACACGATACCCCACACGATATACAAAGAAAATATTTTTTTTCAAGTAACTAAATTAGATCCTCTACATTTTCCCTAAATATATTTGTGAAAGTTTAATAATCTGTAAATATGTGCGTCAATCATTTTTATTAGTTCCCCTAATTTTAACTTTCCACATTCCATAGTTTACAAGTAAAATGGCTGTGACAGACAGACACAGGAGTGGTTTTAAAATGGTTCCGTTTTCACTTTTTAAGTACAGAACTCTAAAAATTGAAAGTATGCCAAAATAAAATTCTAACTATATTTACCATTTACCAGCAAAAATAATAATAATATTTTTTTTTATCTACATTATATGGAAATATTTTGTCCATTAGTAGACCATAGTGCTTTTTAAATTTTAAAGAAACTAAAATTGACTTATCATGTCACTTCATGCCATATGTTATTTTCGCTTTAAAATGTATATACAAAATCAGCGAAATGGAATTGTAAATGCGGTTTTAAAGCTAACTTGTTATACGACATTAAATTAAAAATGTTAAACACTCCTCCCCTGTATCACATAAATAAGAAAAAAGAATGTGTGATGTTAATAAAGCTGAATTTTTTTTTAAATTCTAAATAAATAATAAAAAAATAAAATAATTATCCTTGGCTAAATACAATTTTTATTTTACGATTAAGATTAAGCATAACAAAATTTGATCCTATACAAATAAAGAACTCGCAGTCAATAAATCCCCTTTCATACATACTCAAATGTAACATTGTAATGTAAATATTCTTTTATGCTTTTGTTTCGGTAAATGTTTGTTTCGTCCTTTTAGAGTAAAATTAAATTTGCTCTAGGGAAATAAGAGTTAGTCAAAGAAAATTTAGTATAAAGTGAAAGACTTTAAAATAAAAAAATACGTATATAAAATTTTATATTTATAAATATGTATTCATTTCTTGTTACAATGATTGTATACATAACTTCAAAGATCAAATTATGTTATTTTAAAATTTGAAACATCCATTCTTTCATCAAAATAAAGTAAGATGAAGAAATATGTGAATGAATAATAATGTAAAAAATATAATAATCTTTCATAAAAGATAAAAAGTAACATTGTAAAAGAAATTTTATCTGCTTTTCAATACGTAATTTATGTTTCATATTTTTACAATTACGCTAAATTTGACTTAGAGAAGTGTAATTAAAAAGGGATGTAAAAGTGAAAACCTTCTAAATCTTATAAAAAGTTTATAAAAAGCATTAGCGTTATAAATATGCATTCAGTTCTTCTATGAATGAATGCTTTTGCTATATTGAATGCTCAAATTATGTTACTTTAAAGACTAAAAGATCCATTAAGTCACTGTGATCTTGTCGTTAATAAAGTGGAAGAAAAGATTTAAAATGAATATTTAATTATAATTCATGATTTTTATTATTATTCTTGTTTTATTTTTTACGAATTTGTATAAACAAGTAATCGTATGAAATAAAAATGTTTCCAGTAATATTTTGCCCCCAAGTTAATATATATATACATATTACGTAACAAATGAATGGGATAAGTCGAACAATCACGTCGTGCTTTTTCCGATATGTTGCTGGATTAGTACTCTATATCAATCAGCCATTGGTGAGGTTGTATAACAGTCGTACAACTTAGTGCAAGCATCGTTATTAGAGGTTCAACACTGGGAAAATTTAGCAGCTGTGGGCAGATAGTTGACTTATTTAATCAATTTCATCGATTGTTGATAGTGATGAGATTGGTGAAGCCCGATCAAACAACCATTGAATTCATGATACAGTCAAGGCAAATTAAGCCGCATGAGTGGTGAAAAAAAAGATGAAGAAATCCAGTATTTTCCCAATAAAACATAGGCTGAAGTCATCAGAAACTGTTTATTTCATCGCAACCTATCAACGTAAACAATTCCCACAGGGTGGGAATTTATAAGAGCCATCATGCTTGAGCACGAACTAATTATTCATGCGAAAAAGATGTTAACGAACGATTTAAATATTCTACGTGACTTTGGACACCAGGTAACAGATAAGGTAAATATTCAAACAGCACAAAAATCCTCCTTCTGAGCTCATGCTCGAGCGTTTTATAAGAATACGCGGAGTAATTCCGATTGAACTTCAGACTAACCAAACAAATTCATCAGCTAGACACGAAAGAAACTGCGATCTGTCACTCAACCAATGAAGAGCGACCGAGAAACGTCATAGAAATGAATCCCTCCTCTGCTGTCGGAAGGATTACAATGTGATTCGGCTGACGCTTGCCAAGCTGGCGGGAAATTGAGATGGAATAAAATAAAAATGTAAAAAGGGCTTTTATAAACATTCGAAAAATAAAGTAAGTGATTTTAGAATTTTACAGTTTGGTAGTTGATAAAAATTAATGAAGGGATTAAAAGCTTAGATTAAGTTTTTGAATAAGACAATTATTAAGATACGCGTTTTAATTTTATAGGAATTTAACTAGAAATAAATCATAGAGAGTATTAGGAAATATATTCATATTATATATAGTATAGCATTATTATGATAATAGTAGTACCACACTATTACCAGTTTTCTATAAATTCTCAAGTAAATATTCTAATTTCATTAGGTTCAGATGTTATCACAATATTAAAAGAATTAATTTAATTTATGAGTACCCTCATATACCTCATATAGTGACTTCATTAATTCGTAACATTTATAAGTATTCATAATACTCAAAATATTTCTTTCTTACCGCTCTTATATCTCAATATTCAAAAATAAGTTTATCTACAATTTCTATCATACAATAAATAACAATAGTAAAATTAATTCAATAATGACAATAACTCAAATTATATATAGTATAGCATTGTTATGATAATAGTAGTACCACACTATTACCAGTTTTCTATAAATTCTCTAGTAAGTATTCTAATTTCATTATGTTCAGATGTTATCACAATATTAAAAGAATAAATTTAATTTATGAGTACCCTCATATACATCATATAGTGACTTCATTAATTCGTAACATTTATAAGTATTCATAATACTCAAAATATTTCGTTCTTTCTGCTCTTTTATCTCAATATTCAAAAATATGTTTATCTATAATTTCTATCATGCAATAAATAACAATAGTAAAATTAATTCAATAATAACAATAACTCAAATTTCTCAACAACGACTTCAAATTTCTACTTTAATTCATCACTCCAGTAGATAATAATAAGAGGTTAGTGAACTCAATTACACTGGCTGGGTAAAAAGTTACATAGCATAAAAAGTAATCTCCTATCAATATTAGATTCAATAAGAAATGAAATTATACCAAGTCAAGTGAAAAAAAAAAATAAAAAAAAAATTCTTAAATTCTCCAGCAATATCATTGAAACAAAATTTTAACAGGTGTTTTCCGATATGCGTCGAAATCTTTCTTTCATTTTCCACATGGTTACGCAATCAGTAAAATATGAATATGCAAGAGAAAGACAAGTTGGGTTTGAAATCCAGGATACTTGCATAATCAGTAATTATTCGCACAATTTCTATAATGTTTAGTATTATTAATAATGGTTCAATAATTGATATTTTTTAAGTTAAGTTAATTTAATCTAGTTAATATTTATTCATAGTTTACATATAATTTAAAAATTTATTCAAATTTATTTAATATTCTAATCTAATTCAATTCAATATAAGAAATTTCTAAATCAAATTAACCCATTTACGCCCGCGTAAATAGCTAATTCAAGTAAAACTTCAACAGAAAGCTTCTCGTGCATCCTTCAAGAACACACTGTTATATAGAAAATTATAGAAATGATTAATTAATTATAATTTATTTAGTTACTTTTTATTAATTTTATGACTATTCTAAATTTAATAATAAGCCTGGGATTTAACATTAGTTTGCTGGGAATTCTCATGGCTAATTCCATGAAAACTTGTCATGTCTGTCACACAGCTGAAAATCGCTATGCTTGTTGGCCACCGTTATTTTCGAAAAGTTTGCTTCACGTTATTCAATTATGAGATATCTCCGAAAAAATAAGTCACATTTTTCCGTTCTAAAATACTGGTAGCCAAAAATCTTAGTATGTGACAGACATGACAAGTTTTCATGGAATTAGCCTCATGGGATAATTTTAATCGATCTGGTGAAAAGTAGGGACGCAATTTTGATACAGGGACAATTTCCGTATTTCTGTTTAGACTTTGCCTATCAATTCGAACATTTACAGGAGATAATTTGAAAGAACTTGAAAGGAACCAGGAAAAACTTGCGAAAGCTTTCTAGTATTGGGGTAATGGAATTTTTCATAAATTACAACATCTCCTACATTTGGCTCTACATAATTTCGGTCATAATATATTTTACTTTTAATTTTATAAGAAAAATAAGAAATATCATAATAAACTATGCAAATAAACTTTGAATAAACAACAAATGTAAATATGTCTTTTATAAACATTCGAAAAATAAAGTAAGTGCGCTGAGAATTTAACAGTTTGGTAGCTGATAAAAATTAATGAAGGGATTAAAAGCTTAAATTAAGTTTTTGAATAAGACTATTTTTAAGATACGCGTTTTAATTTTATAGGAATTTAACTAGAAAAATAATGATAAAATTTATCTAAATGCAATTTTGTTCAAAATAAAATTAATTTCTTAGGATATGAAATCAAAATCAGTACCCTAAGTCCTGCTAATGCTAATATTGACGTGATAAAAAATTTTAAACCTCCTTCTAATGTAAAAGAACTTCAAAGATTTTTGGGATGCATTAATATTTACCATAAATTTATACATAATTAGGCAAAAATCAGACACCCCCTCAATAAATTACTTAAGAAAAATACTATATGGTAGTGGGATTCAAATTTCCAAGATTCTTTTCAGAAATTAAAGGATGCCATTATTAGTAAACCTATCTTAAGAATTTATGATCCTGCATTACCCCTGTATATGTTTGTTGATGCCTCACAGGTGGAAGTAGGTGCAGTTATTAAACAACCAGACAATAATGGTTTTTGCTTATTATTCTAGAGGATTGATAAGTTATGAACAAAACTACTTTATAACTGAGTTAGAGTGTCTTGCCATCACTGACACCTTAGATAAATTTTATCATTATTTTCATGGTGTAAAATTCGCCATTCACACTGATCATGCATCTCTTGTTTGGTTAAAGATCACTAAGCCTTTGAGAGGTAGACTATTTAGATTGTCTTTGAAGTTAAGCATGTTTGATTACAATATAGTGTACGAAAAGGGATCCACAAATGTCGAAGCTGACGTGTTGTGAAGAAACCCTGTTTCACATTTACTTTAACCATTAACTTTTCTTCTAGACATAAAAGAACTTATAGAGATGCAGGAGAAAGATAATGTATGTGTCAAAAACTATCAAAATGAAAATGAGATTATAATTGTTAGAAAAAAATGATTTCGAAAAATAGTTGTCCCCATTCTAACAAGAAGAATATTAAATGTTGCCCATGAAAATTTGGTCATCCTGGTATCCAAAAAATGTTAAAATTTAATTTCCCCTAATTATTATTGCCTGACATGATTCAGACTATAACTAATTTTGTCAAACGTTGTGACATTTGTCAGAAAAATAAAAAACCCAGATAAAGAAAAATTGGCTTACTACAGGCTATGCCAACCACAGATCAACATTTTGAATGTCTGTCTATTAATACTGTGTGGGAATTCAAATACTATAACTGCACCAAAAATATCTACACATCATAATAGACCACGCGACTTGATTTGTCTCGGCTTTGCCATCAAAAAGTGTTACTACCGAAACCTATACTAATTGCTTAAAACAAGTTTTCAATATTCAATTTCCTCAACAATTATACAGTTTCAACAAAATTTTCAATGTACAGGTTCCCCAAAAAGTGTTGAGTGATGGGAATGCAGCTTTTAGTTCATCTAGATTTAAATAATTTCTTTGGAATCATAATATTAAGCAACGTTTAACGTCAGCACATCACCCACAAACAAATAGGAAGTGTGAGCGCGTGAATCAGTCAATAGTTACTAGATTAAAGTGTAAAGTTAATTCTAATACCTCTAAAATCCCTTGGACAAAACTTTTGACGCAAGTAGTTAGTGAATACAATAATACGCCTCATTCCATAACCAAATTCCCTCCTGCTTATTTACTTTTTGGCCAATTACCTTATGATTCCCCCTAAAACAAGATTACTACCCTCCTGTGAATGAAGCCCTTAAAATTGCTAAAACACTTACTAATGAATTTCATTTGAAAAGAATATATAAATTTAGTTGACGATAATAGATTGTTTTCATCCAGTAAATGGATTCAGTGCTTATTTTAAATGGTATAAATTTCATTAATTGTTTAAAGCTATATATTTTAAAGGTAAATAGGGAAATAATGAATATGCCGGCAATTAAGAATAATTTAAATGGATAATAAAAGTAAAATTTTTATATAACATATATATAATTAAGTAATTTAAATATTCATCTCTAAACATACAAAAAAATTACATGGCATAATGAAAAGTACTCTTTCTTAACGATCTTGAAAACTGGAATCTAAACACAGTAATAGAAAAATAAATTGAAAATTTCCTTTACACAATAATGAAATTTCAGTGATGAATTTTTAACACAAGTATGTTACTGATTGACTGAAATATTTTAATTCGAAAAATTAATTAATATTTTCACAGGTTTTGGATATTTTACAAAAATTTTTAATTTTATTTCATTTTTAAACATTCCAATTTTTTTCCCTTAGAGGTCTGCTTAATACATTTTATATTATTTTATATGTATGCTATTTGTTATTATAATTTTCATTTAAAGTATTATTAAGAGCACAATACAATGTACACTACTCACTTTTCAAACGTAGTTTAATGTTTTAAAAGTATACTTAATATTTTTTATAATGCTGAAAAACTAACGCTCCCAATTTTCTATTTATTAAAATATGCTTAGGAATTTTGTGCAAAATAAAAAAAATACTTAGTATGTTAATATATATATATATATATATATATATATATATATATATATATATATATATATTGTGTCTGTAATGAAAAAAAGAATATATGTTTATCTATTTTAATGATTGTAGAAACTAAGCGATCCAACACGGGTTTCCAAATTACAGAATATGGAAGGAAAACATTTTTTTTTCTATTGAAAATTGTAATAAATAATCTCCCTGTATGTATAAAATCCTAATGAAACAATGATATGAAACAAGCAGGGCAGAGACCCCTAGATTAACATATTCATTTAGATTGCTCCCTTAAAACTTCAAAAACAATTTTTATGTAAAAAATATTAACTCATTAACGACGATTCCCTTTTACACTTTTTTAATTCTTCGACACCAGTTTTTTCCACATTGTAATTTTGAATTATTTAATCACTCAAAATTTGAGATTGGATAATGTGAAAATTTTCCAAATTAAAATTCTGGTATTCAAATTTAAAGGTTTTGTTTGCCTTACATGGCAAGTTTTCTTGCCAACCTGCTTTAATGACTTAATGTAATTAAATATTTTTTAATTCAATAAAAGCTATACTTTCTCATTTTCTATATGCCGGAGTTAATAACCAAGAAAAATCGCTTAAGATTTCGGAGTGTTTTTTTTTTTTCGAATAATTTCAGTGTTTTAAGTCTGTAGCTTGATAACATGTCTTTTAAATTTGGCTTTTGTTTATATTATGTTATCATTTCATTTATTTACTGATAGTTTGAATTTCGTTATGAAAAGGTTGACTAAAACAATTTCTGAACTATTTATATTATTTTACGTTAATACTTGTTTTAATATTTCGTAATCGGACTGCGTGTAACAGACATAGATTTTTAAAAATCTTAGTAACATATTATTTTAAAAACAATACAAAATCAGTAAATTCGGATACATTTTTTAAGCAAATTGCATTTGACAGAATATATCTTTTTTTCCCATTAGACGATGTAAAAATTGAAATTGCGATGTTTAGAATTTTAAAATATTTCAGTTAAAAGGAAATTTTTTGATGAAGTGCTGCCGCCGTCTATATGAGATCAGCATTTCTCACGTAAATGTTTTACTTTATAATATATATTTTCAATTAAATTTTATTGAGTGTAACATAAAAAAGAAACCATTGAATAAATTATAAATAGTAAAGACTTCCGGATAATAAATTCCATTTGTAATTTATGTTGTAACTGTTCTGCAACTGATAGAATTAGTATGCTCACTAAGAAATATGGCCCATCTACAAAATAGAGACACCAATGTTAGAAGAGCGAAGTGCGCGTTCGCTTCGATCGCAAACGCTTCGCTGTGGGTTTTTCAGTGTTGAATTCATGAAGTTGCCCCCAATGAAGATCTGAATGTTCTGTTCTAGAAGAATTGGGTTATGTTTTCTACATGTTAGGGAGTATAACCCCTCTTGAAGAAACATGTCTGAATTCTGTGAAGGTCCGATTTCGTAACTTAAAGGAAGAAATTATGGAAAAACTTAGGGAAAATCTTTAGGATACTGATAGCAAACTTTGAGAGGCACCTATTTTGATGGAAGTAAGTGGAACTCTTTTCTGCTCCTTGAGATCGGTTATCTGTAGTAGAGCGGGGTACTTTACAACACAACTAATTGGCCTATGAGATCAGTTTACGATAAAGATTTGAGATCTTTTTACGATAGGGAGTGAAGTAGGGTTGAAAAAATCTAAGTAGATACTAAGTAGACAAAGCCAGTCATGTCTACTTTAAGACAATATCAATAAATGCTTATATTGTTTTATCTTTTTTAAGATCTAATACAAATTTAGGGTTTTTCTAAAAGTTTTCTATTTTCTCTAAAAGTAGAATATTTTACCAAAAATTATCACATGTATTATCAAAATAGACGTTTTGAACTAGATTTGCCATGCGAGAGAAAGGAAGAATAGTGCCGCCATGGGAATAGTTCCGTATAATTAAAGTTGTAACTCATTTATCGAAAAATGAAAAAAGTTCGGCTACAAATAACTTCAAAAATAAAGCCTGCAACTGTCATTTTATATCTGTCTTGTTTAATAAAGTGTCAGAAAGTGAGTTCCTGAGTGGAGAAAAATATATTTCTGAGAATAGCCTTAAAGACCGTTCACAAAACTTTTCACCTAAAAACAGAATCCATTAGACAAGACTTTTTCTTATAAACAGATCGTTTTACAAAACATTTTCATCTCGAAGTCGAATTCTTTACAAGTTTAACTATTCTAAAATATCGTCGAAGGTGTAACAAAGTAACTGAAGTTACCGAACAACCTATTATTTGGCTAGAAATAAATATACAGTAGACTCTCGTTTTTACGAACCTCTTTTTCACGAACACTTGCGATTTTGCGAACTATAGAGTGGTCCTGAATACACTCCCATAGAATCAATGTAATTTTTTGCTCCCATTTACGAGCTACAGATTATGAAAATCTCTTTTTTGCGAACTCAGTTTTCGTACTTCTGAATTATTTATTTTTTATTTTTTTTAAGTATTGGAAGGCAGTGCCAACGTCAGTCAAACTCTATACAGGTACAACGAGACATCAGGTACATTCCAAGAATGTGTTCCAATAATCTCTTTTGTAGGGAGGGGGCATAGCAACAATTTCAAGTAGTGGTTGTCAGGACTCAGGCACTTTTTTCAAGGGAACAATAACTGTGAAAGGTAAAGATAGTAAAGGTTTCCATAGATAAAGTGGAAACATATTTTTCAAAATGTGATTTTTAAAAAAAAGATAACTGATTATTTCCATTCCTAATTTTTTATCTATGTTTTCATCTATGTATTTTCATCTACTAATTACTAATACGATCTGTGCTTTCATATGTAATATTTTCAAAGCATGGTAACGAATGTTTCTGTGTACTAAAATTATGTGCATAAATTTGCATTTATTTCTTGTATATTTAAAAATGCATGTATAACTTTATCAAATAATAAATAATCTTGAAATACTGCTTCATCCATGAAGAAGGGGCAGTTTGATAAAAATAGACATAAATAACGTACGTATTCATATCATTTTTGGTGTTTTTCTGTTTTACGAACTTTCTATTTTACGAACTATTTGGGTGTTCCCTACGAGTTCGCAAAAACGAGCGTCGACTGTATTT